>CAWUFW010006125.1:0-617500 GCA_963921515.1 Calotriton arnoldi | reverse complement strand
ACCTTTTCTGCCACCATATGTTGGTCCATAGTCGTACACCATCTATCCCAACCAGAACACTGCATTTCCTCCTGTCTTGCTACATCCCAGTTCTTGATCGTTAAACCCATAGAGCTGAAGGTTTACTTTCCTTTGACCATGTGTACATTATTTGGAATATCCAGGCTAATGAATTGGGGTGTTCTTGGCACTTCCAGTATCTGAGCAAGTGTTTCTCTACCTTTGATCTATAATGTCTGGGCATTCCATTCCATGTGAAAGAAGGTACCTTCAACGAGTCTGCACTTCCAGCAAGTCCCATTTGGTACCAGGTCCCTCCTGTGCATTCTGCCCCTTTTATAGTATGTTGTATGAGGTATCTTCAGGTGGATGAGTGTCAGGCCCACTGGAACAGCAACTTCTTAGGGTGTATTAGAGCCATCTCAATATTCAGATCCTGCTCCCACATATTTCTAAAGGTGAGTAGGGAGTCGGGTATTATTTATCAAAGTCTTATATATAGCTGATTTTGTCGCTTTGGGCAACTTTTAAGTCAAAATCCTAATCTCTTTTGAACTGGCCTTGAGTATCTGTGAAGGAGTCAGCTCAAGTTCCTCTTGTAGCTGGGCAAATAATGTTATTCTATCCTTTCCATTTAATTCCCCCCTTTAGAGATGCCTATGAGATCCCACCCCTTAAGGGACACCCCTTCCCTAAGTAATGTTCCCAAAATTAGGAGGATTCACTTGTTATTCTGTCAATCCAACCTAGTGGCAATGTGTCCTTTTTCACACCCCAATCACATTTGCAGTGTGGGTTTCTCTCTTACTTCTTTAAAAATAGTGAAGCTACCCCTCCTGCCACAGGTTTGATACCCAAGGAGAAGAGCGCTAGACATAATGCACCCATGATTAAACACCTGCACACCTGTGTAAAGTAGACTTTATAATGAGTGACTAGGCCAGTTATTGTTGAGTTAAGTTGCCAGGAAAGAGATGTTGAGTTGATAAGAGTTAACTTTTGCTATGCAATCTGATCACATACTGCATGGTGAAATGTGCTTATTCCGTAAAAGAATGAGATGTAGCTTGTTGAACATCAAATGTTTATCACGAATACTCTCGGTCATTCTTGTTAGGCTATACAGATGTAACAACAATAAACGGATCTTAAAAAAAAAAAAAACCTTAGTGAAGCTATTATTTTTCACTGATTGCAAGTCTATCACGTCAGTTCAATGTTTTTTTCAGTTGAGATCATTTAATAGCCGTAGTTGAGAGGCCCAGGAATAGTGCCTAATGTTTCATAGCCCTGTACATCCAGTGTACACTGATCTCTATTGGGCACATAGCACAATGCAAGGATAGCCTTCACCCTAGAACAAGGACTGTACCTTCCCCATATTTTCCCAAAGAAGATATCCAGAATAGTGTATGGGGTGTTCTTCTCACAAGGAGTGCTCATTTTAAAAACAGTTTCTCTTCCCAATAGAGCGTATGATCGTTTTACCCCTGTATTACATCTCAGAATTCAGCCAATGTTCTCTTAATATTACAATCAAAGAATGCTCCAGCTCACAGGCTGTTTTATTTCTCCAATGTTAGAACCTATCTGTGCTGATTGTAAGGCCTGTGGACCCTCTCTGTCTCATACCCAAAGGGTACCCCACTAGTATGACGGATTTAGACCAGATGAACCTGATTATTTTATGTAGTCCATTAAGTTGTCCAGCAATCTTGGTATTGCTCGCTAGGTGTCTGTGGCATATATGTCATCATCGTGAAGCAAAATGTTATCCTAATTTCCTTCCACTGACCTAAAGACCGGTTTATCTGGCACTTTTCTCCAGTAGACAAGGGTTCAATAGTTAAAGCAAAGAGGATTGGAGACGGGGAACACCTGTGTCTATTCTCAGTTCAGATGTTGCAGATAACATACCATTAACTGAGACTGCCACTGCATAGCTTTCTATTTCCTGTCCTTTAATTGTTCAGCTTGAAAGAGTAGTTTCTAAGGAATAAACTTTCACTGTTGACCTTTCTGCCAAGAAGGAAGCAACCATTGTCTAGTATAAGAAAAAAATTACCTTTATTCTGCCATTTGAGGTTACATGAGAACATCAACCACCACCTTTGCCCATTCAGTGAAATACTGCTTATGAGTCTTTTCAGTGTCTCATGAGACAACGAAACACTCAACTGATGGCATCAGTTGTGTGTGATCTATGATTGAGCTAACACCTCGGAAGGATTAAGGTGTTGGTTAAACCAATGGCCCTATGAAAGCCTTTAATATGAAACTACTTACTTGAAACGTCTGGTATTATGATCAGTGTGCTACATTCCATTTTCCTATTTGAATCTGATAAGGTTTTCTTTTCAGGACATGTGTGACTCCTTACCCATGATTTCTTTATTTTTTTTGTTTTATATTTCTTTATTAATTTCAGGATAAACATACAGAAGTGAAATATGTTCCATAATCCTTGCTACGTGTTCCGCCAGGCAGAAAGCTAAGATAAAAGCCACAAAACCAAAGAGTTAAGGACACAAAGAACAACAAAACCTCCCTCCCCTCCCCCACCCTTTAGAGGCTTAAGGCATGTATAAATGGTGTTTCCAAGCTCACACCCCGATCCAGATTGTCTGTCCCTGTGTGCCCTGGGATGACCCATCATTCAAAGGTAAGCTCTGTGGTGGGTCCGCTAAACGTAGCAGTCTTAAATTTTTCGGACAAGTGAGTTCCTTGAATTCCGAAGTCAATAGCGATAGAATGGGCTCCTACAGATCTTGGAAAGAGGCCCTAGGGTTAGCCAGTGAAAGAGATTTTTTCCATCCCAAGAACCCCCCACAATCTATGCAACCATCCGACATAGGTAGGTGTTGTTGTCTTCCCCCAATGAGATAGGATGTTTTGTAAAGCCGCCCCTAGTGCTAATGCCATCTGTTTGCCCCTCCTTGATCTAAGTGGGAAGGTAATGGAATTGGACAGGCCTAGGAGAGTGTAGGTTGGGAAGCGAGGTATTTGGGTTTTGAAATGGGAATCCATGTTGGCCAATATCTGTTGCCAGTAATTTGATAGTTGGGGGCACTCCCATAGTAGGTGGGTCAAAGTACCCAGTGATCCACAGGCTCTCCAGCATAAGGGGCTATGTGCAGGATTGCCTCTGTGAAGCCGTGGAAGTGTCAAATACCAATATGTTACTATTTTCATCGCAGTTTTTATATTAGCAACACTATGCGCAGAATGGCGAGCCCTGTAATAAATATCCAGCCATTCCTTCTGCGATAACATCCTGCTCAGTTCCCCCTCCCGTCTCCGCTGTCCAGGAGTTTTCTCAGTACCGGGACAACTCCGGATGTGTTTGTAAAGGTCCGTTGTCAATCGAGCATCTGTATGTCTTGTGAGTAACCATTTTTCAAACAACGTAAGCTGTCTCTCTGCTCCCCCTTGAATCTCTGGCTGCAGTACCCAATGCCTAATCTGTTGGTAACGGTGGCGCTCTTTTTCAGGAAGATTATGCTGCGCCCGTAGGTCATTGCAGGGCAAAGGCCCTTCCATATCAAAGAAGTGTCCTACTGAACGGCAACCTGCTTTTGACCACTGCGCAATGTTGGTTGCGTCCATTCCCGGAGTAAAGTCTGGGTTATTGACTATAGGCGTGATTGGTGACAGGAACGTTGTGAGTCCTCGTGAGACAGCCACCTTATCCCAGGCCGATAGAGTGGAATGCGTTACCTTAGATAGATATAGATTGCGCAGTCTGGCCGATTTAGTGAGAAAGGGGACCCCCCCATAGTGGTTGCTTAGCTAGTGCCCTGTCCATGAACAGCCAGTGCTTCTTGGATTCCGGCCGAGACCATTCAACTAGAGCACGCAAGTGCACTGCCCAGTAATATTCCTGCAGATTTGGAATCGCCAATCCCCCCTCGGTTGGAGCTCTGTAGCCTAAGTCTTTGTGCATCCTAGGCCGCTGGTCCCGCCAGACGAAACGCTCTAAATCTGTCTGCAATGCACGCAGCACTCCTGAAGGAGGGGCCACAGGGAGGGCCTGGAATAGATATATGACTTTAGGTAGTACTGTCTTTTTATTGCTGCGATACGGCCCAGCCAGGAAAGCGAGTATGGTCTCCATCGACTGAGGCAGTCTCGGATCTGCCCCAGCAATGCCGTGTAGTTCAGGGAACCAGTGCTTTGTATGCTGCTTGTAAGTTGTAGACCTAGGTAGGGAATAGAGTCCTGAGCCCATTGAAGGTGGTGTGCACGTTTGAGGGATTCCAATGTAGCCGGACTGGGAGTCGGACCCAGAGCCTGGGACTTACTGACATTGACCTTAAATCCCGTCTCATGCGCGAAGCAATCAAGCTCAGCCAACAAGGCGGGCAGCGACCGCTCCGGTTGCTCCAGGGTGGCCACCACATCGTCGGCATACAGACTGATTTTGTGGTCCTCTCCTCCAAATCTTACCCCGGAAATTGAGGGGTCGTCACGCACTCTTTGGGCCATGGGCTCCATGTATAGAGCGAATAAGAGTGGCGAGAGAGGGCACCCCTGTCTCGTCCCTTGTTGGATTGGGAAGGGGGCCCGAGACCACTCCATTCACCCGGACCAGAGCAACAGGGTTGGTGTAACTGCCGAAAACCCAATTTACAAAACGATCTGCTAGACCAAAGTGTTGTAGGGTTGCTTTGAGTTAGGGCCAATGTACCCTGTCAAACGCAATCTCGGCTTCTACTGAGAGTACCATGCGCTCGTCCTGGAAGTGCTCCGATTTAGCTATTATATGTAGTAGGCGTTTGGTATTGTCCGAGCACTGGGGCCCCGATACAAAGCCCGACTGGTCTGGGTCGATTAGCCCGGGGAGGCAGGAGGAGAGCCTCTGCGCCAGGATCCCTGTGAATATTTTAAGATCTACGTTGAGGAGGGAGATAGGGCGATAGGATGCACAATTCCGCTTGTCCTTCACCGGGTTAGGTATAACCGTGCCTAGTGCTTCCAGCATCGTGGGCGGTATGGGAGAGGACGAACCAATCAAATTAAATACCCTCACTATCAGTGGGGCCAGGGTAGCGCAGAAGGCCTTATAAAAAAGGGAGGAGAATCCGTCTGGGCCAGGGGACTTAAGTGGTTTTAGCCTTGATATGGCAGATATAACTTCCTCGAGTCTGATTGATGATTCGAGGTCCTCCACCTGACTAGGAACTAGCCTGGCAGTCTTCACTCCTTGTAGATATTGAATAGGTGCCACATCAGGAAGTTCCTGCGCTTTGTAGAAGGATGCATAGTATTGTCTAAAGCTATCCGCAATACCCAGATCAGTGGCCTGCTCCTGCCCAGAGTGATCTATAACCATTGAGACATTGGACAGTTGCCGCTGTGCCCGCAGCTTGTTGGCTAAAAGTCTCCCATATTTATCCCCTTTGGAATAGAATGCGTGCCGCAGCCGCAGTGCAGCATGCTCAGCTCTATCGATGTCCAAGCCCGCCAGTTGGGCTCTCGCTGCTGTTAATTGCTTCCAAACCCTGGGAGCACCAGTTCTTTGGTGTATTCGCTCTAGTTCTGCCACCGCGTCCGAGAGTTGCTCCCTCTTTTCTCTCCGGGTTTTGTTATCATGCGCGGATATAGCTAGGAACTCGCCCCTGACTACCGCTTTCAACGTATCCCATAGTATGGCAACGGGGGTATCCGGCGTATCGTTGTTGGCCAAGTAGTCTACTATAGCCTGAGTAATACGCTGAACAACTGTGGGGCGTTGCAACATCGTCTCCCTTAGCCTCCACAGCCGACGAGTAGGGCGTGGACAATAGAGGGCTAGAGATATGTGCACTGCTGAATGATCCGACAGAGAGCAAGGAAGTATCTCGACCTGTTGAGTTTGTTGGGACATCGTGTCAGTGGTCAGTATATAGTCAATTCTGGCATATGTCTTGTGGGGGTGGGAGTAAAACGTGTATTCTCTTGACGTCGGGTGTTGGGACCTCCTAATGTCCGTCAGTCCCATCTCTGTTAGCATCTGTCGCCCCCTTTCAGTAAGGGCCCCAGTCTGGCCATATCGCTGGGCCGATCTATCTAATTTGTGATCAAGGACAAGATTGAGGTCTCCTCCTATGATTAGCGATCTGTCTGGAGATTCAGCCACGCCTTTTACCACCTCATTAAGAAATTCTTCCTGCCCGGAGTTCGGGGCGTAAACTGTGGCATTGGTTAACACATGCTGGCCCAAAGTGAATGTATGCGCCAACAGCCTACCCTTAATTTCAGCTCGCTTGGGACCTATTTTACCTTGGAAGGTCGCAGAAACTAAAATGGCGACGCCAGCTGTTTTGGCGGAGTGAGATGAGAATTGCTGGTGAGGGAATGCCCTGGCCCGCAGCCTATGGGTGTCCCGGGGCAGCAGATGTGTGTCTTGAAGGAGGCAAATGTGTGCATCAGAGTTTTCGAGGAACGAAAGGATGGCCCGCCTCTTAGTTGGGCTATTAAGGCCTTTTACGTTAAGCAAGATTATTTTAAGGGACGCAGCCATAGGGAAATTTCGCAGGAGCGCCAAGTGTAACTATAAGGCCATGATCAGAACAAGGGCCAGGGTCGCTAGGGGGTGAAAGCCTGTCGGGTAATCGGGGACCATCCCCGGTGTGGTAGCCTCGATACAGAGGGCTTGTGCTAGAGGGAGGAGGGAACCCACGAAACCAAAAAAGATAAACATGAAACTTCGAAAAATGTTATAGTCCTGCGTGGTCAACTCCATGGAAAGGCGTAAGATGTCAGCAGGATCTATCCTGCCTCCCCGCACCGCCCAGGCCCCATGCAGTGATACCCAGGGAGCATTCAATTACAAGCTGCTGCATCAATCCCCCCCTTCGTTTCAGCCTGGCCAGACTCCGCCTAGAACGCATTAGCTGTCTCTTCTCCCAGGGAGGCAATGACCGCCTGCCTCTCTTTGGCAATAGTCTCAGGGTCCGGTCGGAGACGAAGCAGGTATCGGCCAACTCTCTTCCAGCCTTCGATTCGGGTGAGCAAAAAAACGATGGATTTAGGCCCAGATCTCTGTACTGGGGTGAATGTATGACATTGTTCTGCATTCTGTCCATGAATTGTTCTTTTTGCATTTGTCACCCCGAGTGGGACGGGTATGCCCAGATGTGGGTCCCGTGCTCTCCATGCCACTGGAGTCAAGCTATCCTTGCTGATGAGGGCAGAAAGCCCGAAACCGGTCCTAGGATGCTTGTTTCCAGTCCAGGGAGGACCTGGCCTGGCAGTTCGGGCTGGACTGTTCCCATTGGGCTCAGGGGTCAAGACTGATTTGCATATGGCTGGGTTCAAGCTGGAATGGCATGGTGAGCCAAAAAACGATGGATTTAGGCCCAGATCTCTGTACTGGGGTGAATGTATGACATTGTTCTGCATTCTGTCCATCAATTGTTCTTTTTGCATTCGATTCGGGTTTGGCGTCGTCTAGACCCTGTTTGTGTAGGCACATTCAGGTCGTCGTCAGATAGGCCGAGCAGCTTTTTGGTGACCCCAAGAGTAAGAGATGTCTTTAGATCGCAAGTGCGAAGTGATCGGCCCGAACTCCCTTCTTTTTTGTAGGGGAGACGCAGCTAGATCTTGGAAAAACAGGGGCTTGAGAGATCGAAATTCGATTGGATGTTTAGCTCTGGCTTCTCGGAGGATCCTTTCTTTAAGCTGAAAGTCATGTACACACGTGAG
The DNA here is from genome assembly GCA_963921515.1 of Calotriton arnoldi. Lineage (NCBI taxonomy): Eukaryota > Metazoa > Chordata > Amphibia > Caudata > Salamandridae > Calotriton > Calotriton arnoldi. The sequence continues at coordinate 609,814 of CAWUFW010006125.1, read as the reverse complement.
TATGTCTGGGGGGGAGCCGTCCCTGCTCTTTTCGGGCCCACCGATGGGTTCTGTCCAGCTTAATCCGTTGCTCCGGCGGGGCTCCAAGGATGAAGCGGAAGAGTTCCTCCACGAAAGCCTCGATGTCTTGCCCCTCGGACCCCTGTGGAACAGCTCGGATCCGTATGTTGTTCCTCCGGGAACGGTTTTCGAGTTCTTCCGCGTGCGCCTGAAGGTCCATTTGTTGATCCTGCAGGCGGATGACCTCTTGTTGGAGCTGTTCTATCTCCTCATCTCTCGTTGTAGCCTGCGTCTCCAGTGTATCTACTCTATTGCCCAGAGAGTCCAATTCCTTCTGCGTCTCTCGCAATTCCTGGGTTATCTCCTTCTTCATGGTATGGAGGTCGTCTTTCAGGGAGGCAAATAGGGACTCTAAGAAGGCGCGTGTGATTGGGCTTTCAGCACCTGCTGCCTCCGTGTCCGCCAGACTACCAGCCGTGGAAGAGAGAGTCTCAGAGCCCCCGGCACCAGACCTGAGGAGGAGGTCTGTGACTGACCGGTCTTTCTTGGTTTTGGTGGAAGCCATCTCGATTATTACAATGCGGAGCTCAGACTCAGAGGGCGCGACATGAAGCTCAGCCGTATACGATGAGTGATCACTGTCCTATAGCTCCTGCCCTGTTACTACTGGTGTCCCGCAGCTTCTATTCACTGTGGATTGTGTGGCAGCCCCACGACCAGACTCCTGAAGCGAGGGCCCTTCGTCGCTCCGCGGCCTAAGCCCGTCTCCCCTCGCCTTCAGTCCCGAGAGTGTGTCAGATTCACAGGCCTCGCGTGTGGTGGCGCTATGTGCAGTCTCTTGCGGCCTTGCTCTCACTCAGTCTAAGGGAGGGAGGGGGGCATCGCTTTAAAGTTTGCAGCTCAGCCGGGACTTACTCTTCGGCTCCAGGCTTTGGCGCTGCCTCCAGGGGTCAGGTACAGTCCAGGACCAGCTCTGATAGTTATGGGCTCCACGAGTAACCGAGCCCACCCGCCTCCTGGGCCTCCTCGCGGTGTTCCTCCAGGAAACAAAGAAAAGAGGGGGGGAGGGGGGGAAGCGTCGCTCACCTCTCTAGTGTCCACGCTCGGCCCTTCTCCGTCCCAGCTCCCTCCGTCTGGCCAGATCCCCGATCCCTCTTCCTTCTGTCTCAGGGGAGGGGGGAAGAAGTGTGCCGCAGTCTTGTTAGCCCGATCTCAGGCCGCACCTGCAAATCCGTCATCTCGCGGCCCTCGCTGACTCTGGGCGGACGGGATCATTCGTACCCCGGATAGAGGTCAAGGCCTCCTCGCCAACCGGTCGGCCCGGGGGTGTCCTCCGCGGCTGCGGTCTCCAGTGAAGCCCGGGCCCTCTGGCCCAAACAGGTACCTGCGCAGTGTTCTTTGTGGAGCAGGGGGGGGAGGGGTGGCCTGTACGCCGATCACCTTTCTTTCGCTGCGTGCCGTCCCCACCGGCAGAACCTCTCCGCCGATCGAGACCTCCGCTCTGCATCTCACTGCCTCAGGGGGCCTCGCCGCTCGCTCCTCACAAGCCGCCCGATCACAGGTCTCCCTGCCGGATCTCCCGCTCTAGGGGCCTCCACTGCTGTTGGACCGGCGGTGGTCAGCAGTTCTCCGGGTGCAGCCCCGATTAAATCAGGCGTGATCGCCCCAGGCAGTCCCCAAGCCGTTTGGCTGCCCTGTTCACTCAGACACAGTTCAGGGGGGCACAGCACACGGGGAGACGGCCGCTCTTGGGTGCAGGTCAGGCGGCTCCTCCCTGGCCAGATCTGCTCTCAGGTGCCACTAGTCGCGGGGGGAGCACAGATCTGCGCTGCTCCTGGTGCTTGACGGTGATTATTCGGCGGGGCCTAGGGGATTACACGGAGAAGCGAGCAGGCACGTCCTACTCGGCCGCCATCTTGGCCACGCCCCCCCCAATTTCTTTATTTTTGACGTTGTTTCAGTGCACCATAATTGGTTATATAATTTTGTCCTTTCACTGAAATTCTTTTAATCTCTTTGTGGTCCTTATGAGTAGGAACCATTCTAGACTTTCAGGCTGTCCATATAAGATGTGTTTTATTAAAGTGAATCTAAGCAGGAATCTTTTACATGTTTATTGGCTATCCTGAATCCCTAGTGTGATTGTGCCCACCTCAGACCAATGTTGGGCAACCTTGCTAGAATATATGGATGGATGACAAGCCTTTGAATTATACACTGTAAGGGCTATGGATGTGAGACGTTGACTCTAAAGCACATAATGGGACGGGATGCTCCAAAAAGATGCTATATGTTTAAGCATGCTTACCTTGAAGATTTCGTTGCCCTGTGTAATCTGTTTCCAGTGGTTTGGAATTGGAGAACTAAGCGAGGTAAAAGCAAAAAAAAGTTACTATAGTGATGACTGGACAAATACCCACCTTCTTTCTCCACCTATCATGTGTTGAGGTCCTGTTATTTGCTGGTATCAATCATGGGATGTAACGTGAGGATGTATAGAATGCAATTGAAGGGCATTTTTAAATGATCATTAACATTTAAAAATTAGTTTCTGATCTCCGTACTTAGGGGGGTCATAAAGATGGCGGGCGGACTTTAGTCCGCCCGCCATCCCAGCGGTAACGGGACCGCCCGCCTGTCATGCGGCGGTCCCACACCCCTAATTATGATGCGACCGCCACCGCGGCGGTCGCATCTGGCAATTTAACATTGCGGCGGGTGCTGCTGGCTGCAGCACCCTCCGCATTGTCAAATGGCCATGTTGTGCATTTTCATGCACAACGTGGCAGGCACCACGCGGCGCCTGCCACCATGTGCATGGAAACGGAGGGGGGGTACCATGGGTACCCCCCAGTGCACAACTGCCCCCCCCCCCAGAGGGGTCCCGCAACGGGCCCCCAAAGCCAGTCTCTGCCTGTCTTTTTGCGGCGGGATATCCGCCGCAAAAAGACAGGCGGAAGGGCTCATCCTAAATCCGTATTTGTAAAGCGCGAACTACTCACCCTTACGGGTCTCAAGGCGCTGGGGGCCGTAGTGGAAATTAAGTGAGCTATTGCCCAGAGTCACATGGTGCTGAGCTGAGCTGCCGCCGGAGCCGGGGATCGAACCGTGAACCCTGTTGCTCCTAATCACTACGGCGGTGCCTGCACGGCACCGCCGCAATGATGCCCTGGTTCCGGGTTCCGCAAGGCGGGCGGAAAAGGACCGCCTTGCGGGACCATGGCGGACGGACTTTCCGTCCGCCGCGGTACCAATGTGATTCCCACCGCCATCCTAATTTGGCGGTGGGTGAATCACATTGTGATGGCGGGAGGATCGCCACCGGCGGTGGCGATCCTCCTGCCATCATAATAAGCCCCTTAGTGCTTCAAGTCCCTAATGGTATTGAAGCTGATTTCCTGTTTCCTTTATTACAGCTTCATGCATTGTTACATGCTAGATCTGTACACTGTTATACATTTTGAATATACTTTATTTCCTGGTGATCGAAGGTGGGATTTGAAACTTTGTTTTGAGGTCAAACAGGAAGTAGGTTTGTGTTCATTAAGAGGTAATGATAAAAGATTACAGCCACTGATCTTTGTGAGAATTTTTAGGCTTTGTACATTTTCAAAAGAAGATCAATGTGTGTAGTTATTGACGTTTGTAAGTAATCCATATATCAAAGCTATAAAGCATTTGTTTCAAACTTTTATTATTTGATAATGTTCCGGCTAATGAATATTTTCTTTATAACATCAATTGTGTATACATTTGTGGCCAATCTTTTTCTATAGGTGGCTCATCCTCCTGGTTACCCTCTGTTTACTATGCTGTCCAGACTTGCAATCAGCCTCTTTCCATTTGGATCCATAGCGTACCGGGTTAATTTTCTCTGTAGCTTCTTTGGAGCCATGGCTGCTACTCTACTATTTTATACAACATTCCGGTAAGCTTTTAATGATATCCAATGAACATTAACAAGATATCTCTGTACGCCTTGCTCATAAAGGCATTTGTTTAAAAATAATTCATATTGATCAATACTTCATTTGCATTGTGCTCTTAACTTTTTAACCTGCAAGTATTGTGTTTTGTGACTAATTTGGAGTACCCCGTAAGAAGGATCATTTACCGTCCTTGAAATTTGTTTTTCAGCCAGAGACCGCATTAGTTTTCTGAGCATGCGCCAATGTATTTTTTGTTTGTTTATTTTTATGTTTTTAGCCATGAAATGCATACCCTGGGATCCTTTACCTCATTCGCATACATGGACCATTTGTAGTCTCATCTTCCTCAATGATTAGTTCAAAATAATTGTTCTAAAACGCGATTGTATGTTATGTAATGAACTTATAAAGCAGCTGTTGCTGCGTGTTTCCAATAAATTGGTCACATAGTTTGGGATCCCTGTGCATCTAGAAGAATGCTTGAATTTATAAACCGAGCGAACAAAGCAGGACTGTGCTGTGTGAAGTAAACTGCATTCTTTTGTAGAAGTTAGATGCTCATGATGGTCAAAATATGATTGCTAGTGTGTATTTTCCAAGTAATTTGTGTATTACTTATAATTATGGAACACTGTAGGAAATCCACTTTGTTTTCTGGCAGTGTAGACCTCTGGGCAGTGAGATGCTGCTTATCTGGTCTCAGTGCATGTGTTTTGTCCCCAAAACATGGTACCTGTTGTGGGAAAAATTATTGGCATTAATGACTTTTGTGTAAGTCCACAGGATAAGTGTACAAAGATGGAGCTAGTAGCGAAAATGTCATAAACCCATTGTGGATTATAGGGGGTATACTCCGCACCAGTGCAACCTACTTTGGTTCGAATTGACACTGAAATACAATCATATGGGGCTGAGCCTTCAGGATGGGTCTTACAAATTCCGACAGTACTTGATCAGAAACATGTGGACATATGGGGCTATGGGGTGTGGTTGGGATGTACCTGTGCCTTTCTTTTTTGTATTACCGTTTTCATCAAGACTTGTCAATTACGATATCAGATTTATATGAAGGCCACTCAGGCCTCGATGTACCTTTAAAATGCAATAGAAATTGTTTGTTAAAAATAAAAAGCCCATTGTGGGCTGCAGTAAGAGTTCATCCAAGTACATGTGGCAACCAGTGTAAGTTGCAAACCTAGTACATGGGTTGAGGCAGCCAACTTACTCAGTGGCTTAGGTGTCATTACTTGAACCTCAAATCAACCCATTTTTGACATTTATAATTTTTTTTTATTTTTTTAAATCTGTTTATTAGTTTCGGTTTGCATAATGACATGTAATTAGGTACATTGCAATAATTGTATCAGAGAAAAGAAACAGGACCCCCAAACCCCCCCCCCCCAACAAGAACAGGCGACAGTGCATCTTACAGTTTTGAAACTTATTGGATATCGAAAGCATTTAAAGGTGAAATTACAATGGCTATACCAGGCGCGGCCCACCAGCACGAGAACCACATTCCATCAAACAGTAGGGATGTATACCAACAATTCAAATCAAAGCTGGATGAGTGAGCAAATATGAGGTAAGAGGTGCCCAGAAGTCCCTTGGACGTGAGGCTACAGGCAATTCTTCAGCATAGACCTCTAAGGTATCTCTACAGTAAAGCAGATCACGGATCCATTTTTTCACAGTCGGGGAGGTCCTTGCTCCCCAACAGAGTGCTACAGCTCTCTTGGCAAACAAGGTGGAAATTGCAATTATTCTTCTGTTACAGGGCTTAAAGTTCTTCACAGATCCAAGCAGACAAAGTTCAGGCGTACAGTGCACCGGTTCCAATATAACATCAGTAAGTATATTTGTCACCTTGGACCAAAAAGCAGATATTCCAGCACACATCCATGCCACGTGTAAGAAATCAGCGTCAGCTTGACCACAACGCACACAGTTAGCGGACTCACGTAACCCATACTTTCTAAGCTGCAGGGGGGTGTAATATAATTGGTGCAGATATTTGAAATGAAGTATTCTAAGATTACAGTTCGCCGTAAGACGACCAGTTAGGTCGCAGCAGGCCTTCCAAACATCTAGTGTAAATGTCGTCCCTAGCACGGTCTGCCATCTAAGAAAGGTGGGTTGCTCTTCAGGTCCCCGCTCCCGCAGGGAGGCGTTATATAGTCTAGTAATGAGGCCTTTTCGCTCCTCCACCGCCAGCATAGCCTGTAGTGCCCGCAAAGTTTTGGGTTCCTCCGGGTAATCCGGATAGATAGCCTTGACCGCTTGTCGGACTCTAACATAGGTGAAGCTCAACATGAATCCGCGAGCTGTAGACCCCTGCACATCTTGCAATGTTCTGAACTGCCCCTGTTTGTACAGATCCCCCAACCGGGTTATTCCCACAGCTGCTAGTTCCCGCATGGCCCGTTTTTCCCCTGCAGCTGAGATGCCCGGATGCGATGTCAGTGGCAGTAGCGGGGCGTATAGATATAAGAGCTGCGCCCTTTTAGCAAGCATCCTCCAAGCCCACGCCGTGCAGGACACTGGAGCAATTTCGGTCCGCAGACCTCCCGAGCCCCCAGAGAGGGTTGCCGCCTGCAAAGGTAGTGGAAAAACCGCATCAGACTCAATAGCAAGATGGTCTTGAAACCGTGGTGGATAGTGCCAGTAGTGTGCGAACTGCGCCTGAGCGCATAAGTAGTAAAGTCGGGAGCCTCAAACCCACCCCTATCAAACGGTTGCGTTAAAACATCCCAGCTACAACGAGGCTTCTTCCCACCCCACACGAAGGAGAGAACTGCAGATTGGAGCGTCTGGAAAAACGATAGATTTAACTTAATTGGAATATTGACAAAGAAATAGAGCAGCTTCGGCAAGAAGGTCATCTTTACAACTGCAATCCGATCCGCAAGGGAGAGAGGCAGACACGCCCATCGCTCCGCTCTTTCGGTGATACGTGTGGTGGCTCGACCATAATTCTCGGAGATCACCCTATCAGGATCCCTGTGGAGCCAAACCCCAAGGTACCGTACCGGATCTTGAGTCCACTTCAAAGGGAAATCTAGTTCAACCTCTTTCGTACCAGCCGTCAGCGGAAACACCACTGACTTTGACCAATTAATTCCGAGGCCAGAGAATCGTTCAAATTTCACATATTCCCTCAGCAGGCCAGGGAGATGGGTAGCGGGGTCTCGGACGTAAAGTAGCATATCATCGGCATATAAGGAAACCACAAGAGGTCTCTGCTGGAATCGTAATGCCGCAGCTGTGTTTCTGTCTGAGTTTACAAGCCAGAGGCTCTAGCGCTAAGGAGAACAGCATCGGCGACGGGGGGCAACCCTGCCTCGTGCCTCTACCTATGGGGAACATCGAGGAAACCCAGCCATTTACCCGAACCCGTGCCGCTGGTGCAGTATACAATACCTTAAGCCATTTTAGAAAAAACTGTGGAAACCCCATTCTGGTTAGGACTGTGAACATAAAATCCCAGCTAAGCGAGTCAAAGGCTTTTGCTGCATCAAGCAACACAGCCACCGCCTGGAAATCCGGGTCAAAATAGTGTAGCGTGGAAAACACGGTGCGCAAGTTATGCGTAGTGGAGAGTGTTGAGACAAAGCCGGACTGGTCAGGCAAGACCAAAAGAGGTATTAGTGGTTGCAACCTAGTGGCTATCATCTTTGCAAGGACTTTGGCGTCAATATTGATGATTGAGAGAGGCCTATAGGATTCGCACCGGTCAGAGGGCTTGTCCGGTTTCAGCAAGGTCACCAGCAGGGCCTCCCTCAGTGAAGGCGGGAGTTTCCCTTCATCGTAGGCCTCCGCAAACATGGCCAACAGCCTAGGTGCGAGATCAGCAGCAAATGCTTTATAAAATTCGCTGGGGAGCCCATCCATACCGGCCGCCTTACAGGTGGGCAATGCCTTAATAGCTAGCTTGACGTCCTCCTCGTCAAATGGCTGCACTAAATATTCCCTGTGTGCTTCCGAAAGCCACCCCAACGCAACGTCGTCAAGGTAGGAGTCTATCTCTTCCGTCCCGGGGGCATCTCTGGCCTCATAAAGCGTGGTATAGAATCGTACAATTATATCGCTAATTTCTGGAGTCAAGTAATGTGCTGTTCCTTCCTCATCCACTAGCTCCTTAATACACTCTTGCCCACGCGGCGCTGATAACTTCCGCGCCAACGAGCGCCCAGGGCGGCCCCCCTCCCCGTAGTAGCGAGCAGTTGCGCGCCGAGAAAGGTGCCGCATTTCCTGATCGACCGTTTCATTGTGATCAGTGACCAAGTCACGTATCCTAGCTAGTGTGTGTGGGGAGGGTTTCACCTCATAGTCACGCTCAAGCGCAGAAATCTCAGACGCCAGTGTATTTATTCTACGCCGGAGATCGCGCAACACTCCGGCCTGCGCTCCCATGCAAGCCCCGCGGATAGTCACCTTGAACGCCTCCCATAACACTCCAGCACTATCAACTGACCCTTCATTCTCGCGGAAATTTTTTTTTATAGCCTCTCCTATGGTGTGTTTTAAAAACTGGATCCGCAAGTTCAGTAGGCTGAAGTCTTCATGTAAACGGTGGTCGCTCACAGAAAGGTATCCGTAAGTCTAACTTCACTGGAGAATGGTCGGATAGTGTCCGAGGCGTGTGCCCAACTCGTACTGCCCAGGTGCAGACTGCCTCAGAGACGAGCCAGAAATCTATTCGGGACCATGACCCATGCACAGAAGAGACGAACGTGCTTTCGCGGTCCAGTGGATGCTGAAGACGCCAGACATCAAACAGATGGCCCGCATCTAAAATCCCCAGAATGGACGCTGCTGCTTGTTTTAGTCGACCTGCGTCACTGCCTGCTCTATCTAAAGTAATATCCAAACATACATTGAAATCACCTCCCCAGATTATTTCAGCCGATGGGAACCCAGAAATTCGGCGCCACACATCCGAGAAAAAAGACGGGTCATCCGTGTTTGGCCTGTATACATTGACTAAGAGAATAGTCTTGCCCCCCAATTGTCCGTGCACTATCACCACTCGCCCATGCTCATCCGTATCAGTTTTAATCACAGTGAAGGGAACCCCTTGTTTAATAAGTATCATCACACCCCTAGAGTAGGTAGAGAATGAGGACTCAACTTTTACCGCCGCCCATCTCCCCCTTATTTTATGTGCTGAGTCTTTGGTGAGGTGGGTCTCCTGAAGTAGGGCCACCTGCACCCCCAATCTATCTAAATGCGCAAAAACAGACCTGATTTTTTTCGGGGTGTTTAGACCACGCACATTCCAGGTAATGAATTTAACCACACCACTCATGCCGTCCATTCAACCGCGGATAAATTCCAGCGCAATACATCGAGATGGTCTAACAAAAGATGCCTCAGCAGATCTACACAGCCAATGCTTGAGAGTAACACCGCAACAGTCGCCCATAGAACCCCCCCTAACTCCAACCCCCCACTTCAGCGTTCCAAACTGTGCCAAAGCCATCCCAAGTCAGTGAACCCCCCCCCCCCACAGATAGAAATAAAACAACTTTGCGTGTGGGGTACTCCCATTTGGGGGGTGCAGAGTGCAACTAGCCTCCCAACTAGTGAGAGGTGGCCGAGCAGGTCTAAGTACTGTGCCTAAAAATAAATCAGTGTCTCAGGAGCAAGCAATAGCGCATACCCATAATGGCAGCCTGAGAAGAAAAAGGGCAATTTCACTAATATCATTTTGACATATTAAATTGTGACATATTACATTCCTGAGCGAGTAACAGCAACCCTGGCAGCACAATAACAGTATGAAACCCCACTGCAACTCAATCGTCTGAGTCATTAGGCGTGCCGGACTCACGCCGTCCGCGTTTCAGTTGCTTAACATGCTCCATGGCGGCCTTGGGGTTAACAAATATCTTAGAATCACCATCCAGCCCTATTCGTAAGCGTGCGGGGTATAACATAGCATATGGTATTCGTTCCGACTGTAGGAATTTCTTCACCGCACCAAACTCCCTCCTGGCAGATTGTACAGTAGCGGTGAAGTCTGGAAAGAAGGCTAGTGTATTGCCCTGATGCTCAATCTTCCCTTGTCCCGGGCCAGCCGCAGAACAGTGTCCCGGTCTCTGTAGTTTAATAGTCTCGCTATGATTGGGCGAGGAGCGGCGCCAGGCGGTGGTCTGGACGCAAGTGAGCGATGTGCGCGCTCCACAATAAACATGGGGGAAAGGTGCCCCGAGCCAAAAATATCCTTGATGAGGGTCTCAATATAAATTTCCATTCTCCCCACATTGGTGGATTCTGGAAGCCCTGTGAGTCTAATGTTATTGCGCCGGGACCGCGCCTCCAAATCCTCGTTTTTAGCTTGAATGAGAGAGTACTTTTTCCATGTTGAGTGTCTTAACGGTCACTTCACTTAGGCCGTCCTCCGTCGCCGAGACCCGCTGCTCAACCTCCCCCATGCGTGCATTTTGTTTTTCAAATTGCGCCGACATATGGTCCAGGCGTTGGTTCGCTGCCGCGATTGTGCCTTCTATGGATTGGAGGCTGCGCTGCATCGCCATTAAAGTAGTTTCCAATGAAGGCGGGGTGTCCCCATGGGCATCCGCCTCCGAGTCCGAGGCGGCCTTCTGCACGGCCTTGGCAGGCCTACGGGCCTCAAATGTAAGGCGGGGTTGCGACTTGTCCGTTCTCCCCATGGTATTGGTGGCACACACACTATCCACCAGATAGCTCACAGTTAATATGCCCAGTGCACCAGATCGTCCCTCAAACTGGCCCCTAGACGAGGGGGAATCGCATGTAGTGGAGGTAATATAGGCCCGCTCACGGTAGCGCTGTGCTAGTAGGCCCAACAGGGACTGCAGATCTCAAAGGGCACACCACTCTGCAGAACAACCCTCCAACCAAAGGCCAACCATCTGTGTTGTGCAGGTAAATGTAAGCTGGTATTCCAAGACGCAGCAGGGGGACAAAACAAGCCAGACCGCACTCCCTCACAAGGCCACAGCAATTCAGGCAACCAGTTGCGTCGAGCCTCGTGGTTCACCGGCCATCCACAGCTGCAGCGCCGGCAGCCGGCCGCTCACGCCCGTGCGGTCCGCAGCCTCCCAACGCACGCAGCCCCCCGAGGCCAAGCAGCAGCTTGCAGAGCGCAGCGCCGCGCATGGGCCCCCACCCGCCTCCGCAGCCGCGGGCCCAGCGAGGCGCCGCACCACACTCACCACCGCCAGCAGCAGGGACCACGCACTCGGCAGCCAGGCGCTCCCAGGAACTTCAGGTCACGGCTGCATCGTCAGTCAGTCTCCGCAATCCTCTCCGCGCCGTCGCCCACGCGCAGATCCACAGCACCTGGGACAGCCGCTGTGATAGAGACAAGCGATCAGGTCCAATGTGCCTCCGCGCCGTTCAGGTTATGCAGGTATGCCACACTGCAAGGCGCCAGACGCCGAAGAGAGGCCTCGGCTCAGAGGATCACCGCGGGCGCCATTTTGCGAGCGCTCGCCGGGCCTTGAAGGAGTCCGAATTAGCGATGTCCAGGCGACTACAGACGAGAAAAATCGCCTCCCGTAGCTGCAGAAGGGCTCCGCTTCACATTCCGCCCCAGTTGAAGCAGAAAATACGTAGCTTTTAGGCAAATTTTAGGCGGATTGTTGCCCGGCCAGGCGGAGCAACACTAGGGTGCGGCCATCTTGCTGTGCGCCCTCTAGCGCCCCCCCGACATTTATAAATTAGATCTGACATTAAGAAAGTCAGTTATTCGTGTGCCATGAAGGAGCAACTTCCATGTGTAGGATGTTCAGAGTTAAAGCATGTAAATCGTGCCAACTTGCATAATTCCGAGTAGCGGGGACATAAGAGCTTGCATAACAATGGGCTCAATGTGAGATAATAATTATTGCTGAAAAAGCAGCTTTGAAAATCTGGGCTATGAACAAGCTAAAAACTCCTTTCTGCTGACATTTTCCGAATTGTTTACAATGTCAGTCTTTGGCAAACGTAGAGTTTTAGTACATAAAGATGATTTCCGAGAATGATGTTAACCTTCTGCCTTTCACAAACAGGTTTTAAAAATCTATTTATCCAGTGCGGCTACCAGCTTGGCATTTTCCAGGGAATCCCTGCAGATCTAGGAAGCTGGATGAGGCATGGACCTCTGTATAATTAAGGCTTTTCCATAAATAAAAGATCCTTCGACTTGCAGAACTCTGATTTTGGGCTGTCCTCATAAGGATGAGGCCCCGACTAAAGGACTTGTGATAGGGAGCTGACATGCCAGTCCTTGCCTATATTTAGCAAAACTTACATCAACTGTGTATGCATTTCCCATATACAGTTAGTTCTTGGTGGGACATTCTTATTTTTTTTAAGATCAGATAGACAAATCTAGAGGTACGCTCTTGCAGGTCTGCTATTTAAGATCTATTTAAGGTCTAGTTTTCAAACCTGCCGGGTGCATAGTGCTTCCTTTCCTGTGTTGAACACGTCTAGGTCATGTTGAGTATTTGTAGATGACTCAGTTGTAATGTAGCAGATTGATCTTTAAAGTTCGCAGTTTTTTTTGGATCATGTCTGTTAGGGATATTGACTGTGATTAATACAATGAAAACAAAGATACTGGCCTGCGGCAAAAAGAAGACTCCCTGTTTCTAATATCCAAGGGCACTGCCAAAACAGAATTGTGCCTCTACTATATTTTACATGGAAATATATATAAATGTGCCCTAAAGACCACTCAGTTCATTTTTATGCAACATTCTTTTTTTTTTTGTTCTGGAAAAAAACAAAGGACTGACATAAATCCATTACAAATTGTAGTCAAGTCAAGCGTTAAAAGTATATAAAGGGATAAACGAATACCAAGAAAATGCACCCCCCCTTTAATATGGGCATTTGGAGTGTGATCCGAAGTCCAGCAGTGTGACATTTTGACAACTTTGAGTATAAAATTCTCCAGTTTCATAATGCACTATGAAAACATTGTGGCTCAAGTGCTTGCAAAATTCTAAGGTCATACATTGTTTAATGTGCCGACAAGATCAGAACAATTAGAAAGCCCACAGTCTATTAGGAGGCAAGCATAGGTTTTCTGACAAGAAGAAATGTTATGGGTTTCCCCCTAGCAGTAAATTTATGGCTTGTGTGGGTTATTCTGTGTGTTAACATTTCCAGCGCTTTTACTTGCCATAGCTTATTGAACGAAAGAGCTAGGTAGGGGCTTGTTTCTTCCCTGACTAGTGCGATGAGTTGTTTAGCTACCTTTAACATATGGGATAAAGAGGACCCTCTAATGGGAGCTCAACACCTCAAAGAGTTCAGATCTTAAGCCTAAAATGGCATCTCGTGGGTCTCCAGGTATGAAGAAGACCAGGACCCCCTTACTGTGACTAAGCAACTTCTTTCCAGAATACCTGGATTTCTGGAGCCGCCCACCAGATGTTAAGTGGGGCCCCCCTCATCTTCATGCATCTCTAACGCTCTGACATGACTCTGAAGAGTTGGTGGAAGTGTACTGGGGTTATGTACTATTGAAATATAATTTTGTATGCTGATTCCATCTGTGGTATACTTCTATATGTTCTGTATATAACAGGTCAGAGTATCACCCTTTCTAGCTCCTGTACCCTCTTTACGTGATAACTGCCAGTTCTTTATTGGCTCGCCTAACTGCAGTGTCTGATAGATGTTCAATATAAGGCCTTTATAGCTTGAGTAACACCAAGCCAGCTTTTGTATGTCATTGCACTCTGTTTCCTCCCTCAGGTTGCTTATTCATATGTTTCCTGGCAGGACCAGTTTTTTAAATTGTCACACGTCTTCATGAGGGCTTTTGTCTGAGTTTCCGGATGAACAATAGTCCTATGCATGAGTTGTCCTTATTCCACATGATCTGTCCGCTACGAATCTGCTGACTCTAGTCTATGGTTCAGCGCATCACAGTCTTTGGCTCAGCATCTTGATTTCGTAGATGCATTTGCCCATTTCTGGTCTCAGAGAGGTGAGACCTTCCAATAGTGTTTTTTAAACCTGTCTTCAGCTTGGATTTCGAGGATGTTCCCAGCAGCTCTCCCTTGTGCTGTTCTTGACATCCTGCGCCTGTTATTAAGAAGTATTTAATGCCTCTTTGTGCTGTCTGAGGTGCATGGTTTTTGGCTTGGCCCATGGCAGATCCATAGATTGGGCAAGGAGGAAGTATCTGCACATATTAGTTTGTGTTAACATGATGGCATTGAGCAATTGCTGTGGATGTACTGTGTATGAGGCAGACACAGTAACATATTCCCCATCCGTATTATAGAGCAAAATTGGTGAGCTCTGTAAAATGCAGTCCTCATGACTTTGGAACTGAAATGAAAGGGCTCACTTGGTCTCGCTATTGTGTCCTGTCCTATCTAGAGCCATTGTTGTGGATGTAGACTCGAGAGGTGCTGGCCATTGAGCTTGTGCTGGGCTGGAGTTGTGAATGCTGTCCATCAACAAGTGTAGGGCAGTGCTGGGACAGGTGCTGGCCCTGCTCAACAGCAGTAATGCGACCAGGCCTCCCAGCCATTGTCGTGTGGTTTGTGGCCTCCTGGTCTACCCTGCTACGTTGGCCTGGGCCTGGCTGCCTTGAGGCCCCTTTTTGCGCACGTTCCTTTGTGCCGTTGTTTTTCGAGCCTCTGATGCTGCCTGGCTATCTTAGCACTGTCTGCATTTCTGACTTTCACCTTGTCTCCTGTTCCCTTTTCGGCTACTGTCTGCACACCATGTACAAGGTCGATAAACAACGTTCCTTGTTCCTGCTGATTTGGCCAGTCCCTCGAACTTAGACATGACACTCTATTTACAGCTGCCTTGGAGAAATTCGTGTGCTTTTAATATTGTGTTTTTTCACTGTTAGAATCACTTGGAGAACAACCTTTACAGAGAGAAGAGCTGTTTGTATCTGATGATGTAAACTTTGCATCTAGATATTGAGGTATGGGGCTTCGCTAGTCAAAGCCCAGAGGTCTTCTATTTTTATAATAAACTAGCTACTAGCACGGGGAGGGTGGTAAGGTCATTAAGCCTTATATAAATTGCTTTATGAAATGCTTTCCCCGTTTGTATTCTATGGAGTTGTAACTATGTTGCTTATGTTATCATTATGCATTATGCTGATAGTACTGGCACGTGTACTGTATCTTGGAGCACGTTAGTTGAAATAAACATTTTAAACTATACAGTGTCTCTTTTTACGCACGTTGTGGACAGGTATGTGAGTTATGAAAGGGTGTTCTTGCTACTGCGAGTCCTGAGAGAGAGATACCGTGTTCTGGGTTGTCTAATCATTGGTAGCATTGTTGCTAATGAGACGCTATAGCTAGTCGGATTAGGGTTTTAGGTGCTAAGGTTTATAGTTGGCTCACCACTATATTCCGAGGTCCTATTATCCTGTGCATAGCTCTGTATATGTGCAGAATCCCTATAACATGGCGCAACCGACGAGTGGGGCCGCTTATCTACGAGACGCTTGAGTAATATTTGTGCTTGTCCACATCTACCTTCACAGGCGCTTCCGGAAGCGTGTGTGACGGTGATACCTCCTATATTGACGTTTTTATAGGTTCTTTCAAGCTTGAAGTTGTTAAAAGGTTTTCTAAAAAGAATACCCTCTATTGTGCTGCCATACATTAGGTTGTCCAGAACTTTTAGCCTGAAATGGCTGTTCAAATTGCGGCACATAGCAACGCAGCGCTCCGGGCTCACTTGACAGTGTATGGAGTGCCTGACGCGGGTGTCGACTTGATCTTTGTGGTACAAGCAGATCCAGCTTACCACTTTGAGGTGTTTTACTCTTGGGGTCACCTTTCCAGCGGTGGATGGGGCAGATAATCTGTTCCATGAATATGAAGCCACCGTTGTTCCTATGCACTATAGACCGTATATGAATCTTGAAGTACCGCTCACGGCTTGGCAACACCGTGTTTGGTTTGATGGCGCCCTCCCCCAACCGGTTACCGCGGTTCGTTTAGGCCCATTATCAATTGATGGGGCCACTTGGCCAGTCTTGGCCGGGTATACACCACATCCGCGTTATATGACTGTGACCGTCGCTGAACTGCGACATATGCATTCGTCTTTGATACGAGTACATAGAGCTTTAGTACAATATGTTACAGGCAACATCCAGGGAGCCCCGCCTGGAGTTGCGGCCCATCCAGCTGGTGCAGGCGGTGTAACCATAAGTCCTGTCATGGTGAATTCGGTGATGGGCAAGCGCCCACAGCATAAGGATGATTTTCCTTATTGGCTTGCAGAAAAATTTGACCAGCTGGAGGCAGTTTTTCCAAATACTTCTCCCGTGGAAAAACATAGGATTTTGACGATTAGTTTGCCAAAAGACTTAGTACCCGAGTTGGCAGAATGCAACAACTGGGGTAGGGTATTCGCTGCAGTGTATTCAAAGTGTTTCGGCACTCCTTCCATGACAGTTCTCCCTCTGTGATTAAACGAGTACAGGATGAACATGGCCCTGAAGCGGCTGTGGAATTAGGGATGAGACTGGTGGGAGTGTTCGACGTAGTAGCTGAGTTGATCCTTGCGAATGTCAAGGGCGATGCAGTGAACTTTCAAGTAGCTAATGCTTTGGCTTTAGTCCCAGAATTGGACAGGCCTCGCGAATTACCGAAAATAATTGCTCAGGCTTACAAAACCATTGGTCGCAATAGCCTGGGAGTTAAGCCTTTTGCCAAAACGCAAACACAATCGCAACAACCACCAAAAACTCAGTCTGAGAAAGATGAGAAACCAGTTTTTACTAAAAAGAGCTGGAGGTTGAAAAACAGGGTAAGCAACAGAAGAAGCCGGGGTCGCGAGGTGCATCCCCGGTTTCCGTCTCTTCTGAACGCACTTATGATTTGCGTGATAGGGCGAGAATTAAATCTCCAGAGAGATTTCAAGTCCCTGATTCGCGTTCTCCTCGTTCTTCACAGGCACCAACATCTTCGCAGGCTGGTGGAGGAGATCGCCAGGATAGAGGAAGGGGTCGAGAGGATCCACAGGGACGAGACCAACCTCGACAACAGGTCAGAGGGAAACCAGACGATTTTCAACGTTCTCGCCCACAATTTCAGAAGAAAAAAGTTGCCGCTGTAACAGCAAAATATGCCACAGACGGTGAGAACGAGACTCCTGGATTGGACGTGGGCAGTGACCCTCCTAGACAGCGCAGCAGAAGTTACCATAGTGCGGGAGGCGCTACGTCCTCATGTGGAGGCGACAGCAACTGAAACATTCATTACTGTCGAGACAGCAGACACCAGAGTGGCTCCCCCTGACAGACTATATAATATTGTAATTCAAATCGAAGGTGATATACAGCGTGTTATAAAAGGGATTTTTTGGGAAAATCTGACCTCTTCGTATGACATTCTGTTAGCGGAGGCGGATTGGCCGCCCCCATTCGTACTGGCTGCGCGTAAAGGGGAGGAGGTAATCCTTCCGAGCTTTTCTCGACACGTCCCTAAAGACAAAGCAGAGGCTCTTGCAGCTGAATGGGCTGTGTCCCTGGCTCCAGCGTTATACCGCAACCATGTGGGCTGGGATGAAGAATCACCACCCCATGAAATACCTCTGTGGTCTCAACCTCAGCCACAACCCCAATATCCCATCAAACGGGAAGCTAAAGGTCCCGTTTCCGAAATTCTGACTCAGTTGGAATATCAGGGAGTGATTGAAACATGCGAGTCACCGATGAATAATCCCCTTTTCGCGGTTTCCAAACCCGATGGATCGTACCGCTTAATTTTGGATTACCGGCATTTGAACTCTCATTGTCGGACCTTTTGCGGTGCAAAACACACATAGTTTTGCGCTAGTAGACAGTCTTGTTCGTAAAAAATATAAAACGACACTTGACCTATCCAATGGATTCTACACGCACAACTTAGCCCCGGAGAGTAGCCAATGGAGCGCTTTTACCTCCGGTGGTAAAATATTCAAATTTTGGCGTCTACCTATGGGCTACAAAAACAGTCCAGGTGTATTCGCTGCCCGTGTTGTCTCTTTATTAGACGGCATAGACCCGGATGCATGTTCGTACGTCGATGATATTTATCTGACAGACGACGAATTGTTCCAGCATCTTTCCCGAGTGGACCGCATTATTCTAGAATTTGCGGTTCTAGGCTACAAGTTTAACTTTGCCAAATCTCACATTGCTGAATTTACCGTTTTGTTTTTGGGCTATGAGCTCAACAATGAAGGTAAGGGCTTAGCCCCCATTTCCTGGAGAAATGTGCACTTCTGTGCTCCTCCTACTACACTGAAGAAACTTCAGTCTTTGCTGGGTTTTCTGAACTTCGGGCGTACTTACATTCCCGAATATGCCCAGCGTATCAAGCCACTGTATTCCTTGATACAACCTAACTTTTCGAAGTCTTGCTGGCTTCCGGAGCATTCCTTCATTCTGCAGTCTTTGCAGACAGACTTACTTGAGTCTAAATACTTGTTGACTCGTGATAACCACACCAACCTGGTGATTAGAATCATTCCAGGGGCAGTGGGTTTCACGTACTTGACCTTTAACGAAGGTGACACAGTACCAATAGCATACAAGTCACATCTATACACCTCTGCAGAAATGCGCTTTTCCTCGGTGGAAAAGTTTTGACCGCAGTGCAAATGGCGATTCTAAAGGAACGCGCACTGGCCCAGGGAAAACGCATTTTGGTGGTAACACCCTATCCTGCCCTTGAGGCAGTGACGAAAGCAAGTGTGCCGAACTCTAAAGATTTGCAACCCCGTTGGATACAATGGGCAACATCTTTGACGTCTCCGGATGTCACTTTTATCTTTGATTCTTCACTACAGACTCAGGAGTTTTTGCAGTATGAATTTGTTCATCCTCCTCTGTCTTTGCTACCGCTTGAGGATTACGAATGTATTATCTATACCGATGGTTCGGCGCATCCGGCCACGGGTTCCAAGCATGCTTATTCAGCAGCATGTGCTATTGTTGCAGGTTCCTTTGTGAACGGAAAGTTCAAATCAACTGTAGTGCATACTCAGGCACTGGGAGACAGTACTGCACAATTGGCCGAGCTGCGTGCTTTGGTGCTCGCACTTGAGTTCGCTAATCCTGATGTGACCACTCTTATTGTATGTGATTCTTAATACTGTGTCCAGTCATACAATGACAATCTATTCTTTTGGTCACAAAATGACTATAGAGATGCAAAAGGCAGCACAATCAAGCATAAAATGCTTTGGGTTCGAGTGGCAGATTTACAACAACGTCTGCCTCTCACACAGGTGGTACACACTCTTGGCCATCAGCGTGTGGGCGCACATGCTGTCGGTAACGGTTTGGCAGACGAAGCTGCCAAATCAGCAGTAGCCACGTGCTCAGTCGCAGCAGTTACCAGATCCATGTCTAAAATAGATTCTGATATTCTAGCAGCTATTGCTGCAACAAAGGAAGGTGCTAATTACCCTAGGGGTTTCCTTCCAAATACTCTTATCATTTAGGTCCCGAACAGGCTCCTTATGTAAGAATTCCAAACTATGGTGATCGGCTGATTCCCAACGCGGATCGCAGACTTTCCTTGATAACGGCGGCACACGAAGGCATGGCATCGGCTTATGCTGGAGTGTCTGCGACGGTTTCCATCTTGCAGCAGCGTTACTGGTGGCGTGGGTTATACAAACAAACCCGTACTTATGTGCTTTCTTGTGACGTTTGTCAACAGATTAAGCCTTCCACGGTTGCACGGCCACCACAGACCTCGCTCTGCATTTCTAACAGACCTTTTGGGTGTGTTTACCTGGATCACTGCGGTCCATTCTCATCAGACACTGCATATAAATATATCTTAGTTGCAGTAGACTCGTGCACACGTTTCATCTGGGTCTGGCCACAACGGAGTGCTGACGCTCGAAATGTCATAAGGGATTTGCGTGTCTTTGTGGGAATTTTCGCCTGCGGCACCTTCCATTCTGACCAAGGTCCAGCGTTTGCCTCTAAGGCTTACAAGGACGCAATGGGTTCACTGGGGGTGCGGGTGAAATTTTCGTCACCGTATCGGCCTGAGGGCAATTCGATTGTTGAACGAATGAACCGTGACTTAAAGCAATCCTTGACAGCTAGAGTCTTAGGTACTGGCAGGAACTGGCTGGCCCACTTGTATACGGTACAACGTGCACTTAATAATCTCCCGAGAAGACCTCTGGGTGGGCGGACCCCATACGAAATGCTCTTTGGCATAAGAATGTTTGTGCCTGACCTTGATGGTCTAGACATGGCGGCGCAATCCGCCATCTTTGATGTAGATAACCATTCTACTATGTTACAGGACTTACAAGAAGCCCGAGACAAACTTGCGATTGCACATTTACCTTCAGCCACAGACGCTGCATTGCAGATTCCGGTTGCCGGCTGGCTTCCGAAGATTGGAGATCTGGTTCGAGAGAAGGTGGAGAACAAAAAGAATTCGGCCCCTCTTATCGTGCACCGGTTCCAGTCCTTGGCTTGAAGGGAACTCGTACAGTCATCTTACCACCGCTTCCTGGTCGCAAGGAGAACAGATACATCTCAGTGGAAAATGTCAAGCTACAACATCTGGCCGATCCTGAATAGTGTTACACCAGCGGTCTCTTGTCCTGTCATTTCCCGGACGAATGTTCGTGGCCCTCTTGCCCGAACGGTCACTGATGTTGCCATCGAGATGGTAGATTTGCCTGAACGCTTACTCGACTACCCGGACTCCCCTGCAATGAGGAGAACGAGTATACCTACCCCGCAACCGAGTCCGTGGCTCATCTACCAACAACGCCACTGAGCCCAACACGTTATTCCTTTGACTCGGATTCCATTTCATCACTTGTCCCATCCAAATTCAGTATTTTTGTATCCTGGTTCAGAGACAATTTTTTGATCCCCCCATGGACATACATTTGGTTGGTACTTTTCCTGATTTTTTTGTTCATGTCTATTGGCTTTGTCACCGTGTTTTTTCTGCTCATCAATGGACACTATTTGCCAGAACGCTCTGCGGTGAACTCTGTCGCTGGAACTTTGGCTCCACATTCTTCATCACACATCATGAAGCGAGACCACACATTTGTGGACATTTCAGCGTTTCCAGTTGCTGATGGCATTGTTTGGGATGCGGTGAACTTCCAAATTCATGGTCCAACCGAAATTATTAATGTACCAAATGTCCTTCGTGTTTCAATGGGTGATGTCGTAAAAAGTAATATTCATTCTGATGATTGGGATGTGCATGCAGTTGAAGCATTATTTACTGATTTGAAATATTATGCTGCTTTTCATGCTGAAGATCTGTACATGAATTCTGCAAATTATGCTGATTTGTATTGTTACCAGCATTGGGGCAACCATTTTCTCCATAAACCCAGTACCCTTCGGGTCTTTTTAATTACACCCAATGGGAACATTGTCCGACCCCTTTGACAGGTAGCTCCCAGACTCTGAGAAATAAGTTTACTTATTTTACAGATTTTAATAGATCGAACCCTGGGTCCTATTTCTTTAAATTAAACACTTCCTTTACTGAAAAAATCATGTTAACCCATACCAAATTACTATATTCCGGCTCCTTTTTAAACGCCTTAGCTGTGGGTGGGTATGAACATTGGCGTGACACCATTGATTTGAAGTCTATTTGGGGCTCCAAAGCATGGCAGGTGCAGGGCACAGAAGCCTTGCACCGTGCTTGCCTCATCCCGGCCCAAATTCTATTTTTAAATCAGACCATATATCAAACGACATGTTGGGGTTTGGCTACGTCCAAACAATTGAATGCACCATCCTTTCCTGTCTTGTCTTCCACTCCCAACGAAAGCTTGTACTTTAATATGTCCCTTACCGAATTGCAGGTTTTATTTCAGAACAATTCGTTTAATTTCTCTGCGTTTGTTCAGTCGCCCTGGTTGGCTTGGCCCATTGCATCCAATGCCTGCCAACTGCGTTTTCATAACACGGATACTGGCTACAAACAGGATATGCCAGATCCAAGGTT
Source organism: Calotriton arnoldi (assembly GCA_963921515.1). NCBI lineage: Eukaryota > Metazoa > Chordata > Amphibia > Caudata > Salamandridae > Calotriton > Calotriton arnoldi. Next base: position 587,907 of record CAWUFW010006125.1, on the reverse strand, counting down.
TTCTGGCTCTCGTACTGTTACAACATATTCTGTTGGTAAATTGTGTAAACAGTGGTTGCAGCACTCTTCCTTGGATTCTGTCAAACAACATTTATCCCTCCTATCAGTCAACATTGATCTGTCCGATTTTGTTCTGGGGCCTCGTGGTCCTCGACCGAAGAGATTCATATATGAGACTTACAATGAACTCTGGAAGCTTTCGCAAATTGAAGCTGCTTCCCGTCTTCAGGAAATCGATCAAGCTAATTTAGAAAAAGTGCTTGCTGTTATTGACAATAGTATTAATACCTTGTCTTCCCGCATTTACACGTTAGAGAATATTATTTCCTCTGTTGTTGATATTGTACAAGATGATGTTTCTATGTTGTATCATGGTCAGAATCAATTACGTTCGGTAATGCAGTTTGCATGGACTTTGCAAACACTTAAGATGGGGAAGGTTCCTTGGCAATTTTTAAACACCACTGCCTTATTCTTACCTTTTAATTTGACTGAGAAACAGCGGTTTATGTCCATGAAGGATGCAGCATACACTCTGTTACATATCGAAAAAATAGAGCCCTTACTATTCTCTGTAGCAGAATTGGATTCTGCTGTGTGGCTAGTACACGGGGTTATCGCTTTGCCTTTTTCATTGTTTGAATTTAGTTCATGTATGAAGCATTATCCTGTAGGCTGTTTTCAGCCTTTGGGCAGTGCCTTCCTGCATGAACTTTGGTCCCTGCCTTTCATGTTTAGATGCCTTAGAGACGGGAGGGAGGTTTTTCTCACGGGGGAGTCATGCGATTCAACTGTGGGTCATTCCCTTATTTGCAAACACATTAAGTTGCACGGAGCTTGTAACGTTTCGGCTCCGAATCTTGCTTGTGTGTTGAAGGGTATTCCAGCTCCTGCTATTTCTCCTACTTTCACTGTGCTTGCTAATGGTAGCTATTTGCTTTTGAATAACCAAGACTGCTGTGGCCTGCTGGCCGGCATACCATATATTGTTACTGTTTCCCACAGGGTTGTCTGCTGCAAAAATGTGCTTTTTCCTCCCCCGCACGACATCATAGATAGTTCTGTGTGGCCTTCCATTCCTACTCTGAAGGCGGATTTCAATAAATTGAGCAGAATAAAGGCACTATTATTGAACCAGGAGGTTATGCTCACATCTGCCCGGGAGACGTTCATTCTCCAGGTGGCAAGTACCCACAGTGAAATACAGGCCCTTTTGAACACTAACCTCCCACAACATTTCGGTGAACTGATTCACCGTGTTTTTAATGCGTCCCGCACTGAAGGTCTAGTGCACTTTTTTAAAGTTGTGGGCTCTGGCCTTGTGACCTCTTTTTCAAACTATTTTTGGTGTAATACCAGCTTTTATTCATTCCATCTTTTCCAGCGTCTTTGGTGGCTTTCCACTGATCCTCGCCTTGGTGGCTGGTGTCCTGCTGTTGGTCTGTTTCCTACGCAATGGCTGCACCTCCATGGGCCCTTCTCGAGCCAGGTCGGCTCCAGATGCTCCTTGAACGCCTCCTCGCTGGCTTCGGCGTCCTGCCATTGGCGACGAGTGTGTCGTATACACTTTCTTTTCGCTTTGCGTATTTCACTTGCGTGCAACCTGTGATGTCTTGCATCAGATGTCCATTCTCGTGGGCCATGGATTATTGCCTCTCCAATACGTCTTTATCTGTTCCGGATTTTGTTCAGTTGGTGGGTCCTCTAGAGGCCCATGAACGGGACTGTTACGCTGCAGGCTACATGGCGCGTGCGGCTGCACTGGGGATTTTGGCACAATGGGATATCTGGGCGGCTGCTCAGAATCTCTTACAACAGAGTTATATTGAGTATCACGCAAGTTGTCCCGCATTGCTGTTTGCTGCTCCATCTTGCGCAGATCATGCCTGCAGTTTTGATTTACTTGACTGGATGGCGTCGCTTTTTTCCGATGATTCCAATGATGTCCTCATGGAAAGTGTGGCGTTTTTTTGCACGTACACTCTTTTGCATTGAGAGGGTTTTTCCATTTTCTGTGACCTGTCTCACTGGATGTGTGTCCCTTTTTTATTTTTGCTTTTTCGTCCACGCCTCACAACATTCGTTCTGTTCTGCTCAGTTTCTTGGACTCTGTCGTCTTCTTGAACGTTGGACTGCCCAGGGGAGGGTGTTGTGTGGTTTGTGGCCTCCTGGTCTACCCTGCTACGTTGGCCTGGGCCTGGCTGCCTTGAGGCCCCTTTTTGCGCACGTTCCTTTGTGCCGTTGTTTTTCGAGCCTCTGATGCTGCCCGGCTATCTTAGCACTGTCTGCATTTCTGACTTTCACCTTGTCTCCTGTTCCCTTTTGGGCTACTGTCTGCACACCATGTACAAGGTCGATAAACAACGTTCCTTGTTCCTGCTGATTTGGACAGTCCCTCGAACTTAGACATAACACACTATTTACAGCTGCCTTGGAGAAATTCGTGTGCTTTTAATATTGTGTTTTTTCACTGTTAGAATCACTTGGAGAACAACCTTTCCAGAGAGAAGAGCTGTTTGTATCTGATGATGTAAACTTTGCATCTAGATATTGAGGTATGGGGGTTCGCTAGTCAAAGCCCAGAGGTCTTCTATTTTTATAATAAACTAGCTACTAGCACGGGGAGGGTGGTAAGGTCATTAAGCCTTATATAAACTGCTTTATGAAATGCTTTCCCCGTTTGTGTTCTATGGAGTTGTAACTATGCTGCTTATGTTATCATTATGCATTATGCTGATAGTACTGGCACGTGTACTGTATCTTAGAGCACGTTAGTTGAAATAAACATTTTAAACTATACAGTGTCTCTTTTTACGCACGTTGTGGACAGGTATGTGAGTTATGAAAGGGTGTTCTTGCTACTGCGAGTCCTGAGAGAGAGATACCGTGTTCTGGGTTGTCTAATCATTGGTAGCATTGTTGCTAATGAGACGCTACAGCTAGTCGGATTAGGGTTTTAGGTGCTAAGGTTTATAGTTGGCTCACCACTATATTCCGAGGTCCTATTATCCTGTGCATAGCTCTGTATATGTGCAGAATCCCTATAACACCATCAGAGCCCATAAGTTCAGAGAGGGAGTGTGGCGCGGTGGAGACGCAGACGGGGACACAATCAATGGTCTTTGGAATGCTTTATTAGCAAGTCAAGGTTAACAGGATAAGGAAGGCACAGCTCCTTGGGTTTAATGTCTCTTTCGGGTCCTTCTTGTAGATGGATGGCGTCTTCTCTCTCTTCTCCCAGTGTATGGGAATCTTCGCCTTTGTCACCAGGGCTCATGGGGGGGGGGGATCACACCGGATCGTCCGGTCCCAAACGCATAGAAAAAACAAAAGAAAATACTCCGTAAGGAGGAGGCTCCGTTTGAATAAACGGTGATTAAGGAGGGAAAGTGGGGGGGACTGTACACCCAATACCAGCATCAAATGTGGATGTGCGCTATCGAGCAGTTACGCGCCCCGCGGTAGGCCCACTAGCCAAAGGTTTGTGGCGGTACTCAGCACCCTCCACCCTTGTTTCCTGTGCGGCCAGCGGCCCCCTTCCCCCCACACAGCCTCTACTCGGGTCCGTACCTTATGGAGCCACGCCCCCCAGGGACGTGGCGGGCATCAGCGTTGTGCCGGATAGGGTCCGGCTGCCTCTCAGATTCCCGTCTGGAAAGGGCGACCTCGGGTTCTGGTTCGTGCATTGCTTTCTCCCCTTCTTTGGACGTCGTCGGTACCGGCAATCCAGGAGAGATGAAGGTCTGCACTCGCTCCTCTGCTTCCTTCCAGCTGTCCCTCGCCTTCCACGGTGTTCCGGATGGACGCGCCACCCACACTGAATCTTCCGCTTTTAGCTCTAGAGGACTTCCTGATGTGGTCACGTGATCGGGGAGCGGAGCCGACGTGAACCTGTCCTTCAAGGCATAGTGTGCACCTTGTCCTGTGGCCGCGTTCTGCAAAAAGAGGAGGGGACAGGGAGACAGATAAGGGGAGCCTGGTTCGGGTCTCGTGTGTGGGGCATTAGGGTGAGGGGGCAGCGCTTCGTCACACACCCCTACCCCAGTCTGTTCACGGTCGGGGAACAGGGAAATGCGTGAAAGGAAGTCCGCATTCCCATTGTCAGAGCCCTTGTGGTGGTGAATCTCGAATGAAAAGGGCTGGAGGGAGAGGAACCATCGTAAGATTCGCGGGTTGTTCCCTTTATTTCGACTCATCCATAGGAGCGGGGCATGGTTGGTATACAGGTGGAAGTGGGAACCCTCCAAGTAGTACCTCAGCTTATCCACTGCCCACTTAATTGCTAGGCGCTCCTTTTCAATTATTGGATATCGTTGTTCCCGAGGGTAGAGCTTGCGGCTTATGAAGAGGACCGGGTGTTCAACACCCTCGGGCGAGATCTGGGACAATACCGCCCCCACCCCATGGTCAGAGGCGTCAGTCTGGAGTAGAAAGGGTTGCGAGAAATCCGGTGACCGTAGAACGGGACCGGAGGTAATGGCAGCCTTTAGGTCAGAGAAAGCCTTCTCGGATTACGGGGAGGGACGCAGTAGGTCTTGTTTTTTTACCCGTTTTTGTAACCAGTTGGTAAGAGGCGTAGCCATCTCGGAATACTGCGGAATGAAGCGTCTGTAGTATCCGAGAAGGCCTAGGAATGCCCTGACCTCTTTCTTAGTGGTCGGAAAAGGGGCTTATGCTATCGCTTTTACTTTATCTTCTTGTGGTTCTATTTGACCATCCCCAAGAAGGTACCCCAGATATTTAACCTTCTGGAAGCCGGCGCAGGATTTCTTCGCATTTATGTGTAAGCCCGCTTCCTGAAGGGCTTGAAGGACCTGATGGCAGTGTTGTAGGTGTGAGTCCCAGGTGGGGCTGTAAATGATTATATCGTCAAGGTAGGCGGACAAATATGTCTGGTGTTTGGACAATACCCTGTTCATAAGCCTCTGAAACGTGGCAGGTGCCCCGTGTAGACCGAAAGGCTGGACCGTAAATTCGAATAACCCTGTCGGGGTCGAAAAGGCGTTTTTTTCTTGGTCCTGTGCTCTTAGGGGCACCTGCCAATATCCCTTTGTGAGGTCCAGGGTGGTTATGTACTGTGCCTGACCTAACCTTTCGATCAGCTCATCCACACGAGGGAGGGGATAAGAGTCGCATTTAGAGATTGCATTCACAGCTCTAAATTCAATGCTAAACCGGACGGAACCGTCCGGTTTTGGCACTAGTACAATTGGAGATGACCATTCGCTCTGGGATGGCGAGCATACTGTCGACTTCTTGGTTCATCTCCTTTCTACGTGCAGCAGGAATGCGATAGGGTTTTTGTTTTATTATCGGACCGGGTAGTGTACGGATGGTATGTTCGGCTAGAGCAGTCCTTCCCGGGAGATCCGAAAAGGAGGGGAAAAAAGGCCATAAGGTGTCCTGTAGGGATTCTTTCTGTTTCTGGGACAGATCGGGGTTGACAACCATTTGGTGTAGGGTGGTCTCACGGGACACGACGGGTTCTACTGTGTGTAGGTCTTTGGGGAGTGGGCCTAACCACTTCTTAAGAAGGTTGATGTGGTATAACGGAGTGCGTTTGGGTGTGACTTGTATACGGTAGGATGTCAAGCCTACTTTGTTAACTATTCGGTACGGGCCCTGCCATTCAGACCTGACTTTTGGTAGCGAGGAAGGCATTAGGACCAGGACCCAATCCCCCACCTTTAAATGTCTCCACTTCTTTCCCTTATTATATAGGATTTGGTGTTTGACCTGGACTTGTTCTAGGTTTGCAGCGGCAAATTCCCGTAGCTTATGTAACCGGCTACGTAGGTTTTGGGTATAAGTGAGGAAGGATTTGGTTTCCTCTTGTGTTTCTTGTTCCCACACCTCCTTCGTTATTTCCAATAAACTGCAGGGCTCCCGACCGTAAAGGAGTTGGAAAGGGGAGCAACCGAGGCTAGCTTGCGTCTGGCTTCGGATGACATATAGGGCCAACTGGAGGAGCTTGTCCCATTCTCTACCTTCAACGTTCAGTAACTTTTTTTGCGTTAGCTTCAGGGTAGCGTTGTAGCGTTCACACAACCCGTCGGTTTGGGGGTGATAGACCGAGGTCTTGATGTGTGATATATCAAGGGATTTACAGACCTGGGCCATTAGTTTAGAAACAAAGGGTGTTCCTTGGTCCGTAAGGACCTCGCGAGGGAAACCAACACGAGAGAACAGTTCTAACAACCTCTCGCTTATGTTCAAGGTGGTGGGGGAACGCAAAGGAAAGGCCTCGGGGTACCGAGTGGCATAGTCCACAACAACCAAGGCATAGAGGTTACCCCGCTTTGTTCGAGGCAAGGGGCCAATTAAATCCATGCCCATTCTCTCGAATGGTTTACCAACAACCGGAAGGGGTTGCAGTGGAACAGCTGGGGGCTTGTAGGGGTTTTCCGCTGGCACACCTCACACTCATGACAGAACCTGGAGACGTGAGAAAAGATACCCGGCCAGTAAAAGTGGCGAAACAGTAGTTGGGTGGTTTTGTGGGTGCCCCTGTGCCCTGCTAAGAGATGCGAGTGGGTGAAGAACATCACTTGCTCTCGGAAGGCCTGTGGTACGACCAATTGAGGGGGATCCCCGGGGTTCCCTACCCTGTACAAGAGCTCGTTTGTGATCTGGAAGAGGGGGTAAACAGGGGGAGCGGTTTGCTTTGCCTGGTCCCAGGCTGCTCTGAGTGTGGGATCATTTTTTTGGCTGAACTTAAAGCTTTTGTCTGAAAGCCAGGGGGCTTGAGTGAGGTAGTTTGGGTAAGCGGGATTTGGTGGTCTTGCTAAGCTGTAACCCGTCCCGTATTTACGGTAAAAACGAGGGATTATTCTGCCTTATGATCAATTGTTCAGGGCGAGTGGGTAGGACATCGAACTTGGCCTGGAGGGTTTGACCGTTAGGCAGGGTAATGGGCAATTGTACCAAAGGATAGACCCTGATGTCCCCATGAACACACCTAATAGGAACGTGGTCTCCAGTCAGGACGGGTGATGGGTTTATGAGTGACTGAAGGATGACCGACTGGCAACAGCCGGAATCCAGTAATGCTTTGGCTCTTACCCCCTTCACGAGTACACTCGCATGGAAACTGGGTCCCATTTCCTCGGTGTAGAGTATTGAGCGGGGTATGCAGCCTACATCCATCGGTTCATCCTGGGGTTTCTTACTGGGGCAGTTCCTGGCAATATGGCCCCATTCCCCACACTCAAAGCATTGAGGCCCTTTGCGGGGGACCGGATCAGGATGGAAGTGTCTGGGTCTTACTGGCTCTGGGACAGGCCTCCGGGGTTTCCGATCAGACTTGCCAGGGGGCCCCAGGGAGCGTGGGATTTTTTTGGAATTCCATGGCAGGGAGCGGGGCTGGGCCCTATAAAAAGAAGTGGCCATATCAACGGCCTGTTCGGCTGTGAGCTGGTTATGTTGTTTGAGCCAACGCTGTATAGGGAAGGGAAGGGCTTCTAGGAATTGCTCTAGGTAAATCAATGACATTTCCTCTTTCGTATTGTTTTCTGGTCGTAACCACTTGTCCGCAGCGGCTTTGAGTTTAAAGTACAAGGTCTTTGGGGTGTCGGCTGTGGTTCCTCTTTCTTTCCGGAAGCGCATTCTATACGCTTCGGCGTCCATGCCCAGATGGTCTAAAATAATACCCCTTATCTCGGTGTAGGGTGTGTTGCCGCTTGCATTCGCCACCTGGTAGGCGGCTTTCGCTTCACCGGTGAGGAGAGGGGCCAAATAAAAAGGCCATTTGTTCTCTGGCCAGCCTGACGCTCTGCCATCCCTCTCGAAATTCAGCAAAAATGTGTCCGGATCCTCCCCGGGCAGGTACTTTTGTAGCGATGCATTAGGGCCGCTCCCAGTGCGAGACTGAAGTTGCAGGCGCTCGTCTGCCACTTTACGGATGCTTTCGGACAGGTTTGCCATGGAGTCCCTGAGGAGCTCCTTGTCTGCTTGGGCGGAAGTCATTTGCTTCTCTACCGCCCACTCCAGCTTCCCTTGGCCCCGTATCAGCTGCTGGATTAGGGTTTCCATATCGAGAGTCTATTGGGCGTATCTGATCCCTCTTCTGATACCACGTGTGGCGCGGTGGAGAAGCAGACAGGGACACAATCAATGGTCTTTGGAATGCTTTATTAGCAAGTCAAGGTTAACAGGATAAGGAAGGCACAGCTCCTTGGGTTTAATGTCTCTTTCGTGGCCTTCTTGTAGATGGATGGCGTCTTCTCTCTTCTCCCAGTGTATGGGAGTCTTCGCCTTTCTGTCACCAGGGCTCACAGGGGGGGCGGGTCACACCGGATCGTCAGGTCCCAAACACAGAAAAAACAAAAGAAAATACTCCGTAAGGAGGAGGCTCCGTTTGCCTAAACGGTGATTAAGGAGGGAAAGTGGGGGGGACTGTACACCCAATACCAGCATCAAATGTGGATGTGCGCTATCGAGCAGTTACGCGCCCCGCGGTAGGCCCACTAGCCAAAGGTTTGTGGCGGTACTCAGCACCCTCCACCCTTGTTTCCTGTGCGGCCAGCGGCCCCCTTTCCCCACACAGCCTCTACTCGGGTCCGTACCTTATGAAGCCACGCCCCTCCAGGAACGTGGCGGGCATCAGCGTTGTGCCGGATAGGGTCCGGCTGTCTCTCAGATTCCCGTCTGGAAAGGGCGACCTCTGGTTCTGGTTCGTGCGTTGCTTTCTCCCCTTCTTTGGACGTCGTCGGTACCGGCAATCCAGGAGAGATGAAGAAGGTCTGCACTCGCTCCTCTGCTTCCTTCCAGCTGTCCCTCGCCTTCCACGGTGTTCCGGATGAACGCGCCATCCACACTGAATCTTCCACTTTTAGCTCTAGCGGACTTCCTGATGTGGTCACGTGATCGGGGAGTGGAGCCGACGTGAACCAGTCCTTAAAGGCATAGTGTGCACCTTGTCCTGTGGCCGCGTTCTGCAAAAAGAGGAGGGGACAGGGAGACAGGTAAGGGGAGCCTGGTTCGGGTCTCGTGTGTGGGGCATATTAGGGAGAGGGAGCAGCGCTTCGTCACAGGGAGTCAGGCCAGGCCTGCATCCTCGAGCCTCATGGGTTGCTAGGACCATCCAGGTACTATCACCCGACCAGATGCACCTCTCACAGAGCTTCCACAGTCCATCGATGTTGGCTCCTTTGGAATTCATCACTCTTCCTCCACCGGGTCCAGGTCATCCACTGAGACACAGGAGTCACCTCTGTCCACCGAGGGCAGCTAAACCAGGCTTAAGTGCCCAGGTGCCACCAGCTTGGATTCCCATAGCCAAATCTGTGCACAGGCGACTACTCCCTAATGTGTCTGTTCATGACATCTGATGTCTGGCCCTCTTCAAATTGGTGCTCTGGGACCCAACAACATCAAGACTTTTGCTGCTGCATTCTGTTGGGTTGTGGTGGTGCTGTAAGTAGCCTGAGAAGAAAGCAAGGCACAAGGTGATACATGAATGCTGCTACGGCGCCACCATCATGACTGGAACTCTCATGATCAGCCATTTTTAACAAAAACATTTCTTGCTCATGCAAATCAAGTTGTTAAAATAGTTGAATACAATGGCCAGTGCTGCCAGCGGGTGTGTTATGCACAGTTTAAAAATATTTAATGGCTACAGTGGCAGAATATTAGTAGTCTCACTTTGAAATTCATAATTGCAGAGAAATATCTCCATAGTATTGAATGGCTTTAAAAGTGATTCTGAAGTTTGGAACACACCCATAAAGGGCAAAACCAGATCTATTGCAATGTAATAAAGAAATAAAAAAGATTCACAAATGGCTTTTGTTCACAAACCTTGAAGCATACCTCATTGTTAAGATGGATGCTTGCAGACTTTTCCTAAACGGGTTACTTTGTGACCAAAGTAATTATTAAGGCCCTTGATCCCATATGTCCATGAAAATCCTAAAACAGAAAAAAAGCAAAGCAAAATGATGATTATAATTAGGGCTCCCGGTTTTATGGTGGTTTTTTTTTTTTTACATTTCCGTCTGTATCCATATTTATTTTTTGGCCATTTTATCCATATTTATTTTGTGTTTTGCATATAAATGTAGTTGTAAAACTGTATATTTCAATATTTATTTAAATGATGACACACACTCATACTTTGATGTCTGTCTTGTTTTAGCTGTTTAAGTTGCCAAATATTACATAACAGTACATCCACTGGCAAATATTGGCATTATACCACAAATGTATGTTGATATATGCAGTTATTTAAAGAAATTTCATCCTGTTTTTTAATTTCCCATTCTGTCCATCTGCTCAGCTGTTGGGCTATAATTCATGAAAGACAGCACGAAGGCTCACTTATAAGAAGCACGTTTTCTGTATTTATCCACTTTTAAAAATAAATGCAGACAGAAAACACATTGTCTTCTGTCTGTATTTATCTGTAAAAATCCGTAAAAACGTAAAACCGGGAGCCTTAGTTATAATGTCAAGAGTATTTGCAAGGAAAGGGCATGGTATCTCGGGACTTATGGGTGTTGTCATTGTGGACATGATGGAGGAAGCTAACCTTGTGATGTTGTGGGAGCGAGGACCCCAGCTGGAGAAAAGACAGTTCTAAGAACTGACCATAGATGTCGCTGGATACAGTGAGCCAGCTAGTGAGGCGGCTGCTGGACTAAGATTTGTGTCCAGGATGGATTCTAGTGACTTGGAATTCGGTGAAAGTTGGGGTTCAAAACTGTCAAGGTTCATGTGAGTGAGACAGCTTTGTACTGTTTGTTTTTCTTGGCAAACAACAGGAATTCTGTCTTGGTTGAGTTGAGCTTCAGGTAGGCGCTCGACATCCAGATCTGGATGATGTGCAGGTAGTGTTTGAGGCATTGGATGTCTGAAGCAGAGAAGGCTTTTAAGTAGACTTGTGTTTCACTGCATAATGGTGAATCTTGATGCTGTTATCTAGGAGTAGAGCACCAAGCGGCTCTATGTAGAGGTTGAAGATGACAGGAGACCGTATGGAATCCTGGGGGCCTCCGCAGGTGACAGAGATTTATTGGGACCTGGAGGTGCCCATGTGAACAAACTGGTGTATGCTGGAAAGGGAGGAGGAGGAGAACTTAGTGAAGGCCTTTTCCGGTAAATCCCATTCAAATTCTAGGTTTCATTTGAGGTTGGGATGGTCAACTGTGTCTAAGGCTGCTGAGAGGTCCAGCAATACCAGGAGGCAGGGTTCATCTTCATCTGTGATCATTATGGCATTGTCTCCTATCTGTAAGGTCGTGGTCTCCTTGCTGCAGTGTCATCTGAAGCCTGCATGGTAGTCCTGCACGAGATGTTTAAAATCAATGTGATCTTGGAGTTGAATATAGACTGCTTTTTCAATGATCTTGCTGATGAATTGTAGGTGAGTGATGGACCACCAGTTGGTGAGGTTGTAAACATCTAGTGTCTAGGTTTCTTTAGGAATGAGGGAAGCTGGCCTGTCTTGAGAGCATCTGGAAAAATGCCGTCAGTGAGTCAGGTATTGACTGTGGTGAGTAAGGTTGAGAGAGTGTCCCCACAAAGAGTTTTGATGAAGGACCAGGGTAAGACCTCATCAGTGACTTTAAGGGAGTTGAGTATGTCATGAGATCAGTGAGAGATGGGGGTTTATAAGCTGACTATTGATGGATTCTACAGGAAACAGTTGTGCTTAAGAGATGAAGCAAAAGGCACACAGATGATGGACGGAATGCAGAGCAAATCAAACATTCTCCCCCAGTCAATAGATCTGGGTTAAATCCATTGTTCTTTTGCTCACCATGCCACCCCAGTTTAGACCCAGCCATATGCAAATCAGTCTTTACCCTGTGCCTTATGGGAAAAGTCCAGACCGAACTGCCAAGCCAGGTCCTCCCTGGACCGGAAACAAGCATCCTGGGACCGGTTTCGGGGCATCACCCCAACAGCCAGGCTAGCTTGAATCCAGTGGCACAGTGAGCCCTGGACCCACGTCTGGACATACCCCGCGCACTTTGGGCGAGAAAGCAAAAGACACACAGATGATGGACGGAATGCAGAGCAAATCAAACATTCCCCCCAGTCAATAGATCTGGTTTAAATCCATTGTTCTTTTGCTCACCATGCTACCCCAGTTTAGACCCAGCCATATGCAAATCAGTCTTGCCCCTGTGCCTCATGGGAACGGTCCAGGGAGGACCTGGCTTGGCAGTTCGGTCTGGACTTATGATGCAGGCAGTTCGTTGTCCTCGGGATCTCAGCTGGGCACTGTGACATCGTCGAACCTTGCAGTCGGGTCCCGCATTGCCATCGAGCCGATCAGTGCTGTGTCGGCATCGAAGGGCACTGCGTCGGTTCCAATTGGCGCAAAGTCGTCACTGCGTTAAATTTTGCAGGGAAACTGCTGCAGAACGCACTTTCAAGGCCCAGGACTGGATTGGCACCTCTTGGCAGAGCAATACTCACAGTTGGCAGAGTCCAGCAGCTGAAGCAGAGTTAAAGGAAGTCTTTGATGGCCCTCAAACTTCAATACAGGAGGCAAGTCCTTGGAGAAACTTGGGTTGAAGGATGTAGAGAGCAAGTTCTCTCCTTCACACTCCCAGGCAAGAAACAGCTGGACAGAACAGCAAAGCAGGTAGCAAAGTGGCAGTCCCTCCTACAGCACAGCAGATAGCTGGCCAATACAGCAAAGCAGTTAGCAGAGAGGTAGTCCCTCCAACAGCACAGAAGCACTTATTCCAGGCAGAATGTCATTTGTTCCAGCAAAGTTCTGATTTGGTGGTGTCAGAAGTCTAGTACTTATACTTAGTTGTGCCTTTGAAGTGAGGGGGACTTCAAAGAGGGCTTAGAAGATCACAAGGTCCCTGCCTTTCCTGCCCTGGCTCTGAAATCACTACAGGGGGTATGCAGCTCTTTATGTAGGAACAGGCACAGCCCTATTCAGGTGCAAGTGTCAGCTCTTCCCTCCCGATCTACCTCAGGAAGGCCCATCAGCCTGGTGATGGGCCATCAGGATGCAAATGTCACACCCCGCCCCCCGTTTATGTGTGACTGGATAGAGCAAATGCACAAAGCCCAGCTGTCACCCAACCCAGATGTGTATTCAGAGACGGGCAATGGCACAGAATTGTTGAAGTAAGAAAATGCTAACTTTCTAAAAAAGTGGCATTTTCAGACTTTTTAAAATCCAACTTCACCATAAGTAGTGATTTAAAATGTGAGTCCAGAGACCCAAATCTCTATCGTTTCCCAATTGGAAATCACACTTAAAAGATTATTTAAAGCAATCCCAATGTTAACCTATGGGAGAGATGGGACTTGCAGTAGTGAAAAAAGAATTTAGCAGTTTTTATAACGTAACATAAGGACATGTAAAACTCAAAAGTATATGTCCAACCTTTTAAATTCACTGCACCCTGCCCATAGGGCTGCCTTGTAGGGGACATATATGTTATAAAAGAGAAGGTTTGGGCCTGGCAAGTAGGTTAACTTGCCAGGTCGAAATGGCGGTTTAGAACTGCACACACAGGCTCTGCAGTGACAGGCCTTAGCCATCTTTAAAGGGCTACTTAGATAGGTGGCACAATCTGTGCTGCAAGCCCACTATTAGCATTTAATTTTACAGGCCCTGGACACACATATTGCACTTTACTTGTGACTTATAAGTAACTTAAATATGCCAATTGTGGATAAGCCAATGTTACCATGTTTTGAGTACAGAGCATATGCACTTTAGCACTGATGAAGTCAGCAAAACAGGAGGTCGGAGGTCAAAAGTTAGGGGAAAGCACGCCAAGGATGCCAGGTCGAACAATCTGCGTGACAAGAAGCGAACTCATGTGCTTAGACTGGTGGGCCAATACTTTGCATTCCTGAATTTTTTTTTTTTTATTCTTTATCCTTTGTTTTTTTTAATCACGCTTGAGTGTTTAACCTATGTCTCACGGTACAGAGCCACTAGAACCTTTTTTTGCACCAGTAAGAATCCCATTTTCCAGTGATGTGATGTGCATTAAAACCAAAAAGACTTTCTGTACCTGTTCTATGAACCTGGCTGATGGGCCCATAGCTAGGGCGAAACTGGTCCCGTTTGCTTGTGTTCTGGTTCAGGGTGGACCTGACCTGGCAGTTTGGGCTGGACTGTTCCCATGAAGAATAGGGTAAAGACTGATTTGCAAATGGCTGGGTCCAAACTAAGGTGGTCTGGTGAGCAAAAGAACGATGGGTTAGAGTGCTACCCCAAGCGATTGCCAGTGTTTAGACTTATTGCAAGGAGCCTCCCATCACCTTTTTTTGTGTAGTTCCTGTTCTAAGTATTCCTGCCTGCTAGGAAACGCCTTTACTGTTATAATAAAATTAAGTGTGTGAGTTAATATTTTAAATTTTTATTGAAAACATATGCCCACCACATGTAGGTGGCGGCATGTTTTCTTTTTCCGGCATATACTTGAAATAGAAAGGAAAAATAACCATTGCATCAGCTTACCAAAGCCAGACCTATTGACTTTCTCAATACTTTTTCTTTTAAGTGTATTAACAGAGATGTCTTATTGGTGATATTGCCTGAAACCTTTAACACAACCTATGTTACCAAAATAAGAAAATAATGTGAAAAAGAAGATGTGTTGTGTTTATGGACTACACCTTCCTCTCTACCTGAAGGATCCTATGAGCTCCGTACGTGAAGTAATAATTAAAGTGGATAAATCCGACCCAAAACTTAGTTTTGCCTTACACTTTGATTCTCTAATATGGATATTGAAAACTGAGACATGCTATCGACAACATAGCTTTTTCTGATGAATTTGGCTGTAAATAGATATCCTCCCTATGATATTCTTCCACTTTGCAATGTTGTCCAATTTCTCCACCAGAAGACGTTTTCTTTTAAGAGAGGAGTGAGACTAGCAACTGAGACGTTTATATGGTGAAGTAAGATAGTCTTGTTTGAACGCGGATAGGTACTCTGGAGAAAAGGAGTAAATGAGATTTGCTTTTCCTCATCTTTCAGCCAATGCAAGTTCAGCTCATAGTATAGATAGAGCGCCTTCAGACCGCAGAAGAGGGCTACAAACTGGTAAGACTTATGACATTTAGGTACAAATATCTGTATTGACTGTATTAAAATACTAACCCTCGTTATGCCAACACTTTGGTGCATAACGATTAGGCAAGTAGGTATTCTTGGAAATGCACTGTATATGATATGTTACCGATTTTCATAATATTTATACTTTCTGCGTACACAGTTGCTAAAATTTTACTGATTTCTGTAATTATTTTGTTTCATGTATTCTGCACTAAATGTGCTTGAATTAAGAGTGTGGATTTCCTGTGTGTGCTCCCTTGTGGAGAAAGACTGCCAGAGTTCAGAACACCTATAAATAAATATGCCTGATAGTACCTTTACACATTATATCTCCAGGTAATTTCAGGGGAGGTGTAGGCTTCATACATTTTCTGTTCCTTCTGTTCAGATTTGTCACGTTGGTTCATGCCTGTTCACATAGTGCTTGTAAAATCGTACCTATTTGAAGTTGGTCTTGTTGGCATCTTAATTGAAAAGGCGAATCCCTTGTGATGGTGATAAACACAGGAGTTTCAAAGATTGTGTGTGTTTGTGTGTCTGTCTGCCCGTCTGTCCCTTACGCCTCAGTGACTAGCTGAGAGAAGTTGGGTCTTTCTAGATGTATGACAATGGTTATTGGCTGTGGTAGGGAAGGTTGATCATGCCAGATGTGCATGTCACCAAGGATCCGGAGGTTGATATGGCTTAGGGAGATATCTGACATGGCATCAATGTACATGCACTGTATACTAACCGAGATTTGTTGTCTGTCAAGAGTATGTTTTTAATGTTGGTAGTTAGTAATAATTATTTTAAGATCACAGTTAAACTACCTTCCTCTGGTGGTTACATGCATCAATTGCCTATCCTGATCAGATTGGCCCATAGAATACCTATGAATTGTCTTCTCCAGGCCACGTTTTGGAATGAAGAGCAGGTTCAGTCCAATATAAGGTCGAAGATGTTTTGTCAGGTCTTAAATGTTGAATGTTCATTGTTAGAAATGGGATCTCTAGTTGGCAAGGGCTTGCACCTTTGTCCAAGTAGGGACCCTTCTTCCTAGTCAGGGTAAGGGAGTTACACTCCTAAAATAACCCCTGCTCACCCCCTTTGGTAGCTTGGCACGAGCAGTCGGGCTTATTCTAGAGGCAGTGTGTAAAGCATTTGCACATAACCAACAGTAATACAGTGTAAGCACTACAAACGGACACCACACCAGTTTAGAAAAATAACCAATATTTTTATATACTCAAGACAAGACCAATTACGACAAAAATCCACAATACTATACTTTACGAATGAATGCTTGATAAGGTAACTTCTTCTTTGCAGGAATAACACAAAAGCAAAGTTCGTACGAGTTGGTAGCCCCGTCCGGGTCTACCGCGATGCTGAATTACAGAGTCCAACAGTTCCAGCCGACCGCGTCGCTACGGGCCAGCAGAGTCGTGAACAGACTCGGTCACAGTACCTTTCTCGTTGTGGCTGGTACGGAGTGTACGAGCCGGTCGGCGTTCGTCGCGGTTGCGGTGCAAGACGGAGCGATGCAAGGTGCGTTGTCCCTCGATGCGGTGCAGGCAGCGGCTCGATGAGCGTCGTGCAGACTGAGTCGGTGAGTCCAAGGCGTGCGGTGCAGGGCGAGACGGTGTATGATGCGGTGCTGACAGGTTGCGATGCAGGCAACCAAGCCGGAGTGCGGGAGCTGGCGTCGGACAGCGGTGCGAGTCGGAGCGGTGCGTCGCAAACGTGCGAGCGGTGCCCCAAATGCGATGCGGTCACGACTGTTGAGCCAGTTGCAGCGCCTGCGTCGGTCGGGTCCGGCTGGTTCAGTGAAGCGATGCGAACTGCGGTGCCCACAGGTCACGGTGCAAGCAGCGGCTTGGTGTTGACGGCGTCGGACGTCGCCTACGGTGAGACCAGGGGTGCGATGCGAAGCGGGCGATGCGGTCTGCGGTGCAAACAGGTCACCGGTCAGGGATGGATTCGGTTGACGGAGTCGGTTGCAGTTCCCTTCCTCTGTGGCAACTGAAACAGCGTTCCAGAAGCGGTACCCAGAGGCTTGTGAAGTCTTTGTAGTCCCTGAGACTTCTTAACAGGAGGCCAGCTCGGTTTCAGGCCCTTGGAGATACTCAGCACAAGTTTGTAGAAAGTTCAGTCCTTTCACTGCCCAAGACAGAAGCAGCCACTGCAGGCCAACCCAACAAGGCAATAACTCAGCAAAGGGGCAGTACCTCCTAGCAGCTCTCCAGCTCTTCTTCTTGGCAGGTTCCTTGATTCCAGCGAGATCTAAATTCATGGGGTCAGGGCCCCAATATTTATATTCCAAATTCCTTTGTTCTCTGAAGGCAGAGAGGCCTTTGCCTAGTCCAAACCAGTTCTGGAGCACTTTGTTGACAAGTCTCCGTCCCTTCTTTCAGAGAGTAGGCCAGGGACATCAGACGCACCACAGGAGGTGGAGCCAGCATTGTGGAGGGAAGGCACTGTCCTATTCAGGGCCCAGGTGCAACTCCTCCCACCCATCTACATGTAGATCTTGCTATTCAGCCCTGTGCTGACTCACCCTGTCTCCTGGCATCACCCAGCCCCTGTCACTCACACTCCAGACAAGGAATACACAACCTCACAGAGGCAGGCTTGGATGGTTAGACAAGAAAATACCCACTTTCTAAAAGTGGTATTTTCAAACACAGAATGTTAAAACCAACTTCACTAAAAGATGCATTTTATCATTCTGAGTCCAGGCATACTAAACTCGAATTTCTACCATGTTCCCGGGTCAGTTAGGATTATAAGCTGTAATAATCAAAACTGCCCGTTCTGGCCTATGGGGAACAGGTAGCCTTGCAATAGTGAAAACGAAGTAGGCTGTAATTCACTATCAGGACATGCCACACACCAGGGCATGTCCTACCTTTCGCATACAACGCACCCTGCCCACAGGGGTACCTTGGGCCTACCTTAGGGGTGACTAACATGTAGAAAAGGGAAGGTTTAGGGACTTGCAAGTGTGCGCACTTGCCAAGTCGACATGGCAGCCCCAGGCTGCGCACAGGCTCTGCAATGGCAGGCCCGAGTTACACTTTTACGGGCTGTTTGCGTGGGTGGCACAATCCAGTGCTGCAGCCCACCAACAGCATTTGGTCTATAGGCCCTGGCACTCGCAGTACACTTTACAAGGGACTGACACATAAACCAAATAGGCCAATCATGGAAACACCAATCCATAACACATATTAGACAGGAGCACTTGCACTTTCCCACTGGACAGCAGTGAGGAAAGTGCGCAGAATCATTACACCAGCAAAAACAGAGTCAAAACCGGGAGGTCAGAAAGCAAAAAGTCAGGGGAAACACGCCAAAAGATGCCAAGTCTAACATTCATTAATCAGCAAGCTGCTCAAGTGTGTTGTAGATGAGAGCAGGCTAAAAAGGAGGAAACGTTAGTAGGGGCTTCACCGTTTATGGGAAAAGGAGCACTATGAAGAGAATCGAGGTAGATGGAAATTAAAAGAGCGAAAGAAGTGCATGTTGAAGTAGAGGAATCACTTGAGGGTTCGTCTTCCTGCGTAAAAATGTTAAAAGGTTGGATGGAGTAGGTGAAGCTGAGGGGGTTTCATTGATCAGTGTGAAAGGGTAGGACGTGCATTAGCTGATGTACACTATGATAGTGGGTGGCTTCACTCCCTCGCTTTCACCCGGTGTAAAATCTCTGATTCATGCTTGATCAGTCCCTCACATTTGTCCAATGGAAACCTCCATCTTCATGCATTGAAAAAATCTGTCCTTTCGTTCCCCCTGAAAGCAGCTGTCGAGTCCTTGGTCATCGACAGATTAGACTTAGGAAACGCCATTTTGACAGGAATCCACAAACTATCCTTAGATCCACTTAAAGCTGTATTACACTTGATGGCCAGGCTTGTAACAACAACTAGAACATTCATTCACATCAACCACACTTTGCATCACCTCCACTGACTCCCTATCATAGCACGAATCCAATTCTAACTAGGCTGCCTCTGCAGTTAGTCTACTCTCATAAGTAAACTCCATACCTGGTGAATATGCGCAGTTTCAGTTGGCTAGAGAGGCCTCTGAAACCTGGACATGTAGTTTTTAAAGTTCCCAAATTCTGAACGTCTCCGCACTGATGCTGTTCTTCACTGGGCCACCACTACTGCTTGGATCTCGCTTCTTTGGAAATTAAAGACACAAAGCGCAGTATCCACTTTAAGGAAGCAATTCCAAACGCATCATTTCGGCAACTCCTGAATTAACTTGCATCAAATTTCCTGGAAATAGCTCAACTCCCACTAAGTTCTATATTTCTTCTGTTCAGTACTTTTGTTGGAATTGTTAACTCGAGTTAGGTGCTAGGATAGGATGCCTCACATGAAACTGCAAAAGTAGCATACACTTATGTGTGCTACTGTTAGTTTCATATGTGGCATCCTAGCACCATTTGGTCCGGGACACTACATTAGAATATTAAATAACATAAATAACCCCCAGAGATTACCGCTGTTCCCTGATGTGCATATCCTAGCTTTACCTGTTGACAGCACCTAACTCAAAGGGCTTTCTGTTGCACAAAACATCCCTGCTTTGCACCATCTGCCTCTCCAGGCAGTCAGTCAGCACCACATGGTCTTCTGCGTGTACGGCAGCAGGTAGGACTAATAATCTGATTTGCAACGTGCACTTCATCCACCAAAGGGACAGGTTTCTAACCACAATTCAACAGCGTTAATTTTGTAACTTGCAGTATATGGTAGGTTTAGCATATGTCAAATGATCTGCTGGGTTGTTGATCAAATTGCAAATAAAATACTGTTCAGAAGGCCTGTCAGTGTCCACACTTTCACAATAGTGTCTTTTTTCTCAGCACCATGCAAGTTGTGATTTTAGCTTTGTCATACCAATTATAAACTTCAGGTCTTGCTACACTCTGGCATTCTGCCAATGAATGTTGAAGACTATACGTCACTGAGGCAGATCCCATCCCCACTCCCAGTCTCTTAAGTGAACTAGATCAACCTTTGACAGCACAGTTACACTACTTGCTCTTCAGGAACCCCTTGTTAATTTAAGCATTTGATGTACTATAAGAGTCAAGTGGATCCATTGGTGAAGGGAGTGCTATCATGAATTACATTCAGGCTGAACTTTTACTATGTCACTCTACCTTTCCCAGTTTTATATTCACCTACCGTAACTCTAACAGCAAACTAACTCCGCCACAAATAAACATGATCATGTTAACCAATTGTACGTTTATCGACTGGTTTCGAAATTGAGATGTTTTGACCCGGAGCTCTTGGAGCAAGAGTATATTGTTCCAAAGTTCCCAGATAGCTTAACACCTGGTGTGTGTGGTGATGATGGGGGAAAAAAATTATTTGCACAAACCTGCATTTTATTTTCTAGTTACAAAGAATTTGATAATGTGTGGAATTATCTTCTCTCATAATTGGAGATGCTTTGGATACAATAGGGGAACCTGGTGTGTCATTCATCAACAAGTAGGCGAAATAATTCTCCTGCTCAAAATTGAGGATACAAAAAAGATGCAAGTTTTCTTCTGACCAAGGTGTCACCAGATTGTTTTCATGGGATTATGCTCCAATACCACAGTTGATGCTTCTCCGGGGTCTCCAACCTTTTCTGTACTGAGAGCTACTTATGTTCAATGAAACGCATCGAGAGCTGCTAATATTGTTAGTGCTGTATAATCTCAATTTCTTTTACATGTATACTAATTCAACCAAGCAAAAGCTTTCTAATTTAATAAGCTGGGCTGCACACAGGTGAGCCACTCTGAGGTAGCTGGAGAGCTACAGAAGCTCATGAACTACTGATTGGAGACCACAAAATCTGGCCTGTGACGCAGACCATTGAACCATCTATAAAAATCACTTTAGCAGAAACACTGCTGGATCCTTTCATCCAGATTTATACTTTGTATATTTTACATGGTACCACAGCCACTTCACAGCACTTTGATATGCAAATGAAATGGGTTAAAATAATTCCCATTTATCATTGTGACGTCAAAAATTAAATAATTACCAAAGGTTCCAAGCACCCCCTCACTAGCGTGCCAGGATCACCGATATGTGATAGGTTAGGCATGGACAACTGAGTGAACTCAATTATATTGTCTACAATTAAATGTTTGGTACATTTATTTCCAATGTGAGACATTTTTTCAAGGGACTGATTTTATCGTGGATAAAAAAAATACACGGAATAGAGTTTGATTGTATCATAGATGATTAATTAGACTCACAGAAAATAGTTGCTCAGCTTATGTTGTTGCTTTTAAAATCTGAATTTCCAGGATTCCCATTAAAAGAACCCTGTCGACTGGGTAAATCTTTCAACCGAATAATGAGACTTGCAAACCATTAAAGCAAGCTTAAATCACCTTCAAAGATTGTAACGAGCAGCTACACCGTGGTGTGTTTTTATGTTGTACTACCTACCACCTTGTCAAGGAGGCAGCATTTATTTGTAGCATTGTACCGCATTTGGTTCTCGAATCTGTATTCTGCACATCTTGCACTAAAATGTGCATCTGCGTCACAGATCACCCCGATGTGCATGCTGATGAGTCGCTTTAGATATTAATATTAAATGCAATTTATATTTTAAAGCATCTTTTCTGATAGGATTGTTTTATGTCTAAATTTGCTGAATTTGAACAGTCTTCAGTCTTTTTCTTTAAGCCCTTATCCCTTCGCAATAATTGCTCCCACAGTGCATGCCGTACATTTACATGACAATGATTCAATATTACAGGAGTACATATAATTGATGAAGTACATTGCCTAGGGGAATGTCACAGTTCAAGTGGCAAATCTTTCTCGTCAAACAATAGATACCATTCAATAACCAGCAAGTCATCTCTATGGTAATGGGACTAGCCGTGCCCTATTGATCGAGCGGAGGAAGACATTATACCGTGTCACTGGGATTGTTACTCTTTCATTTGTCTTGCGACCTGAACTTAACCTCTAAATCTTTTTTCTGCTGAGCACGAACTAACCAGGAGGACCAGTTGTTGTGAGATCGAAAGCGGGGAAGGAGTCAACAAAAATCACCTTGGCGAACAGTAAATTATATGCGGCTCTATAAATGGTTCATGGCAAATAATGGATTTGTCACGCTTACATTTTTAGTGTCAGAGGCATGATCAAATTCATTTATGGAGTTTTACATGTGCTGATTTTTTTTTTTTTTTAATTAAATGAACTGAATGTAATTTTATTTTTCATTTTTTCGTGCCCATCATTAAAACTGTAGAATAGTATAACCATTTCAGCAGCAGTATTATTGAGTTGGGAATGATAATTGCATACAGTTCTGGATCTCGCAGAGATATTTCTTACTTAGCCTGTCAAAAGGAAAGACAACCGATCACAAACAAATCTGTTTTATAACATGCCCACAATCCTCTGGAACGTGCATAAAAGTCAACAATACTTGTGTGACTTTCTCAGAAACCGTCCCATCTATACTACTGAATTTGTATCATGTATGCTGTTAATCCACATATAAGATTATACTCTTTTTCTAATTTTCTAAATAATTTATGTATGAAAATACTGTGGGCAGTACCATATTGTTGGGACTACATAGGCATTAAAATTAATTGGATCCAGTGTTCTTACAGAAAGTATACTTTAATTTCTATATAAGAATATTTATGCATGGAAAAATATTTCAACCACTTTGGAGCCGTATTAAGTGTATTGTTCACAGATTTGTGTGATCTTTGTTGAATCCAAAATGGCTCAGGCAATTTGTCTGGGCCAATTTGCCCTAGAAACAGTGAAATGGTCCGTTTGCCTCTTTTAACTGTAAGTTGTACCTTTGTCAAGACAGACCGTAGGTTCCATGTGGTCCCCAGCATTAAACTGCAATATTCTTCGGCACTTTGCTCAGTTTAAGGTAATTATGCCTAGTATTGCTGCCAGTGGCGAGTTAAAATTCAGGACTCTCATTTCCGTTAAACTTTCATGTTTAGCGCAGGCAATTTGGTTTACTTACATGTTTTAACTCAAATAAGTGCTGTGTATTTTAGTAACAACCTTATGGAGTAAGAATAGCATATTACTTTAGGATTTTGCTTTGATTTTCAGTCTGTTATCACTTGCAGCACCCGCATGTCTGCACATCAGTTTAAGTGCAGAATGTTACTCAAAGTGATGATAACCATTTTTATTAGGTCTTGCCTAGCGAGAGCTTTAGGTGTTTCAATAACCTGATGCGTTCCAAAACAAATCATAATAAAATTGTGCGTGTGATGCACATCAACCCTGATTATCTGTTTGTCTGTTCAAGTGTCATTCACATTTTGCTTCCGCCCGCCACATTATGGGGCAATGGATCAGCCTGTTTCTTTCATTGCCTCGCTTCACTATGAGTGACAGCATTTTTCTTGTATACACGTGCACTTCTTCCTAAAAAAAAAGTTGTCCTTTTCGGTGCCAGGTCCAATGAGCCAATATCTACTTTCATTTTTGCTTTCATTTTATGTGAGTAATTTTTCAATTAATTTTTCTTTTTTTTAGACTTATGCATGCCACCTTGTTTGTATTTTATTATTTTTAAAGTTTTAATGCCAATTGCATATGTTTCCAAAAATATCACAGGCTTGCCATGGCACGACGAATTGGCTTTAGAAATGCTTGCTTTTTTGTATTAGCTTGAGAAGTCGATATATATTTGAGAAAATGCTATGTATTTTGTTTTATTTATCATATGCTCTTCTTTATGGTGCTTGCATCAACTTGGGTAAGCATAAAGTAATTGAAGCAATTGCTTGCCGCACCATCGAAAGTAAATCGTTCAAGTTAGCCACATTTAATTTTAATGGGTTTTTTCTCATACCACATATTTTGACTAATTGCTTAGAGCATTAGTTCTTAACCTTTTGACTTCTGTGGACCCCCAAATAATCATTACTGCAACCCGGGTCCCCCACTGCATCATTATTAGAATCCAGGGACCCTACTAAGTAATTACTGGAAGATGTGGACCCCAGCCTAAGCATTTTCAATGGTTGAGCCGCAAAACAATACACAATAATACAGAAACAAACATTTATCAGACAAATACACAAATGATTAACTATTTTATTCACAAGCAAATATAAAAAAAACATTTTTTTGATTTTAATAGGAGGGTTGAAGTTTATCTAAATTCAACTTATGGCCTCTCATCGTCCATTCTATATTCTGATTAAAGCACTAGCACTGCTCCCACAAATCAATCTGAGGATACTAACTTACAGTTTTTAGGCTTCAATTTTAGGTTCCATCACATTAACATAACGAGGTAAATGTTTCAGTAGTACATTTTGCTTCTTAATTTATATACACTTTATTTATCTGTTAATATTATTTAATTTTCTAAGCAGTCACAGACCACCAGGTTCCCCGGACCATGGGTTAAAAACCACTGGTTTACTGTTGGAACAGATTTATGTAACTAACTTATGTGAGTGGAAGTTTGCTTTCAGTAAATTCTTGTGTTAAGTGCCGAAGCTCATCTCTGCTATCTTAGCTTACACTCTGAAAATCTGTGGCTTGTTTTCGGTTTAAGAAGTTATTGTATTTTCTTAATAAATTAAACATTCTGAAAATGTTGTTGTCTAAATGAAAAAACGTACTCTGCAAATTTTCATTTGACTGAATCGCAAGATGTCAAAGATCACACAGCCTGTCAAGTTTGGAACCGTGAATTCCAATGCCTTAATCAATCAAACCCCAAGCCCAGCATAATTCTTGTAGCTGGTACCTATTTCTTTTGCTTGCCTCATCCAGAGTCTCGGGTAGTGATGCACAAAGTTCCGATCAAAAGTTGCAAAGTAATCATAGCATAAATAATAACCTTTTTGCTGGTGCACAACATGAAAATTTGATATGTGCATATTGTAGAAAAGGAGTATATGCATGCCTGAATGTGTAGTATTCATGCTTTGAGAAGAAATTTTGATAGCACTCTTTGACAGCCACATGTGCTAAATCGTGAGAGTGGCGGGGTTCAAGAGGAGGGTCTGAGTCAAAGGTGATTTGCTCCAGAGCACTTCTTTGATCCATACATAGAAAGCTGCTCAACATTTCAGTTGCTTACTACCCCTCAACCTGCTGCGCATAGTAGTCATGCCCCAATACTAAAATGCATTTTGTACTTATGACAACATTTATGGATTTAAGACTACCACTGAAATAGAGCTAACAAAACTTCTGGATTTCAAATTAAAATAATTCTACACATTAAGCAATGCTTTACTTTAGTAAGCAGCACATTCCTTTCAACACTGTCTTTTACAGATTCTAACACTCTTTTACAGCTCTAGCAGTAAGACGTGGTCTTGCGGCTAGAGCGCCTGACTCTGGAACTAGGGATCCAGATTTGAATCCTGGCTTCAGCTCAGCATCCCGTGATTCTGGGCAAATCACTTTATCTCCCCGTACCCCCAAGAAAATGTGTAACATATTCTGGTGCTGATGTAAAGCACTATATGCTCTCGGACCAGTTTGCGCAGTATAAAACCTAAAAAAAAAAAAAAAAGTAACAGTTTTGTCATGACTGCCGGTCCATTTCCTTGTCATCCATTTAACAAATGACCAAAAAAAGTATTTATTTATTTGATCAACAGTTTTATGTAGGACAGCTTCAGCAGTGGGTATTGCGGGTTTGACATGAATCATCAAGCATATATAGTAATTCATTAAACGGATCGTGCCACCTTGAGGCATGGAAGTTGATTCAGGTGTGGAGCTGCAGAGTGGTTGCAATAAGCTTTGTTAAAAGGACGTTTTTGTTTAGAATGCAGGTTGTAAAGGCAAGAGTTACAAGTCTCGAGACAGGTTCATTCTTAAGAGATCCCATGTACTTTGAAATTGTTCTGACCATTATCATATACGTGTAGATTTTAATTCAGTGACTATTTTGCATAAAACTTCATCTCCCTGCAACATTTATTGGTTAGACTGAAAGCATGTTATAATGTGTTTCTTTTTTAAAATAAATGGCACATTATAATCATCAACAATAAAGTAAGTCTTAAATGTTTCATTAAAACGAAAAGGAAACACAAGATTAAAGCATATTCAATTAGTTTTCGTTTTATGAAACGTGGTAATTTTTTAACATTTCTTAAATATTTAAACAAAAATAATGAATTGGGGAACCGGGATAAACTTTAGCTCAAATGACAGCATTTTTAATTACAATTACACTCTACTCATTTGCATCTTGTTTGAAATTGCACTCCCAGCTGCAGCACCGGGACTTTGTTTTGACTGAATAAAGTAGTGCAGAAGTGTCCCTTTTTTGTGGGAGATTGCGGAATGCTTCCTGACAGCTAGTCGGAGTCGGAATTAGTTCAAGGAAATGTTAATAACGCGCTGCCTAGCCTAATCCCTTTGATATCACCAGGTAGCCTCCCGTTCATGGGTTAATTGCTTTAAAAGCACAGGCGATATTCCGAGCGGTGGGCCGCTTCACCTTTTCACAGCTGTTACCATTGAGTGACAACTAAATCCCATGTGTAAAATGAGGAAGAGCTCAGGCTCCAATTGGGAGAAAATTTATGTAAACCACAATCCCTTCAGAATGTGCGGAAGTCATAGACTTTCTTGATTTACCCTGCTTTTGCCAGAAAGCGCCATTGTTCCCTTCCCTAAGTCCCATCAGCCCTTTGTAGCGGAATATCACAGCGGCAGCAGATAGCTTGAAATATATAAATGCTATCATAGCTCTGATTAATAGCAGTGCTTATGAGTCAAGTCTGATAACAGTGCAGCTCTCCACTCAATTTCAGATACTGCTAATGGAATCTGTCTTCTCCAATTGTAATCTGAGAAGGGCTAATTTGCTATGGAGCTTGGAGCTGTCACCAGTAGGGGATTGTGAGGTCAGATGGGAGCTGCCAGGTTTGTGCCCTGCAGCTTGTATCTCTCACTTTGAATAGAGCAGCCCCCTGCCTGCCAGTTTGCTGATAGGCCGCCATGGGGTTTATGCCACTTTGTACAATAGGCAAGGGCTACATAGCTGACTTTGTAATTGTGAAGCGAGCTCATATTGCCACAGCTACTGTGCCGCATAATTTCTAATAAGTGGTTTTAACAAATGTCAGATTATGAAAAGTTTCCTCAATTACAAAAACTTATAAAACATTTGAGCTGCTCAATGCATTTGTCACTGAAGTTTTTTTGCCACTGGCTTTAGACATCTGCTACAATACTTATTTACAGCCACAGACATGGCGTTTTGAAAAGATGTTTAATTTATGAGTTAAAATGAAGCACTGCTAATTTAGACAAGAACATGACTAATTTAGCCTTGATGTTGTTTTTCATGCCTGGAAAAAAAAAAAACAAGTGTAGTAAATTGAGTTTGTATATCGGATTACTTTGTAGGAGTAGTGTGTTGCTCTCAATTCTAGAAAAGTAAATAATTTGCATTTGCTAATTGAAACTATTTATCTAGGGAATTGTTTTAGGGAAGTACGGGGTTGGGGTTCAAACAAATCAGGGTTTCGATCCCTGATATTTTTATTACTTCCTTGTGTTTTTCTTGAAATTACTATTGAATATGCTGGTACAACTTTTTGTTTTATGACAATCCAATCTTATTTGCCATTAACATGTCGTTTTCAAGTTTACCATAGTCCGTGTGCCTGATAAAAGTTTTATGATAGGTTAGTATTTTTTTTTTTTTTACCTTCCACACTTTATTGATGTTGCCTCACGGTTTGAGAACTGCTGCCCAAATCTCAAAAGGCCAACATTTGCTGAGGGTTGTCACCGGGGAGTCATATCATGTAAGTTGCACCACCCAGAGCATAGTGTTATAAGTAAAAGGATGAAGGGCAGGCAGTGGGTCACATGTCCAAGCTATCAGCAGGACTGTCATCTGCCCCTTGCTACTGGTGTTTCTTGGTGCCTGCGAGGAATCTGTGTCCACTTGTATGGATGTGTGTATACGTGTATTAAGTTTCTTGTGCATTTTAATTAAGAATTGTAATTACTGTGGGTTAAGATCGTTTTTTTTTTTTTTCATAGCACTGAGTGTAATGAAAAAATATAATTTCTGTGAAGGAACGGTATGGCAGTGATTCAAAATCTAAAAACACTGTAATTATTACAGTTATGGTAAGGTATGCAACGATAATGACTTCCATTTAGTCCATGATGACCTCACATGTGACATCACAGCTGACATCTCAATTGCTGGTGCCATCACATATGCCTTTATTGATGACATGTGGCACATCACATTGTCGTGTTCATCAGTCCTGGTGTTCACCCCAGTATTATTGAGGATCACAACTGGTAGATCCTCAGAGCCTCAAAAGGGAGAACTCTCATGTGTTTTCCACTCCGTCTTTAGCAGGTTATGCTCTGTTAGACAGGAGAGTCCTATTCTCGGTACAATTACATGTTTAGATTTACTCACGAGTAAACTTATTACTACACCTAGCAGCAACTTTACACTTTTTTGCTATTCATATTTTCCGAGTGTAAATTTACTACTAGGTGCGGAATTGCTCATCTCTGCCTCCTCAAAACTGGGGCTTGGGTGTGATAGAACAAGATTGAAGTGTAAAGTTACTACTAATAACTTTTCATAGGTAAGCGGAGGTCTCAGTCACTAGGACGGAGATCTCCCTATGGTACAACATAGAGAAAAATAATAACATTTGATCTTTATTAATATATATATATATAACACAAAAGTAAATTAACATAAAATAATTAATGACCTAAAGCTAAAAAAGTTACAGCACATTAACTCATTAAATTAAATATTTTATAACTTATTTGTTTAATTTTAATTCTTTAAATTTTAGATAGTTTTTTTTTTTAAAGCAAATAATGCAATTTTTTTTTTTTAAACAACTATAACTTTGCATATTTGTTATTTATATATATATATATATATATATATATATATATATATATATATATATATATATAATCACTGAAAAACCAAAGGTTACAGAGACGTTATAGTAAGGCTCAGATTTCACTTGTACAAAACCAGTGAAATTCAGCCGTTATAGTACCCTGAACCAACTATAACTTAAGCGCCCGTAATGCACTGCTTATGACGTCACATATTTATTTATTTATTTTATTTAAGAGTTTATGAAGCGCGCAGCTACCCCCAACGGGGGTGTCCCAGCGCTATGACAGGCAGCAGAAGAAGGTACTAGCAGGAGTCTAAAGGCTAGTAAAGAGCCAGGTCTTTAGAGCACGTCGAAAGATGGCTTCTGTCTCAGCAGTGCGTAGAGAAAGTGGCAGGCCATTCCACGTTTTGGCGGTAATCACTGCGAAGGCTCTGCCACCCATTCTAGAACGGCGAAAGCGGAGAATCGTCAGAAGAAGATAGTGGTTAGATCTAAGGTTACGACTGTGTTGAGAGTGCTTGAGGCGAGCTTGAAGGTAGCCAGGGCCACATCCTTGAAAAGCCCGAAAAGTCAGAACGAGAGCCTTAAACTGAATACGTTTGCTCACCGGAAGCCAATGAAGCTTCCTGAGATGGGGGATGATCGAATGACGATAAGGGATTTTGCATATCAATCTGGCCGCCGCGTTTTGAATAATTTGCAGTCGTCTGATCGAATAGGCTGGTGCCCCAAGATAGAGACTATTTGCGTAGTCGAAATGAGAAGTAATTAAGGCATGGACGATGGTCTTACGGGACTCCAGGGGGAGAAAGTGAAGGAATTTACGGAGCATATGCAGCTTACCAAAGCAGGAAGAAGATACCTGACTAATTTGGGATTTGCAGGACAAATCGTTATCAAACCGGAAACCAAGGTTCCTAGCGGCGTCCACTGGCTTAGGAGGTGGATTCAGCTCAGTAGGCCACCAGAGCGTCGGAGGAGGAGGAGGGCTTTTTTGATTAAAGAAAAGAACCTCGGTTTTATCCGAGTTGAGTTTCAGAGTGTTTAGAGACATCCAAGAAGAGATGTTACATAGGCATTGTCTAAAATTGGCAAATGCCGCTTCGGAGTGATCGTCGAAGGAAAACACCAATTGGGTGTCGTCGGCGTAAGAGATCACTCTAACCCCGTGAGATTCAACCAAGGCCGCGAGGGGGGAAAGATAGACGTTAAAGAAGAGAGGGCTTAAAGCCGAACCCTGGGGGACCCCACAACTCAAGGGCTTCTCATTGGAGACAAAAGGATGGACGGAAACTTGTTGCGTCCGGCAGCTGAGGTAAGACCGAGTCCAAGACAGGGGAATGCCCTGGATCCCTAGGTAGTGAAGTCTCTCCAGAAGGATGGAATGCGAGACCGTGTTGAATGCCGCGGATAGGTCAAGGAGCACCAACATGGTTGCTTTACCAGAATCCACGCATTCCCGGATGGTCTCAGAAACGTCTAGGAGGGCGGTCTCAGTACAATAGCCGGATCTAAACCCGGACTGGGAGTCGTGAAAAAGATGTCGAGATTCCAGATAGCTGGAGAGTTGTTCCTGTACTAATTTTTCCATATTACATCACTCATGGCATGGTTAGTGACATCACTCATGACATCTCAAATGACACCACTCATGACCTCAAGTGAGTGTAAGTGTTTTTAAGAGCTTATGTATGTTAAACATACATACTAACCTACTACAAAAGTAAAATTTAGTATACTAGCTGCACTACTACTGAGTGATACTAATTGTTTGATTTGGTGTGTAAGTGCTGTATGGGTGTATAAGTGGGTGTGAGTAGCTGTGTGGGTGAGTGAGATGCTGGGTCAGTGGCTGTATAGGTGAGTGAGTGGGTGTGCCAGTGGCTGTATGGGTGAGTGAGTGGCGGCATGAGTGGCTCTATGGGTGGGTAAGTGGGTGTGTAGTGACTATGGGTGAGTGAGTGGGTGTCTGAATGGCTGTATGGGTGAGTGACTCAGTGTGTAAGTGGCTGTATGGGTGAGTGAGTGACTGATTGGGTGTTTAGTTAAGTGAGTTGGTGTGTGAGTGGCTGCATGGCTGAGTGAGCAGATATGTGAGGCTTGTGTGGATGTGTGAGTGGGTATGTAAGGGGTTGTGTGATTGCTTGTATGGGTGAGTGAGTGGCTGTGTTGAGAGGCTGTATGGGTGAGTGAGTGGGTATATGAGTGACTAGGTAAATAAGTGGGTGTGTGAGTAGCTGTATGGGTGAGTGTGTGGCTATTCGAGTGGCTGTACGGGTGAGTGACTGGTTGTATGAGAGGCTGTAGGGATGAGTGAATGGTGGTGTGAGTGGCTGTGTGAGTGAGTGGGGGTGTGAGTGCCTCTATGGAGGAGTGAGTAGGTATGCGAGTACTGGTATGGGTCTGTGAATGGGTATGTGTGTGGGTGTTTGAGGGTGTATGGGTGTGTGAGTGGCTCTGTGGATGTCATGAGTGATGTCCATGTCATGAGTGATGTAATATGTGAGGTCATAAGCAGTGAATTACGGGGGAGTACGTTATAATTGGCTCAGGTAACTATAACTGCTGAAATTTACTGGTTTTGTACAAGTGAAATCTGAGCCGAACTATAACGTCCCTATAACCTTTGTTTTTTTTAAGTGAATTTCTAAGTTTTTCAAATTCTATTTCTTAACTATAACGTCCCTGTAACCTTTGTTTTTTATGTGAATTTCTATGGTTTTTTAACTAGTAGTCGCGTTTGCAGAGTGGTGGAGGAAGGGGGTGTGTCCTCCGACAACCTCTCAGCAAACCAGCTGTGTGGAGCTTACTAGAGGTAACAGGAGGGGTTGTTTGCCCCCAAGGACCCTCAAGAGCCACTGGGACTTAATCCCCTAACTAGTAGTGCACCAGAAGATGCGTCTTCAGAGTGGTGGAGAAAGGTGGCATGGTCTCCAATAACCTCTCAGCAATCCTGCTGCGTGGGACTTACTGGAGGTAACCGGAGGGGTAGTTGGCCCCCAAAGACCATTAGGAGTAAAGTGAATTTAACCCCCAACCCAGGGATGTGGAATTCCTATAGCCCAACGCCCTGGACAGATTGTTTGGGGTCAAGGGCAACAAGTTTTCATGTGTATTTTGTCCTTGGGACAAGTAGGCCCAACAACCCTACAGCACAAACCCTTTGGCTGCCATTTTACAGTACCTCATTATGGATCAGGGAAGGGCATTGCCTGCAGTTAAGGTAATATTTGTGTCCATGTGTTAATGCTGTTCAAACTTGTATTTATGGTTCATTAAGGCAAAGCCTTTATTATTAGGGTGAGCGCTGTAAGTAAATGTTGTAAGCTCAGACTGCACTACTGACAGTGGTTCCAGTATAAAAATGTGTACACACCTTTTCAATGTTTAGCAATATGAGGCTATGTACAATGCTCCCAGAATGCTCTCTGATTAGATGCAAATATTTGCAGAAGCTTGAAAGTAATATTGGTGATTCTTAGCTTTCAAAATAAAATGTTCACAAAAAAATGCAAAAACATTTAAACTACTGTAAAATGTTAGGTGCCATTTCTTTGCAGCATCATTTATTTAAAAGTGTTGATGTAGGCTAGTATTTTCCAAAAATATTCATAATGGAAAATAAGTGTAACCAGTTTCAATAAGATTATGGGAAACATAAAAATAAACAAGCATTGGTAAAGCCAGTAGGTCTGAAATTGTTGGTCAGCCTTTTGGTTTTGTCAATGTGTGACTTGTTTTGGCATGGTTTTTGTAAAACCTTATTGGTGTGGGAGCTGCCGGACCCTCCCCATTATAACAAACATTGGCAAAAGCAAAAATTGTTTTAGTCTCAAAAAGCACACATTTCCACAGTAGTTCCTGGCAGTGAACAACACGACTGTCGATATGCTCCTTGTGAAAGAACAGAATGCTGTCACTCATAGTGAAGCTAGCTGATAGACCGAGAGAGAGAGACAGAATTTTAATAAACACAAAAGGTCATGGTTAAAGCCAGACCAAATTAGAGGCCCAGTTATTAACTAAAGTCTCAAAAGTGCACTCATGTCCTTGCATTAAGTGCAGATATACGGCTTTCGTGAAGCCACAAGCCTTTACAGAAGTAGGCCAAGAAATAGTACTCTTAGAAAATATTTGTGAACTGCATTTTAGCATGAGCAAATAGCAAGGTGTAGATTTTCTCATGGGAAAATCTGAGTGCTTGCAAGTTCACTTTCCTCCAACCACTTTTTTCCCAACCCTGGAAGAAGTTTTATGTCTGCCATTGTCAGGAGTCAATTTTCAACCTTTCTCAGTATTGCAAAAGATTAGAGAACAGTTGGTGAAAATCCTTAAAACATGCAAGTTAGTAGGTTTGCACAGACTAAAAAGGGCATTCCAACCCTGGAACTGTTGCTTTCCATTACCTTCAGTCCTCGTATGTAGATCTGCGGAAACGAGGCAGCATAAGGGAATTGCTAGTATTCAAACCCTACTAAGGAAGGAGCCCTGGCATAATCAGAGAGGCTATTTCAGAGCTCTAAAATAATAGGATTGCTGCCATAATTTGTCGCCACATTACATGGCACAAAAGGGACAAGTGGATTTTGTTACAGGACAAGTACATTTATGAAGCAACCTGCCCCATGGACAAGTAGATATTTTATTAAATTCCACACCCCTGCCAACCAGTAGTGCGCCAGGAGATGCGTTTGCAAAGTGGTGGTGAAAGGGGGCGGGGCCTCGGGCGACTTGCCGGGGCGGTTTAAAAAAACTATATATTTTTGATATATATGGGGAGGTAGGCGCGTGGCTCCCCTTCCCTGGACCGATTTCAGCCCCGGGGATCCCATTCGCCAGTGCCCAGCCATTTTATTTTGTTATTTTAAAAAAAATTAAAGGGAGGGAGGCCGAGTGGCCCTTTCCCTGGCCGATTTCAGCCCTGACCCCCAACCCTCAGGGCCCGGCCTTTTTATTTATTTTTTAATAAAATTAGGGGATGGGGGCCTCTATTCTGGGTGCCCTGGTCCCACCAAGCGATGTCATCAGTGATGTCATTTGAGATGTCATCAGTGATGTCACTGACCATGTCATGAGTGATGTAATATGTGACGTCATCAGCAGTGCATTGCGGGGGCGCGAGTTATAGTTAGCTGAACTAACTATAACGGGGGAATTTCACGGGTTTTGAACGAGTGAAATTTCCAACTAACTATAACGCCCCTGAAACCTATGGTTTTTTCAGTGAATTTCAAAGGTTTTTTAAATGCTAATTTCCAACTATAACGTGTCTGAAACCTATGGTTTTTTCAGTGAATTTCAAAGGTTTTTTAAATGCTAATTTCTAACTATAACATGCCTGAAACCTATGGTTTTTTAAGTGAATTTCAAAGGTTTTTTTAAATGCTAGTTTCTAACTATGCCTACCGAGGTAGGACATGTGAAGAAAGAACAAAAAAACGCACAGAAAGAAGCAAAAGAAATGCAGAAAGAAGCAACAGAAGTCCACAAAGACAAAGAAAAGAGCAGGAAGAAGCAAGACATGTGCAGAAAGAACCAACAGAGGAGCAGAAAGAGGCCCTGTTGCAAAATCATCCTGTGCCCACAACTTTTTCAGACGGGTACTGGTGGTAACTGACTTGGACTAACCAGGCCTAGAGCCAGTGTTATGCTAAAAGACACTCAGAATACAGTGAAAACACCTACATACACTAGGGAACACTATGCGTTGGGGTACCCCTGTGATTAGCATGACCTCCTCTGTAAGGCCCTAGTACATAATAGGGCAGGGGGATTAAAACTTCCTCTTAAAACGCGCCCCGGGGCGCGTTTGCACAGTGGTGAAGGGAGGGGGGGGGCCTGAGGTGACGTGTGCAAACAAGCCCTGTGGCTGTTTTAAGTTGGGAGATTAAGTCCCCTTGAATCCTGAGGGTCCCTGGGGTCCAACTAGCCCACTAAGTACCTCCAGTAAGCGCCACAGAGCTGCGTTGCACAGAGGTGTAAAAAGGGGCGTGGCCTGGACCACCTCTCTGCAACGCAGCCCTGTGGCGCGCACTGGAGGTACCTGGTGGGCTAGTTGGCCCTCAGGGTCCCTCAGGATTCAAGGGGAATTAATTCCTCAACTTAAAACGCGCCACAGGGCGTGTTTGCACACATGTCACCTGGAGGCCCCGCCCTCCCTTCACCACTTTGCAAACGCGCCCTGTGGCGCATTTTAAGTTGGGGTATTAGGTCACCTTGAATCCTGAGGGTCCCTGGGGCCCAACTAGCCCACCAGGTACTTCCAGTAAGCGCCACAGGCCTGCATTGCAGAGAGCAGTAAAAAGATGCGTGGCCTGGGCTACCTCTCTGCAACGCAGCTCTGTG
Source organism: Calotriton arnoldi (assembly GCA_963921515.1). Lineage (NCBI taxonomy): Eukaryota > Metazoa > Chordata > Amphibia > Caudata > Salamandridae > Calotriton > Calotriton arnoldi. Next base: position 552,610 of record CAWUFW010006125.1, on the reverse strand, counting down.
GCGCTTACTGGAGGTACCTGGTGGGCTAGTTGGCCCCCAGGGACCGTCAGGATTGAAGAGGAATTAATTCCCCAACTTAAAATGCGCCACAGGGCGTGTTTGCCCACATGTCACCTCAGGTCCCGCCCCCTCCCTTCACCACTGTGTAAACGCGCCCCGTGGCGCGTTTTAAGTTGGGGGATTAAGTCCCCTTGAATCCTGAGGGTCCCTGGGGTCCAACTAGCCCACCAGGTACCTCCAGTAAGCGCCACAGAGCTGTGTTGCAGAGAGGTGTAAAAAGGGGTGTGGCCTCGGCACGATCTCCGTGTTTTTGTTAATTTTATTTTTTTATTTAGAAGGGGGGTCTGCGTGGCCCCCCTTCATTTTACTTTTTTTGGGCCCTGGGGACCCCATCCCCCAGGGCCTTACCCCCATTTAAATAAAAAATGAAAAATTGAACGGGAAGGGGGCCGCGTGGGCCCCCCTCCCGTGGCCAATTCCAGCCCCGGGCACCCCATCCCCCGCGGCATGGCCACATACATATTAATTTTTAATTATGGAGGGGGCTGCGTGGCCCCCTCCTGAGGTCTTCTATTGGCCCCGGGACCCCATCCCCGGGGCCGGCCTTTATTTAATTATTATTATTATTTTTTAAATTGGGGGAGGGGGCTGCGTGGCCCCCTCCCGGGCCACTCCTGGCCCCGGGGACCCCATCCCCCGGGCAGGCCCTATCCGTTGGGGACTCATGGGGGGTCCCCAATCCCCCACGGTCCCGCCTCGGCTCCCCGCGTCCTGCAGGAGCCGGCATTGCTTTTCCACATGGGGAGCTGCTGACATGCAGCTCCCCGTGTGGAAAGCAATCTGCTTTGCATCATTGAAGCGAGAGCAGGTTTCCTGCCTCGCTTCAATGAAGCAGCAGTTTGTAATGACAGGTTGGGAGCCGCGAGGCTCCCGCCCTGTCATTGCAAACAGCAGTGTCCCGGGGTGGGCACCCCGGGACACTGCAGGAGCCGGCCCTGGGGGTGGCGGTCCCCAGGGCCATCACTGGCTCCAGGAGGGGGCCGCGCGCCCCCTCCCTTCACTTGCACACGCCCGGGGAGGTGGCGGTCTCGGGCGTGTGGGGCCTCGAGCCCCCACACAGGTATTTTTATTTTTTTAAATGAAGCCCCGGGGGTGGCGGTCCTCGGTGCTGCGGGGGGCAGTGTGCCCCGCCATTATAATTCATGGAAGCCCCGGGGGTGGCGGTCCCCGGGCTTGGTGGGGCCTTAGAGGCCCCCAAACTTAAAAACAAGCCCCGGGGGTGGCGGTCTCGGGCTGCGGGGGGCTGCGTGCCCCCCGCAAATCATTATTCAAGCCCCGGGAGGTGGTGGTCCCCGGGACAGTGTGGGGGAATTGGGCCCCCCACGCTTTTTTTCCACTGTCCCCGGGACTTGGCCCACCCGGGGCTAATTAGTAACGGGCGCGGGAGCCCGCGCTCGTTTTTTGTTTTGCGCCCGGATCCGCGGATCCGGCGCGCATTTTGCCGATTTTAAAAAAAAATAAAAAGCTTTTGTGGGACCCCTGAGCAGGACTAGGGGGTCAGGGTGTTTCTACCCTGCCCCCTTTCCTTTTTTTTTTTTGCGACTGTTTTTCTCTTTTCTTGTGCCTCGGTTCTACCGAGGCATAAGATGGCTGCCAACACTTCCTGGTTTGGAGTGTTGACAGCCAATTAGCATACAGCTCGTGGATCGGGAGGGTACGCGGATCCTCCGCGGCCATAGATATATATGTGTTTTTACTTTTGATTTTCTCAGCAACTACTGAACGGATTTACACCATTTAACAAAAAGGGTTCTTTCTGAACCAAGAACTACCTCTTTGCAAAATTTGGTGTAATTCCGTTCAGCAGTTCGGGCTGTAGCCGTGTCTAAAGTTTCCTATGGCAAATTGCATGGGGAAAACACGTTTTGGGACCCCCCTTTTTTCTCGGCCCCCGCTTGCCGAATCACCCCGAAACTTTCAGGATAGGAGCGGACTGGAGCGCCCCACGAGTTTTGAAAATTTCGCGAAGATTTGTCAACCGGCGCCAAAGTTATTGAAAATAGAATGTTGCGAATTTCCTATGGAAAATAGGTCCTAGCTATAACTATCTACTGGCGACCGCCAGTAGATTATTTATATATATATATATATATATATATATATATATATATATATATATATATATATATATATATATCAAAACACACAGTTCACCCATGAGGGAAAGCCACAAACAGGTAGGTAATTTTCGTTTATCTGAAAGAGACACGTTAGTGACAGATTCCTTACCTTAGAATATCCCCAGGCGTCAGGCTGGATCCGGAAAGTTTTTTGCGTAGCAGTACCCTTGCGCGTCGGTAGGCGGCGTCGTGCGGCTCCGCGTCCGTCGTCGGCGTCGTGATCGCCGGGATGACGTCGCGGGCAGTACTTAGGCGCCGCCCTGCGCGCTGACGTCAGTTCTTCTTTTTCCGCGCCAGTAAGCGCAGATCCGGGAAGAGCAGTGCCCTAGTCACTTTTTGACTATCTTTTTGTGAAATTTTTCACTGTTCTCTTCAACGAGTCTTCACGACTCCTAAGGTGTCGTAGGGATGCCCGGCTTTAAGCCCTGCGAGGTATGTGGTCGTATGATGTCCATCACGGACCCCCACCTCGAGTGTCTCTTCTGCCTCGGCCGAGGCCACGACACGAAGTCGTGCCCTGACTGCCGGAAACTTCATCCGAAGGCTTTGCGAGAGCGGTCTCGAAAGCTCCTTGAAGTCCGGCAGTCGGCTCCGCGCCGCAGCAAGCCCCGGTCCCGGGAGAGGTCGAGGGGCCGGACGCGGAGTCCCCGCCGTTCGTCGGAATCCAAGTCTTCGCGCTCCTCCGGTAAGTCGAAGCACAAGAAGTCTAAGCGGCGTCATCGCTCTAAGACTTCGCCTCGCCGGTCGCGCGACTCGGCTGAGGTCCCTGTCGGCACCGTCCCCGCCCCGCGGCCCCGGACGTGCCTGTCGAGTTGCCCCCGCATTACCCGTCCTTCCCGGGTTCGGGGGCGACTCCGGCCGAAGCACAGAAATTCCTGTCGGCCATGGCCCGCCCTTCGGGCCTCAAGGTCCCTCCGTGCGCCTTCGGGCCCCGCGGGCCCAGATGGGGTTGCTCCGGCGCCGCCGTCGACTCCGGTCCCGGCGTCGCCTGTCCCACCAGCCTTCGTCCCGGCCTCGCTCCGGCCCCGGCCTCGACCCCGGTTCCGGTGGTGCCGCAACCTCCATCGACGCCGGTTGACCTAACCACGCCTCCGCCGACGCCGATGTCCCCGGTGCCGCTTCCGACGCCGTCCGGGGCTCCGGGCGGCGTCGCTCCCGGTTCTCCCCGGGTCCGGACATGGAGCCGGACCGGCGCCGCCCGACGCCGGTTCCGGCGCCGATGAGGCCTTGGGTCCCTTATGTCCCTCCTCCTCCATCTTTTCAACCTGAGGAGGACCAGGAGAGCTGGGAGGGGTCTGACGACCCTCTCACACAACAGTGCGAGTTTGACCCGGACTGGGTTGAGGAACTTGGGGATGCCAGTGGGCTGGATACCTCCCCGACTCTGGCATGCTGTCTCCTCCCGTGGCAACGGAGGAGGGGGCTAATTTTGCAACGGTGTTGCGTAGAGCTGCTGGAGCCTTAAATCTCCAGTTGCCTACAGTGGCCGCCAGGACTAACCTCCTGACTGAAGTGCTTCAGCCGGCGGCCTCCTCTTCGGAGCCTGTGCTGCCGTTCAACGATGCACTCACTGACGTTCTTTGGGTGCCTGGTCCAAACCCACCACAGGGGCTCCTGTGGATAGGAACGTGGCCCGACGCCATCGCCCGGCTCCGGGCGACCCCCTGTTTCTCTCCCAACACCCCACCCCTGAGAGCTTGGTTGTCCAAGCCTCTGCCTCCCAAACAGCCTTCCCTACCGCCCTCCGGATAGGGAATCCAAGCGCCTGGATCACTTTGGGAAGAAGGCTTTCTCTTCCTCCAGTGCTGGCTTGCGGTCTGTTAATACCGCTTGCCTCTTGGGCCGATACACCCACTCCCTGTGGGATTCGGTGGCTGATGTTTTGCCGCAGTGTTCTGAGGAGGTCCAGACACTGCTTACCCGCGCTATTGCGGAAGGGCGTGATGCGGCTAAGCATACCATCCGCTGTGGCCTTGATACCGCCGACTCGCTGGGCAGATCGCTTGCAACGACGGTGGCGCTGCGTCGCCACGCCTGGCTGAGAACCACTGGTTTTTCAGGGGATGTCCAGAATACTCTCATGGACATGCCCTTTGATGGAGTCGGTCTCTTTGGTTCAAAGGCGGACCATGCGCTGGAGCGTTTCAAGGATTCACGGGCTACTGCTAAGTCCCTGGGCCTTGCTGTTGTGCGCCCTCCGCAAACGTCTGCTTTTCGCCCCTTTCGTGGCCACGGAAGGGCGCCCAGTCACGTCCACAGCCCGGCCAACGGCCCGCGCAGCAAGCGCCTTCGCGTGGCCGAGGACGTGGATACCGCCGTGGCGGTTCGGGCAACCAGCGTGCGGGTCAGGCCACCACCTCCAACCCGTCCGCGGCCTCCAAGCCCTCCTAGTCCCTCCTTTCAGGTGCACAGCACGCCAGTCGGGGGCAGGGTCCGCCATCACCTTCACCACTGGCGTCCCATCACCTCGGACAAGTGGGTCTTGGACATTGTCCGAAGGGGCTACTCCTCCCCTTCGAGACCACCCCCCAGCCATGCCACCTCAATTCCACCGCATGTCAGGGGATCACTTGGTGCTTCTACAGAAGGAAGTCACGGCCCTCTTGGCCAAGAGGGCCATCGAGCATGTTCCGACCCCAGAAGTAGGGCGTGGTTGCTACTCCCACTACTTTCTGGTGCCCAAAAGGACAAGGAGGACATGCGTCCTATCTTGGACCTCCGGAACGTCAATCGCTTCCTCCGGAAGGAGAAGTTCAAGATGCTCACCCTAGCTCAGGTCTTGACTGCCCTCGACCCCGGAGACTGGTTGGTAGCGTTGGACTTGCAGGACGCCTATTTCCACATCCCCGTCCTGCCGGCCCACCGGCGTTACCTTCGGTTCACGGTAGGCCTCGAGCATTTTCAGTTCACCGTGCTCCCTTTGGCCTTACCAGTGCCCCTCGGGTGTTCACGAAAGTGATGGCGGTGGTCGCAGCTCATCTGCGCCGGGCAGGGGTTTCAGTCTTCCCCTACCTCGACGACTGGCTGCTGAAGGCGGGCTCTGCCCCAGGCAGTTGTCTCCCACCTCCAGACTACGGCCGAACTCCTGCACTCGCTGGGGTTCTCCATCAATGTGCCAAAGTCGCATCTGATTCCTTCTCCACAGCTCCTTTTCATCGGAGCAGTTCTGGACACGACGCAGTTTCGGGCCTATCCTCCCGAACGGCGAGTCCGGGATATTCAGGCTATGATTCCGATCTTTCAGCCCTTATCCTGGGTTTCGGCACGGATGACCCTGAGGCTGCTGGGCCTCATGGCCTCCTGTATCCTGCTGGTCACTCATGCCAGATGGCATATGCGGGCTCTGCAGTGGGACCTGAAGTTCCAGTGGGCGCAGCACCAGGGCGACCTGTCCGATCACGTCCAGATCTCGGAGGGGACTGCAAGACAGTTGCAGTGGTGGCTCTCGAACCGGCAATGGGTCATGGGCAGATCCCTCTCCCTTCCCCAGCCAGAGCACACAGTTGTGACGGACGCGTCCCTTCTGGGATGGGGCGGTCACATGGGAGAGGCGGAGATCAGAGGCCTCTGGTCTCCGGCGGAGTCCCGGCTCCATATCAACCTTCTGGAGCTCCGGGCGATCCGACTTGCACTCAAGGCATTCCTTCCCTCTGTCAAAGGGAAGGTAGTGCAGGTGTTCACAGACAACACCACTGCCATGTGGTACTGCAACAAACAAGGCGGGGTGGGGTCGTGGACCCTTTGTCAGGAGGCTCTGCGCCTCTGGACATGGCTGGAACACCAGGGCATGTTCCTGGTGGTTCAACACCTGGCAGGTTCCCTGAACGCCAGGGCGGACGAACCTGCAGCCGCAGGTGCATGATGGATCACGAATGGCGTCTTCACTCGGAAGTGGCGCAAGGACTCTTTCTACAGTGGGGAGAGCCTTGGTTAGATCTATTCGCCACCGAAGAGAACGCGCAATGTCATCAGTTCTGCGCGTTGGAATTTCCAAGGCGGCACTCGCTCGGCGACGCTTTTCGTCACGAGTGGAGTTGCGGTCTCATTGTACGCCTTTCCGCCTATACCACTTCTACCCAGAGTGTTGAAGAAGATTCGGCACGACCGGGCCCAAGTCATTCTTGTGGCTCCGGACTGGGCTCGAAGAGTTTGGTATCCCGAGCTACTCAATATGAGCGTAGATCCCCCGATCCGTCTGCCTCTTCGGGAGGATCTTCTGTCGCAGCAGCAGGGGACGGTCCTCCACCCGAACCTGTCCAGTCTACACCTGCTTGCGTGGAGATTGAGCGGCGGCAGTTGATTCCTTTCGACTTGCCTCCCGAAGTTTGTGATGTGATTCTGGCAGCCAGGCGTCCCTCCACTAAGGTGGTATACGCCTGCAGGTGGAACAAATTTGTGGCATGGTGCACAGCAAAGGCTGTGGATCCCCTTTCTGCCCCTCTTTCTGAGGTCCTTCTGTTCCTTCTCTCTCTGGCCCAACAGGGTTCTGCCCTGGGTACCATCAAGGGTTATCTTTGTGCTATCTCGGCCTTCCTCAGGCTCCCTGATCAGCCCTCCCTTTTCAAGTCCCCTGTTGTTAACAGGTTCTTAAAAGGCATTACTCACCTCTTCCCTCCTGTTCCGTTTGTGATGCCTCAGTGGGACTTAAACTTGGTTCTTACCTTTTAATGTGCGCTCCCTTTGAGCCTCTACATAACTGTCCTCTTCGTCTTCTGACTCTGAAGACAGCCTTTTTGGTGGCCATCACCTCCGCTCGGCGGGTGAGTGAGCTCCAGGCTCTATCTTGCAAACCTCCCTTTCTGTCTGTTCATCCAGACAAGGTTGTTCTTCGGACGCGTCCGTCCTTCTTGCCAAAGGTGGTTACTGCTTTCCACATTGGGCAGACCATCACTTTGCCCACCTTCTTTCCGCCTCCGCATCCTTCCAGAGAGGAAGAGAGGCTCCACCGTCTGGACCCAAAACGTGCGCTCTCCTTCTATATTGACCGCACAAAACACTTCCGGGTGGATGACCAGCTCTTTATTGGCTACGTGGGCGCCAAAAAGGTCGGGCGGTGCACAAGAGGACCATCTCCCGCTGGGTTACCTTGTGCATCAAGACCTGCTATTCTTTGGCTAAAAAGGAGCCTCCTGTTGGGCTGCGTGCCCATTCCACCAGGGCAACGGCTGCTACCACGGCCTTGGGCCGCGGTGTTCCGCTGCCGGTTATCTGTCAGGCAGCTACGTGGGCCTCGCTGCACACGTTTACAAAGCATTACTGCCTTGACAGTCAGGTCCGGAGGGACGGCTTCTTTGGCCGTTCTGTCCTCCAGGACTTCCTTGTCTGATCTTTGTTCGCAGACCCACCACCGGGGTTGGTATTGCTGGGGTATCTATTCTAAGGTAAGGAATCTGTCACTAACGTGTCTCTTTCAGATGCACAAGTTACTAACTTGTGTAACGATATATCTGTAAGAGACAGTAGTTAGTGACAGATTCCTTACCGCCCCACCCATCCTCCCCGTTCTGCGAACTGATTTCTAGGGTTAAGGACATCCCTTTCAGGGCCCTAGTATTTTTCAGACACCTATGTCAGCTTCTTGCATGGCTCTGCGTTCCTGGCGCGGAAAGTCGTGTACAGAACTGACGTCAGCGCGCAGGGGCGGCGCCTAGTACTGCCCGCGACGTCATCCCGGCGATCACGACGCCGACGACGGACGCGGAGCCGCACGACGCCGCCACCGACGCGCAAGGGTACTGCTACGCAAAAACTTTTCCGGATCCAGCCTGACGCCTGGGGATATTCTAAGGTAAGGAATCTGTCACTAACTACTGTCTCTTACAGATATATCGTTACACAAGTTAGTAACTTGTGCATTTAGTAGAAGCTGCAGCCGAGGAGAAAGCAGATTCACAAAAGATTTTCATCAGCCTGACGCGTTTCATGCTTAGGAGCATTTCTTCAGAGGCAGTTCATTAAATGAAGTGACGCATGAGGCAGTACTTGTATCCTTCCGAACCATCTGCCTCAGTGGGCGTCGGCTCGCGCTGAGCCTGTTGGTTCATGTAGTGCCTGGAATACTACTCAAGTGAGCTGCTGCACTTCGCCGAAATAAATTGAAATTAAAACCCCAGTGGGTATTGCAAATGTCTTTCTTACGCTTGGCTGCACAGTGACCTTCCACAAACGACCTCCTGTCCTTAGAGCGCTGGTGGTAAAATACTTCCAACTCGGTCCAATGATATATGGCAGGGCTTCCCCACGACCGGGACCAGCCGTTAAACATCAAAACACACAGTTCACCCATGAGGGAAAGCCACAAACAGGTAGGTAATTTTCGTTTATTTAGTAGAAGCTGCAGCCGAGGAGAAAGCAGATTCACAAAAGATTTTCATCAGCCTGACGCGTTTCATGCTTAGGAGCATTTCTTCAGAGGCAGTTCATTAAATGAAGTGACGCATGAGGCAGTACTTGTATCCTTCCGAACCATCTGCCTCAGTGGGCGTCGGCTCGCGCTGAGCCTGTTGGTTCATGTAGTGCCTGGAATACTACTCAAGTGAGCTGCTGCACTTCGCCGAAATAAATTGAAATTAAAACCCCAGTGGGTATTGCAAATGTCTTTCTTACGCTTGGCTGCACAGTGACCTTCCACAAACGACCTCCTGTCCTTAGAGCGCTGGTGGTAAAATACTTCCAACTCGGTCCAATGATATATGGCAGGGCTTCCCCACGACCGGGACCAGCCGTTAAACATCAAAACACACAGTTCACCCATGAGGGAAAGCCACAAACAGGTAGGTAATTTTCGTTTATTTAGTAGAAGCTGCAGCCGAGGAGAAAGCAGATTCACAAAAGATTTTCATCAGCCTGACGCGTTTCATGCTTAGGAGCATTTCTTCAGAGGCAGTTCATTAAATGAAGTGACGCATGAGGCAGTACTTGTATCCTTCCGAACCATCTGCCTCAGTGGGCGTCGGCTCGCGCTGAGCCTGTTGGTTCATGTAGTGCCTGGAATACTACTCAAGTGAGCTGCTGCACTTCGCCGAAATAAATTGAAATTAAAACCCCAGTGGGTATTGCAAATGTCTTTCTTACGCTTGGCTGCACAGTGACCTTCCACAAACGACCTCCTGTCCTTAGAGCGCTGGTGGTAAAATACTTCCAACTCGGTCCAATGATATATGGCAGGGCTTCCCCACGACCGGGACCAGCCGTTAAACATCAAAACACACAGTTCACCCATGAGGGAAAGCCACAAACAGGTAGGTAATTTTCGTTTATTTAGTAGAAGCTGCAGCCGAGGAGAAAGCAGATTCACAAAAGATTTTCATCAGCCTGACGCGTTTCATGCTTAGGAGCATTTCTTCAGAGGCAGTTCATTAAATGAAGTGACGCATGAGGCAGTACTTGTATCCTTCCGAACCATCTGCCTCAGTGGGCGTCGGCTCGCGCTGAGCCTGTTGGTTCATGTAGTGCCTGGAATACTACTCAAGTGAGCTGCTGCACTTCGCCGAAATAAATTGAAATTAAAACCCCAGTGGGTATTGCAAATGTCTTTCTTACGCTTGGCTGCACAGTGACCTTCCACAAACGACCTCCTGTCCTTAGAGCGCTGGTGGTAAAATACTTCCAACTCGGTCCAATGATATATGGCAGGGCTTCCCCACGACCGGGACCAGCCGTTAAACATCAAAACACACAGTTCACCCATGAGGGAAAGCCACAAACAGGTAGGTAATTTTCGTTTATTTAGTAGAAGCTGCAGCCGAGGAGAAAGCAGATTCACAAAAGATTTTCATCAGCCTGACGCGTTTCATGCTTAGGAGCATTTCTTCAGAGGCAGTTCATTAAATGAAGTGACGCATGAGGCAGTACTTGTATCCTTCCGAACCATCTGCCTCAGTGGGCGTCGGCTCGCGCTGAGCCTGTTGGTTCATGTAGTGCCTGGAATACTACTCAAGTGAGCTGCTGCACTTCGCCGAAATAAATTGAAATTAAAACCCCAGTGGGTATTGCAAATGTCTTTCTTACGCTTGGCTGCACAGTGACCTTCCACAAACGACCTCCTGTCCTTAGAGCGCTGGTGGTAAAATACTTCCAACTCGGTCCAATGATATATGGCAGGGCTTCCCCACGACCGGGACCAGCCGTTAAACATCAAAACACACAGTTCACCCATGAGGGAAAGCCACAAACAGGTAGGTAATTTTCGTTTATTTAGTAGAAGCTGCAGCCGAGGAGAAAGCAGATTCACAAAAGATTTTCATCAGCCTGACGCGTTTCATGCTTAGGAGCATTTCTTCAGAGGCAGTTTGCAATACCCACTGGGGTTTTAATTTCAATTTATTTCGGCGAAGTGTAGCAGCTCACTTGAGTAGTATTCCAGGCACTACATGAACCAACAGGCTCAGCGCGAGCCGACGCCCACTGAGGCAGATGGTTCGGAAGGATACAAGTACTGCCTCATGCGTCACTTCATTTAATGAACTGCCTCTGAAGAAATGCTCCTAAGCATGAAACGCGTCAGGCTGATGAAAATCTTTTGTGAATCTGCTTTCTCCTTGGCTGCAGCTTCTACTAAATAAACGAAAATTACCTACCTGTTTGTGGCTTTCCTCATGGGTGAACTGTGTGTTTTGATATATATATATATATATATATATATATATATATATATATATATATATATATATATATATATATATATATATATATATATATATATATATATTAAAATTGGAAATGCATTATTTTATTTAACATTCATTTCTATGGTGTGTTATGTTATGTCGCTGTCTTTATTGTTTTGTATGGTTGTTCGCAGTACCTGTGAGTAGCAATGTGTGGTGCTGGACTTATTTCAAGGCTGGGCTCCAGTATATTTACTAATTTTTTGGGTCAATTTTGGCTGTAGTAACTTTCAAAGTGCAGTTTGTGCATACCAATGGGCTTACTCTTTTGTGGGTGGATATTTATATTTGCATGTACCTCCGTAAACCCCTCCTTAAGTTCACCTTTACTCATCGTTGTTTTCTCCCATTTAGTAGTCAGTATTCCCCATTTTCCAGCCACTCCCCCAGGTTCCTCCCGCATTTACTGCTTGAATGTATACATACGTGTGCGGAGACCTCTGCAGGGGGTGGAGATATCTGCATCTAAAAGACAGCAGCGGACAAGGTTTGTAAACACCATTTTGTAGTATGTGAGTTGTATTACTATAGTACTACTAAAGGTATTGCAAGTGCAGTTTATCAATAGACTCCAAAATATTAGTAATAAGAGAATCATGTCAGAGAATCTCTTCTCTACAGGGGATGATAAAACAGAGCCCAAACCTTGTTCCCTGAATTTTGTTCCCTGACTGATTGGTATTTTACAATTTTATTACTATTTATTATCAGTACTTGCCTGCAAACAATTTTCAGAATGATCATGATTATTAAAACCATTCAGGAGATAATATGCAAATTAAGGTAATGTTAAAAAGGTCCCAATTAGGGTTCATCACACATCCCTAACCTCTTAGTACCCTTTCTACCCAATGTGTCTGTAATGGTTTTAGCCTTCTTACTTAAATGGCTGCAATAATTTGCTACGTTTTTCTATGCCAAGTCATGTACGGTTTCCTCGCATACCTCATGTTGACATCGTGTTGACAGTTGGAATTCAGCCTTTCAGTATCTTCCTCAATAATTGGTCCATGTGTCTAACTCTGGCGCTGCACCAGCATCTTCAATGCCTTTGTTACTAATGGTGTCTTATGGAGTGACAAGTGGTCGATCATAATCCACTCTGCTACAAAAATGTGCAAACATTGCCTCTTTGCAGAAGCATGTATAAATTACTAGACTAATGCTATTGTTCCTTTTTTTACAAGACTGATTGCTGCAAGGTCATCTCTCCCTGCAGCAGTGATTCCAGCACATGCACCACGGAAGTGGAAAGATTTCTGTCTCTGTTTTGTTATTTTGACTAGTGTCAGAAAAACATGGAGTTTCTAAACGGACAACATGGCGAACAAGTGCACATTTGTTAGCATTACCATTCAAACAGCCTCCTTTTTACGTGTTATACCTTTACACACATTATATAATGGAAAATTGTAATTTCATTTTTATAGCACTTACTTCCCCTGACGAGGCGTCAAATTGCTTTTTGCCGAGTAGCACGCTACTCCGGAACCCAAAAAGGATTAGTGGTGAATTAGTATAGGGAAATATAAAATTAATTTGAGCGGTGGACATGTGAGTCTGTTATTTGGGTTGAAAAGGATAGTGGAGGGATAGAAGAGGGAGTGGTTTGCATTTATATAGCGCTTGGTACCCCTGATGAGGCATCAAATCGCTTTTTGACGAGTAGCACGCTACTCCGGAACCCAAACAGGATTAGTGGTGAATTAGTATAGGGACATATGAAATTCATTTGAGCGGTGGACATGTGAGTCTGTTAGTTGGATTGAAAAGGATAGAAGAGGGAAAGGTCTAGAAAGTGTTTATTTGGAGTCATAGTAGCAGGAGAAGGTTTGGGATGAGTGGGTGGGGGGGGGGAAGTCAGAGGTAAGGGTTTAGAAAGGCTTGTTTGGGAGATCTGAATAGTAAAAGAGGTTTGAGATGATGCAAGGGAGGGGCAGAGGAGGGAAGAGTCTAGAAAGGGTTATTTTGAGGACCATAGTAAGGGTAGAGTAGGGAGGAGTCTAGAAAGGGTTATTTTGGGAATCATAGTAGTCAGAGAGTGGAGGTAGAGGATATATTGAGAGAAAGTAGTAGTTTGAGGTTTGAGATGAGTCAGAGAGTTGAGGTATGCAGTGAGATATAGGGTAATGCATTGGAAATGCTGAATTAGGAGCAAAGTAATAAATATAAAGAAACATAAGTACATGGAAGATATGTATGTATAAGTTAGGTAATATATCTAGATTTAAGTTGTATTAAATAAACTCAGACTTTCAAGTGTTGCTGTACTTTAAGCAAATTTATTTGTAGAATTTTAAATGCAGTCTCATTTATATGCAATGAGACCGGTCTTGCTGGTAACCTGCACTATTCGAAAAGAAAAACCCTGCCGCACATAACAGCATATTAATTTGCATCAAGATGAAAGACTGCAATACTAGTGACCGCCAATTGGTGTTCTCACAGATATCATATATTGCCATATAAAATTGCAGTTGAAGGGATTTGTGGTTGCCACACAAAAACCTAAGACACTGAAATGCACTCCTTATAGCCTCACCAATGATGCTATAAATATAACCATCTATGACATCATTGGTGGCAGCACTTGACTTCCCTTGTGGCATCATCAAGCATCACAAAAGCTACAAAATATTGCCCCTTTAGAAACCTGAATTCATTGACAGTGTCAACTACAATGCCCTGACCAGTTCACTGGGGATGTTGTTGTTTCACAAATACCCATAACTGGAGAATTTCAGTGGTTTTTACATTTTGGATCCTACCATAACTCATTTTCTTTTCTTATTTTACTTGTATGTATACCTTCGCCTGCAACCTGCTGACTGACTAAAAGCAGGGAAATCAATCTTTTATAATGCCAGCCCTTACTGCCCCCTCCAAACACACCCTGCCTCCGTTAAAAAAGAGAAATACCATACAATGCTACATCTCCCCAACGTGCGTCATTTAGGACTCAATTGAAAATAGGTTTCTGTTGCACCTGTGTTGATGCTCCTCAGTAGTCTTTCAACAGGAGGGAACGGAGTCTTGCCGGTTGGGGTTACCTGTATCACCCTTCAGAATCATTTTCCATTCAATACCCAGCTTCCGGTATTGCCAGATAACATGTACCAGTGAGTCTGCTGCTCCACCGCCTCTCCAACAGAATGATGATTTCGCCTTATCCCTTCTGTGAAGTATCTCATGCTTCTGAAACCAATAAGTAAGAACCTTGTAATTCTCTCTCTCTTTCATGCATCTAATGGCCACTCTGAATCTATCAAAGCTTTCCCCTAGTCATTGTCCTTCATTACTGTGCCCTATTACTTCTCTCAATTTGTTTGAACCAGAAGCTTGCTAGGTTGGCTGGAACATTTTGTATGGTGTGGAGAGGAGGTGTTTGTTATGTTTGCCCCTTTTGCCCACTTTAGGAATTCTGAGAGTTTGCAAACTGCTCCCTCCTATGCAGTTTGGTGCATTACTCGGTGATGGACTGGTAAGTTTCTGAACCATTTAGTTTCTGACAAACCAAACTCCGTTCTGAGGTACTCAAAAGGTTTAATGAATCGTCCTTTCCCCCACCCTGAAGAGAGAGCCAAGCATTAGACATTTGCACTCTTATAATTTGTTTGAGCCACACCTGTCCTGGTCCAGTTGCCGGGTTCTCAGACATCAGTGTGAAGGGAGATGGATACAATGTGAAACTTTTGTTTCTGCCCACTTTGTTTCACATGTAAAGTGTCACTTTGGTTAGCAGAGACAAATACATCCCCCAGAACGTATATTTCATCTGTAACCATGAAACCCTCCAGAGAGAAATTCCTGCAATAACAGATTGTATAATGCACTGTTGCTTGTCTGTCTCCAATTTGCCATGGCCAGTAAAAAATAACCTAACCATGTTGCTTAAAAGTAGCCAGTTAATTTTGGAAGGCTTGATTGTCCACATTTTAGATTGTATGAGGGAACAACACAAGTAAAAACATTGCATGCCTTTACAATGCATTTTTTACCCCGCATTTATTTTGCACGCAAAACCAGAGCACGACAATGGAACCCCTAGTGAAGTCTAAAACATTGGACTTCTTCAGGGCAAGTGTTTGAAAATATGAATGATGATGATGTCACCAATTCACACTTCCAAATAAGGGGGTTACTCGTAACTTAGTTGTGTGTGCCATCATCATCATTCATATTTTCAAACGCTTGCCCTGAAGAAGTCCAATGTTTTGGACGAAACGCGTTGGCTGTTCTTTCCTGCACATGCATTCCACATCTGAACCTATCTGAATAAAGAGAAGATTTGAAAATGCATCTCTGAAATTGAATCATACTTCTTGGTTATTCTAATGTATACTTACTTTATTGTGCACCAGTTGGTTTTTGTTTAGATTTATTTTGCACGCATATGCTTTTATTTCGCATGCGTTTAACACATATTATTGGTCTAAGGTGTGTGTGTATATATATATATATATATATATATATATATATATATTTCTCCCCTGCTGGATGTTTCGGCGCTCTGTGGCGGTGCGTTACCCATGCACGGAAGAGTCTCTTCGTAAATATTGTTAAAGTTTGGTTCTGTAACTAATCATGGATTTGCATTAAAGAAATTACAAACCACTCTTGAGTGCGACCCAATTCTTTACATTTGTAAAGCAGGAGGATGTATATATATATATATATATATATATATATATATATACACAGCAGCAGACGAATATTGTGTCGGCCGACACAAAAGAGCACTCACGAGAATTCATACGCGTATTTTCTTTAATAGTGCAGAACCTCCCCAGCACTGACAGACGCGTTTCGCCACTCCGGCTTTCTCGATGTCAGTTAGTTCATTACATCAAACACCATTTTAAAGTGAAAAGAGTGCATGTCGGTCAAAGAACGTAAACATAGAAGATGGCTCAAATTCAATTCATACATGAATGTCTTTTTTGCAGCGGCCATCTTAAAACATGTTTCGGCATAGATTAAGATGTGGATAAATCCATCGTAGCTTTTAAAAGTCCTCAAAATTTTGGCAAAGGTACAAAGAAAATAGGGGGGTGTAATATATATGTGAGAGCAGATTACACACAAATAATACAGAATGTTTCAAATAGCAATCTAGATTCAAATAATGTGCCATGACATCATGCATCATATCTATGATTTTGCACAAATGTTAAAAAGCATTATATAACATTACATCGTCCCCGCACTAGCATCAAATATAACAGTCAGTATTGTACTCAATATGCCAAACTGGTTACACATATGATGTAGCCCTGAATGGGCATAGTGTATTACCATATCAAGAAAGGGTGAAACCAGAACGCTAAGAGGTCTAATGGCCGAGAGAAATCCCTCTTTAATGACTGTATACACATGGATATCACATGTAATTGTATCTAAAATGCCAAATATGGCATATAATAGGTGTTCTAACTTATTATCTATGTAGGGGGCGGACTAGTATGACTTTATAGTCTCACTTTCATATATAGCCCTGTATGGGCGAACCGTATTTGTATTTATAAATTAAGACGATCAAGAGAACATAATATACTGAAGAAAAAGAGGACACAACCTTATAATTTGGTGTATGTAGTACAGCTTTAAATTGGTCAGGAAAGTGGGATCCATAAGTAGCAATCTACTCCACTGAGAAAAGAGTCAGTCACAGGCTTCTTCCCCTGTTTGAAATGTAAAGCCTGTAAATTCAGTCGCAAAAGGAACAACTATGAGACACAGGGGAAGAAGTCCGAAACTACTAAAAACATCAACCGACTTTTAAACTGTAACTCAGAATTTACAGTTTACTGTTTAGAATGCCCTTGCCAGAAGCGCTTTGTAGGTAGTACTATTCACCCCATCAAAAGGCGCGTGCTAGAGCACATGCGTGCGATTGCCAAAAAAGACAACACTTACCCAGTGGCTCGTCATTTTGAAAGTTTTCATAATAGCAACCGAGATCTGCTAACGTTCTTTTGCATTGACCAAATCCCCAAAAATGAGAGAGGTGGGGACAGGGTCAGAAATTTACAAGCATTAGAATCAAAATACATCATTGAGCTCGGCACAATGACGCCCCAGGGTTTGAACAATGATGAGCCACTGTGGGTCCATTTAGAGTAACTTACTTTAATTAGCAATAGATTCCACACCATACTGAATGAAATACATGGTGAGGGTAATCATCAATAGGACCACACTAAGAGTTTTCCAACATAGATTGCTACTCATGGATCCCACTTTCCTGACCAATTTAAAGCTGTACTACATACACCAAATTATAAGGTTGTGTCCTCTTTTTCTTCAGTATATTATGTTCTCTTGATCGTCTTAATTTATAAATACAAATACGGTTCGCCCATACAGGGCTATATATGAAAGTGAGACTAGATTGAGAAGGCAGTTCATAAAGGTTTTCTCACCATTCCAGATGACTATGACCTGGAAGTGCTTCCACCACTAGCACAGGACATCATGTTTGCAGAGATGCTCTGTTATCTGTCAGGAATCGCGCTGTCATTTCAAGATAGATGCAGATAGATGATGGAACAGATGCTTTCAAAAGTGATAAAGTCTTTGGAACGTTTTAGCACCATGATTTTCTCCTCATCATAGAAACGGACCTCTGTCAGTATGTCTTGAGATGCATCCTTGCACATGCCACTGCCTGTCACTCCAAATGTTCACTCAAGGCATACAGGGGGGTTGTCAGCTCCATTTTTGGATGCGACAATAGATGCATTGAATATATGATATGCCAGAATATTTACACCTTCAGCCTACCTAGGCGAACCTCAAATGCACTGTTTTCAGTGGCCTCATGTTTGAGTATTAGATTGTTGTTTTGTTGTTTGTTCCTGGAGGATCTTGTTGCCCATATGATTCAATTCTTCAGAGGTCGCTCATCACTGTTTTTCCCAGGTCATTACCCTGACATCTCCTGTATAAAAAGGATTTCAGATTTCTTCAGATGACACCTCCTACTTGATCTTGAAAAAGAAGTGCTGCAGCTACTCTTGTGAGAGGATTGCAGGAGAGGTTGTGTCAGACAGACCTTCAGGTGAACTTCTTGATCTTGTGGTTTTCTCCCCTTTGCACCCTATTGTCCTTTGAGTGCTAGACAACCTTTGATGGATCTGCTTCTGTGACTTCTCATGAATGCATGCTTTCCTTTATGCAGGTGTCTCTGCTCAGGTTACTAGGGATGCATTCTGCGCCTGGGACAGGGAGGGTCCTGATGTTTTTGTCCTGATTGTCACACCTTTGTTGGTTTTGGTCAAGCCTGTCGTGGTTGCTGTGTATTGCTGCTTGGCTGTGCAGCAGTACCAACAAGCTAGTGTTATGAGGCGTTTGTTTGCTGGTTATGACTGCAGGTGGCAGGGTTCCTTCCCTGTCAGTCAGCCACTATTGTTTGGGCTGTATGCAAAGCGTACCTCCTTGGTCTGTATTAGCTCTCAACCTTCACCCCTTTCACCATTCCATCCACCTTTCCTCTACCATTCTATCCATCCACCCATTCATCATTAGTCTTCCATCTATCCATCCATCCTTTTACTCATGCATCTATTCATTTTTATCCATCCATCATTTTACTCTCCTTTTATCAATCCACCCATCCATCCTTTCAGCCTTCAGTCCATGTTCACACCACCCACCCATTTATCCCATCTTTCATCATTACATCTATTCTTTCTTCCCAGTTATGCGAACTTGTTTGTAGGCTGATGGGAGAGGCACGTGGCCTGGGCAGAGCCTAATGAAAGATGGGTGGAAAAAATTGCCCTTTGGGCAAGGTACATCGATGACTTGTTTATAGTGTGGCGTGGTACACGTTTGGAGGCTGAAGAGTACATTTCCATCTTAAACAGTAATGAGTTAAATCTGAGATTTACTAGCCAGATAAGCGAGACGGAGGTACCATTCTTGGATCTCACTGTTTTTGTTTCCAATAATAAACTCTGTACCAAGCTCTTTAGAAAACCCGCAGCAGGGAACACCATCCTGCATGCACAAAGTGAGCATCCACGAAGTTTGATCAACAGTATTCCCTTTGGAGAACTCCTGCGAACTAAACGTAATTGTTCCCTCACCACTGATTACATCAAAGCTGAAGGAGAGGCTCTCACTAGATTCAGAGAGAGGGTACTCACAGACAGTACTAATGAATGCAAGTACAAAAGTAAATGGGAAGGAAAGGCAAGATCTTCTGACATATAAACAGAAAAGTGATGGGAAGGATAACGCAAATGGGAAGGTGAGGTTAATACTTAATTTCTGCACTGAGTCCAAACAGATTCGCGGAGCAATTCAGAAACATTTTAGCATTCTCCAAACAGACAGTATATTAGGCAAAGAACAAGCAAGTTGGCCTGATATAACCCACAGAAAAAGTATCTCTTTGAAGGACATTTTGGTCCACAGTCACTTTGTGGAAAGACCTATTAAAAAGATGGAGGTAACTGGTTTTTATCCATGCACCAAATGTAAAGCGTGCAGAGGAAGTCCTAAAATAAAGTAATATGAAATCCCGGGTAGAAAGGCTAAAAGGAGGATAACAAAGCTGTTAAATTGCAACTCAAATTTTGTAGTTTATTGTCTACTATGCCCTTGTGATAAAAACTACATTGGCAGCATGGTGCTTCAAGCCAAAAAGCGGGTCTTGGAGCACATAAGAGCTATAAATAATCAGAATAACACCTATCCAGTTGCAAGGCATTTTGCAGAGGTTCATCAGTGCAGAGGAGATAAGATTACAATTCTTCTGCAATGATCAGATGACCCATAGAGATAGAGGCGGAGACAGAGTTAGACTCCTCAGGCAGATGGAGTCTAGGTATATTGTGGAACTCGGGACACAGATGCCGGCTGGCCTCAATACCGAGGAGGAGCTTTGGATACATGTAGGCTAAGGAGAGGCTACTTTTGAATGAATTTTTCGATTTTTGTTGATTCCTTAGATTTTTTTATTTTTTGACTGATTTATACACATTGTTTTACAAATTATCATTCTATTGATTTCATGTGACACCCTATTATGTACTATTGACAATAAATTCAATTTTCCAACTGGAGTGATGGAGTATACATAGAAAAATGATATGAACATAAATTGTTAAAATGCAATTGCCCATACAGGGCGTAATCTTAAGTCTTGAAAAAGGATGTAAAATTTTGAAGAGGAATCATTATGGGTTATATTGTACATTGATGTTATTTAATCAATCAATCATGAGTTTAGGTATGAATTTTTGACGCCAGTATCAGTTCAGTTCAGCGAGCTTTATTCGGTTTGTGGGACAACCAGAAAAGCAATATATATATACATCAACAAATAAATTCATTTACACAAATACAATCAACATTAATATTGCATAAGATCGTTAAAATACTTTTCCTCGCATGTATTGATTTTAAAATAAACATTGCAACAAAAAAACATATCTTGAAACATGTATTGATTTTAAAATAAACATTGCAACAAAAAAACATATCTCAGGGTCTCTAAGTGTAAACAATAATTTCATAGCTGCCTTAGTGGTATTTACGTTTTATTTCTTGAACAAAGGTTTAAGATAAACAAGTCTGTAATTCAAATATAGACCACATAATAATAAAAAGTGCATAGTGCTCTGTTTAGAGTGCTCATCACAAGGACATAGGGTGGCAGGGCTCATTTTCATTTTGGGGAATGCAACCAAATGATGAACTATACCCGATCTCATCCTCGTTAATACAAAACGATGTGATTGTCTGGTGACAGTTGATAAATAACTTTGGAAACCCTCTGTATCTATGGTTGATTGATACACCAAATATGTAGATTGTAACTCGACAATTCTCATCCTACATTCACTTTTATAGGCCAGAAATGTGTTCTTAATCTCGAGTTTAGTCAAAGCTACCACATCAGCAGGGTTTTCCCGGATCGTGATCATAAATCTCTATAAGCATCAGCAATATATTTTAACCATGGGATCGCTAAATATTTATCCAACTTCAAACAGTCCTGTATAATTAATTGAGTATATTTTGTCTCCTCTTTGGACCAGATTGATTTCCATAGCATTAAAGGTCTTAGGGTAATCAAATCTGACAGATATCTCAAGCCAACTTCGCAATGAATTAATTCTGTAGAGGCAGATGCAGGAAGGCATACTAATTTCTTTAAAAAGGAATTTTCCTCTATTTGTAGCTCTTGGCTAGGGTTAAAGCCCCATACCCCAGCACCGTATAGTGCGATGGAAGTACACCTGGCTTTATAAATGGCTATCATATCTTTAATTCGACTATCTCCCAGTTTGGATGCAAACCGAAATACCCCGTGCACACTTTTTGACATTTTGGCACGGACATTAGACAGTTCAGTTGTCCAATGGCCGTTGCCAGTGAATGTTAAACCCAGATAGCAAAAATGATCGACGGTTTCTACTCTCGCGCCATCTATAAAAAAGGCTTTTGATTTCCTTAATTTTGCACCACATGCCATAGTATATGTTTTGGCCTTGTTAATTAACAACTTCCTTGCCTTAATAAAATCTGTGAACCTATCAATTAAACGCTGTAAACCAACCTGAGTTCTAGATAAAAGTACAGCATCATCTGCGTATAGTAAAACCGGTATAATCTGTCCAGCGGCTTGGGGGCCATCCGCTGGCACCAATTTAAGAACGACATCTACCTCATTTATAAATAAGGTAAAAAGTAAGGGGGCTAAAACACAGCCTTGGCGGATGCCACGTTTAACCTTAAAATTTGGTGCACATTCACCCCGCTGACCATATTGAACTCTGGTTGATAATTTCTCATATAGCCTAGCAAGAAAATAGATGATAGGTTCAGGGGCACCGAGTTTAAGTAAAACTGGCCAAAGGAGAGCGTGATCGACTAAATCAAAAACACTACTAAGATCAGCAAAACATAAAAAGAGACTCCCGCGTTTAGCACGTGTATATTTACCAATTAAAAGTTCAAGATTAATACATTGCTCAATCGTACCTAACCCCTTCCTAAAACCATATTGTGCTTGCGATAAAATCTCATTCTCCATAACCCATTCCTCCAGTCTAACTAATAAAACCTTACTCATTACTTTTACTGAGGAGTCCAAAAGGGAGATAGGGCGATAATTTTTTGCTTCGGATTTGTTCCCTTTTTTATACATTGGGATAATAACTGATTGGCCCCATGTAAACGGGGCACCCTCGATGACTGCTCCATTGAAAACTCTAGTCAATATCGATCCCATAGTTCTGGTAACATTTTATAAACATCTATGGGGAGACCGTCAGGGCCCGGTGCTTTTCCACCTTTACTTCCCCTGATTCCTAGCTCTACCTCCTCAAGCGTAATATTTAGGGGAATAATAGGCCATTGTTGTACTATTGTACTAGGATTTTGGGTTACATCATATACAAATCTGGTGGATTAAAAATACTGGTAAAATATAGCACCCATTCCTCACAACTGACATGGGATATTAGTTCTGGTACAAAGTCATTTTTGAGAAAGGGCGAATTAACAGTCTCCCAAAAGAGCTTATTATTCAATGTATCCGCGGCCAGTGCTAATTTATCCCATGCTTCCTCTTGGAGCTCCCTTTTCCTCTACTTTAATACTAATTTGTATTCAGTTCTGAAACATTGAACTAATACCTTATCCCTGGGTCTATTACAAAGTGCATGTTTTAACTGATTCAAAGACTGAGTACATGCATGGTTAAACCACCCCCTATACTGAGTGAATTTTTCTCTAAGTGGGGCAGTCATTATTCTGTCAATTTTATCATTAATCTTACAAAAATTAGTTAAAATCATCGTTGGTTTAACCTCTTCATCGAGACAATCAAATATCTCATTGCCACAATCTACAATGATACTACTTATAACTTTGCCTGGATTAATGCCCTTCCATTTGATTCTCGTGCCATTCGGTCTAAATGGAATAATACCTGTAACAACCTTTTGTGGCATTACGAATTTGTTCCCCCAGATCAATGTTGGCATAATAATGCAATTGTGATCGCTAAGTAATAGTTGAGCGGTCCTCGGGGTGAAACAAAGATGTACAATATTTGCAGAAACTAAAACATGATCGATCGTGGTACTAGCGTTTCTACCAGTGAAAGTCGGTATCTCCTTCCCATTCCTATCTGGTGCACTCTGTATTAGATCGAGATCATATTTGGCTAATACCATATTTAAAGAATCTCCATAAGTATTATGTGGGAAGTGTATACAATCATCTCCATCGTCACTTTTAAATCCACAGACTTTAGTCATGGAAAGTGGACATGATGGTATATTGAAGTCGCCTACCCATATAATTGCAAAATTAATATTCGTTGTTTCAAGCAGACTATCTATCCCCTTCTCTAGTTCTAATATTGCATAATGGCGAGTTGAATCAAAGATATTATTATAATAGTTAACCAGCAAAACATCCCACCGTCTTTATAATGTATCCATAATATCTGCGAGTGTTTTCCTATTTTAACCACCCTTTTAACTGTCAAAGGCAGTTTATTAGACAACAAAATTAACAGCCCTCCTTTAGCTCTACCAGCAGGGGAAGGTAACGCGGGCAAATCATACGAGCTAAACCCTTCAAAATATATGGGATCTAGACTCCAGGTTTCTTGTAGGCAGATTGTCATGTTTATTGATAAAATCTCCCAACCCAGCGTATCCTTTTTATTTGCCAGACCAGCAATATTCCAGGTTACAATAGTATAACCGTTGACTGGCAAATTCTCTATGTTGTCATCTAGATGTTCACATATTCTCACATCCTCATCAGTAATAGATGTGAACATTACGGGTTGTGTGTTAGTACTAAATGGTAAGGTTCCTTTAATACCAGCAAAATGCTCGCCTAGACTGGCATCCATTTCCTCGATGGCTGAGTGAATTACTGATATGTTTGGTGCAATAAGTAGCGGATTGAGTTTAGTTACAGTTAATGTAACAACATCATTTTCTCCACCGTCTATCGGCTTATCTTCCATCGACACATCTCCACCATATCTAACCTCCTTATGGGGTCGATGGGAGGTACACTGTCAATCGTTTTCTTCGAGTGAACTAAGTGTTTGGAATCTATTATATACTGGTAATGCATAGAAGGGCTGTGCGGGCACTACAGGATTAGCTCTATATGTCCCCTGGTCTCCACCGGTAGAATATGTGGGCCTTAAGTGTCTATAAAAAAAGCCCAGGGGTAATAGAGATACACTAAAGTCATTATATAGTGGTGCCATTACTCTATCCAAAGTGCGCCTAGCCCAGCTGGGGTGCCTAAAGTTAATAATAATACAATCCCCCTGCAGCGTTTTTTCTAAAGGGCCTATCCAGCCTACTCTTCTAGTTAGCAGTATCTGGTCAGCACAATTCACTGGGAAGCCACAATTCTTATTCAACCAATGTACCACCTTATTTTTTAAGGTATGGTATGATTCCTTCTGGCCCCCTCAAGCTGTGGTACATTCACCAATACTGCCACATATGGGCAGCATTCAGGGGGCAAATCAATCGGCATACCAATACTTCCCTCGGAGTCCCCCTCTCATCGTGTTTATTTTGGTTCAGGTTCAGTTGAGCCCTAACTCCTATCCCCTCTACCGGGGCAGGATTGATTAATCGTAGTCACACTCTGACCTGGCCGAGTTAGTAAAGTATTGGCACCTCCTTTTTCCCCTTGCAATGTTCTACCTTGGTCCCCACTGTCCCTATTAACACTAATAGTAGTGCCTGAAGTGCTGGCTCCTGAATTGGCAATAGGTAACCCCTGTGGTAATTGGCTAATCGATCCCCCCAGATTCACATTCATATTTTCCCTGGGGTTTTTATTAGTGGGTTTTAATACATCTCTAAGCTTAGTAATTTCTCCATTAAGTTTATCTAGTTTTTCATAGAGGGGTTTTACTGATACTTCAATTATTTGAGTTAAAAGGGCTGCTATCTGGTCAATTTGTACATCCTGCTGGGGGCCCTGGTCACAGATAACGTTGACATTCGAATTTGATGGGGGCCTTTCTTACTTTTATTAGAGGTCCCTGATTTCACCTGGCCTCTTTTACTTCCCCATTTCCTCTTCAGAGTAGGGGAACCACTAAGCTGAATCCACTTGTGATGGTAAAATAGATAAATCAATAACAGGGTTCTCTATATCTCCTATTATCGGGGATTTGTCCTCATGTCTAATACAGGGGGCATCCTCTCCCTCTTGCTGGTCGTTCTCACGGCCAGCTCCAGGTAGATTTTCCATCATCATACCTGCCCCTAGTGACATGCGGCATTCCGCCCTATCTATTTCAACATTAATTGCACTGACCGCCCATACTAAATAAGAATCGATAGTAGCACATGGGGGGTCGGCTATAACTTTTTGCTGTTTTAGTGTTTTACGTTTCGACATCCTGTCTATTATCTTACTGTTATTATTACTATAGGTACTATAGATGCTACCGCACCCTCAAATTACAGGACGCAAAACAACACAATAATACAGAATATAAATAGCCCAATATGCAAGAAACAATGTGCAATATACAATGTGCAAAAATGCAAAGTGCAATTAGTACCATGTACAAAGGGGGCAAAAGTGCAAAGATTCCAAATTCCAAATAGGAGACAGTAATATAAATAGATATAAAATAGGGAGGATCTGGAAAATTAGTTAATTAACTAAAATTAATAAATGATGCCTGATAAATGTGAAGGGGTTAGGTACGGTATGCAATATTCCAAATAACCACAAGACTTAAGCTAAAAATGCATTAAAATAGAGATAAAAACAATAAAAACAACTATTAAATATACTGGTCGCCTCAATTGTGTACCTTGTCGGTCATTTGTTTTCTTTACATGCCCCAAGATATACTACAGGGTATATAAAACCTACTGGGCGTTGAACCGTTTTACTATACAGCGGTGCTCTAATAAATGTCCGTAAAATCCTTGAGGTCTTTTAATATCATGTGTATAAGCGCTCACCACATCACCACATGTCCGCTTGTCATCCATTGGGGCTGTAATTCATCACAATTCAAAGGGCTATTCCATTGGTAGCCCCCCTGTCTTTAAAGAAAAAAAAGAACATAAACCAAATAAGATGGCCCTGCCCTGTCACGATCTGGCGCGGGCGGGCCCGGGCACGCCCGCGCTGCGGGAGCCCGCGGCCGTTAATAAAGCGCCTCCTGGCGCTACCGAATGACGTTGGCGGCCAAGCGCCGCAGAACACAAGGCAGGCTGGTCGTTGCGGTCCGGGGGGCCGGGAAATGGCAGCAGCAGCAAGCAGCAGTAATGCGGGACCCGCACTGCGGGAGCCCGCGGCCGTTAATAAAGCGCCTCCTGGCGCTACCGAATGACGTTGGCGGCCAAGCGCCACGGAACACAAGGCAGGCTGGTCATTGCGGTCTGGGGGACCGGGAAATGGCAGCAGCAGCAAGCGGCAGTAATGCGGGAATCCACTTGTGACGCCAGTATCAAATAACTGATATTATTTGTAAACAGTACGGGCTACGGGAAGGATGGATGGCTTTATTGTTTTATCTATCTGAATAACTAATGAATTGTTTGCACATGGCAAAATGGCCACCGCATTTGCGAGGTTATAAGGGGTTCACTGAAGCGGAATAGAGTCCGTTGTTGATGCAGTTAACTGGTACAATTGTCCAATGAATTATATATTAAAAAAATTATTTATTGATTAACCATAAATTTGAACATGAGATATTTGCACCAATGGTGGACATCAATTATAACTATCTATTTGCTTTTGGTTTGTGCAAAGCAACGTGATGATGGTTAATTATGTGAACAACCAACGACCCTGCACATTACAAAATGGCCACTGCATCAATGCAGTTATGAGAGACCATGTTCAATAGAATGTAGTCCATGCTTTATGTTGTTGACCGAGCAAACTGCCCAGTGAATTATGTTATGTTTAAAAGGTGAGAGTTCACGGTGTTTAACTGACATTGACAAAGGCCAGGAGGCCGAAACGCATTTGTCAGTTCTGTGATGGTTGCGCACTAAATATACAGAAAATGTATTGAAATTGGAAAGCCTTGATTGCTCAGCGTTTCTTGTGGTGAGATATATATATATATATTGCAAATAACAATTGAGAAATTACAATTCCAACTGAAAATATGAATTGAAGACAGTTAGGCTGGATAAGGAATCAAATGATTTTATACATACATATGAATTAATATGTTCTATAAAGATTTGTATGCCAGTTGATAACAAATAGTGCTTTGTAATTAATTCACCCCTGTCTGTGTTGAAATTTCTCAACTTATGAATTTTTTTATAACTTGTGATCAATCATACAAAAAATCTTTTGATTTATAAAATCGATGTGCCAATTGTGAAAAGAAAAAATAAGAAATGTATTTCCAAAACGAGAGAAAACGACTAGCGACACAGTATGTTTTCAGTTGTAGTGGCACTATGCAATCACATGATGTTGAAAGACTGAATAAGTATTTTGAAAATGTGATCAAGGCTTCTTGGAAGCCGAAACGCGGTATGGCGTCCTAAAATAAAATATCTTTCTGCAACAAGAACTTGTGCGTGGATGTCTAACTTAGAGACGAGTTGAGATGCTGTGGTGAAATATATATATATATATATATAGATATAGAGATAGAGATAGATAGAGATATATATATATAGATATATAGATATATAGATATATACAGATAGAGATAGATATAGAGATAGATAGATGGATATAGATAGAGACAGATAGATGGATAGAGATAGAGAGATAGATAGAGATATAGCTATAGATAGAGATAGAAAGATATAGAAAGATAAATATAGCTAGAGATAGATATATAGATAGAGTTAGATAGATAGAGATAGACAGATATATAGATATTACTTTCTGGCGGTCGCCAGTAGGTAGTTATATTTGGGACCTAGTTTCCATAGGAAAAGCATTTTTTGAGTTGGCTATAACTTTGGCGTCGTTTGAGCAATCTGCATGAAATGTTCCCAAAAAAGTGTCACGGTGGGTACTATTGTTATGCAAAGATTGGGGGTGATCCGTGCAGTGGGGACTGAGAATTTGGGTCGCGAAATAAGGTTGCATTTGTAATGTTTATTCCTATTGGAACCTTTAGTCACAGCTACAGCCGAACTGCTGAACGGACTTACATCAAATTTGGCTGGGAGGTAGATGTTGGTTCAAGGAAGTGCCTTTTGCCTATGTGGTGTAAATCTGTTCTATTTTGAGAAATTGAAGTTTAAAATGATAGTGATATCTCTGGCCGCGGAGTATTTGCGAACAAGGAGAGCTTGTGCAGGGAAATGCACTGCTCTGATTGGCTGCCAATACTTCAACCAGGAAGTGTTGACAGCCATCTTGGGACTCAGCAGCCCCCCCAAAAAAGTGAAAATAAAAGGGGGCAGGGTAGGAATACCCTGACCCCCAAGCCATGGTCTTGGGGTCCCCCTGGGGCCCCACCACGGCATAAAACCATTAAAAAAAAATAATAATCCCCCCCCCCCTCTAGGGCTTATGAAAGCCCCAGGACTGCCACCTCCCCTGGGCCCTTTTGATAATGAATGCGGGTGGGTCCAGTGGACCCGTCCACAGCCCTGGGGACCGCCACCTTCCCGGGGCTATTTCTAATTATGGGGGGGGCCCTCGTGGACCCCCCTGCCCCAGGACCGCTACCTCCCCGGGGCTGTTTCTAATTATGGGGGACCCCAGGGACTACTACCTACACTGGGGGATATGTTATCAAAGGGGGGGGGGTGCGGCCCCCCTCCAGGAGCCCTAGATGACCCTGGGGACCGCCACCCCCCAGGGCCGGCTCCTGCATTGTCTCAGGGTGCCCGCCCCTGGGACATTGTTGTTTGCTATTGTTTAGCGGCACCTTCACCGCTGCCGCCAAACTATAGCAAACTGTGCTTGCTTTCAACAAGCAAGAGCATACAAAATGCTCTTGCTCATTGAAAGTGAGGGCAATTGCTTTGATACAGAGGGAACTGCATATTAGCAGTTCCCTCTGTATCATAGCAATGCCGGCTCCTGCAGGAGGCGAGGAGCTGGCAGGGACCGCGGGGGCCTCATGCTCCCCCCAGTACATAAAGTGGGTGCTCTGGGTGGCTCCAGGGCACCCAGGAGGGAGGCCGAGCCTTGGGGGATGGGGTCCCTGGGGCCAAAAACAGCCCGAGAGGGGGGTGGAGCGTCCCCCCTCATGCTTAAAATAGAAATGGCTGGGCCCCGGGGCAATTGGGTCCCCGGCCTGGGCAGGGGGGGCCCCTTCCCCTTTAAAAAAATGTACGTATTTAAAAGCCTGGCCCCTGGGTATGGGGTCCACAGGGCCAAAATCAGCCTGTGAGGGGGACCATGCAGCCCCCCTTCCTAAAAAAGACAAAAAAAAGCGGGCAACTCGCCGAAGCCCCATCCCCTTTCTCCACTACTCTGCAAACACGCCTCCTGGCACGCTCCTGGTTGGAGGATGAAGTCCCCTTGGCTGTTGAGGGTCCTTAGGGGCCAACAAAACTTCTTGTTACCTCCAGTAAGTCCCACAAAGCTGGATTGCTCCTAGCGCACAGCTGGTGGGGGATGACGGCCCCTTGCCTCCTGAGGGCCTCAGGACTAAAGTGGACTTCTTCCCCCAAGCAGCAGTGCGCCAGGAGGTGCTTTTGCAGAATGGTGGAGAAAGGGGGTGTGGCCTCTGACCACCTCTCAGCAGTCCAGTTGTGTGGGACTTACTGGACTTAGCAGGAGGGGTAGTTTGCCCCCAAGGACCCTCAAGAGCCAAGGGGACTTCATCCCCCTACTTGTTATGCACCAGGTGGCTCGTTTGCAGAGTGGTGGAGAAAGGGGACGTGGCCTGCTATCAGATCTCAGTTATCCTGTTGTATGGGACTTGTGAGAAGTTGGCCTGGTATATGCTGTCCACTAATTATAGTGGGCACCTTGCACCAGTCCAAACAACCCCTTATTGGAGATAGGTTAAAGACAACCTTATTGAAAGCTATCCTAGTGGTAGCTATGGAGAGCAGCCTTCAGGCTAAGTCTTGAAGGAATGTAAAGCAGCTTGTTTTACCAGTCTATAATCTCTTGAGTGATCAAATGAAAGAGCACCACACCAGGTATATATTCAAAATATATGTATTTATTGCTAAACACACCCCTCTAGTCTCTTTATGAGGCTAGAGTTCGAAGTACATAAGTTAGAAGTTATTTAAACACAGTAATAGCACAAATACAAGTTTGGGCCCTAGGGGCGTACCAAACCATATACCAATAAAGTGGTATAAGAACCACGACTGAACTAGACACTAGGCCTAGAGCTTCTAGAAGTGCTTGGACCACAAGGAACCACCCAAGGTAGTGACACAGGGGACCCACGGGGGACGCGTGCAGTGTAAATACACAACCGCGATACGGCGTTGACTTCTATGGAGAAAGTCGTGATCGGGAAATTAAAGAAAAGGGACACTTAAAGGAGGACTTGGAGCAAACCCTTTGAGATCTAGGACTTTGAAGAGTCTCTACCCACGGGAGCACCGGAGTACTCGTGTTACCTCACCCAGGGAAGCCGGGTGCATAGGTGCCTTTCGGGGTCGGGTTTCGTCGTCGATTTGAATGGCGATCTGCTGCAAAGTGCTGCTGGCGACCAAGTGGAAAGTGTCCGGGTGGATCCAAGAGTGGATCGGAGTTCTGAAGAACCTGAAAGCAGAGGGGACAGAGTCTGGGTCACTAGCCAGTGACCAGGAGGGCGATGGACAGATGCCCACCGATGTCGAGTGCTTCAGGTGCGTTGACGGTCGTCTTGACTCTTCAGCCACGAGGTCCAGGAGGCGTTGTCGGCGACCAGGAGCAGGATTCGGGCTGGTACACGATGTCTGTCGAGTGCTGAGGTGTCGGCGACCGGATTGGACCCAACAAGCCTTGGCAACGGCAAGTCTCGATGCAGAGGAAGATCGTCGATGGTGCAGACCAGCAAGTTCTGGGGAACTCACCCAGCGAGGGTAAGTGAGGGCAGGCCTGGAGCAACCAGGATGCCAAGTAAGAAAAAGATTGGCCTTCGTTAAGGGCTACTAGCCAACGGGCTAGCGACCGCGAAGGAGCCTCGAGACGTCGCACGTGGATCTGGCTCACAGGGCACTCGTGGAGTGGAGGCCAGTGATCTTCGGTGCAGTTGGTGCTGGAGGCTAGGGCTACTCTGAGCCCAAAGCACGACTTCGTGGGAGACCCAGAAGAGGATGCACTTGCAAATGTGCTCGGTGTCCAGGGGTCACGGTCTCACGTCACCCACGATAGCTACGGGCCTCAGCTTTGCTGGGGACTCAGGGTAGCCTCGGGAAGTCTGAGAATCCACCTCTGGTGATGCGATGACTTCGGCGTCCGGCGGGAGCTTCAGAAATGCGAACCGGACAGATGCTTCTTTGGTGCCTGCCAAGCAGGGGAGTCACTCCTTGACCCCAAGGGAGATTCTTCTGTCCTCTAATCGTGAGTAGAGCGTCGAAGGTCCAGGATTCTGTTTCAGAGTTTCGTCCAGGGATAATCTAAAGTCCTAAGGACTGGGTTCCTATACTTATACCAAGTTTAGGGGTTGGACTACTCTGTGGCCCCACCTATGGGTGGGTCAGGGCAGAGGGGTGGCTACACCCCTTTCCCTTTGTCCAGTTCGCGCCAAAGCAGGGGCCTCAAGCCCCTGATCCGGATTGAACTGGGGTATGCACAGGGACACCAAGTGTGCCCCCAGTGCAGGACTTCAAAGCACCCAGAGGGTGCTCCCGCCCAGCCCCAATACACATTATCCTGTCTGGGGAGGTGGTCACACCTCCCTGCAACAGGAAACCTATTGTCCAGGCCTCCCCTGCCGGAGTTTCATCCAGCAGCAGGAGGCCAGACTTGTGTCTGTGGCAGCAGCATCCATTTTGTGATGCCAGGGCTCTGGAAAGAAGTTACCGGGCAAGCCAGAGTTAACATGTCTTTCCCTCTAGAAGGGTGGAATGTACCCCCGCCGCCAGAATTGGCGGGGGGGGGTAGTATTCCAAGATGTTTGACACCAAACACGACATGTTTAGGTGCAGCCATTCCAAAGTTAGCATTTAACGCGAGGTTATAATGCGCTTAAGAGTATATGGTCAGGCTGCACTACAAACAGCATCAGAGAAGGGTCTCCGAACGCTGCAGAGGGGCCCTGCTCATGCAGGGGCACCCTCTCACATAGGAACCACGCACTCTGCCTTCAGGATTGATAAGGCCTGCCATAGGAGTGACTTATAGGTTTATATGTGTGTATGTATTTAGTGATATAGGTAACCTATATCACAGTAAGGGGTGCATGCACCACCTTACCCAGGCTGCAGTAGCAGACCTGTGGTGTCAGTTTGGATGGCCTTCCAGGGGTGGCATAATACATGCTGCAGCCCCTGGTAGGCCTCTGAGGTACCTATGCCCTTGGTACATAGTATACCATATACTAGGGACTTATAAGGGCACTCCAGATTCCAATCAGTGATGTGCCTAAGGCACATGGAAACCTTTTTACAGAGAAAGCAGATAGACTGGGTCCCTGAATAGCAGGATCCCAGTCCAACTAAGTCATAAACCAGCAAAACACCATAAAAAAAGTGGGGGCAACCATATAGTCAGATTCCACCTTCCTACAGGACTCACTGGAGGTAATAGGAGGGGTAGTTGGCCTCCAAGGACGTCCTTGGGGGCCAACTACCCCTCCTGTTACCTCCAGTAAGTCCCACACAGCAGGATTGCTGAGAAGTTGTCAGAGGCACACCCCCTTTCTCCACCACTCTGCAAAAGTGCCTCCTGGCGAACTACTAGTTGGGGGATGGCTTCAGAGGGACCTTGGGGGCAAGAAGCCCTCCTGGTACCTCCTGTAAGTCCTCCACAGCGGAATTCCTGACAGCTGGTCGGAGGCCCGCCCCCTTTCGCCACTACTTTGCAAACATGACTACTACTTTAAAAACCATAGAAATTCACTGAAAAAAAAACAAAGGTTACAGAGACGTTATAGTTGGGAAATAGAATTTAAAAAAACCTGGGAAATTCACTGAAAAAACCAAAGGTTACAGGGATGTTATAGTTAGGCTGACATTTCACTCGTACAAAACCAGAGAAATTCAGCAGTTCTAGTTAGCTGAGCTAACTGTAACTCGCACCCCCGCAATGCACTGCTTGTAACCTCACATACTACATCACTCATGACATGGTCAGTGACAACACTGATTACATCACTCATGACATCTCAAATGATATCACTATCATCCACAGAATCTCTGATGTACCAACTCACACCCCAATATAAACTTTCATACACCCATTCCAACTTCTACACTAGCATTCTCAAAACCATTGACACATCCATACCAGTACTTACACACCCACTCACTGATTCATAGGTCTACACACACATCCACTCAGTTACCCATACAGCCACTCATACACCAACTCACTCATTAATACAGCCACTGATATATCCACTTACACACCCATACAGCCACTCTCACACAGTCAGTCACTCATAGAGCTACTCACTCACCTACTCACTCACCTATAAAGTCAATAACACAGCAATTTACTCACCTGTACAGTTATACACACACACCCACCCATTTATTCATACAGATACTAACACATACTCACCTATACAGTCACTGACACAAGCATACACTCACCCATACGGCCACTCTCGCAATCACACAGTCACACACTCACTCACCCATACAGCCCCTTACACACACTCACTAACCCATAGAGCCACTGACTCTCCCACGCACTCATCCATACAGGCAGTTACACACACCCCTCATCCACCCACACAGACATTGAGACACCTATACACGTACTCAGACAACCAATCACTCACCCATACAGAAACTCACGTATCCACTCACACACCTACACAACCAGTTAAACACCAACTGACAGACAGATACAGACATTCACACAAGTCACTCACCCATACATTCACTGGGACATTTAATTATTCACTTATACAGTTACTCACGCACCCACTGAATCATCCAATCAGGCACTCATACACCCACTGATTCACCAGTACATCTTGGAATGTATATTTAACACTCATAAACATTTTAAAAAACACTTAGTCAGTGATGTCATCAGTGAAGTCACTGACCATGTCATGAGTGATGTAATATGTGAGGTCATAAGCAGTGCATTGCGGGGGCGCAAGTTATAGTTAGCTCAGCTAACTATAACTGCTGAATTGCTCTGATTTTGTACAAATGAAATGTCTGCCTAACTATAATGTCCCTGTAACCTTAGTTTTTTTTCAGTGAATATATGTGTGTGTGTGTGTGTGTGTGTGTGTGTGTGTGTATATATATATATATATATATATATATATATATATATATATATATATATATATATATATATATATATATATATTCACTGAAAAAACCATAGGTTTTAGGGACAGTTATAGTTAGTTGGACATTGCACTCGTACAAAACCTCGTGAAATTCCCCCGTTATAGTTAGTCCAGCTAACTATAACTCGCGCCCCGCAATGCACTGCTGATGACGTCACATATTACATCACTCATGACATGGTCAGTGACATCACTGATGACATCTCAAATGACATCACTGATGACATCACTGACTAAGTGTTTTTTAAAATGTTTATGTTAAAACAATTTTTAAATGTATTAATTGTTATATAAAAAATTTTCATACTGATTTCCACATTTTTTAGAAACAATTTTTTTTTACATATTTTATTTTTTAAATTACATTGTAATTACATTATACATTACATTACAAAAAATACTTTCTCAGAATGAATTACTTTAGTTTAATTACTTTGCACATAGGCAATAGACTTTTAAGTACAGTAGTTACAGTTGTTGCAATGGGCAACACATTTTCAAACACAATGCAACATTCAGCTCAATGTGAATTTCTAGTTAAATGCAATTAGTTACTTTATGGATTACTTTTCTAACCACATTACTGGATCCTAGATTCAGTCCTGGGACATCTCCTGTAAACAGTTGAGTAAAAGCGTTTTGGTTACAGTCGTGATTTTTAAGGAATATTATTGTACTTTAAAAGTTCACACTTAGAAACTTTTTCTCATAGAATCACCAATGTTATCCTATGGAAGGAAATTCACTTAGAAGTTAAAAACTGTTATCGTTACTTTTTCTTACTCAGTGTTGGATCCTGGATCCAGCACTGGTGCATCTCCTGTAAACAGTTGAAAGAATGCGTTTAAGTCATACAGGCGATTTTTTAGGAATATTTGTAGTTTGTGAAAATCGACACTTTGAAACTTTTCTGCTGAAAACCAGACAATGATATCCTATGGAAGGAAATTCAAGTTACTGGTAAGTACGGTTAAAATTACTTTTCAGGACCAGTACTGGGCTGAAAGATGCAGCACTGAGGTCTATCCTGATAACAGGTGAGTAAATCGTAATTCGGATTTCGGCTGATTTTAGAGGAATATTTTAAAGTTCCAAAACTCCACACTTAGAAGAATTTCCAAGTGAAACCAGTCAATGTTAGCCTATGGAAGGAAATTCAAGTTACTGGTAAGTACGATTAAAATTACTTTTCAGGACCAGTACTGGGCTGAAAGATGCAGCACTGAGGTCTCTCCTGATAACAGGTGAGTAAATCAGAATTCGGATTTCGGCTGATTTTAGAGGAATATTTGTATGTTTCAAAAATCAACACTTAGAAAAGGTGGTGGTCCCCGGGGCTTGGGGGTCCAAAACGGACCCCCATTTTAATTTTTCTTAGTGCCCCGGGGAGGTGGTGGTCCCGGGCGTGTGGGGGCTGGAGCCCCCCACACAGGTTTTTAATTTTGAAAAAGAAGCCCCGGGGAGGTGGTGGTCCCCGGGCTGCGGGAGGGCTCAGAGCCCTCCCGCTTCATTATACATAAAGCCCCGGGGGTGGTGGTCCCCGGGCTTGGGGGCCCTTAGAGGCCCCCCACACATAAAATTAATCCCCCCCAGCATGCCCTCGGGACTTGGCCCACCCGGGGGCCATTAACATCGAAGCGCAGGAGACCGCGCTTCGATTTTTTTTTTTTTTTTTCGGCAGGGTTCGCGCTCCCTGAGCGCATCCTGCCGATTTCTTTTTTGCCCAGGGGGTCCTTGTGGGACCCCCTGAGCAGACCTAGGGGGTCAGGGTGTTTCTACCCTGCCCCTTTGTGCGCTTTGCGCACTTGTTTCTGTCCCTCGGTTCTACCGAGGATAAAATGGCTGCCAACATTTCCTGAATCGGAATGTTGACAGCCAGCTGACAGCCAATTAACATGCAGCTCGTGCTCGGGAGGATCCGCGGCCCTAGATATCACTATCTTTTTACTTTTGATTTTCTCAGCAACTACTGAACGGATTTACACCATTTAACAAAAGGGTTCTTTCTGAACCAAGAACTACCTCTTTGCCAAATTTGGTGTAATTCCGTTCAGCAGTTCGGGCTGTAGCCGTGTCTAAAGTTTCCTATGGAAAATTGCATGGGGAAAACGCGTTTTGGGACCCCCTTTTTCTCGGCCCCGCTTGACGAATCCCCCGAGACTTTCAGGGTAGGAGCGGACCGGAGCGGGCCATAAAGTTTGAAAATTTCGTGAAGATACGTCAACCGGCAAGAGAGTTATTTCAAATAGAATGTCGCGGATTTCCTATGGATAATAGGTTGTAACTATAACTATCTACTGGCGACCGCCAGTAGATAATATATATATATATAATATACAAAAAGTTGCCTCTAGGTGGGATGCACTCCCAGGTGTAAATTACGCCAAAGCAAGGGCACACGCCCTGAACAAAGTCCTTTTCTGGTTTACCTGCCAGACGCGTTTCGGGTCAACGCCCTCTTCAGTGGCAGACCATGTGACGTGCCGGCATGCGGCAACCACCAGTAAATCCCCATAATAATAACGCTCAGGTGAACCACCTGAAGCAATGCTTCCTGGGACTGGTGGTTCAGTAAAACCCAAGTGGGTCGCCGCCGGCACTCACATTCAAAAATGTCTTTAAAAGGATTGCCGATGTTCGCGCCGGCACCCCTGCATATAACAGGCACCTCCTGTTCCACAGTTAGCTGCCCCAATAAAGCAGCCGCGGACCCGCAAGTGTTTCGCGGTGGTGCAATCCCGTGACCAGGCTTTTATTTACATTAAAAGCCGCTTTTTGAAAAGGAAACTATGTCCACAGTAGCTGTTTTTCATCGTAAAACGGCGTTGGTTCGTATATATATATATATATATATATATATATATCCCTGAAACGCGTAAGGCCGGGGACTTCAATCGGGATGTGAAGCGGATTGTTTTTTTCAATAAAGGGTTTACCTACCTGCTACGGAGTGCGTCCTCAAAACTGGTGTAATCTTGTGAAGGCATACAATCACGGCGACTCCAGGCCGTGGAGTGATCGCACCGCCCAGATGAAATGAAGGGGTCTGCGTGAGGGAAAACTGTGCTCCTTCACGATCGGCGCAGCAGAGGAATTCAATTTAACAATCAGAGTCTCATCCGGAGGCTCAACAAAGGGCTGCCAAATTCGTCCTACAAGCGACATGAGCAACTTAACCCACTGGAGGGTAATAACTTTTAATTAGAACTGCAATAACCAGCGTGCAACAGAATAGTGAATTATTCAAATGGCACACCGGGGGCCAATAAAGACACTTGAAAGCACGCAGAGGAAAAAGCAGGCACGTAACTTGAAGCTGCTCATGGAGGCCTCTGAGGAAGGGGAAAGGATTCCCTGAAACGCGTAAGGCCGGGGACTTCAATCGGGATGTGAAGCTGATTGGTTTTTCCAATAAAGGGTTTACCTACCTGCTACGGAGTGACACACACACACACACACACACACACACACACACACACACACACACACACACACACACACACACACACACACACACACACACACACACACACACACACACACTCACTCACTCACTCACTCACTCACTCACTCACTCACTCGTTTCGGGGTGATTCGTGAAGCGGGGGCCGAGAAAAAAGTGGGGTCCCAAAGCGCGTTTTCTCCATGTTAATTTCCATAGGAAATTTTGGACAGGCTACAGCCCGAACTGCTGAACGGAATTACACCAAATTTGGCAAAAAGGTAGCTCTTGGTTCAGAAAGCGCCCTTTTTTTAAAATGGTGTAAATCCGTTCAGTAGTTTCTAAGAAATTCAAAAATAAAAATATCGATATCTGGGCGGAGCCTAACCACACATCTCATCGTGAGATCTGATTGGATGTCAGCACTTCATCCTGGAATTGCTGGCAGCCATCTTGGGACCAATATACACGATAGCACCCCATTGAAATGCATTGTAGTGAATAGAAGGTTTTGAGGGTCACCAAAAGGAGAACTATAAAGGGTGATAACAGACTTTAGTTACATTAGAATTCATTTGTTGATGGTACCATACTAATTTTAGGAATTGTAGTGTGTTCTAAGGTGATTTTACCCTGTGAAAAACCTTCTGCTGGGATATCATGAATCATGTTTGAGAGAAAACTATTTTCTCATACTTGTCCCATAGAGGTTTGGAAGGTGCTCCAGAAGCTAAAATGAGAGCATATGGGGGCGTGGCCGGGAAAGATGGCCGAGCGGACGTAATCCGTCTCGGCTCCCGGACCGCGGGCGACTTCGGAGAGGATTGCCAAGTGCTCCAGGGAATCATAAGAGCTGCAAACGACCCACCTCTAAAGGGGAAGGTGTGGGGGCTCAGCGGGTGCCTTCACGGAGGCCAGAGTGCGCTGGTGGAGGTGAAGCACGAGACTAATGTGAGCGGCGGGGGGCCCGGCAAAATGGCGGCCGCTAGGTGAAGATGAGTTGCGACGACGTCTGAGCGCTGTGGCGACTCCGGCGGGGACCGCATTGACCCAGCGTGAGCCCCAGCAGTAAGGAGGCCTGAGGGGGATTGGTGGCGGTCCAGTTCGCCAAGCGAGTGGGAAGCCTGAAGCGGCGTGAGTCCCGGCCGTGATCTGCCTGACTCTAAAATGGCGGAGAAGAAGACGCAATAGCTGGCGGAGGCTGAGCAGACCCGTTCATGTGAGGCAGAGATCATCCCAGGTACTCCGGAGGCGCCAAGCATGTGTGACCGGAGCCCCCACTCGCCTGGCGAGCGCTCGGCGGCCTCCTGGGGTTGGGGGTCCCCCGTGGCAGAATAAGACAGGGACCTCGACCCACTGAATGCGTGGGGCCCAGGCGCGCAGCAGCAAGAAGATTTGAGGCAGTGGCGTCCCGTTGGATGCTCCCTTCTGAGCCCTCTGGCATGGTGGAGCACGAGTTGGGGAGGCTAGTGATGACCGCTATTTCGGTTCACCCCCTAAGATGAGCAGGTGTATGGACTGGGGCGGAGTGGCCCGATAGAGGGATCGGCAGCGAGCTCCTGTCGCCTGTAGACGCTGTGGCCTATCAGGGCAAATACCGGATGCTGGCTAACCCACCCTAGGGGGCAAGTTGCGGTCTACTGGGGTGCCTGCTCTTAGCCCCGGCGGAACGGGGAGCTACTGCAGGGCCGAGTGGAAGAAACCAAGAAGAGCGCAGGGGAACCTGCAGTGACGGTCAGGGGGCCCCGGCAAACGAGGGGTGGCCGGAGGAGAGGCGCGCAGACCATTTGCCCATCCTGGGGTCGAGGCTTGCTGACATTGCGCTGCGGAGATTCGGAGCGGAGTTCTTGCTGGGGGTGCATTGCGGGCCGCAGCGGCGCGGCTGCAGGAGGAGGCTGGGGCGGGACCGTATGCCTCCCAAGAAGGGGACGTCCAGAGCGTCTGCAAAAGTCTCCGACTTTTTTACAATCTCGGAAAAACGCACCCCTTAGTCCACCGAAGACACGACTACCGGAATGGCGATCACGAAGACTGAGCTGGTGGCAATGTTCAAGGACTTCAGATCCGACTTGAGGAAAGATCTGGGCCAGGACATTAAGGCATCTATGGAGCAGTTAAGGTCAGATCTCACAGAGAAATTAACCTCCATGCAACAAGATGTGGACTCAGTAGGTACGCGGGTGCTCGATCTCGAGGCCCACCAACAAGATCAGGAGAAACAAACGGCGGAGCTGCACGAAGATGTGCAGATGCTTAAGGAACAGCTCCATCAAACTCAACTTAAGGCAGAGGACTTAGAAAACAGGGCCCGGAGGGACAACATTCGTATCCGGGACCTGGAGGAGGGAGCGGAGGGGCCGGATTTAATTGCGTTCTTGGAGGGGCTCTTCGTGGAGATCTTGGGCACTCAACCTCTCAAGATTAAGTTGGAACGAGCGCATCGTGTGGGGCCCTCCCCACAGGGGGACAAGAGGAGGCCCCGAGATGTCCTGGCCAAGTTCCACTCCTTTCGAGTGAAGGAGGCAGTGCTTACAGCAGCCAGAGCCAAGGATACGGTTTCCTTTCAGAATCACGCATGTGCGCTCTATCAGGATCTTGCCCCCGCAACACTAGCTCGGAGACAGACGTTCAGACCTATCACTACTAGACTGCGCAGCGACAAGAGTCGATACAGGTGGACTTATCCATTTGGGCTCAGCTTCGAACTTAACAATAAACAACGCCATGTCACGGATCTCCAGATGGGATTGGACATGCTGGGCCTTCCTGCTGCAGACGTGGAACCACCCACAGACAAATCCTTGGGCTCTCGGGGAGGGGAGCTAAATGCATCCACATGGGCCAAGGGGCCTCGTAGAGGACGCCGATGATGTCTTGTTAAAACTCTCTAGGATGGCTGGTTATTGCCATTGATGCTGGAACTGATGAGCGTCCAGTCTGTAAGTCTTCAGCGCCTACCCGGGCGGACACCGGCGATCAGCTGTTGAGCTGTAGAGGGACACATAGTGGGAAGCCCAGCGACCCGTGCACGATGAGGAGGGGACAGTGGGCCTGCATGCTGTGGTTATGTAAGGACCCTGCCTTAGGCAGTCGAACCCAGATGCCCTGGGGTATAGGGGCACAGCAAAAGGGCCTCGGCTTTAATTGTGAGGGGCAGGTGGGTCACCTTATCTGGAACCCTGGAAGTACTTCTTAAAGGTATTCGATCTGTTGATGCTCCAGGTGGCGGCGGTCGGGGACCTTGGCCCCCACCGCCCTCCCGCATTTATGGGGGGGTTTGTACTCCCATGTTGGGGTAATGTCATTATTCATTATTGTTCTTAGTTGGATTTTAGTTAGTTGTTTCTGGGGTTGTGTTGGGGGGTAGGGGGACATGGTGGTGGCTTTTTAAATTTTAGGGTGGTAGGTTCACTGCAACAATGCAAGTCAACTCAATGCGAGGGGAGGGAGGGGGGCCGGAGGGGCCTTCGGACAGAGGGTGGGGTGACTAGTAATAGAGCGATGGGCGATATGAGCGGATCCGTCCCCTGGGTGCTATGACAGTTACTATCGGCACTTGGAATGTAAAGGGCCTTAACTCCCCACAGAAGCGCCAGCGGGTCTGGAAATACATAATAGACCACACGTTAGATATCGTGGCCCTGCAGGAAACTCACCTAACCAGAACAGACGATACACGGCTACGACACAAGTTCTATCCGATGATATATAGGTCCTCGGCATCCACAAAACAGAGGGGAGTGGCACTTCTCTTCCGCTCGACGACACGATTTCAACCTTTAGATGTACAACACGACAAGGACGGACGTTGGATCATGGTGAAGGGGCACTTACAGGGACGCCTTAGCACATTCGTCGCGGTCTACGCCCCCAACTCGGGCCAGGCCGCTTTCTTACAGCACCTTTTGGGAAGATTGATAGACTTTGCTAAGGGGCCCTTAGTTCTTATGGGTGACTTTAACTTAACATGGCAAGGGGACCTGGACAGTACTCCCTCCCACCGGTCAGGAATGGGTTCATTCTCTCCGGAAACGCAACAGAAAATTTTGGATATGGGCCTATTAGACGCATGGCGCACTCTGTACCCTACCTCTCGTGACTATACTTTTTATTCTCATTTAAGGCCGTCTTTCGTGGACAATGCATCTCATTAAACTCAGCGCTGAATTCGCAAAGAGCACAGGAAAGGGTTAAATTAGAGACGGAATTATCAGCCGTCTAGCAGGACCATAAAGCACATCCCACACGACAGACGTTGCGCACCCTAACGGCATTGCGGGGGAAGCTCCGCTCTAGATATTCCAACCGGGCGGAATTTACATTGCTCAAGCTGCGCCAACTCTTACTCGCAAGGCAATAAAATTGGCAAGCATTTAGCGCGACAGCTTAAGGATAAGCGGGTTAGGGAATATGTGGGGGGTATACGGGGAGCGCAGGGCGACCTCACTCATGATGACGAGGATAAAGTGGCTCTCTTTGGCGATTTTTATAATAAATTGTACTCCGGGGACCGATTAGACCCCACCGCTCAGCGGGAATATCTTAGGAGTCTTCAGCTACCACAGGTCTCAGTTGAGCACAACGAATGCCTGATGGCGCCTATTTCTATTGAGGTCGTCACTGCGGCCATTAAAGCACTCAAGCTGCATAAAGCACCGGGACCGGACGGCCTCACTGCCCTTTTCTACAAAACGTTTTCGGACATTACCCCACACTTGACGCGACTTTTTATTAAAATGGCAACAGAGGGGTTGACTACAGGGTCGCTATCAGAGGCGGTGATTGCAGTTATACCCAAACCGGGAAAGGACCCGCAGTCGTGCTCCTCCTACCGACCCATAGCACTGCTAAACCTTGACGCAAAACTCTACTCCTCAATTCTGGCTGGACGGTTGAATGACATCTTGCCTGACCTTATCCACCCGGATCAGTCTGGGTTTATAAAGGGACGTCAGACCCATGACAACACTTGCTGCATCGTCCACTTAATAGAAAAAGCCCATAAACGTCGAATCCCTGCGATCCTGGTGGGATTAGATGCGGAAAAGGCATTCGACAGGGTGGACTGGTCCTTTCTCTTCAGCACCCTGGAGGCCTTTGGCTTCGCCCCTGATT
The DNA here is from genome assembly GCA_963921515.1 of Calotriton arnoldi. NCBI lineage: Eukaryota > Metazoa > Chordata > Amphibia > Caudata > Salamandridae > Calotriton > Calotriton arnoldi. Next base: position 509,803 of record CAWUFW010006125.1, on the reverse strand, counting down.
TTCTTACCATGTTGCGGGCCAACTATCAGCAACCTCGATACCGAGTGATGGTTAATGGTATGGCTTCGGCATCTATTTTACATTCCAGGGGTGCAAGGCAGGGCTGTCCACTCTCGCCGTTGCTTTTCGCTCTTAGCATCGAGCCACTAGCCGCTGCGATTAGAGCACACCCGGCGATTCAGGGGATCCCCTTCACTGGGGAACAGCATAAAATCTCACTTTTTGCGGACGACGTCCTGCTATCGCTTACAGACCCAGCTACTTCTCTGCCTCCCCTACAGGAGGAGCTATCACGATTCGAGTCTGTGGCGGGGTTTAAGGTTAATATGGATAAGTCACAGATACTTAATCTCACCTTATCTGGAGCAGAGGTTGACAGACTGAGGCCTCTCACAGCACTCCAATGGGCCACATCCTCATTGGTGTATTTGGGGGTACGGATCACTGCGAAGGTGGAAGGTCTATACGCGGCTAACTTCCCACCTATTTTGACACAAATACAACGTGAGCTTACCAAGTGGAAGCCCCTCTTCTTGTCATGGCTGGGTCGTGTCCACGCGATAAAAATGACACTCCTACCCAAACTACTTTATCTTTTTCAAGCCCTTCCTATAACGATAGAGAGGAGTTTTTTCAGCGCATCAAGTCTCTGCTTCTCAACTTTGTATGGCAGGGTCGCAGGGCCCGGTTTTCCTTTTTCATTCTCAGACGCTCCAGAGCGGAGGGAGGAGTGGGTCTACCGGATGTTCAACTATATTACAAAGCTGCCCAGCTTCGGGTGTTGGTAGAGTGGGTAAAACATGACTCTGACAAACACTGGTTACACATGGATCGCAGTGTGACCGGACGAACCATCTGGGATCTCATCTGGCGACCCAAACGCGATCGACCTGCAAACGCATACATTAGCACACCTACACGTACAACCCTCCTGGTCTGGGACTCGGTGGCCAAAGATGAGCGATGGACCACCTTCCCCTCCCCCTTCACGCCCCTACACTTCAACTCGGCTTTTCCGCCGGGCTTGCAGCCGGGTCCATTCGACGCTTGGCGGGAGGGTGGGTGTCTGGCATTGACACATCTTTTCCACAACTACGACCCCCTCACATTTGATACATGCAAGAGGGATTATGGGTTGCAAAACACCGAGCAATTACGCTTCACCCAGCTGATGCACTGGGCTCAGGCCCCGCAAATGCGTGACGCTGCTACTAGACCCCTCACGAAATTTGAAGCCTTTCTCACTAAAACCACGACAATGAGATGCGCGATTTCCTTCCTTTATCGCTTCCTGCTTACCACCCTGCATTCCCCGCTCCACGTTATATGGCATTGTGGGAGGGACTCCTACAGAGACATATTACAGAGGACGAATGGTCCCATTTATGGACGGACATAGGGAAATTTAACCACTCCATAGCGCTTAGGGAGGCACATCTTAAGACCATGATGGATTGGTATTTACATCCCTCGAGACTCAAACAGATTTTCCCTAATAGATCCGATCGATGCTGGAGGGGCTGTGGGCTGTTGGGAAACTTTCGCCATATTTGGTGGGACTGTCCGCATATTCGACCATTCTGGGAAGAAATCTTGGCTCAGATTAAGGGGATGTTGGGATACCCTATCCCGACCACTATGGAGGGCATCCTACTAGGTGTGCGTGACCCCTCCCTGGAACATCAGACCAGAGCAGACAAGGCGATCATGTGGCTTTGTGTGGGTGCCGCGAAGATCACGCTAGCGGCTGCATGGAAACAGAAAGAGGCCCCTGCGCTGTCTCTATGGCACTCCAGATAATGGCATATACTCAGTATGGAGCGCATGTTCGAGGTGTCTGGGGATACTTTTAAAAACTTTGAGTTCCGGTGGGGCCCGTTGGTTTCCTTTCTCTCCCAGGGCCTTCCATCTGCAGTATGTCCGGCCTCTATTAGAGCGTTACACCTGTTTCAGATCTAGACCCGATCCTCTATCTGATCGCAGGAACCCGTAAAGCTACACTTAGATGCCGCCACCATGTTGGGAGGGTGGGAGGGGGCAGGGAAGGGATGGAGTTTCCCTTTGGTTCATTGTATGTTGTTTTCTTTGCTCCACAGTTGGGGGCAATTTATTATACACAACAGACATTTTGATCCTTGGCTTCCTGGCGAGAAGGGCAACAGGGAGAGCCTTCCTGACGACAGAGGGGCAGTGCGTTTTCTTTTATTGCTATGACAAACAATGTACGGGCAAGAGGGGACTGTCAATCACCCGGTTACTTAAGACACTGTATTTTTCTCTTGCTTCTGGTTGAGAAAGGGTGGGAGGCGGTGGTTGTCTGCATGTTTGCTTCGTACAAACTCTAGCAGCACGGATCCGGCACTAGCACGGAGGTGGAACTTTTGATGCAATGTTATATGTTGTATTTTGTGAAAATTGCAATAAAAATACCTTTGACGAAAATGAGAGCATATTTTCTGTAAATTCACATCTTTCTCAGTCATGTGAGAATGAAGTCTGACATTCTCAGTAAAACATGTACATCCAACAAGGGCAGAGACTGTCAGTTGATTCCTTTGTGATCTACTGCAGCTTCCCAGAGTGTTCTAAAGAACAACTAGAGAGCTAACAGTCTTACTTATGACAAAAGTATGGCACACCTGAAGCCATCTTGATTGGAATAAACTGATAACACTTAAAACATTTAATTTAAAAAGGAACAAAATGAGGGGGTTCATTTTGTCATAGAAATTTTGGTTAGTGCTGTAGAAAGAAAAATTAGGACATGTTTTAAGTGAGATCTCAAATATCTTCCTGTTATATTTCAACAGGAGCAGCCTGTCAGTTGATTCCTTTGTGTTCTACTGCAGCTTCCCAGAGTGTTCTAAAGAAAACTAGAGTGCTAACAGTCTTATGACAAAATTATGGCACACCTGAAGCCATCTTGATTGGAATAAACTGGTAACACTTAAAACATTTAATTTAAAAAGGAACAAAATGAGGGGGTTTATTTTGCCATAGAAATTATGGTTAGTGCTGCAGAACGAAAAATTAGGATATGTTTTAAGTGAGATCTCAAATCGTCTTCTATTTCATTAGAAAATTCTGACATGCAGACTGAAACAATCACTTTCAATACCAGCAGTAGACTTCCAGTTAACTCCCTGGTGAGCAGTAGCTTTACTACAGTGATCTAATGAGCAACTAGAGTGCTAACATTCTGAATTTATGGCAAATGTCTGACACATCTGAATGCCTTCTTGATGGAATCAAAGTAAAAAACTGAAAGCATTTCCTACTGAGGAGACTGCAGTAAATAAGGAAATTAGGAAACTTCATAACAAATAAGTCTCCCAAGATGGCCACCAGAGAAAAAAGAGCCCAAATGTAGCACAAACATCACCCAGATGTAGCCCAATGACAGAAGTGTGCAAAACACTTTTTATTTTTTGTTTTTTTGCAGTTTTATATAGTGCAGACTGGTCAGGTATTGGAGCGTTGCATCTTACTTGGACCCCTTATTGCGTATTTTGCACGAAGTACATGAGATTGATCTTGTGAAACATTTAACTTTACTATTCTGTTAACCTGAAGTTGCTCTGAACCGGGCTTTGTAACACCCGTTTTTACCTACTGGTTTTAATTAATTCTCACTGTATTGCATTAAGAAAGAGGATTTACTGTTTTTATGTACACTTTTATGATCTATGTTTCTAAATCAGATCGAATAAAGTTTAATGAATTTAATTGAAGTCTCCCAAGATGACCACCAGAGAAAAAGGAGCCCAAATGTAGCACAAATATCACCCAGATGTAGCCCACGTATAGCCCAATGACAGAAGTGTGGAAAACACTTTTTATCCTTTGTTTTTTTGCAGTTTTATTTAGTGCAGGCTGGTCAGATATTGGAGTGCTTTACATGAGCATTGGTTACATCATACAAGGACAAACTCATTTTGGTTGTAGGCATGGGGAGATTAAGTGATTTGACTAGAATCACAGAATGTCGAGCTGAAGCAGAAACTCCAACATGGTTCCCCAGTTGCAAAGTCTGCAGCTCTGGAAGTAACACCACATTCTCTCCCCTAAGGGTAACATTTAATCAAGTGGTCAACTGGATAAAAAAACATAAAGATAACAAATAATTTAAAAGTGCTTTGTCGCTATTTGAGAACTCAGAAAATATGTCCTCATTTTAGTTTTTTAGAGCACTAACCATAATTTCTATGCGAATAAGACCCTCTCATTTCTACAATTTCTAAAGGAAATGCTTTAGGTATTACAGTTTTGATTACATCAAGATGACGTCAGGCGTGCCACAATTTTGTAATAAATATAGAATGTTAGCAATCTAGTTGTTCAATAGGATACTGTTGGGAGGCAGAGGTCAGGGGCACGGACTCGGAAAATTGAAGGCAGGTAGGAGGGTGCAGAGGCAACAATTTGACCTCACTGGGCAGGCAGGAAGGGCAGTGGCAGCACAACATGGAGGGCAGTGGAAAGAGGGGCATGGGCAACAAACCAACAATGCAGGACAGGCAAGAGAGGCTGTGGCAATATAATAGACCATTGAGGGCAGAAGGAAGAGGCAGTGGTAGTATAACCATACATGCCAACAGACGATTCAGGCAGGAAACGCCCAATGTTTTTAAGCCCAAAGGGGCTTTATTTTATCTGTCTCTTGTCTACAATCTCCTCTTTTTCTATGCAAGTCAATGGGAAAAATCAATTCCCCAGTTTTTTCCCCCCCAAAATCTCCCTCTTACCAAGTTCAAAATGTTAGCAACTATGGTACATTGGATCATGGAAGGCAGGAGGAATTGGGGTAGGGACATGGACTCGGATAACAGAGGACAGGAGGGACATGGACAGGTGCACCTAACTAACCTTACACGGCAGGCATCAGGGTTTGCAGCAGCACAATACACCACACAGGGCATGCGGGACGGCAGTGCAGCACAACAAATCATGGAAAGCAATAGGGAGGGGACAGGACCATGCACATGGATAACAGAGAACAGAGGGGAAAGAGGCAATGGCAGCAAGCTGACCATACTGGACAGACAGGAGAGAAAGCTGCAGCATAACGGACTATAAAGGGCAGGAGGGAGGGATCAGGGACATGACAATGGAACAGACAAGCCAGGAGGGAGGAAATAGGGGTCTGCACATGAAAAGGGAGGGCAGGGGGCAAGGGGGCAGGGCAGGAGCAGCAAGCTGACCATGGAGGTCAGGCAGGGTGGCCACTAGAAGCACAACACACCCTGGAGGGCAACAGTGAGACTACAATGGCATACACACAGACCATGGAGGGAAGGTGGGAGGGGGTCAGGTGCAGCTAGATGACCACACAGGGAAGGTGGGAGGGGCCGTGGCAGCACAGAAGACCATGCATGGCAAACAAGAGGGTTAGTGGCAGCACAATTTGGCCATGATATGCAAGAAGGAGGGTGCGGGGCATGCACAAAGGATCATGAAGGTTAGAAGGGAGGGGTAGGAGCTGGGTACATACAAGAGAGTTCAGGGGAAGGAGCCTCACAACAGACCACGCGGGGCAGGCAGGAGGAGCAGTTGCAGCACAACAGACCAGGGAGGGCAGAAGGATGTGGCAGTAAAATGGACCATGGAGGACAGGAGGAAGGGGATAGGGGCATGGAACGTGGACAGGCAGGGTGGAGGTGGCATGGAGAGGTTACAGTCATCTGACAATGCTAGGCAGATGGGAGGGGAGTGGCAGCTCAACAGAAAACTCAGAGTAGATAGGAAAGGCAGGTCGATGGAACATGGTGGGCAAAAAGGATGGATCAGGGGCATGCACACAGACATCGGAGGGCAGGGGGAAGGAGAGTAGGGGCAGCAAGCTAAGCACAGAGGCTAAGCAGGAGAGCAATGATGGGCAGGAGGAGTGGACTGGGACATCATGCTAAATGGAGGGCAGTGGCAGCACATCAGACCATGCATGACAGGAGGGAGGAGGCTAGTGCATGGATTCAGACAACAGAGGATAGTAGAAAGTGGATGGGTCAGCAAGTTAACTGTTCAGAGAAGGTGAGAAGGCCAGTGGCAGAACAACGGCCACACAGGGCTGTAATGAGGGAGCAGGGGCATGGACTTGGACAATGGATGGCAAGGAGGAGGGGAGGCAGGAGCAGCAAGCTTGGGTGGGGGGCAGCACAATGCCAGGCCAGGCCCTGCTTCCAACCCCCCACCATCCATTGTGATAGGCATCTTACTTAACATTAAAAAAAACTAGAAATTCGCTGAAAAAAACAAAGATTACAGGGACGTTCTAGTTAAACTCAGATTTCACTCGTACAAAACCACTGAAATTCAGCAGTTATAGTTACCTGAGCTAACTATAACGTATGCCCCCGCAATGCACTGCTTATGACCTCAGACATTACATCATTCATGACATGGTCAGTGACATCACTCAAGACATCACTGATGACATCTCAAATGAGCTGTGAATGGAATGGAACTATAATCACTAGAACTTTATTTAGGGGTAGTGTGTGTATATTAACACCAGTTTTTATTCCTTTTCTTTCGTGTAAGAACCTCTCTAATATGCAACGTGCCCAGATCAATATGGCCGATAGCCTTTCACTTTAAAGTAATGTGTAGTCCATTGTTTATGTTGATGTTTGCAATCGTAAGTATGTTTATTATGAACAAGTCACGTTGACGAACATACAGGTACGGCGGTCACGGGGCAAGATATGCTGAAATTACATTGTGTGCATATCAACACTTGTTTTCTTTTCTTTATTGTATGAATTCCTGAATTTTCGCATCATGACCAGGCCAATATGGCTGACAGCTTTTTAGTTTAATGTAATATGTAGTCCTTTGTTAATGTTGGCAACTGGAGCCATTTCTACATTTAAATAAGGAAGCTACAATGACGTCTTGTATCGTGATCAAGGTTCGGACTAGCCGAAACGCGTGGATCGCGTCCTTTGTAGATTAAATACTTCCAAACTACAACCCGAGTGCTGATTCCTTCCTTGTAAGAGTGAGAGGAGATTGAATAAATACATATATATACCTCTCTTGCTTCTTACTGCACCTCTCTTGCCTCTTTCTGCACTTCTCTTGCCTCTTTCTGCACCTATCTTACCTCTTTCTGCACCTCTCTTGCCTCTTTCTGCACCTCTCTTGCCTCTTTCTGCACTTCTTTTGCTTCTTTCTGCAGCTCACTCTCTTCTTTCTGCACCTCTCTAGCCTCTTTCTGCACCTCTCTAGCCTCTTTCTGCACCTCTCTAGCCTCTTTCTGCACCTCTCTAGCCTCTTTCTGCACCTCTCTAGCCTCTTTCTGCACCTCGCTTGCCTCTTTCTGCACCTCGCTTGCCTCTTTCTGCACCTCTCTTGCCCCTTTCTGCACCTCTCTTGCCCCTTTCTGCAGCTCTCTCATCTTTCTGCACCTCGCTTGCCTCTTTCTGCACCTCTCTTGCCTCTTTCTGCACCTCGCTTGCCTCTTTCTGCACCTCGCTTGCCTCTTTCTGCACCTCGCTTGCCTCTTTCTGCATCTCTCTTGCCTCTTTTTGCACCTCTCTTGCCTCTTTCTGCACTTCTTACTTCTTTCTGCACCTTTCTTCCTGTTTCTGTACCTCTTGCCTCTTTCTGCACCTTTCTTCCTCTTTCTGCACCTCTCTTGCCTCTTTCTGCACCTCTCTTGCCTCCTTCTGCTCTTCTCTTGCCTCTTTCTGCACCTCACTTGCCTCTTTCTGCACCTTTCTTGCCTCTTTCTGCACGTCTCTTGCCTCTTTCTGAACATCTCTTGCCTCTTTCTGCAGCTCACTCTCTTCTTTCTGCACCTCTCTTGCCTCTTTCTGCCTCTCTCGTCCCTCTTTCTGCAGCTCACTCCCTTCTATCAGCACCTCTTGCCTCTTTCTGCACCTCTCTTGCCTCGTTCTGCACCACTCTTGCCTCTTTCTAACCTCTTACCACACCTCTCTTGCCTCTTTTTGCACCTCTCTTGCCTCTTTCTGCACCTCTCTTGCCTCTTTCTGCACCTCTCTTGCCTCTTTCTGCACCTCTCTTGCCTCTTTCTGAACCTCTCTTGCCTCTTTCTGCAGCTCACTCTCTTCTTTCTTCACCTCTTGCCTCTTTATGCACCTCTCTTGCCTCTTTCTGTATCTCTCTTGCCTATTTCTGCACCTCTTTTGCCTCTTTCTGCAGCTCACTCTTCTTTCTGCACCTCTCTTGCCTCTTTCTGTACCTCTATTGCCTCTTTCTGCACCTTTCTTCCTCCTTTCTGCACCTCTCTTGCCTCTTTCTACACCTCTTACCTCTTTCTGCACTGCGCTTGCCTCTTTCTGCACCTCTCTTGCCTCTTTCTGCACCTCTCTTGCCTCTTTCTGCACCTCTCTTGCCTCTTTCTGCACCTCTCTTGCCTTTCTGCACCTCTCTTGCCTCTTTCTGCACCTCTTGCCTCTTTCTGCACTTCTCTTGCTTCTTTCTGCGCCTTTCTTCCTGTTTCTGCACCTCTCCTGCCTCTTTCTGTACCTTTCTTCCTCTTTCTGCACCTCTCTTGCTTCTTTCTGCACCTCTCTTGCTTCTTTCTGCACCTTTCTTGCTTCTTTCTGCGCTTCTCTTGCTTATTTCTGCGCCTTTTTCTGCATTTCTCTTGCTATTGCCTCTTTCTGCACCTTTCTTCCTCTTTCTGCACCTCTCTTGCCTCTTTCTGAACCTCTCTTGCCTCTTTCTGCAGCTCACTCTCTTCTTTCTTCACCTCTTGCCTCTTTATGCACCTCTCTTGCCTCTTTCTGTATCTCTCTTGCCTATTTCTGCACCTCTTTTGCCTCTTTCTGCAGCTCACTCTTCTTTCTGCACCTCTCTTGCCTCTTTCTGTACCTCTATTGCCTCTTTCTGCACCTTTCTTCCTCCTTTCTGCACCTCTCTTGCCTCTTTCTACACCTCTTACCTCTTTCTGCACTGCGCTTGCCTCTTTCTGCACCTCTCTTGCCTCTTTCTGCACCTCTCTTGCCTCTTTCTGCACCTCTCTTGCCTTTCTGCACCTCTCTTGCCTCTTTCTGCACCTCTTGCCTCTTTCTGCACTTCTCTTGCTTCTTTCTGCGCCTTTCTTCCTGTTTCTGCACCTCTCCTGCCTCTTTCTGTACCTTTCTTCCTCTTTCTGCACCTCTCTTGCTTCTTTCTGCACCTCTCTTGCTTCTTTCTGCACCTTTCTTGCTTCTTTCTGCGCTTCTCTTGCTTATTTCTGCGCCTTTTTCTGCATTTCTCTTGCTATTGCCTCTTTCTGCACCTTTCTTCCTCTTTCTGCACCTCTTGCCTCTTTCTGCACCTCTCTTGCCTCTTTCTGCACCTCTCTTGCCTCTGTCTGCACTTCTCTTCCCTCTTTCTGCAGCTCACTCTCTTCTATCAGCACCTCTCTTGCCTCTTTCTGTACTCTTGCCTCTTTCTGTACCTATCTTGTCTTTCTGTACCTCTCGTCTTTCTGTACCTCTCTTGCCTCTTTCTGCACCTTTCTTGCCTCTTTCTGCACCTCTCTTGCCTCTTTCTGCACCTCTTGCCTCTTTCTGCACCTCTCCTGCCTCTTTCTGCACGTCTCCTGCCTCTTTCTGCACCTCTCCTGCCTCTTTCTGCACCTCTCCTGCCTCTTTCTGCACCTCTCTTCCCGCAGCTCACTCTCTTCTTTCTATACCTCTCTTGCCTCTTTCTGCACCTCTTGCCTCTTTCTGCACCTCTTGCCTCTTTCTGTACATCGTGCCTCTTTCTGTACCTCTTGCCTCTTTCTGTACCTCTTGCCTCTTTCTGTACCTCTCTTCTGCACCTCTCTTGCTTATTTCTGAGCCTTTCTTCCTTTTTCTGCATTTCTCTTGCTATTGCCTCTTTCTGCACCTTTCGTCCTCTTTCTGCACTTCTCTTGCCTCTCTGCTCCTCTCTTGCCTCTTTCTGCACCTCACTCTTCTTTATGCACCTCTCTTGCTTATTTCTGCACCTCTCTTGCTTCTTTCTGCGCTTCTCTTGCTTCTTTCTGCACCTTTCTTCCTCTTTCTGCACCTCTCTTGTCTCTTTCTGCACCTCTCTTGTCTCTTTCTGCACCTCTCTTGCCTCTTTCTGCACCTCTCTTGCCTCTTTCTGCAGCACACTCTCTTCTTTCTGCAACTCTCTTGCCTCTTTCTGCAGCTCTCTTCTTTCTGCACCTCTCTTGCCTCTCTGCACGAATCTTGCCTCTTTCTGCACTTCTCTTGCTTCTTTCTGCAGCTCACTGTCTTCTTTCTGCACCTCTCTTGCCTCTTTCTGCACCTCTCTTGCCTCTTTCTGCAGCACACTCTCTTCTTTCTGCACCTCTCTTGCCTCTTTCTGCAGCTCTCTTCTTTCTGCACCTCTCTTGCCTCTCTGCACGAATCTTGCCTCTTTCTGCACTTCTCTTGCTTCTTTCTGCAGCTCACTGTCTTCTTTCTGCACCTCTCTTGCCTCTTTCTGCACCTCTCTTGCCTCTTTCTGCAGCACACTCTCTTCTTTCTGCACCTCTCTTGCCTCTTTCTGCAGCTCTCTTCTTTATGCACCTCTCTTGCCTCTTTCTGCAGCTCACTCTCTTCTTTCTGCACCTCTCTTGCTTCTTTCTGCACCTCTCTTCCCTCATCCTGCAGCTCACTCTCTTCTATCTGTACCTCTCTTGCCTCTTTCTGCACCTCTCTTGCCTCTTTCTGCACCTCTCTTGCCTTCCTGCACCTCTCTTGTCTCTTTCTGCACCACTCTTGTCTCTTTCTGCACCTCTCTTGCCTCTTTCTGCACCTCTCTTCTTTCTGCACCTCTCTTCTTTCTGCACCTCTCTTCTTTCTGCACCTCTCTTGCCTCTTTCTGCACCTCTCTTGCCTCTGTCTGCACTTCTCTTGCCTCTTTCTGCACTTCTCTTGGTTCTTTCTGCAGCTCACTCTCTTCTTTCTGTACCTCTCTTGCCTCTTTCTGTACCTCTCTTGCCTCTTTCTGCACCTCTCTTGCCTCTTTCTGCACCTCTCTTCCCTCATTCTGCAGCTCACTCTCTTCTATCTGTACCTCTCTTGCCTCTTTCTGCACCTCTCTTGCCTCTTTCTGCACCTCTCTTGCCTTCCTGCACCTCTCTTGTCTTTCTGCACCACTCTTGCCTCTTTCTGCACCACTCTTGCCTCTTTCTGCACCTCTCTTGTCTCTTTCTGCACCTCTCTTGCCTCTTTCTGCACTTCTCTTGCTTCTTTCTGCAGCTCACTGTCTTCTTTCTGCACCTCTCTTGCCTCTTTCTGCACCTCTCTTGCCTCTTTCTGCAGCACACTCTCTTCTTTCTGCACCTCTCTTGCCTCTTTCTGCAGCTCTCTTCTTTCTGCACCTCTTGCCTCTCTGCACGAATCTTGCCTCTTTCTGCACTTCTCTTGCTTTCTGCAGCTCACTGTCTTCTTTCTGCACCTCTCTTGCCTCTTTCTGCACCTCTCTTGCCTCTTTCTGCAGCACACTCTCTTCTTTCTGCACCTCTCTTGCCTCTTTCTGCAGCTCTCTTCTTTATGCACCTCTCTTGCCTCTTTCTGCAGCTCACTCTCTTCTTTCTGCACCTCTCTTGCTTCTTTCTGCACCTCTCTTCCCTCATCCTGCAGCTCACTCTCTTCTATCTGTACCTCTCTTGCCTCTTTCTGCACCTCTCTTGCCTCTTTCTGCACCTCTCTTGCCTTCCTGCACCTCTCTTGTCTCTTTCTGCACCACTCTTGTCTCTTTCTGCACCACTCTTGTCTCTTTCTGCACCTCTCTTGCCTCTTTCTGCACCTCTCTTCTTTCTGCACCTCTCTTCTTTCTGCACCTCTCTTCTTTCTGCACCTCTCTTGCCTCTTTCTGCACCTCTCTTGCTTCTTTATGCACCTCTCTTGCCTCTGTCTGCACTTCTCTTGCTTCTTTCTGCAGCTCACTCTCTTCTTTCTGCACCTCTCTTGCCTCTTTCTGCACCTCTTGCCTCTTTCTGCACCTCTTGCCTCTTTCTGCACCTCTTGCCTCTTTCTGCACCTCTCATGCCTCTTTCTGCACTTCTCTTGGTTCTTTCTGCAGCTCACTCTCTTCTTTCTGTACCTCTCTTGCCTCTTTCTGTACCTCTCTTGCCTCTTTCTGCACCTCTCTTCCCTCATTCTGCAGCTCACTCTCTTCTATCTGTACCTCTCTTGCCTCTTTCTGCACCTCTCTTGCCTCTTTCTGCACCTCTCTTGCCTTCCTGCACCTCTCTTGTCTTTCTGCACCACTCTTGCCTCTTTCTGCACCACTCTTGCCTCTTTCTGCACCTCTCTTGCCTCTTTCTGCACCTCTCTTGCCTCTTTCTGCACCTCTCTTGCCTCTTTCTGCACCACTCTTGCCTCTTTCTGCACCTCTCTTCCCTCTTTCTGCACCTCTCTTCCCTCTTTCTGCACCTCTCTTCTTTCTGCACCTCTCTTGCTTCTTTCTGCACCTCTCTTGCCTCTTTCTGCACTTCTCTTGCTTCTTTCTGCAGCTCACTCTCTTCTCTCTGCACCTCTCTTGCCTCTTTCTGCACCTCTTGCCTCTTTCTGCACTTCTCTTGCTTCTTTCTGCAGCTCACTCTCTTCTTTCTGCACCTCTCTTGCCTCTTTCTGCACCTCTCTTGCCTCTTTCTGCACCTCTCTTGCCTCTTTCTGCACCTCTCTTGCCTCTTTCTGCACCTCTTGCCTCTTTCTGCAGCTCTCTCTTCTTTCTGCACCTCTTGCCTCTTGATGCACCTCTCTTGCCTCTTTTTGCTCTTCTCTTGCTTTTTTATTCAGCTCACTTGCTTCTTTTTGCGCCTTTCTTCCTCTTTCTGTACCTCTTTCCTCTTTCTGTACCTCTTTCCTCTTTCTGCACCTCTTTCCTCTTTCTGCACCTCTTTCCTCTTTCTGCACCTCTCGTGCCTCTTTCTGCACCTCTCGTGCCTCTTTCTGCAGCTCACTCTCCTTTCTGCACCTCTCTTGCCTCTTTCAACACCTCTCTTCCCTCTTTCAACACCTCTCTTCCCTCTTTCTGCAGCTCAATCTCTTCTTTCTGCACCTCTCTTGCCTCTTTCTGCACCTCTCTTGCCTCTTTCTGCACCTCTCTTGCCTCTTTCTGCACCTCTCTTGCCTCTTTCTGCACTTCTCTTGCCTCTTTCTGCACTTCTCTTGCCTCTTTCTGCACTTCTCTTGCCTCTTTCTGCACCTCTCTTGCCTCTTTCTGCACTTCTCTTGCCTCTTTTTGCACTTCTCTTGCCTCTTTTTGCACTTCTTTCCTCTTTCTGCACTTCTCTTGCCTCTTTCTGCACTTCTCTTGCCTCTTTCTGCACTTCTCTTGCCTCTTTCTGCACTTCTCTTGGCTCTTTCTGCACCTCTTTCCTCTTTCTGCACCTCTTTCCTCTTTCTGCACCTCACTCTCTTCTTTCTGCACCTCTCTTTCTCCACCTCTCTTCTTTCTGCACCTCTTGCTTCTTTCTGCACCTTTCTTCCTTTTTCTGCTTTTTTCTTGCCTCTTTCTGTACCTCTCTTGCCTCTTTCTGCACCTCTCTTGCCTCTTTCTGCACCTCTCTTGCCTCTTTCTGCACCTCTCTTGCCTCTTTCTGCACCTTTCTTCTTTCTGCACCTCTTCTTTTTGCAACTCTCTTGCTTATTTCTGCACCTCTCTTGCCTCTTTCATCACTTCTCCTGCTTCTTTCTGTACCTTTTTTCCTCTTTTTGCAGTTCTCATGCTTATTTCTGCGCCTCTCTTGCCTTTTTCTGTTCTTCTCTTGCTTCTTTCTGCGCCTTTCTTTCTCTTTCTGCACATGTCTTACCTATCTAGGTGTAGTTAGAAATTAGCATTTAAAAAACCTTAGAAATTCACTTAAAAAACCATAGGTTTCAGGGACGTTATAGTTGGAAATTAGCATTTAAAAAACCTTTGAAATTCACTGAAAAAACCATAGGTTTCAGGGACATTATAGTTGGAAATTAGCATTTAAAAAACCTTTGAAATTCACTGAAAAAACCATAGGTTTCAGGGACGTTATAGTTAGAAATTAGCCTTTAAAAAACCATAGAAATTCACTGAAAAAACCATAGGTTACAGGGACGTTATAGTTAGTTGGACATTTCACTAGTACAAAACCAGAGAAATTCGCCTGTTATAGTTAGTTGAGCTAACTATAACTCGCGCCCCCGCAATGCACTGCTGATGACGTCACATATTACATCATTCATGACATGGTCAGTGACATCACTGATGACATCACTGATGACATCTCAAATGACATCACTGATGACATCATCCAGTGACTATGTGTTTCTGTAAAGTTTAAATATGTTATATATATATATGCCAAGGTGTATTGAAGAATGAGTGGGTGTATAAGTGTCTGAATGGATGATTTAGTAGGTGCGTGACTGACTGTATAAGTAAGTGATTAATTGTGTCTTACTGAATGCATGGGTTAGTGACTAAACTGTGTGAATGTCTCTATCAGTCTGTCAGATGGTGTGTAAGGGGCTGCATGGGTTGGTGAGTAGCTACATGAGTGTCTATATGGGTTATTGATTGATTGTCTGAGAATCTGTATGGGTGCCTGAGTGTCTCTGTGGGTGGGGTGTGTGTGTGACTCTGTGCATAGATGTGTGAGTAGGTGATTCACTGGTTGTATGGGTTCAAGAGTGCATCTGTGAAGGGCTGTATGGGTGGGTGAGTGTGTGTATGGGTGTGTTGGTGAGTGAATGGATGTTTCAGTGGTACATGTGTGAGTAACTACATATGTGAAAGGCAGTATATGTGAGTGTAGGAGTATATATATGACTATATGTGAGTGAGTGATTGTGAGAGTGGCTGTATGGATGAGTGTGTGCTTGTGTCAGTGATTGTAGAAGAGAGTAAGTATGTGTTAGTATCTGTATGAATAAGTGAAGTGGTGTGTGTATAACTGTATAGGTGAGTAAATGGGAGTGTGATTGATTCTTTGCATGACTGACTAGGTGTGTGAGTAACTCTATGGGTGAGTGGTGGTGTGTGAGTGTCTGTATAGGTGTATCAGTGCATTTGATAGTGCTGTATTGATGAGTGACTGCATGTATGAGTAACTGTATGGATGAATGAGTGGACATGTGTGTAGAGCTAGGAATCAGTGTGGGTATGTAGTAACTGGTATTGGTGTGTCTATGGTTTTGAAAATGGTAATCTGCATTTTAGAGTGGGTGTATCAAAGGTTATATTAGGGTGTGAGGAGGTGCATCAGATTATCACGTGGATGATGTCATCAGTGATGTCATTTGAGATGTCATCAGTGATGTCACTTACCATGTCATGAATTATGTAATATGTGACGTCATCAGCAGTGCATTGCGGGGGCGCGAGTTATAGTTAACTCAACTAACTATAACTGATGAATTTCTCTGGTTTTGTACTAGTGAAATGCCCAACTAACTATAACGTCCCTGAAACCTATGGTTTTTTCAGTGAATCTAGATATAGTTAAGACCTAGTTTCCATAGGAAAATCGTTTTTTGACTTCTTATATCTTTGGCATCGTTTGAGAAACGTTCACGAAAGTTTCCCAAAAAAGTGTGTCGGTGATTCTTCTTGTGCATGGAAATTTTGAGGGTGATTTGTCAAGGGGGGGGCAAAAAACATGCGTTTCCTATGTTAATTCCCATAGGAACTTTAGACATAGCTACAGCCAAACTGCTGAACGGAATTGCACCAAATTTGGCAGAAAGGTAGCTGTTGGTACAGAAAGCCCCTTTTTGTAAATTGGTGTAAATTTGTTCAGTAGTTTTGAAAATATTAAGAAAAATCCCAATTTTGTACAAATATAGGGACGCAGATCCTCTGAGGATCTGATCGACAGACTCCGTGCTCAAATCTGATTGCCTGCCAACACTTCAAACAAGGAAGTGTTGGCAGCCATCTTGAGGCTCGACTTGAGCCGAGTCCCAAAATAAAACGTGAAAAAAAGAGGAGGGGGCAGGGTATGAATTCCCTGACCCCTAGGCCTCTTGGGAGGGGGGGGGGTGCCAGAGCGACCCTGCTAGGGCATAAAAACTTTTATTACAAATAATTTTGGTGCGAGTTGCGCTTGAGCCGCGGCTCCCACCAAAAAATAAAAAAGCGCAAGCTCCAACGCTTCTCTATTGTTTAGCCAGTCAGTCAGTCAATAAACTTTATTCGGTTTTTGTTTATAAAACCATAAAAGTTACACAAATACAATACATACAAACAAAGAATTATAGCATAACAGACTCCATTACCACACAATAAATCATCTAAAAACATGTCTAAATAAATAGACTCTACATGTCCATAAAGTGCCCAGATTTCATAGATGCCTTTAAAAACCGAATAAAGTTTATTGACTGACTATTGTTTAGCCCTTGGGTGGGCCAGGTCTTGGGGGGCATCGGCCATTGTTATTTTCAGGAAATGGGTGGGTCTCGCGGTACCCCTGTGCCCCGGAGACCACCACCTCCCCTGAGCTTATTTATAAGTAATGGGGGGGTCTTGCGGTCCCACCCCGGGTACCTCCACCTCCCCTGGGGTAATGTTTAAATGAATGCCTATGGCCTCCCCTGCAGCCCCAGGGACCGCCCCCTCCCCAGGGCTAAAGCAAAACAATACAGGGGGTTTCGCAGACGCTCGTGCCCCGGGGACCTCCACCTCCCCGGGCTGTTTGATGTATAATTGGGGGAACCTCATGGACCGGCCCGGGGCCAGAATCAATTTTTTGAAATGGGAGGGGGCAGTGAGGCCCCTCCCACAGGCCATTCTTGGACCTGGGGACCGCCAACTTCCGGGGGCAGGCCCTACTCCAGCAAAGGACCCCATTCTGGAGCTAATAATGGCCCTGGGGACCGCCACCCACCCACCCCCCCCACCCGGGCCAGCTCCTGCTATGTCACAGAGTGCCAACCCCTGGGACATAGTTGTTTGCTGTGGCTTGGCAGGAACTTTACCACTCCCGCCAAGTCACAGCAAGCGAGAGCTGAATTGCTTTCAGACGCAGGGAGCTGCATGTTTAGCAGCCCCTATGTCTGAAAGCCATGCTAGCTCCCGCAGGATGCGGGGAGCCGGCAGGTACCATGTGGGCTTTAGGCTCCCCCTGCGGTCCCCAACAGATGTGACTGGGTGCCCTAGGTGGGACCAAGGCACCCACAATGGAGGCCGGGCCCGAGGGATGGGGTCCATAAGCAGAAGTAAAAATGCGGCCCCCCTTCCGCATTTTTAAATGGCCGAGTCCTGGGGTATGAGGTCCCTGGGTCAAAAATCTTCCCCTTCCCTCATTTGGTAATGTCTGGGCCCCAGAGATGTGATCCCCCTGGCCGAAATTGCAAAAAGGCCTGTCACTGGAAGATGGGGTCCTCCGGGCCAAAATGAGCCTGGTGAGGGGGCCCTGCGCCCCCCTCCCCAATAATAAAAACAAACTGCTGGAGGCCCGCCCTCTTTTTCCACCTCTCTGCAGATGCGCCTCCTGGCATACTACTGGTTGGGGGATGAAGTCCCCTTGGATGCTGAGGGTCCTTGGGGGCCAAGAACCCCTCCTGTTACCTCCAGTAAGCCCCATACAGCAGGATTGCTACAAGCTGGTCAGAGGCCCTGCCCCCTTTCTTCACCACTCTGCAAACGCGCCTCCTGGCGCACTACCGGTTGGGGGATGAAGTCCCCTTGTATGTTGAGGGTCCTTGGAGGCCAATAACACCTCCTGTTACCACCAGTAAGTCGCACACAGTAGGATTGCTGAGAGGTCGTCAGAGGCCCTGCCCCCTTTCTCCACCACTCTGCAAACGCGCCTACTAGTTAAACCATAGAAATTCACTTAAAAAACCAAAGGTTACAGGTACGTTATAGTTTGGAAATAGAATTTATACAAACCTTAGAAATTCACTTAAAAAACCAGAGTTTACAGGGACTTTATAGTTAGCAAATAGAATTAAACCTTTGAAATTCACTGAAAAAAAACAAAGGTTACAAGGACGTTATAGTTAGGCTCAGTGATGTAATATGTGATGTCATAAGCAGCGCATTGCGGGGCGTAAGTTATAGTTAGCTCAGGTAACTAGAGCTGGTGAATTTCTAAGGTTTTGTACGAATGAAATCTGAGCCTAACAATAACGACCCTGTAACCTTTTTGTTTTTTTATGGTGTGTACACACACATACACTCATTCACTCACCTCACCCACTCTCACTGTCGGTCACACACTCACTCAGAAAATGGTTTTGGCATTTAATAAGGCTTTGGACAGTATTTAAAAAGAGAATTGAGGAATTTGCACCTGTACCCAATGCTGTGAAGAAGCAATCCTCTATATCGTATTTGTATACCACTTGGTTAATACATAGACAGTTGGGAGTAGCTCAAGCCTTTAGACATTGGGTAAAGTGTTAGAAATGTTGCTCGGATATAAATTTACCTTGAAAAATGAAAAGACGAGATGTTTGGCAAAACAGGAACAAGGTTTTTTAATTAAACCTAGCGGCCGAGAGAGTATTAACACTGTAGCGTCTGAAGAAAGCCTCTCATTGTACAGAAGTTTTGGCTGACCATTTATACCTTTCGTGAGGTACAATAAACCAATCTGGCATTCTTGACCTAGTCCTAAACAACAAGTACAACCATCTGATAGGGGGACACTGGTGGCTCTAGACCTCTGGGAGAGCTAGTGTGGGCCAGTGTGTATGTGTCCAAATGTCCGGCGTGGGGAGCGTTTGATCACTATGTGTGTTGTGTATGCTGTGTCCTGGTTTGGCTGAGTGTTCCTAACTTCATGTGGCATCTATCTTTGTGGTATTTTGGAAACTCGCGCCTTTGACCAAACATGTTTTATTGGGGCCTATTTCCTCTGACCTGTTTGTGGTGTAACTGCCTATCTGAGGGATAGATCAGGGATTTCTCTGGGTCCAAGTTTGTCTTTGGGCTAAGTGTAACCCCACCTGTGACCTGTCAATCGGTAGGCTCGGGTTTGGGTTGCAGGGCCTGTCTGACCACGTTTCTCTTACTCTGGGTTGATGGGGAGGTCACCTTGGGTGAATCCAACAGCAATGATATGAGTTTGTTAAAATGTGTACCATTAACATGGCGGTCATTGATATCATTTTTACCAACATCCTCAGGATTGTGCGAACAGTAGACATAGCTTACATCGATATTGTCTTTAGTTATATTGACATTGTTATGCATGCATAGATTATGGCATACATTGACATTGTTTCTACTGGTATCAACATTGTTTTACGAGCACATTTTGTACCGTGCAGCAACATTGCATTTATTGGTATTGCCGTGGTTGGGCCTGCATATATCATGGTGTGTAATGACATCGTATTCACGGATATTCACATTCTCCCCTCTAGTTGAATTTTCAACTACTTCATCCCCCTCATATGTCATTACAGATACATTATTCGACACTGTATGTGTTGCTGTAGTGTCTGTTATCCTTTCCCTATCTATTTGCATACTATCTAGTTTGAGGACTGCGTTTCTTCCAGCAGGAAATACTCGTTTGTAGGAAACCATACAACAGTAGTACACCAACGAAAACTGAAAGTAGTGACGTGAATAGTTTGGACACCCATATGGGGATACAAGAAAAAAAATACTATGAAACCAATCCTGCTCAGGGGCACCTCCCCCCTTCTTCATGTCAGCTTGTAGACGGTGCTGTGCTTGGATGTCAAGAGCGAGAGTTCCGTTCTTGAGATCATTTCCAGGGATAAAAGAACAACAGGAAGCACCAATCTTGGCAGACACCCCACCCTCAATTGCGGTCATCAAGTCCAACACGTACCGATATTGCATCACAATACAGGAGATGGCTCTCAGTTCTTCCTTGATAGCGTTTAAGCCGAGCTCAGTGTTGTTAATCAATTTTAACATCTCCCACCTGGTTATTTGTAACCAGAGGGCATTCGCCTTTGTTTGCATGGTAAAGAAATGTATGGACCCTCCTGCGTTTACTTGAGTCTCTGCTAATTTCTTCCGGATGTCCTTGTACTGAACCCAGACAAACTAATCAGCAGTTCTTCTTCGAGTCTGATGCAACAGAGTTGTTTTATTCTGTAGCGGATGTTGAGACAACTCAGACAGATCTTCACCAGGGATGACCAGCATTGGGGTGTGTATGATCACCAGGGTGCAGAGGCCCTGCCATCCGAGGACTAGCTGAGTGTAGGCAAGCTCACCAGACTAGCAGTAGAAATCAATAAATGTGGAGGGGCCCCATTGCAGGTCCGGTATATGCAGCACTACTTCACAGTTCTCATTATAACCAAGCGGTATGGTTCCTTTGCCTCTGAAGCACAAGGAATACAGTATGTTTCCATATATTTAGGGTTTACCCCTTCCCCTCCAACCATGTGTACCTATTAATCTTGGTATTCCATATTTCCTGGCACGGAGCATCTATACTGGCGTTTGACCCCCTCCCAAGAGACTCACTTCTCCCTAGCATGATCGAGGTGAGCGGCCCTGCACTGGAATCCCTTGTCCAGGGTCCACTTGTCATTAAAAAAAGGTGGCTCCAAATATGTTAAAGGTCACCCTAGGACCGCAGATGAAGGTAGGAGAGGACGTATTTGTGCACTGGTGCAGTGGTCTCGCTACCTCCAAGAACCTCTTTTCTACGAAGTTCCGGGGCCAAACAGTGTCCTCCCCTATAGTGCTCCTTATGCGCTACCTGTCTTCCTCGGTTTGGATGTGGCTAGGTTTTGTAAAGAGGTACAGTGCTGTGGGGTTGGTCTCGTACCGGGTGATGAATACTATTGCTCTACGGGGTTCTACTCTATTGGACTGAATCTTGGTCCTGATCCTGCATAGGTACAGGTGGATAAGGCATTTTGCTTTTTCGGGGGCTATCTCTCGGGATAAGTAAAGCCTGTCTGCGCCTACGGCATGGGGTATCAGTAAACATATGTAACATGACCTGTTCGTGGTTTGAGTGCCCACAATGGTCATATGTTGATACCAGGTGTTGTGTAGGAGTGCGCATTGTAGTGCATAAGGAATGCTAGCGTTTGGTTCAGCATAGATGTAATTGAGGTGAGAGGTCCCTGCACGTGCATTGCAAGAATGTTGAAGTAGATTTTATGCGACTAGTCATATTTCTGTCTCCGGAGGGGCGTGAGAGCACCCAGGCTAAAAAAAAAAGCGTGTACAAAAATACATAAATACATAACTTAAAAAACATTTGTAGGCTCTGAGATGGTCTTCAGGGCAGATGTCTGGACGCCCAGGGGTGTTTTGTCTTGGTGCAGTGCAAAAAGAGTATTTTTTTCCCCATATTAGCTCAACAGTCCAACATAGTTTGTGTCATAGAGTTGAAAGAGATTCTTGCAGAGTATCAAGATCTAGCTATTGTTTTTTATTAAAAAAGACACAAAGAAACTACCTCCACACAGAGTATGACTGTAAAATCGAACTAAAACCGGGAGCAATTTTACCCTGTAGCCGAATCTATGCACTAACTGAGGCAGAGAATCAATACCTTAAAACATACTTGGAGAAGTAGTTAGAAAATGGGTTTATTCATCCTTCAGTCACCAGCATCGTCTCCATTCTTCTTCAAACCCAAGTCTTTTCCCTCTGTCCTTGAAGCACTGGCAAATGTGACAAGATTAACAGAGAATTTAAAGGCTTCGCTATTTATTGCTTGTAGTTTCCCTACCCACAAAAAAATTGTCTGTTGTAACCCGTAGTTTGGGAAACGCTGTCCTAGATCACACCGCTCCGGAGATATCTCCAGTTGAAGCTGAGGTCAGGAGTCTGTTGTCCACAGTTCAGGAGATATTACTGGTTGAAGCCTCCGTGCTCGGCAATAGTTCAGATGCGAGTGGATCCCCAGGTGCCTGTTGTTGGTTGTCTCCAAAACCGTGGTTGGCCCCCCACTGGAAAATTTGTACATTGAGCGGCATATTCTAACACAGACCCAAGCCACTACTGCCATCTAAGGAACACCTAGGTTGAACTGGCGCCCTACCCAGCCACTGTCCCACTTAGGTAGCCCAGAGGATCCTGAACCTAGACTCTGGTGATTGTGGCGATCAACCCCAAGGCATCGGTAATTGGACACCAGGTGCCCCTCCCGCCCCCATGGGCACGGCTTGAGACTCCATGAGAAGTGTAATATCAGTCCTGCATATCTTTGACGGGCAGAACCTAGATAGAGCAGCCCATGGATGCTCCGAGCTTCCACTGCTACGGTTTAAATGTCCTTCTGATCAGCTCCCCGACTGTAGATGTTCCTCTCTGTCTTTCAGCAGAATAATAAGGACCTTTTGTAGTAGTTCACAGGAAAAAAAATTATACAATGAAACTCTTATACCCATGGCATACTTGAGAATGCATGCTCGATTTAGATGCAGTGACAATAAGAGCAATGTTTCCAATACATTATGTATGTGGAGCCAATATTTGTATTGGTAAAAGTATGGAAACATAATGCATAAGCATTGCTAACATAATGCAAGAATGTATACACAAATGCAATGGTTTACAGTTTGTTGCTAATCACAGGATATGGGACTAACCTGGCACAGGCTTTGGATTATATAGGTAATAAGGTCATAAATGATACATCAGTTGATACATGACACATCGTACGTATGGCCATGTGACTTGGGGCTGTGAAATGCCCTCATCCCATTAAAAAGTAAGTCAATCTAAGGCTGGAAATAGAAAACTGATTCTACAGGTTACTGGTGTCATTCACGCCTAACACTGGCTATTAAAATAGCAGACAGTTTAAAGCTGCGCAGATGGAGTACATGATTTTGAAACCGTGCAGCGCTCAACATCTCGACCAATCAGCACAGGGACCAGGTTAGAGCATCCAATCAGGGGTCTGGAATAGGTGATAGACTCAGAAGTATATTGGGGAGGAAAGGAGGGAGGACACATACATCATATAAAGCATGAAGTTACTAATGAGAGGCAGGTACTTTATAATGCCTTTATAGATGGTGGATGCTTATTGACAGAGACTTTCATATTAGTAATAGAAATGTTGGTGGTCTTATTTATGTGTAGGTTTCCCCCTTACGAGCGTTTAGCTATACAAGTATACCATTGTCATGTTTTTGTTAACAAAAGAAATGTAATCTAAAATGAATTCAATCCATCATGATAATGTGGTGGGCCTAATGTTAGCTTCATGTACTGTCACGAGGTATCGTTTTTCCTAGTTACTGTTATGGCAGAGTATGGATTCTGTTAAGGAGATACTGTGATGGGCATTATGCCACCCTCGGTTATGTGTTCCTATAATACTTAATATATTAATAAAATATTGATACTGCCCGATTGTGTGATACTTTTGGTCATGACCCCGTTCACCGACGTGCCACACCACGGTCCGTCTTCTGCGGTCCATTTTGTGTATATTGTGCTGTGGTGAGAGTCCAGACACATCTGAAATCACTGGACATAAATGTGAAACTCATGTTTTTCTGCGGGTCCCCAATGAGATGACCAGGATGACGTCATCACCTTCACAAAGAGATTCATCTGCCTGAACGCATGGAACGGAGTACCGGTGAGACTTATGCACGCATGGAACGGAGTACCGGTTGAGACTTCTGCACGCTCAGTTGTTATTTTTTATGAAAATTCTCATTGTTTGTGGGTAATATAGTTGTCCAGTGTTTCAGGATTTTCTGCTGAACTTTGGCAATTAATGTGTGTTAAACCTAATGCTTGCTTGCCCCCTCTCTACCTTTGATGGAGTCGAAACTTTCCTGCTGGGTTTACCAGGCAGGGGCGTAGCTGTAGGCCTTAGGGGTCGGATTTCAGAGGGACCCCATTTAACCCAAGGCCTGTGAGGTATAAGAGACTAAGGGCCCCTCTTCACAGTCTGAAGGGCGGGCCCCATTTTGCGTTACGTCCCTGTTACCAGAAAAATCTACATTCTGTTTATTCCCATTTCAGTAATGGCTCTTTGACTTTCTAGCGCCCACTGTTCACGAGAATATCTGTGTAGAGTCAGTGGAGTGCTCCGTGGCATGCTGCTGCCTCAGTGGTTACACTTTCAAGTCAAAATGTTTATGTGGTAAGTAAATAATGTGCAACTCATCCGATGGTCGATATGTGTACTTGGAGGCAATTATATATGATTTCTGATGCTATGCAAAAGAGAAACCGTAAAGTAGGCCGTTTTTGGCTGAAAATAAGATTTTATGTTATCTGTATTCGCAGGCTCTCTGGCTCGTGTGCTGCAGGAATCCTTGCTGCGGGGATGTTTTCGTTTTCTCGCCTCACATGGCAGTGGTCCATTGCAGCGGAGGTTTTCAGCCTCAACAATCTGTTTGTTGGGGTGCTGATGGCACTTGCTGTACAGTTCGATGAAGCAAGCAGTACAAAAGAGAGATCAAAGGTAATTGGCGTCGGTGGAACCACTGTAAATGTGTTTTCTTGATCAGTTCTCATCTTGCCTTCCTTGATTTGTAAAATCAAATAATAAAACCTGAAATAAATCTGAAGGCATTTTTTTTTCATAAAAAAAAATTGTAGCATATTTAAATACTGATATAGCAAAATTACAGGCTTCGTCCTGTGCTTGAACACAACCTATGACATTTCCTGCGAATGCTGTCAAATATCTTATTTGCTGGTTTTTTTTTGTATTTTGAGCATGATTTAGTTCATAGTCAAGTATCTTTATTTAATTATTTAATTTAGAACAATATTTTCTTTTACCTCCGTAAACGGAACGTGCATTCCTAACACAAGTTGGTTTACCATCATTTGTGTAACACATTTCTACCACTATTGTAGCCCTAAATCTATCTATAGTGCTCTCAACAATCCGCCATGTGCCTTTTAGGACTTTCACAGTGTGGGGAGTTAAGACTCAAGTTGGTCCAGTGTCGTTTTGTCTGGTCTGTGTATGTTCTGCATCGTTATGGGGCATTTATAGTATGTGAGCCATTGTTTTGGGATTGGGTGACTGAGCTGTTGGACGTTTCTCCTTATATTGGTTAGCAAGTGAGGTTGGTTATTCGTTGTCCAAAGGTTTGTGTTCCGCTTTGTTGTTAGGTACTATGCAGCTTTGTTGCTGTAGTGTTTAATTGAGTGTGTGCATCGGCTGTCTATGTTCCTGTGAATTGCGAGCTTTAAATTGTCTTGAGTGTGGTTTGGTCAGATGCATTTCAAACCAACCGAGTGACTGACGGGATGTGCCACGCATGTAGGGAATCTCGGAGTGTCGGTGTTTTTTTTTTTTATGTGTTTGTGGCTTGCATCATTGTACTGTTGGAGAACACTGTATTGACAGCTATGTAGCGCTGGTGCTTTGATGTGTGCATGAGGTTATGGAAAGCACTTTCCTACCTATTGTGTTGCGTTGTCTCTGGGAATGATGGTTGTGATAAATGTGTAGAAGCTATCTTCAAGAAGCATTGTTTTTCACATGTATGGTTTTGGAGCTATGTCGTGCGAGTGGGGAGCTGAGAAGGTCTGCCTAACCTATTCTGTTTGGAACCTGGAGCCTTGTCTACATTTCTGGATTGCTTTGCCGAGCCTGCATCCAGCAACAGAGAAGAAAACCGGATTCCAAGAGACCCAGCTTTCTTCGAAAAGTGTTTCCACATTGGTTGGAGAAAAAGTCAATGTTAGAAAACCTGGATCAGGAGTATCGTATGCAAAAGAGTGCTTGTTCATTTTTTTCACCCAAATCTCTCAGTTTTCTTGACAGTGCTAGGGTATTACCTTCAGCTAAGGTCCTCAGTGTTCAGTGGGTTTGTGTTTAGTGAATTGAATTAAGGGACACGGATTCACATATCTAACAATATTGTATGTGTGCCTTATATTGCATTTTGAGTAAATTGCAGGCCCTTTAGGGATTCACAGAAGATTGCAGGTCTGCTCATGGAAATATCTTAAAGACGTAGATTGGCAAAAATACTCTTGCTGCTCCATACTGAATTATGTAGCTTGTCAACTGCCCTTACAATATCCTTCAAAGACTGAGTTATTTACCATTTATAGAGAAAAATATACTTTTTTTTCAAATTGATAAATTGCTTGCACAACCTTGTGGTGTGTGATGATAGCAAAGCCTTGATACAAGGCTGCATGATAGTCTGTTCCAGGGTTAGCATAGAGAGGAAAGGTGCAGCCAAACGTCATACAAGTAATTTGGCAGTACTTGTCACGGACCACGCAAGAGCAGTTTTTCAGAATTCCAGTCAGGGTTAGATTCCGTCACTATTGTTAAAATTCAACACCTGCACCAGGAGACTATTACCAATTTTATTTTAAACTCAGTTATGTTATATTATCGAGAAAAACCAAAATAAACAGTAAGATCTTTACTACCATGTCTCAAGAAAAAGCCTTAACCATCAAATCAAGCCTATAAACTATGCAAGAGAGTGTAACATTCTGGAGAATTCAGGAGAGATATACATACCCACGAAGAGTACTCTGCTTTAAAATTACCAATGATCAGGGGATGGGACGCCTCCTGACTTCCTTCAGGTGGTTTCCAGAATAGGCTAAGTTGAAGTTATTAATGGATTATCATGGTATTAAACCCTTCTTTGATATCTTCCTAGAACCTCTAAAATAGCCTTGATGTTGAATTTGTAGATCTGTGGTTCTTTAAGGAGGTGAATATTTGCTTTGACATGTTTAAGAATTTGGTGTAAAGTGAAAACATTCCCTGGCATCCAATCTCTTCATGTTACACTACCATTTTAGGACACGTCATTTGTACCAAAGTTATTTCAGCTCTCCAGGAGTGTGGAAATTTTCCACTCAAATTTGCGCTCTACTGCATTTACTAGACAGAATTTTTCAAATCTCTTCAAATGGGCAATTTTTGGAAAGCTAACTTTTAGGGTCTATCTTGGCAGGCACATCTGTTCATGTTACAACTATCCCAGCTTAAAGTCTCGCAGATATTTTGAACATTAGAGATGTTTTTCAGACATTGCCAGGATGACCCACCCAAATTAGCAATAAAGGTTGTCCGATTAGCAGAGAGCAATTAGATCTGGGATGAAGCTGCTGGTCTTCTTTATTTAAAACACTTGGTATCCCAATAGTGGCCAAACGTGATGGGGAATTAAGGCACCCTTTATGATTTCCATCATAACATAGAGAAAATCCACAAATAGCTTAAAAGGGAGGAGGTAGCTTGTCTCCGGTGAGGTGTGTCAGATGTGAATAAGTTGCACATGTTCTCTTGCTTTAAGGTGCATAGGTTTTGGACAGGAGTCTTCTTCAATACCAACTATATTCCTTGCAACTAGGATATGTAAGTAGTATTCTTCAGTTTAGAAAAGCAATTAACACTGAATTGGCGTTCGTCAGTGTAGATTGGTCATCTTTGTATCACCAGGAAATGGAAAAATAATCTCCCTCTTTCACTTATGGAATGGAAGAACGTGATACTGGAGTTCTAGTTTATTACTACCACTTATTACCTTTGCTGCCACAGATGGTCAATTATTGTTATATATTTTTATTTTACCAGCTGCCCAAGAAAATAAAAAATATTCTCAGCAAGCGCCTCTCCCACAACCACTTTTGCTTCATTTTCAAGTTGTCCCCATTCTTAATTACTGGGCTTGAATTATGACCCCCATTACAAGAAAAACTGAAAACAATGAGTCGAAAGATGCTACCACGGTTGGGAGATGCTAGTGTGCCAATGGACAGCCTGTTTTTTATTTATTTATTTCTATTTGTTGATCACCATTTTCCATTTTGTTCCCTATAGGTTGTCATTGCTGTGCATGTGCATTGTTATTTTTATTAGGATAGTACCTTGTCAGTACCTATCAAAATCCTGAAAATGTTTGGATAGTGATAGTAGTTGAACAATATGACTTGAGAAGTCGCAGCAATGTTTGTTACTTGTGGAAAAGTAAAACATTAAAGTGGGGAACATTGATTTTACAATGATATTGATGAACATTGAACCTGCGATAATACTTATGTAACAATATACATTATTGTGATCTTTCATGATAAGCTACGTAAAGTTTTTTAATTTTTTTTTATTTCAGATATCTAAAGTTGGTGCATTTTTCTGTGGTCTTAGTTTATGCAATCAGCATACCATTGTACTGTATGTGCTGTGCATTGGTTTATGGGTGGTGCTCCGACTGTTTCACCAGAAGGTAATTTTTGCAATATTAAGAATTTACCATTTGTTCTGTTTCCGAAAGATGGTGCTATACTATACAACCATCAAAGTTTAATTTCTTACTTCTCGTCAGTTTGATTTTGGTTATTCGCTGTGGTGGCATGTGCCACCATTTCTGCTGCCATGGCTGCATCACAACTGCAACCCAACATTAGTCTTCCAGTAATCTCATGCCTGCCAGCTTCTTCTGATGCGGTTGGTACCGTTGTTATCTTGATTCAGACGGCCCCCTCTAAGGGCCTGACCACAAGTGCCCTTTTGTTAAATATGATAAATATAGCACTCAATGAAATCCAACGCTGGGAATGCATCAAGTGCAATAATTATTGCATATTCCGAGTTTAATCCACATAAATATGACCTAATATGCGGATTTTGGTTTTAACTGCACCTAATCCGCCTCTCAAGTATTTACTCTGCATTTTTCACCCATTAAAATTTAATAGGTAGAGCGGATTGAATCTGGTTGTTACCTGGTGTGATAAGCCTGGCAACATTTATAACTGTGACTGCGCTGGGATTGCAGTTTCTCAAGGACGCGTTTAATCTAGCCTTGATGCTGCATACTTTGATATTCCTAAAAATTTCCATCAATGTTTGTTTTTTTCATTTTACATTTTTATGTAAAATGTGTTCCCGTGCTTGGGAACTGCTGACACCAACTTTTTTTTGTACATGTTTGCATCTAGTGTTGTGTAAACAGACATATATGTACTTTCCTACTGTACCTTTAAGTTGTAAGAAGCATTTGTCGACACTCTCAAAATAGAAAATAAGGGTTTATGTTGTGTGAGATAGCAGCAAAAAATGATATCCCAATATAGATAATTTCTGTTTTATGTGTTCTCAACCTTCCTTCCCACATACATCTCCTTTTCTCAGCCCACTCACAGCCTCTGTCACTAAGCAAAGTGTATGTCCTCTCTTAACACCTACGAATAATTTGCAAGCTGCACCCCTGGGTCTCAGAGTACATACCTACTTGAGCCACACACAGCATATCTGCCATAAGGGTTATTTGTACTGGAGTCTGAAACTATGCACCATGCGTTCTACATAATGGAATCTGTCCACGGAAACATGCAGAGTGTTTAACATTTTGCAGCTTAATATGCTTGAAAATTGAGGCAATGGAATTCATAATATTTTGGGAATTGGTCGTACGTATTGAGGATATTTGTCTGGCACAGTCCATTTTGGTTACGTCAGAGCATTGCTAAAACCAAGATGAAGGAGATATGTCAGTATGGAGGAGTAGCAGAGTCCATGAGGAGATTAAGTTGGGGCAGCTGGGCTATCAAATTATTATTAAAAGCAATTTCATTGATGGATTTGAAGCTGGTAGGAGGAGAGTTCTGTTTATCTGAGCCTATTTTGCTTGGGTGCGAATTATTGAGATTATCTTGTCTAGATCTGAGAATGCTAATTGGATGGTACTGCTGAAATCCTGAATGAAGGATTCCTGCTGTGGTTGCCCTTGTGGGCAACTGCAGTCTTGAGTCAGAGTAGCTTTTACGACTGTCGGGATATGGCCCCAATGCTTCAAACTTAAAAGTAGCATGGACGTCCAATTTTGTATATTCTGTAACTTGATAAGCCCTAATATATGCTCAACATAGGAGGCGTTCCCATAGTTAAACTAGATAGGATGATGGAATTATAATCTATGCTTGGCACAAAGTGAGATGGTGATTGCAGATCTTGGAAATCTGATTACTATAGATATTGAATGTGATTAATTGATCAAATTTACCTCCTAAATCCCTGACCATTTTGGAGAAAAGGGAAGTGTTTGGGGATTTTTAGAGAATCTCGCCAAGGGAAGTGGAGTTGAGTTCCTGGATAGAGACCCACAACCGAAATTTCTGTTTTACTCACTTTAAGGAAAAGCAGGTGTGTTTCATCGGGCATAATCTGATTAAAAATGCTTGTAGGTTGATTTAATGGCCTCCATGTGTAGTTTTACAAATAACCGTGTCATTGGCGTCCATCTGAAACTGAAGGTGGAACTAACTGCTTTATATTCCCCGAGGGGATGGAATCATGCAGCTGCTGAAAATTATAGGGGAAAGATGGGGACCTTGAAGGGATGGCATGGTGGAGTTCAGAAGTCATTGACCGAAATTACTGGATTTTTACTTGCGGGCAGTGTCTCAATGTGAAGGAAACAAGACAGTGAAGTGTTGTGTTGTTGACTCTTGTGAAGACAGTTTGATGCTCATGTAGGATTTGAAGATCAGTGGTACAGAAAGCTACAGAGACATCTAGCAGAAAGAGAATGGCGCACTGGCCTTATTCAGAGGTTTCCCCCAGTCACTGGAGGATGTCCATGAGAGCACTTGTGTGCCATCAGTTGTTCGAAAGCCAGCTTGATTTGCCCTTTAGTCAAATGGATGATGAAACATATTGAGCAAATGTCATCTTGTTGCGTCATATGAATTTTCTCAATTACCATACTTTAAGTTTTATTATTCCCGATTGAATTTCCTTTCATAATTTAGATAATAGCTCATTAACATAAGTGCTCATTCCAAGTTTCTCAGAATTTTAGACTCGGCAGGTAACATGAGCTATTGGGTAAATCAGGACTGCAAGAAGTGCAGTGATTCAGCATATAGCATAACTGCACCCTGGGTTTTCAGAGGGCTTATTTCCCAAGTATTGCGTGGCTGAATATGTTCCTTAAACTGGCCCAGAAATCAGGAATTCCGAAATCGGTGTGAGGACATTGATTTCTAAGGTAATTTCCCAAGTCACATGGACATTTTTTAATATTGTCATAATTCTGCAACATGGAATTGCCAATCCCCGCAGTCTGAGTAATTGTGCGTGTGAAATTAGTGGTATGTTGAAAATAGGTTTGCTTTCCGATTCAACAATTTGTAAATTGATAGAAGGTGGCATAGAAAATGCCCACTGTACAGATGTTGGTAGTATCATGTGTTGGAATGTCATGGCATACTGTGAAGACCTATTATGCTGGAAATCATTCCAGCCTCGCATGAAACCAGTTCACACATTTCGGAATTGAAACGCTAGTCAGGAGAAAAGGTTGTTAAGACAACCCCAATCTCTAAGTTGGATGAAAATGAAGCAATTACTTCCATATACTAATTAAACTCCGAGAAATGCAAGCAAACATTTGGAAATGGCACCAGACAAGATAATCTAGGTTTGTATCGCATAAGGTGAGCTCTGCAAATGCTTATTTCAAATTTGTTCTCTGTCAAAGTTTTGGTTTGACTCGTGTTTTAAATAGCTGAATCGCTGGTGTAGCGCTATTTTACCACCTTCCTCAGTGGTAAATAGTTTTTCACTGAAGCTTTTACTGCTTTTAGCTGGAAATGAATCATCATTTGTTGACATTTAAAGTAAACAATGGAACATAATACAATAACATAAACAAAGCAGTAATACATCACAATTAAAACAAAACAGGAACAACACAAAGCAGTCAAAACAGAATGCAATACAACGACCACGGCACAAAGTAACATCACATACCAGTATAGTGCTAAACTATAGCATTGCATAAAACAGAACGTATCACAACCACAACAAAATGCCACACTACAAATGGGCACAAATAATCTAGTCCCACATTACCACATCTAGAAACTTGCTTTCATACTCTGGTGGTAAAAGGTGTTTGGAGCAAATACTGTATACACTTATCATCCAGGACATGCAATAGTGCCAGTCAAAAATATTTTGTGATCTGGCCCCTCGGTCGGTTAGTTGCCTTTTGTGGTTTTAGGGCCACATGTCCGAAAAAAGTTTGTGGTTCAGATACTCAGATTTGGGAATGTTTTTTGGCCATGTACAAAACCCATTTTGGGAGTTGGTATGGTTTTACTGAGTCCTTAAATGGGTTTTTGACTGCATACCGATTCAGTATTTGGGATGGTTTTTTTTTAGCATCCCTTCCAACTTCCAAATCTGCATCAGGCGTATCAATGCTTTGCAACTGGAATCCTGATTGCAAACCAGTGAAAAGGTACCACTCCACTTTAGGGTGGTAGCTTATTTGCAAAAGTCAAAGTATCTCCCTTGGGCCCCTTCCCTTTTGTGAATATGAATAACAGTTTCAGGAGAAGTAGGCAGTGGTCCAGGGAACCATCTGTCAACTATCAGTGAAACTTTTACAAAAATATATATATATTTTTTAAAGCAGCCAGTTTTTTTTAAGGAAATCGGGCTGCTTTAAAAAAATCTATATTTAAAAGCAATCATAGGCATGGTGGTCTGCTGACCCTTGTGGACCACAATTCCTTTGATTGTGCGAAATTGGAGTGGCTCTCAGCTACCGAATGCATATTAATTAGGTCGGTCATTATGCAACTCACTCTGATTTGGAATGTTGCAAAATGAGCTATTAGTATATAGGTCAGATCACAAAATTGGATAGGAGTTGCAAAAAGACTTGTTGCAATTCCAGTATCTTCGTACATCTTGCCTAAGTGTTTTCAGTAATCTTTGAAATAATTATTACTGGATGTTTAAGTGGAATGTGAGAATCAAAGAGCCCTAACTGAAATTCTTAGTCAAGCACTGACGACTGTTATCTTTGACATACGGCCCATCTGCTCCAAAAGTGAGAAAGTGGGCATGGTAGGGTGAAGGACTGTAAAGGCTTGATAAGATTGTGGTGTAAGACAGATTCTCCACAACGTCATCAAGAACACCCTCCTTTAGAACACCCTCATTTATGATGTGAAGCTGTTATATTTTGTGTTGTATGAAAGAAAAAACACATCTTTCATTCTGATGTAATGTATGCTGTAGTACAAATAGGCTCTTTTTGGCACAGACTGCTTTTTGTTGAAATTGTCTCTGCAGACTGTGGAATAAGGCGTGCGATTAAATTCCTGGAGGTAAAATAACTCCATATTCAAAACAGAATATGATATTTGGCTCCTGGTGAATGCTCACATTGTTTGTTTTAATAGCTCTCTTTTTCCTTTGGAACCTCTCCTTTTTATGGCTTTGTTAGAGCATTCCTTAATATAATGCATAGCTGCCAAGGTTTCAGATTGCCATGTGTGACATTTTCATAATTTCAGTGTAATTATGAGTGACATTTCAACGACTATGAGTGACACTTTCTCATGAGCAAAATCAAGCAATGAAGACGAGTGAAACATATATATATATAATTACACGCATTTGATCAACATAACCCCAAAAAGAATTTAAAAGTGTTGCAAAGCACCAGAAATGGAAGGGCACTAACCTCCACTTGTGTGTCAAGGTCAGGAGGTCAAACACAGGCGTCGGTCTTCCTGTAATTTACCTCAGCCAGCGCCACCCGGCAGCAGCAATTCCTGGGGGCCCGGTTTGTCGAGAAAATTACCAGAATGTTAAAAGAAACTATTTAATTGGTACATATAAACGGAGATCCGGTACCAGTGTTGTCACAGCGCACTGAGGGCCCCCAACACGGATCTTCTCAGCTGATTTAACAGACGCCAGCTGCTTAAATATAATAAATGTATATATTTTGAGAATATGAATATTTTTTTGAATTTCCAGTTAAATGGAGAACATGTTGTCAATGTTCTCCATTTAACTGATCCCTCTGGCCACGCTAAAAGCAATTTGTTGGACCGGTCATTTATATCATAAAATGGTTGTGATAAATTAACCAGTCAGTTAAGTCAGCAGAGCCTGGTGTTGTTGTAGTCAGACGAGGAGGTGCTGAGGACACATCTAGGTGCAGACACGGGAGACGCACCTTGAGGCAAGTTTGACTACAGGGGTCTTCCTCTCTCACCCTCCTATGGGGCGATTTGTTCCCCCTATCTAGGGCTTGAAACTCATAAGCCGCATAACATTGGAGTGTGACCCAGGTCACCCCATACAGTGGAACCCTCTCACCAAAGTCTGGTAAGAGTGGAGCCCGCATTTTTTTCCTTTAGGTCCTGATGAATGCTATGGACCCTATTGGGCCAACTGGCAGAAACATGTCGACCACACTGACCACGGTGAGGGGACAATAGAATCCCCAATGCACCGATCATTGATTTTAATCACCATATAGATGCCAGTCACATTAAAATTAATTTGACATCTATAATGGCCTTTTAATCTCACTTTTTTCTTATAAGGGCCCTCACTTAGTTTAGAAGTGCATCCCTGCCGTCAGGTGTATGCCCGCCCTCTATCAAACCAAGTTTTTAGAGGGCGAGGACTGGTCAATGATGAAGCATGACACCAGGTGGTGTTTGAGACCAGTCTTTCACTTTTAGTGAGATGCCTACACTCACAATCTAACATTTTAGCACCCTGGTCTCTTAACTGGGAGCGGCCCCATTTGTGTTAAACATTAGATGTTGGAGGCTGCCTGCTCCTAGTACCCCGTGCCTCTGGTTCCCTCCCCCAGGTCTCCCCTGGGGCAATCGTGGTTATATGTTGTTGTAGTCTTGACACTAAACGTTCTAGCTACTTCCGCCTGTCGCAGAGCTACTACAACACCAGGCTTTTCTGACAGAACCTATGTGAGGAGGGCGGCGGGAAGTGCTGGAAGAGTTTCGAGAGAAAGAAGCAGAAGATCAAAGGGAGCCTTGTGATAAAAAAGAACCCCTCATTACAAGGAAGGCTATACGGGTTAATACACGCAGGGCCTAATTTGAGGAGGTGTTCTAGCTGCATGCTGGCGCCGTGTGCAGTGCTGCTGAATGCTCATGTGGTAAAATCTGAACAGCTTTGTCTGTGCAGTTGCATGCATCTCGTTGCGGAATCCTGCCTCCAGGAACTCGACATGGCTGGACTGCAATGTCTTACCCCAGACCACAAGTAGAAATGCAGCGATTTTTAAAACCCGTAAAAATATTTATTTACGGTCCTGATTCTAAATTGGGTGGAAAGGTACAATCCCATTCGAGCTGGAGGAACTGCTAAATTCAGCATAGAATCCATGGGTGAAATTATGCCCATTTTAGATACCAGTACCTGCCAAACTGATGCCCGCCGGTGGCCGCGCTGAAAACAATGTTTTGGACTTGCACCAGAGATGTCACCGCGCGGTAGCGCTATTCAATTAAAGCAAATTTTTAGCCCAAGCAGAGTCACAGTGCACTACAAGCACTCACTTGGCTTTGAGGCGAGCGGCAATTCGTACGGGCCGCCTTGTCGTGCCCTAAAGGGCTCCGCATTGATTCTGAGGCTCACCAGCTGCGTGGAGAGACTGAGTGCTCTGGGATGAACAACTCCAGTGCCGCGGCCGCCACAGGGGGTTCGCTCAGCTGCGGCCGCCCAGGAGGACAGTGCTGGGTCGTCTCCCTCCGGTCCCTGGATCATCATTTTTTATGTAAATTACCATGGCGCAACGCGGTGCGAACCTGCCAAACCTTTAATCATGACTGCTGGTGCCGCCTCGACGGCGCCTATTAAAGTGTGTGTCCTTGACTCGACCTGACCTCCCGACCCGGTAATTACTCTCACGGCAGTCATGAATGTAGTATCGCATATGCCTATTGTTGTTACATTGTAGCAGAGTAGCAGCTACAGCTGGAGACTCTGAGCCAGCCCCGCGCTGCCACTCCTCCAGCTTTAGTTTCAGTTCTTCTGGTGCATGGTTTCTAGCGCTCCTGCTTGACAGCTCAGGAGGCGCTATTATGCGTGACTATGCATTTCAGTGCGGTGATGCGGACCACCACACTGAAATGCGTTAGTCTAACGCCTGATGCATGATACTTGGCAGGACTGATAATGTTGATTTGCTTTTCCCATAAAAACTGTTTTTGAGGTTTTTCATAACGAACTAACTTACAAAATCTCTGGGACCAAAGCTTCTTTCGTATTCTTTTGTGAAGAGGGTATCGTTTTTCAGATACTTACTGCATATTGTATAATTATAAAGTGTATAAATATTTTATTTGTAAAGTCTACTGTTTATTTGCCTCGTCTTTCTGTTATTGTTGGGTTGCCTGTTAAATAATGTTACTTTAATCTGTACAGATCGATATAAACAATTCACATGTTCCCTATGATTTGTGATTTTTATGGGGATATTAAAGCTTCTTTTAATTATTCGAGATTTTTTCTATGTTGGATGATGAGCAGGGAAAACATAGGATGCACTCGCTTCACATCATGGTCGAGAATATATTTTTACTAGTTGACAGACTCTCAAGGATAAAATTGAGTATCACTCACTAAAGAGAGAGAAATTGGGTGCTAAATTGAATGAAATATCAACAGCAGCAGGAGAAATCACAGGTTTCACATATGCTTAAACACTTCAGTTTATTCCATCACAGATCACGTGCCATTTGAGGGCTTGATGTAGCAACTACAATATCTAATACAACGACAAAGGCACACAGGAGCACATTAAGAAACCACATGGTTGGGAGCTGGGCAGAATAAAAAAACTGAGAACTGGATATTGAGGAGCACATCAGCACTTGAATCGAGCAATGACCAAATAGAAATTAGCAGGACTGGACAATGGAGGTCTGGTACAAAGAGACAGTACTGGGATGGTGACAAAGGGGATGTAGTCACATGGAGTGGGGCAGTGGAGGGAAGCTGCAAAATTGGATTAAGCAGGGATTCCCGAAATTGATGAGGAGCAAGAGAGTGACCAGGAACCAGACCTGGAAATAACCCCCTTGCCTCCCAGGTGAAAGGAGTCTCCATTCCACCAAACAGCCTCTCACCAGTTTTGCAGATTTGGTTTGATAGCTCTGTGGTTGGCACTACCAGCTCAACTGCATCAAACACTGTGAACCTGCTAACTCAATATGCACTCTTCATTGTTTGGATAGTGCATGATTTAAAGGCATGATAATGAATGCCTGAGTTGAACCCTGTCAAAAAAGTAGAGCACTGCTACAATGCTTCCTGATATGGAGACAAAGAATGTGGTGCGGCACTGTAGTACATCCCACAGAAAATGCTGGACAATAATCCGGTAGGAAATCCCTTTTTTGCTGTGCGCTTCCTTTTTTTGATTTGATTTTTGGACTTAGGATGTCTGTTATTTTGACCTCTGATACGTTAGTCTTGGTGATTAGCTCCCAATTACATGTGCAGTGCCGTAAAATAGAAAAACACAAATTTGTGTTTAAATTAGTAAATTTGAAACTTTGATAAGACAGCTGTAGGGAGTGCAAAGGTCTGAAACAGCTGCCCCCGGTGCGAATCTGTTTATGTAAAACATTTTAGTATACAGTGGTGCAAAGTGATATGGGTTAACTTTTGCAGTAAGATACCCTGTTGATACAGAACCTGGGTCACACTTGTAAAATAGGTGGAGAATCTTTGAGTACTTTAGTTATATTTGTTACGGTTATTGTCACCAATCACTAAGTGCATTCATATTTTAAATGTAAGGAGTCTCTCTGGCAGAAAGCTGCCTGGAGCAGCAGTACAGAATAAGACTTTCTTACTGCCTGCTGGAATAATTCCCATGGCTTGATAGAGGAATGTGTAGACTATTTTGTCTTGCTATATCCTAAATCTAAACAATGGGACATATGCTCCAAAGGCGATTAAGGAGAGCCTTTTAATGATCCATTAGGACAAAGAGGTCCAACTCCTGTCCAGAGAAACGTGCATGCCTATTGGAACTTCTCTTCTGAAGTGGGAAAGGGAAAAAGCGCCTTGAGATAGAGGAAGCTACATCCACCTAGAAAAGAACCAACAAATCGAAACTGAGCTGCCCGTCACATGGCCATCTGCTTTCCGTTATGCGTGCTCATTAATGATAACGGTGACCTATGGAACAGAAGCGATGAGGGGTCGTGAAGCATTCACCTTAAATAAAATCTAAACAAGAGTGTACAAATCTGTGTTTAACATCTCCAAATCAGCCTCTCCAGCACAAGTTAGATTACAGTTCGGTTTGACAAACCAAACACTTCAAAGTAAAGGTGCATATATTAAGCTATGTTGGAGGCTACGTGCATCCGAAAGAGGCTCCATTGATAACCTGTGCTGGAAAGAAATTGAGGAGCAAAAACAGAACAACATAAAAGGCTCCTGGGGATTGCATCTAAATCAGGCTATTGAGGAACTATGCCCAAAAGACGTCTGGATAGCCAGTATTGGGAAAGCGGCATTTTATGAAGCGATCAAGGTAACAATTAGACATCTGTCTCATACAACAGATATGAACACCTTCTTACAAAGACGCCATGCCTGGTCAGTGATCAATTCATATATAAACTTGCAACCTCAGGAATACTTATTAGCTCATTTTTCAACGACTATAAAACATCAGTTTATGCAATTCCGCTTTGGCATGTGGGAAACGAAGGATCTTACCGCAAACTGGAAAGAGCAGTTTCAAAACCAAGAGTGTCCAAATATAAGCAAGAATCTCTAACACATATTCTTTGCGTATGCCCTAAGTTCATGAAAGAAATGAAAACATTTCTGAAAGAAACATTTATAAAATTGAACATCCGCACCTACAGACAGGCGGTAACCACCTGGTTAGGAGGTTCTTCAATCCCCCTAGTCAGCAGGGGCGTAACATTTTTAAAACTGAATCTAAAAGAAATAGAACAAACAAAGGATCAATAGATTAAAAGGACCATAAGGGAGAATAGAATATTTAAGATCAATCGACCGCAGTAATGTCAACTTTTAAGATTACAGTTCGCATAAAGCACAAGCACTTTCACAAGGATAAATTCCAGGACTACTAGTTGAAATAAAGAAGAACGCGTCTTCTCTGTCCAGCAGTTTTAAAGAAATTTAATATATTCACCATACATAAGTACTTCAATTAATAACTTTAGAGGCCATACCCAGACGGGCGACCTACACTCGTATCCAGCTGAATTTGTCAACACTCTTGCACTTCTCTACAAAAGAACTGTTTCCTTCACTAAAAAGTGACTGTAAGACTTTTCGTTTTTATATTTTTTATATTAGGTTTACCAATGGATTTTCTTATGATGTCATTATTTAAGTAAGAGTGAACCTCGAATCAGGAAGGAGTAAGATAAGCCTGGGACATTATGCACTTTAAAAAGAATACATTTTTCGTCTATGTTTACATGTTAACATTGAAACGTTTGCAAAATAAAAGACCAAAAGTTTTTTATGTATGTATTTTAGTGTAACGGTTTTAAAAGACTAAACACTTGAATAAACTTGAACTTGAACCAGCAAATCAGTTGCAGCTGGGTATTTTGCTGTGGATCTAAATCTGTGGGAAATTTCTGCAACTGGAAATCATGCACTAGTACTGAAGATCTGGATATCTTCATCACTTACTTTTTAAACAAATACATTTGTTCTTACATTGAGTATAATCGTTCTCTCTTGCTCTCTCTACCTAGTGGCTTTTTTTTTTAGAACAGCAGCCAGCAGATTGCTTTGTTTGTTTTTTTCTTTGGTTTAAAAAAAAAAAAAATCAGAATTTCAGCTTCAATATGCATCCCAATTATGTTTCCCCATACCTTGTGATCCATAATTCTGATATCTTTTATGTTTTTTTGATGATTTTCCCTGATTATATCGTTAAAAGCTAGCTTATCCTATAGGAACTACATTGTTTTGTCTTTATGGTAGCTTAGTCACAACTTACATTAACTCAGTATCTGGAATCGGCTCGGTCAGATATGGAGAAAGCCATGTCTGAAAGTGAATGTCTTCATCAAAATTCACCTCTTGCTCCAGTAGTGCTCAGTTTAGAGCAAATTAGGGTGCCCAACAACAGTTCTAATGTCACTCCAAGCACGGGACTGATAATTAAGTCCATATGCCATGGGGAATTGAGTGACCATGTCAGAAGGTCTTAAAAAGGATACTGATTCACTACAAGGTGACCATCAATGTTTGGAAAATCCCAAAAAGAAGAATGAATAAACTCCAAACTACTACCGCTGCTAACCACCACGATGCAGAAAGAAACACAATGTAATTTTGATCCAGTGACAATATTGAACAAGAATTCTCCTCCCAGTAACAAGAAGGTGTATGTGTGCAATGTAATCATCTAGGATTCATTCCCTGGCATCTCTGCAAAAGCATCATTGATATTATACAAGATAATAAAAATAGAGTGAACTTGGGCAATAAAGTACCCCTCTATTCTTACCATGGCAAAGGAACCAGCTTTGAGTAGCATGAGTCAGAGAGATGAAAGGACTGCATCTGCATTTAATCAAAGTTGCCTATTTCAGATTGAGTATAACATTCCTACCCCAAGCATAAAAATGACAAAAAGCTACAAGGACCCAAAATATGAGAATAGAGTTGAGAACCTCTCTGCCCGCTCTGTAATATTCTGACATATTTAAATGGGGGATCCCTCTTACAGTTATTTATCCAACATCAAGTCAAGTGAAATTGAATGTGTGGCTTTTGTAGAGGATAATAACATGGTTGGTATCAAGCATAAAGACATGACTAATATCAGCGCTATGAAATTGAAACGGAAAACCTGATAAAGTCACAAAGGAAACTCTTTCTTGATTGGGGTATTGAAATAGTTCAAAACGCAGAGGCGAAGTATCCAGCATGAAGAAGGCGGCTTAGGGATAAGCAGAATGTGATTCCCCAATAATGTGAATTACATAAATGTGAGCGTCTTAAGATGCGAGCAAGGTGCCCAGCAAGCATCTAAGGAATTCGGGAACAACTTGATCACTCAACAGAAGACTGGTGAACGTTCATGTTTGTACGACGTTACAAAGCAGGCATTTATCATGCATCTGCCTTTACCACGCATACCTTTACCAAGCAGGTAAGTATAAATAAGGTAAGTGAAATATATATAGAGATATATTTGAATTTTTTTATCTTTATTTTTTGGGGGGAGACCCCCCATACCCCTCTCTCATTTTTTTAAATACATAGATTAATGTTCTTTTTTTATTGAGGGAACCCCCTTTATTAATTACCCTTACCACCCTATACCCCTACCTACTGCTAACCCCCCAATACCCTTTTCACCCAATAACCCTAACCACCCCTAAACCCTAAAAATACCCTTTCCACCCAACACCCTTACCCACCCCTAAACTCTAAAGACACCCTTACAACCCAATACCCACCCCTAAACACCCTTACAACTCAATACCATTAACCACCCCCAAACTCTAAAAATACTCTTTCCACCGAACACCCTTAACCACCCCTAAACCCCCAAAATACCCTTACAATCGAATACCCTTCCTCGCCCCTAAACCCTAAAAATACTCTTTCCACCCAATACCCTTACCCACCCCTAAACCCTAAAAATATCCTTACCACCCATTACCCTAAAAATACCCTTACTACCCTATACTCGTGAACCGTTAAGTGTGTGTATATAAATGTGTGTGTGTGTGTATATATATATATATATATATATATATATATGTACACACACACACATATGTATATATATATATATATATGTTCCAAAAGTGCCCAGCAAGCAAGGACGCACTCCGTTGCAGGTAGGTAACCACCTTTATTTCTAAAACAAACAGACAACTTTCCACCCCCTTTTAAGTCCTCACGGCCTGACGCGTTTCAGAGTACTTTAACTCCTTCCTCAGAGGCCGACATGAGTGTCCAGAAACTTGCGTGCGCTGCCATTTCCCCTTCGTGCTAAAACCATTTGTATTGGCCTCCGGTGTGCCTAATTAAATATGTAGATTATTTTCACAAAGCACGCTGGTAGATGCAGTCCATTGTACACATTTTAACCCTCCAGTGGGTCTGCTCACTCACGTTTTAATACAGGACATCAATCACGGCCCTCCATTGGGCCTCGGATGGAATTTTGTCTGCTTTAGTAAGTTTCCTGCTGCGCCAGATGCAAGGAAATAAAGGTGGTTACCTACCTGCAACGGAGTGCGTCCTTGCTTGCTGGGCACTTTTGGAACATATATATATATATATATATATATATCCATATATCTATCCAGAAAAAGTTAATCGCTTCAACTCCAGCCTCTTTAGACGGCGGGCCGTGGCGAATTAGCGAAGCCCATAACATCCACACTTCATCGTTGTAATGTCACACACAATGATCACGACACAACGCGTTTCGGAAACCAAGTTCGTGAACAAGGGAACTTGGTTTCCGAAACGCGTTGTGTCGTGCCAAAATAAAAATATCTGCTTACAGCATTTGGGGTGCCGTGGATCATTGTGTGTGACATTACAACGATGAAGTGTGGATATATATATATATATATATATTCACTGAAAAAACCATAGGTTTTAGGGACAGTTATAGTTAGTTGGACATTTCACTCGTACAAAACCATAGAAATTCCCCCGTTATAGTTAGTTCAGCTAACTATAACTCGCGCACCCGCAATGCACTGCTGATGACGTCACATATTACATCACTCATGACATGGTCAGTGACATCACTGATGACATCTCTGATGACATCTCTGATGACATCACTGATGACATCATCCATGTGATAATTTCATGCATCTTCTCACACCCTAATATAACCTTTGATACACCCACTCTAAATTTCAGACTGCCATTCTCAAAACCATAGACACTCCAACACCAATAACTACATACCCACTCACTGATTCTTAGGTCTACACACACATCCACTCACTCACCCGTACAGTCACTCATACTTACGGTCACTCAGTACTAGGACTATCATATGCACTCATACACCTATATAGACACTCGCACACCGCCACTCATCCATAGAGGTACTCACACACCTAGTCAGTCATGCAAATAATTAATCACACTGCCATTTACTCACCTATACAGTTATACACACACCAGCTCACTTACTCATACAAATACTAGCACATTCTTATGCTCTTATACAATCACTGATACAAGTACACACTCATCCATACAGGCACTCTCACAATCACACACTCTCACTTATAGCCATTTATGTACTCCAACACACATATATACTGCCTTTCACATATGTAGTTACTCACACATGTACCACTGAGATATACATTCACTCACTAACACACCCATACACACACTCACCCACACTCACCCACCCATACAGTCCATCACAGATGCACTCTTGAAACCATGCACCCAGTGAATCACCCACTCACACATCTATGCACAGTCACACACACCCCACCCACACAAACACTCAGGCACCCACACAGATACTCAGACAACCAATCAATAACCCATGTAGACACTCATGTACCTATTCACAAACCCATGCAGCCGCTTACACACCAACAGACAGACGGATACAGACATTCACACAGTTTAGTCACTAACCCATGCATTCAGTAAGATACGTTTAATCACTCACTTATAGAGTCAGTCACGCACCTATTAAATCATCCATTCAGACACTTATACACCCACTCATTCTTCAATACGCCTTTCCCTATATATATTAAACATATTTAAACTTTACAGAAACACACAGTCACTGGATGATGTCATCAGTGATGTCATTTGAGATGTCATCAGTGATGTCACTGACCATGTCATGAGTGATGTAATATGTGATGTCATCAGCAGTGCATTGCAGGGGCGTAAGTTATAGTTAGGTCAGGTAACTATAACTGATGAATTTATCTGGTTTTGTACGAGTGAAATCTGAGCCTAACTATAACGTCCCTGTAACCTTTGTTTTTTTTCAGTGAATTTCTAAGGTTTTTTTAAATACTATTTCCTAACTATAATGTCCCTGTAACCTGGCCCCCCAAGAACACTCAGTATCCAAGGGGATTTCATCCTCCAGCCAGTAGTGAGCCAGGAGGCGCGTTTGCAGAGTGGTGCAGAAAGGGGGCGTGGCCTCCGAAAACCTCTGATCAGTTCTGCTGTGTGGGACTTAATGAAGGTAACAGGAGGGCTTGTTGTCCCCCAAGGACACTCTAAAGTCAAGGAGACTTCATCCCCCAACCAGCAGTGTGCCATAAAGCACTGGTTGCAGAGTGGTGGAGAAAGGGGGCGTGGTCTCTGAAGACCTCTCAGGAATCCCGCTTTGTGGGACTTACTGGAGGTAACAGGAGGGCTTGTTGGCCCCCCAAGGACCCTTTGCAACCAGTGGGACTTCATCCCCCAATGAGCAGTGCGCCAGGAGGCACGTTTGCAGAATGGTGGAGGCCGCGTGGCACCCCTCCCTGGGCCGTGTTCGGCCCCAATGACTCCATGCCCCTGGGGCAAGCCTTTTTTTTTTTTTTTTTTTTAAATTTTTTAATAAATTGTAAAGGGGGGGTGATTTCGGCCCCGGGTAGCCCATCCCCGGGGCCTGGCCTCTGATGTGGGTGACCTGCTCCCACCCAGTGCACCAACTTAC
This sequence comes from Calotriton arnoldi, assembly GCA_963921515.1. NCBI lineage: Eukaryota > Metazoa > Chordata > Amphibia > Caudata > Salamandridae > Calotriton > Calotriton arnoldi. Next base: position 465,497 of record CAWUFW010006125.1, on the reverse strand, counting down.
AAATGTTGGATACCGCGTGGGGAGCCCCAAGGCCCCCGTGGTCCCTGCTGGGTCCCCGCCTCCTGCGGGAGCCGGCATTGCTTTTACACTTGGGGAGCTGCTAACATGGAGCTCCCTGTGTGTAAAAGCAGTTGTGGTCCACTTTGAGCAAGTGAGAGCAAAACGCTCTTGCTTGCTCAAAGCAGAGCACAGTTTGCTATAGCATGGCGGGAGCGGTAAGGCTCCCGTCAAGCCATAGCAAACAGCTATGCCCCAGGGGTGGGCCCCCACGACATAGCACTAGCCGGCCCTGAGGGGGTGGTGTTCCCCAGGGCTATTATTGGCTCCAGGAGGGGGGCATTTGGCCACCTCCTTTTTTAATTTTGCCCTGGGAGGTGGTGGTCTCCGAAGTCTGCGGTGGGACGCACGGCCCCCACACTCAATTTATGAAAAGGCCCAGGGAGGTGGCGGTCCCTGGGGCTGAGGGGGACTCTGTGTGCCCCTGCATTATTTGTAATTAAAGCCCTGGGGAGGTGGCGGCCCCTGGGGCTGCGGTTGGTCCGCGCTCCCCCTACAGTATTTGGAGACTAAGCCATGTGGAGATGGCGGTCCCCGGGACTGGGGGGGTCCAAGAGGACTCCCCGTGTATAAACAAATAAGCTCTGGGGAGGTGGTGGTCCCCGGGTCAGCAGGGGAGGCTGTACGCGCCTACCCCGCATTAATTAGTGGAAAAGCCCTGGGAAGGTGGGGGTCCTCGGGGCATATTAAGACAGTTGGCATGTCATTGCAGTGTGAAGAGGTGCTTTAAACGGTGTGATAGAAGGAAAGAAAACATCGCAGTGATGCCACACTTAGAATCTCCTAAATTAATCTTCGTGCCTAGCAGTCATAATGATTACCTTTTCGACCCTCTTTAAACAAAGTTACAGGGAGATTTTGTACAAAAAAGTGCATGTGCATAACAGATTCGCAGCTGCAGCAAAAGTGGAGTATAAAATTCAAAGAGACGATGTTAAAAGTGGTAAGCGCATCATTACAATATTATATTTGCATAATGCCCGGGGGACCTGGCCCACCCGGGCGCCCATAATGAACGAGCGAGGAAGCCCAAGCATCTTTTTTTTTTTTCTTTCCATTTTCGGCCAGATCCGCGGATCTCCCCGAAAATGTAAAAAAAAAATGTTTTTTTGACCACGCCAAGAGGCTTAAGAGGTCAGGGCATTTCTATCCTGCCCCTTTTCTTGTTACATTTTTTTCTGTGACACGGTTCAACGGAGTCACAAGATGGCTGCCAACACTTCCTTATTTGAAGTGTGGGCAGCCAATCAGATCTCAGCACGAGATCGGGAGGAGTCACAAACCCTTGGCATCCCCAGTTGTATATCTGAAAAACATTTAAATAACTCCGCAACTACTGAACGGATTTACACCATTTTACAAAAAAGGGTGCTTTCTGGACCAACAGCTACCTTACTGCCAAATTTGGTGTAATTCTGTTCAGCAGTTCAGGCAGTAGCCGTGTCTTAAGTTTCCTATGGAAATTAACATGGGAAAAACGTGTTTTGGAACCCCCCCTTTTTCTTGTGCCTCGATTGACCGATCACTCCAAAATTTTCAAGACAGCAGCTGAAGCGAGTGACAAACTAGTTTTGAAAATTTTGCGAGGATTCGTCAAACGACACTAAAGTTATTGGCAAATGAAAAAACGCTCTTTCTATGGAAACTACATCCTAACTATAACTACCTACTGGTGACCGCCAGTAGGTAATACACACACACACGCATATATATATCCTTACCTTAAATAGAGTTGCCATGCTTGGTATTAGTATGTGTGGTAAAAGACTCAAGAAATGCATGCGTGGTAATTGCTGCTTTGTAAGGGCTGTTTCCCATGATCATGTGATTAGAAAGCTGTCAATAACAAGTAAAAACAGAAACTGTAATTAAGATATTGGGATTGTGTGCCAAATTCCTACAATCAACATCTGCAAATCGCTAACGAGGAAGGAAAGTGAGGCACAGCAGCGCCAATAGTCATCAGCTGTCGCTACTAACTTGGAACATAGCAGATGCAAGTAAACTTAAAACTGACTCTGAACTCATGGGGTTCTTAAGTGGCTATTCCATAATATGCTTCCAGGAAACATATACCAAGGAAGATCTGGCTCTTAAAGGATTTAACTCAAAGACAAAATCAGCAGTTAAGCTGTCTGAGAAGGGAAGACCTTCGGGTTGCCTTGCAATTTACAGCTCCACTATGCTGGATTATGCATGGTCCACAGTAAAGATAGACTCAAACTATATTTTAGGAACAGAGATTAAATTCAAAAGCGGAATTCAAACGGTAATAGTTCTATACAGTACATCCATATCACCTGATCCAGTAAGAAAGAGATTAACTCAGGATGCACTCGATCGGCACCTAAAGGATCAAGAGCTGGCACATGCGGACAACAAATTCATGGTGACGGGGGGATTTAAATGAAATACTAATTCCTATTTGTTTTCAAGATGCTGCACTAAGTGAATTAAAAAACTCCGTCAAGATTCTGGATATGTGGTGCTGAACTCACCTGGAACTGGTAGATGTGATAAACTTTTGGACAACCTTATTTGATCCAACCCTAGTAAATTTAAATGGCTGTTTTTGTCCAGACATTCCAACAGTGCCAACTCACACAGTTGGCAATTCTGCCAAAGTGTTACACTACACACTAGTAGTAACTCCTTGTCTTTTGGAGAGGGCAGTTCCTTTCACCAAAAGAAATCACCAGCCGCAGGCGACAAGAATTAATTGGGGACTACATTATAATGAATTATTCAAGGCAATTTCCTCCAAAGACGAAAACACCAGCTTGCGTAAACTAAGATGGATTTTCCGTTCTGAGGAAAAGTACTGTCAGTGGAAAATAAATCATGGTGGAGAACTGTTAGATCTAATGAGTAGAACGAATGAGGGAACAAATATTATCAACCTGGAAAGAACCTTGCTTGTAAATTTCCATCATGCTACTGAGAACGAATTGAGAATGTTAACCCTCGACGTCAAAAGGCAGCACGCAAAGATGAATGAATACTCTTAGTACACACAGGAACCATGAATTTTGAGAAAAGAGCTGAATAAATTGTTACAACATTATCAAAAACGTGGTCTGGCAGCCACCAAGTTAATCGTCAAAGATCTAAAACAGAAATAGCGACCTAAATGCTGGAAATAAAGACAGCATTTCAGACAATGAGATGGTACTACATTTGCAAATGGGCATTGACTCGAGACACCAAGGAATTTTGGCAGCTAATTTTATAATTTAGAAACAACTCATGCTGCAATACATAGCATAGATGCGGAGTCATGGGGAAATTATTTTTGGAAACTTTAGTATGATCCTTTGTCATACGAAGAGACTTGTGAAAACCCCAAGGGTGTTCTTTAGGTGACGAGAGCTATGTTCAAGTCCCAGGGTGAAACAAGAATGGATGCCAGATGCTGGTGGATGGCCAACTTCAAAATCAATTTCTGAAAAATGCATTAATAAAAATATATATATTTTTTTAAATAACAATGCTGGCAATTTCTAACGTGGACATAGTGAAAATCATGTCATTTTCAAGAAGCAGTGGTGCACCTGGCACAAATGGAGTTCTCATTACAGTTTTTAAATCCAACCTTGATACATGGTCTATTCCTCTACTAATATTCTTCAAGGGATTCAATAGTGCATCCCATTCATAAAAGGGTTCTATAAATGATCTCCAGAATTATAGAACAATAGCCCTTCTTGACACTGAAGCAAAGATGTTTGCCAGAGTGTTACTAGCTGAACTGAAAAATTGGGTTAGCAAATTAAACGTATGGCTAACTTTTCAGACTGTCTTTAGAAAAGGCTGTGAAACATTGGATAATATAACCGCTATTCATTTGTTAGGAAAAGGCAATAGCTAGTAAGTCATCATTTGATATTTGCTTTCTCGATTAAGTGTAGCATTTGATAAAGTCAACAGAGGAACACTGCGGGGAAAGCTAAATGCCTGGAATATCCCAACAACTCTTCAGTGCGATCCGCCTTTTACACACCGGCACGTAGCTTAGGGTTAAGTTGGGTTAAAAAGACTGGAGTTCAGCATTGTTAGCATAACAACTTCGGCTGATTTACAATTTATCAAATATTGTTTTAGATTAGAAAATGCACCAGTTGAGTCTTTCAAAAATATGACCTGGAAGTAATTAGAAGAGCATCCCACAGTACACAACTATAATACCTTGACAGAATTTTAAGAGAGCTGCAGCTAAAGGAATGTTGGGATAATAATATTGAAAAAGGACATTTTTAAAGTAAAATCAAAGTTGGCGGAATGGACAAATTCATTCAAGAAACATATTTGTTTTTGGAAAACATTCTAGAGCACAGCTCCTAGTCCCATCATACTCTTTGCCTTCTTCTCAAGCTTATCTTGCCATGAACTTAAAAGAATAGTTAAGACCCAACTATATAAGATTGAGGTTCCTTTTGTTGACGCTTAAAACTTTAAAATCTTGGAAAAATCATGCTGCGTGTAAATGCTGCAGAAGTTGCGGATACAGTCTTGAATCAGTTGCATGTTATTTGTACCTATCCATCTTTATTGATTTTACAAAATAAATGTTTACGCTCATGTTTTAACCAGTTTGGTGTAAGGTCTATTAAGGAAGCTATTACAGTGTGAATGCAGTGTTTGAATCTCCAATTTATTAAAATACCTAGAATTAGCAACACTAGAACTAGAGAAAGTGGAAAAAGTCTTCCATGCTTCCTCTTGCTCACTGTACTAAAGTAGCCCATACTTTAGCCAGGGTCCATGGAGTTTAATTTACACTAAGTTAGTTATTTGCACAAAGTAGAACTAGGTAAACTACAGGAACACGTTTACCTGCTCTTCAAGGGATCATCAGTCTGACACCAAAGATGATGGTTGAAAGCTTAGACGTTTTGGATAAGCATATTTGTCGTTTTTAATTCTTATTAAATTCACAGTTTGCACAGTTATTTTAAGGTTTTAATATTTTTGTAATTTTTATGAAAATACAACCAATAGGGAAAAGTCTTTTGGTCTTGGTTGAATTGCAAAAGACTTTTGCAAGCAATGGTATGCACAAAACAGATGTAACACACAAATTAAAACTAGGATCAAAAGAAGGATAAGCATGTTTGCACAACAAGTTAGTAGTCGCGAAGGTGAAGGTAGAGGGTCCATATTTGTGAGAGCACTTTGTTTATGAATTAAGAATGAGTACTGATGAAATCTGATTAATTCAAGGATTTTACATAATTTGTGGAATATAATTCTGTTTAATTATTGTAATGGTTTTATTTAACTTGAAAAATAAATTTCTTTGATGATTGATAAACCTAGATATTTCTCAGGAGTATATTTTACTTCCTTATGTCAACAGAATCAGAGGAGTTGTTCTGAGGGGCACAGATGACAGCATGATCACTATAGGTGATAAGCACATACTTTAAGAGCAATCTATCTCAAATGAGCTTAGCTGAGTGACCGGCTTAAACAGTTAGGTCTGTGATTCTCACCCCTGAAGTGTTTGTATGGGATGTCACTGACCCAGATAAGGTAGCTATCCAGACCTGTCCTGATACCTCCCTGTCTGAGATGGAGTGGCCTAGTACATGTAACACCTACACATGTTGAAAAATGTGTACATGTAGCTATGATAGAATTGTATCAGCTAGTTAGAGTGGTCACTATGACCATTCAGGGAGTTCTGAGACTGCTGAGCCTGCATGAATGGATCAGGCTCCCCCAAAAAACTAAAGGGGACAGAAGATGATGGATAGCTCAGGAGGACCCTAACCCTAAAGGAGATGCCCCAGACATGAGGGGGAGAACTAGTCCTCCCTAATTCTACAAACCACAGAAAAAAATGCATTACTCTAGAAGTCCTTCTGTATAAAGTGGAGGTGCATGACAGAAGAACACAATTGGTTGTTAAATGCCTACTTTAGTGGCGGAAGGTAGGCGTCTGAATGACAGCAGTGTTTCAGAGCTCCTGATCAATCCTCCTCTAGTATTCTACTGATGTTGCTTTGCTGTATGCCATGAACGTGTTGAAAGTGGCTACTGAAAGAGGGCTATGGCATTAACTGGACAAACAAAGACAGACTTGGATAGCAGTGAGATTAGCTTTGTCACTTTCAGACTACCCAGCCTGAGTGGGCTGTTGAGTGCTCTTTGCAGAGAACGCTGACTAGTGGTAGCAACCACATCAACGGCTCGGCCACCTGGTGGGAAATGGAGACTAGTCTAAGAATGACTGATAACTTGGTGGGACTATGGTATGCAAAAGAGATGATGTATTTGGCATGCCACATCTTAACCGGAGCCATGGACGGTCCTGTCAGCACCTGAAGGGAAAGTGTACGGAGAAGGATCTCTGAGTTGGTTCAGTTAGTGGCCTTTCTTGACTGTGGCGATTTGAGTGTCCGTCCAACTTCAGGGCAGGAATGAGCTGCCTGCAGTAACACCCCGGCCTCGGCAATTACGGATTCTGCTAATCTTTTGAATTGAGCCTGCAGGACCTTTTTTGGAGGGAATCTCAATAGATGTCCATGTTGTTGACATCCAGATGCAATGACTAATTGGCAGAAAGGTAGAGTGAACTTTTTAAGCCACATGGTCATGGATATGAAGGGGACAAAGTGAAGCTTGAGGAGACTCTCTGAGAGTGATAATTTGCCGAAAGGAGAGATGTTTCTTGATTCTTTCAATGCTGGACTAAATGATCTGCAAGGAAAAATTGCCACAGACAAAGTTCCACAGCAGTAAAGCCTATGGGAAGTACATTTCAGGGCTTGACTTGCAGAATGGTGGGAGTTAAGCAAGCACTGGAATCCACTGCTGGCAAGGTGAGTGCACTCTAAATCAGAGGCCAATCTGAGTTGTCAGTGATGTCTTTTAAACATAATGTGATCAGGACTCTGGTAAAACCGTATGCGGATGTTGAGATCTTGAACAACCTGAGCAGCAGGTGCTATCTCCGAGTTCTAGGCTTTGCTCTGGAGGTTCCAAATGATGTATTTACTACTGAGACGGAGAAGGTGTTAATGGAATTATTAGACTTGCTACCTGTGCCTGAATATAAGCTATATAAGGTGCTGGAAATGCTCTTTTGGACGGAAAATGGGAGGAATGGCGATTGTGCATTGTTTTTGGACAGAGAGAGGTATAGACTCCATAAAGCAGCCTCCTAGAAGAAATCTGTGATGCTAGGTGACAACAAGTTCCTGATTTTGCCAGATTTAAGTCCTGGCCTGAATGAGACAGGTCACTAAAGGTTGTTGACCTCAATGGGATACTCATTGAAATGTATGGTTTAGTACCATACTTTTTTTCAGTCTAAATCAACCTTATTAAATTGTCTGAGCCTGCCACCAGAGTAATTCCTACATTTTTCTCATACGCCAAAATGACTTGAGTGGGCAATCTGTTGAAGGCATTGGTTGGGTGTTGGTGTACTCTGTGGGGGGTGGTAAGGGTAAAGGTTCTAGGACAGATGTTGACTGGAATATAATGACATGGAATTTCTGTAGATGTTACTGGGCTTCATTTTATTGAGGGTGGCTTAACTATTCCTCTACTTTCTCTTGGGCCCTAGATTCAGCTGTTTTCTATATGCTGGATTTATGATTTCAATAGAAATGTTTGGTGCTGTCTGTGGTCGGATTAAACTGACGGGAGAGATGGTGGATATAGTCTTCTTTGAGTATATTTACATTATCAAGGTTCATCTTTATTATGTTTAATGAAAAGATGTAAATATGAAACCTTCAGATAAAATGGTGTTCTCTACAGCAATCTAAAGGACCCTGAACCCTGCCCGAATAGGAGGTTAATGGTGCCTCAGTACTTCAGGGGGTTCCTGTCGGAGTTTGCTCACAATATCTCTTTGGCTGCATACATTGGCATAACCAAGATCCAGGTCAGACTGATGAGCCATTTTTTACTGGCACCTAAAGGGGAACTAGGAGTTCTGTTGCTTTTGCATGACCTGTCAGGCGAGTGGCAAGTCTAGAGAACTGCACATGTCCCTTAATTCCACTGCCACTGATGGTGATGGACATAGACAGACTCCTAGAACCAAATAGCAGACAACTGGTTCATTTTGATGGTCAAGGGACAGCACACCAGGTACCATTGGGCTATACGTCTGTGAATGTTCACTACATCTGTATTTGGTATCACCCAGATTTGTAGTTTTACTTTAGAATGTTTTCCCCAGGATACATGTTTAGACAAATGATGGACAATTGTTATGTCCATGATAGCAGTGTGGTACTAGTGCAGAGTAACCTATAAGTTCTTCCCATACCACCCATAACCAATATGTTTGAAGAAAGATTTAAAAAGACCCTGAAAGGCATGATGCAGGGACTAGAAGTGACCTGCATGGTGAAGTGCCACACACGTTGCTTACCTACAGGTATATTCTGCAGATTTTAGTAGAGTACAGGCCCTTTGAGTTTCTGCTGGGAAAACCCAGAGAGATCCCGGAGTGTCATATGAGATAGGTGGGAGTGCGCTCCTAAGAGTCCCACATGAGATGTTGTGGACTTTGTGCTCAGACTGGGGCAAACATGATCCTGTAGATGAAAAGGGCCACTAAAAAGCTGTAAGCCTGTCAGGACTTGATTCAGCTGGTATGATCACAAAGCCACAGTGACCAACATGAAATATGGGTCAGGGGAGTAGAGCATGTGGTGTCCGTGGTCTTCCAAGAAAAGCATGCCAGAGTGTCCCCAATGCTGTCGAAGATGAGCAAGGTGTATATCAGCTACCTTAAGTTCTTATATGAAATGGCTGACATTGACATGTGTTGGTGACAGATGGATAGAGTAGGAGTGAGCTCTATTCTTATACCACACAATGAGAAGGACGGCTTAGCAGCGAGAGTAACTATTTTGCTGTCTGACAGATCAGCAGAGAGACTGATACTGAGACAGTCCTCTGACACCAGGATTTGCTTTGTGTGTCATGATATTGATATAGATGACAGCCTTCATCTCAAGAATAATATTTACAGGCTGCTGGACAAGGTAAAATCCAGTATCTAGGATGAAGAGTACACAAAAAAAAAATATATATATATTTATTCTGGAAGACTTTAACAACTACCCAGTACTTACATGTGATTTGCTGTAACTTTGATTTGACTTGATTAGATTTCCCTAACTGTGTTTGGAAATGAGAGGTCTGCATTCCCCATGCTGACATGGCACTTTCGGATAAAGTAATATTTTTTGACTGCCAGCATGCTCCAAGGTTTTCATAACTTGCTCATGCCTAGACTTGAAGACTACAGTGCTGCCTACCTGAATGATATTACGGTCTACAACTCCAACTGGGAGGACCTTCTGGTACATCTCCAGGATGTACTTCAGGCCTCGTGGCAGGCAGGCCTGATTATCAAGCCCAGAATGTGACAAAAACTACAAGGTTCTGGTGTACCATGACCACGCAGTTGTTGAGGGTCATGTACTGTCTCTTTAGCCAAAGGTTTTTAGGGGCCTTCCAAGCCCAGGTCCACTTGATAGCCTTCCTAGGGCTTACAGGGTATTCCATAAGCTTTTGGTTAGGAAGCATCATGGCATTTTAACAGAACAGACTTTCATGAAACAACTCAAGCAGGTTCACTGGACTGCTGATCGTCAAAAGAGCTTTGACAGCAAAAAAGCAGCAACTACTCTGAGGGCACTATACTATAGCAATGAGTTTATTGTGTAGAGAGATGCTTCATACCATGGATTAGGGCCATTTCCATTACAAATTAATGAGAATTGGTGAGACCACTCCGCAGGTTTTATCAGCATACATCTGCCCACGGATTAACATTGGAACACGGTCAAGAAGGGAGACCTTTTATGTTGTCTAAATGTTGAATAAACTGAGACACTTCTTGTTTGGGGCTAATTTCACAGTTCAGACAGAGCACACCCTGCTAAGGTGGTTGATGCAAAAGAGGGGAGAGCTTTGCAAACAGTTTAAGTGGCCCATTACCCAATGAGAGGGCATCGCCGGTACACAGACCACAACAAATGGAAGTGCCCAAGAGGGTGGATAGTTCCTTTCTAGTCCTAGCCTGGGGTGGTGGTGGAACTGTGTGTGCGTAGAACGTAATTATTTCTTCTGGCGTCCCCACTGATTTATTTATTTTATTGTTTGACTTTGGTTAGATCACAATCGGACTTCCCTGATAAAATCTGCTAGCCTATTAAGTCGCTCCCATCTCAATGCACTCTGCCCTAAAAATGGAAAACTATTTTGTGTTTGATACTTTGGTTGAATGTGTGTAAAGTACACAAATGTTTTTCTTCTGCCTGAAATGCGTATTTTAGGTTACATCTAGGAAAAAAGTAACCTATCCATAGTTGCACATCTTTTTTGTTTTTTGTATTCTTAAATTGCCAGATTTTACACTGTAACAAGCCATCTTTAAATATGCTAAAGATTTACAAAGCTGCATATAGTTCAGATCTGAAGAGTGAAATGTAAGCTTGAATGAAATATTGTCCCCGCTTTCATTTAAACAAATAACCTAGGCTGAGAAGCCCACAAACCAAACATTTGGTTTCAAATCTTCTATATGTGCATGTTGTCTCAATAAGATGTTTTAAAAGTTTTAAAAAATTCCAATTTGGTATCTAGCAACTTGGTATGCTCTAATACATGTTGGGAGATTGGAAATAATCAAATTCAACTGTAGAGAATCTGTCACATTTTGACAATTATAACACCTGATGATTGCTGCACAATATGCCAGTGCAATCCATTTGTAATCTAATGATTCCAGTGTTTTACATTCTAAATCAATAACTAATTACTGAAGTTAAGGGCGCTTGTGTGGGTTTTAGCAATTGGGTGCAGCATAATATCTGTGTTTATGAATGCTTAAAAGAGTAATAAAAGGCTGAGGGATTGTCCCCAAAGCTTTAAATAATGATGTTTAGGTTTGTCTCGTCAATCAATGTTAAGTTCCTTATCCCTGAATCATGGAGATATACAGTCATACAGATGTTCCTGAAGAAACCCAGGTTCAGTATTTTCTGTTATTCTCTGCTGATAAATGTTGATTTTTCTTCACATGGAACTTAAGATTGTCAGAAGAATATGAGCTGAAAGACTTGCTTGTCTGTGGGCAGGTTTGTCCAACCTGACCAACAAGGCTTTATCCAAGGACTGAATTTGTCTGAACAAACTCACATGGCTGGCAAAACAATCTGCTTATCGATTGATAAGAACTACTGTCTCTGGAAATGGACTTCTATGCTTTAAAGAAAGCATTTGGCTTGTTTCCTTTACTTGAATTTGTACACTTGCCTTTGAGAGGAGAAGCAAATAATCAGCAGGGAATGCCCACCTTTCCCTCGGTTATTTACAGTGCACGTGGAGTTATTAGCAGAACATATCTGGACAACCTTAAATATATAAAGCTTTGCGTAAAATAAATTTCCCATGAAAATCATCTTGTCCTCTGACAGTATTCATATTTAAGCCAAGTGTAAGCCAGAAAGATAACATTGATTTGTCGAGAATATGCTGATTTTGCTGCTGTTTTCTGAGTTCAAGATAAAGTTAGCCCAAATAAAATTACGTAATTCGAACAAGAATCTCTCAGTAGTGAGTCAGTATTTCAGTCTTTCCACATAGAGACCGTGACAACATTTTTTCGTATTAATCTCAATTACATCAGTATGCAACCTGTTTTGCAGTGGCTGAATGTTTTACCATACGAAAGTCATGTTTCAGAAGTCCTGATACTCGGCAGATTTCATAGCTATGGGTGATTGTTAGCACAGCAAGTTGGAGTAGTATACATCTTCAGTTTTATCACCTTGGTCTTTCCATCTTTTAATTGGAGCCCAAAATACCTACTGCCCCACATTTTGCAATGGAGGAATTGGTTTTGGGGCAGTACAAGACTGCTGCCATTCCTTTTCTCATATTCAGTTTGAGTCAGGGATATGCAAATTCCGCCTTTTGCCCTGCATTATATGCAAATTAAGACCTTCCAACTAATTAATTTGACCCTGCTGTTCTTTTTTTTTTTCTACTCAAGTTCTTGACCCTTTGCGGGATTTAACATTTTCAAAACTGTTCATATGAATACTTGGCTTCCTTAGTTTTCAAGTGCTTCTGCCAATAGATTGTGACATGCAGGTTTTGACCACAATCTAATCCTTTTTTGTGTGTGTGTTTTCAAATCTCAGTGTAATGTTGGCAAAACACAATTAAGTGGAAAGCCCAGCGTGTGCTAGATGGCATTGAATATATTGGAACTAACTTGAAGGATTAAGGGGAAATTAGTTATCTGTCTCTGGTATTATCGAGCACACCTTATGATGTAATCGGTAGCTGTATTTAGCAGATGTATAATAGGGTAGTCCTGTTTACTGCCAACTTGAATGGTTTCCGAATAATTATTTCCTGTATCAGTAATCTCCCCTTTCACTAATCTCCCTTTTCTTTGCCTGACAACACTGTGGATTGTCCTTTATTGACAAAATTAAAATATTCTGGTATAGCAGAAGAAGCTGGATGTACTAGGCATGTTGCCTAAAATAGCAGACAGCATAATTGTTGAATGTGAAAATCAGCAACCAAGTTGGTTTCCTTTTTAAAAGGATATGATTCTTTCCTGCATGTTATTGGTACTTTTTTTCCAGAGTCTGTTTCTGTTTCAGCTATAGTTAATCTTATTTTATCCTGCTACACGTTTTTCCCTGCACTACATATTCTGCTAAATTGAAAGCATAAAAAATTTGGGGTGTGGCCAAGATGGTGGACACTGATTAAAGAGCTCCGCCAGCCTGCCATCCGACCTGATCCTGCTGTTGGCGTTGAACATCAGCCAGAGGCAAGGGTTGCCCTGATCTCCTTTCTGTCCATGGACTCTGCCCACCCATCCTTGAGGCCCCAGCGGACCGTTTGCCACAGAAAACTGCAGCGAGCCATGAAGTCAAGTTGGCGGCCACAAGTCTCCCCGATCACTATTAGAGGGGGTGCCCCATTTCTTCTCGCTCCCGGATGGCCCAGTGGCGGTCAGCACGACGCCTTTTGGGACCGCCTGGAGCACTATGCCGTGCCAGAAGAAGCACAACCAGGCTGGAGCCAGCCATGCGATGGACAGCGCAAAGAGCCCTTCGACATGCCCGGACCCGGAGTGGGACCCACAACAGAAAACTTCACCTGACACCATGGGAGGCCCGACCAGTCACGCATCGAACTACCAGCTCGATCACTTACCCCAGAGTAGTCAACGGACCCAGACTGCTCGTGCTACCCATGAATGGCCATGGCCCCATGGCATAAGTGGGTTGAACGGGCGCTCGGCCCGAACGATCCAGTGGCTATGGGGAAAGAGCGCCAGGCCTCCTTGCACATCCAAACGGAAATGGATTGCTTTGCCCACCCACCCCCAGAGGCCAACAAACCATGATTGCCGCTGCTCCACCCCAGGATCAGACTGGGACAGACTCCATCTTGCAGGCCAATCAGGCATCCCGCACAGCCGCCCAGTCCGGGATTGGGCAAGGGGCCGTCATTTTTTACCTCCGACGCCAAGACCTACGCAATGTTGCTGAGAGACTATGTGAGATTGAGGGTCGCTACTCCACCCTGGAAGACTCCTCAGGGGAACTCCGTTCGATGATGTCCCACCTCTCTTCTTCAGTGAAACTTCTAGAGAAGCGCACGGAGGGCACAAAAAACAGAGCGCGTGGGAATATTCTGCGGTTGGTGGGGTTCCAGGAGAAAGTTGAGGGCACGTTGCAGAAACGTTCCTAGAATAAAGGAGTCACCCCTGGCTTCCTACAGATATCCTATCACTGTGCTTCATCTTCAAGAGGGCACATTGGGCCCTGGCACAAAAACACCACTCCCCCATTCCCCCACCCGGGCTACACCCAGGGTCCTCATTGCCAGGATTCTTAACTATAAGGACCGAGATGCCATCCTTGGAGGTGCCCGGGCATGAGGCCCCATATTCTTCCAATTGTCCAGTATCCTAGTCGTATGATGCAAAAACAGAGAAAGTCCTTCGATGTTGTGAAACAAAAACTGAAAGCATTGGGTCTTGCCTACATGCTCCTGTTTCTGTCTTGCCTGAAAGTGATCTGTGACTCACGTACAATCTGTTTCGCCACCCCGGAGGAGGCTTAAGAGTGGGCGACAGAGGAGAAAAACACCTGCTGCCCCACAGGGCTACCCTGCTGATGTGGGACACTGATGGCCTGCCCCACCACAAGACCTAGGCAAACAGGGATGTACCCAGATGAGGCTATATTTCCGGAAGAGACAGGGTTGATTTCATGGCTCACCAGACTCCTTGGATGCAGAGGACATCGGGATCTGCGGGAAAGCCATGGACACAGACGGCCCATGCAAGGGCCAGACCTCAACGGTGACCTCCGCGATCGACCTGCACTCTACTGGGGATGCCCCTCCATGGTCCGTGGCTAACCCACCAGGTGTATCCCCTCTCTTGAAACTAATGAAGAGTTATACGTCTCTTGACTTAGTTTCATGCCAGCAGCACCGTATCCTACATGTTATGTAGCGGCAGGGCCTTTACAGCCCCATTCATCGTTCCTGTTCATTTTTGGGTGATGTTTTTAGAGTCTATAGAGGTGACAGATGCTTCTTGAGTGGAAGTGTGGGGTGAGGGTGGTTGGGGGCACTAGGGGCTAATTAAAGTTCTCTTGTTCTGATTTTCATTTGTTCATACTTTTGTCCACACATCTACTACAACATGTCACAGCACTGTCACACAACATGTGTTAGCCCCATTGGCTCCACTTAGACCATGTAAGCGCCCCTGAGATCTGGAAACTGCCCATCTGTACTAGGAACGCAAACATTTCAGGCTGAAAAATGGACACACTAGATATCAGTTGACGGCGGGCCAGACCTCTCTGAGGCAGCTATACCTCGAGGAGGCTAAGAAATGCTGGTTTGCCCCACAGGCATGAGTCTATGAGTGGGGATATAAGACTGGGAAGCTGCTCCATTGGCTGGCAACCCCCGACATAAGCTCTAGGCTGATTTCGATCCACACTTCTGTGGAGATTGCAACTGCGTTTGCTGCTTATTACACCACTTTATATGCTAGGCAACACCGGGACCCACGCAACCTCTTATTGCGGACCTTATCCTCGTGAAACTGTCTGCTGTAGACAGGGAGACACTGGACCAACCCGTTACTCCTGAAGAGATCTCCTCAGCTATCACAGACATGCAGACAGGTAAAACGCTGAGGCTGGATGGCTTCCCCCTAGAATACTACTGCAAATTTAGATTGATTCTTTCTACATACCTCTTAAATCTGTATCAAGAGGCGATGGAGAAAGGCCACTTTGCTCCTGAACTAGACCGTGCCACTTTTCGTAGTTCTCCAGAAATCCAAGAAAACCCCAGAGGAATGCTCCTCATTTCAACCCATTTCCCTCATCAACTCAGAATTCAAGATATACCCCAAACTTCTGGCCAACCACCTCTTACCAATCATCACATTTATCCACCCCGACCAGTGCGTGTTCTTGCTTCTGTGTAGGACGCAACATTGCATTCACCGAGTACACACTGCCCTGGTGCACTCTCTCACTCTCCCTGACTCCACTGCGCTCCTCCTCCTTGACTTCGAGAAGGGGTTTGACTCCCTAGATTAGAAGTTCCCTTTCCAGGTCCTCTGACAAATGGGATTCGGGCCCCACTTTCTCTCCTTCGTCAAGGTTCTATACACCCAAACCTGTGCACAGGTAAGGGTTGATGGCGTACTCTGCCTAATTCTCCATTGGCCAGGGGAACGAAGCAGGTTGCCCAATCTCACCATTGTTGTTCGCTCTAGCTATTGAACCCTTGGCAACATGGATTCATTGTGACGCCCAGCTATGGAAGTTCCGCTGAACAGGCTAATTTTAAGACCATTTTGCCCTTTGCGTGGACAAACACCCGCCTTTTTATGGGCAGGCCGCAAACCTCCGGTCCCTTTATCCGCCAATACCTGCATGTTTATGGCGAGGCCTCCGGTCTAACTGGGCCAAATCGCACTTGGTCCCTCTCAAAGAAAAACGCATCGAAAGTCAACTCGCAATCTCAGCTTCCAGTCCGGTGTCTTAATTCCAGATGCTTGCCCTTGGGCCGAATCTGATCTGGAGCCTCAATCTCCAACCCTTAGAGTCACAAACTCAACAAGATATGGCTAAATGGGCTGATCGACCCCGCAACGTCCTTGGGCCAGTGGCCCTCTTTAAAATGATGATCATGCCTTTGTCTGGCAAAACTTTCCATTATACATCCTGCAGATCTAGTTCAAGAAACTCACAGGACACATTCAAACCTTCCTATGGCAAAAAGGAACTCCCAAGGTTGCTTTCCAAAAATGTATCCAGTCGACTTGTGAGGGTGGCATGGGGATGGCCAATCCGAAATTGTATTACTGGGCATCCCACATGCAGGTGCTTAATGACTGGCTCTTCGGGAGGCATCTGGACCCCGCCTTCCCCCTTGAAGTATACCTTCTATGTAGACACCATATTGAAGGCCTATTATACAGCAACGATATTCCGAAATCACTGACTGACTTGACCAGCATACCCATTCTGTGTTGGCGGGCAGCCTTCGGATGTTCCCCATTGGTACCAGAGGCCTACGCAAGCGACACAGCACATGACATCTCTGGATGGCCCTCCTGAAGGGTTTTGAGTGCTGCACAAGTTACAATTCTACAAATACCTACAGTTGCATCATGCCCTAGCTACCTACAACCTCACGCTGTCCAACCTACCTGATTACAACAGATTGCAACCTAAAGTCACCTTGTGCCTGCTGGGAAAAAGCGCAATCTGAACAATATATAAATCACTGGTCGCCAACGCCCAGAACCACTTCACAACCTTGAGGGAACAGTGGGAAGAAAGGGTGGGCCCTCTAGATCAGAGTGCAAAATGACCCGAGAGAGATGGCCATTTCGTCCCACCTTCGTATCGTTGGATTAAAATATCTCCATCTGGCCTACCATACCCCTAAGCGGCTGGAAAGGATGGGAGTGCTTTCCAACACGACATGCCTTAGATGCGCCAGCGACGACTGCGGGTTCTTCCACATGGTCTGTGAGTGCCCAGTTATTTCCCAGTACTGCCCGAGGTTTTCTCTACACTTTTCCGAATCGTAGAACAGCCAGTCAGCTGCTTCCTCCTGCATCGCTCTACTGGAGATCCTGGAGGACGTGGGAGGCCCTAGGGAAGAACGTACCTTGGTGGGAGTGGGGGGTCACAGTTGCTGAAAGGGAGATCACACAACATTGGAAATCGTCCCATGCCCCCTTGCAAGTTGAATGGAGAGCGGCGATGGACTGGTGCGCGAAAATAGAGGAGCCCATATACAAGGCAAGGGGATGCCCCCACAAGCACCGCAAGATCCATGGAGATGGTGGGAATATTGCAATAAACATGTGCCCTAGAGAATGTGTCAGAGACCCTATCTGCGCAGGAGCAGCTGCACTCACAAATTTGCCCATAGTACAGTGCTTTCGATGTCTTATTATTTTCTTTCATTCCTTTTTCTATTGTGTTTTATGTCATGTTTTTGTACCTGTATAAACTCAAATAACATTTGTTTATGAAACAACTACATAAAATGTACTTTCTGCTATAACTAGTATGTTCCTAGCACTCTGTCTTCTCTGCCAGCATAAAATGAAGATTCTTATTGTATGTTAGTATGCTACAGACCTAATCAAAGAATACATCTAAAAACCTTTTATAGTCTCATCATTCTTAGTGATGACAGTGACTCCCATAAACAATGCGCTACTTACAAACTAGGCTAATTGGAAAACAGCAAAGAAAAATGGATACAGTCATAATTAATCTGATCATTAGTATTGAAAGTCTAATGAAACACCCTCAGGGCTTCAGAAAAAAAAAAAAAGGAGCCTGTAATTTTCATTGATGACCCGAAAAAACAGGAAAAAATTAGAAGAAATATTACAATAAATACTGAACTAAAAACTGGTCAACCAAGTAACTTCAAATGCAGGGGTTGTTTTTAGAACTTAAAGAAAACAATTGAAGAATTCTGGATGATTACACAAAAAAGAAAATTGCCCAACTTTGCAAAAGGAATTACAATAAGGAGATGACCTACCCCTATCCGTCTGACAGTTACTATCAGCAAATGAACCAAGGCCAACACCGAACATGGGATGACCATACAAAAACACCTGAACAAATTTTCAGTAGCCTCGTTATGCAGTGGCGGAGATCAGCCACAGATCCCCAAACAGAAACTACTTTCTGATTCAACAGAATCGGAAAAATTGCCTTTTTTATGGGGAGGACAGCATGGGAGTAGGCGCTGCAGGAATTAAAACGGGGACCGTGACCCTGCGGAAAAAAGATTAGACGGCAATATTGTAAAAAATAATATTGCCAGTGCTAACCGTTAAACCATTTCTGCCATCAACAATGGCCGCAACCAAAACAATGGTCCGGGTCTTCACTCTATATAAACGCATACTGTCACCAGCAGAACTGTCAATTCTAAGCAAAGGGCTATTCTTTGTTCTAACTTGGAGACCAGATTCCTTCAATATGGAGGTGAAGATGCACACGTTTCTGTAAAATTAGAACAAATCATTTTTTAATTAAATAATTTTCAGTAATTTTTAATGCTATGGCATATACCTACCCTCTGTTTTCAATTACCCACCCAAATACGTGAGGAAAGAATCAATATTTGATAGGAAATTGAAACCCTTAACACAAAGAGAAGTTATATTTGCTACAGTATTTCTAAAAATTAAAGAATATAATTTGCTGTATTAATGAAAAGCAGGGAAATACTGTTCAAACCAGCAGATGAGGGTGGCAGGACTGTGATCGTGAACACATCTCTAAATACAAGCAGGCTATAACAATTTTTAAAAGACCCTGCACAGGAACCTCTAAACATAATCAGACATATCCATCACAGAGCACTTGATTCTGGCATAATCAGAGGAAAGTAACACACTTTCCTTAACAGACCCTAATCTAGGACTCCAGTGATTTATATCCTGCACACAATCCACACATGGGTATAGAATCCCCAGGACCGTCTGGCAATGTCAATACATTAACATATTCATAATATCACTTGAACAGTATCATAGACAGCACAGATCTCATAAATTTCATAGAAGAGCTAGCATACCATTTCCTTTATACAAATATTCCACAGACAGATGCTATAACTTTTCTGTTGGACATACTGAATTCACAACCCTTGTCCCCTCAGATTTCTTTGTCTCCCCAAGAAATATCAACTCACAAAGAATTTCTTTAGATAGACTAAAGACTATTTTAAAATAAAAGGTGTTGCTATAGGTGTTAGCTATGCTCCGAATTGAGCAAACCTTTTTATGGACCAGTTTGAAAAAGTATATACCTATACTGCATCCAGTGTATACTAAGCCCATTTGACTATGTGGGGATGGTATGTCGATGATATTTTCTGATTTAGTCACCAATTTGTCCCACCTTAGTCCAATCACATGAATGTTAAAAAACGATACTTTCTGAAAGACTATTTTGCCAAGGACTGTTTTCCTGATATTTTCTCAGTTTTCCCAGCTCATCCGCATCCACAATCCTATGCAAATCAATTGATGGTAAATATTCTGTTTACTTTCCAGCAGTGTTCATCTGATAGAGACTTCTAGACGCAGATTCCTTACTTTAGAATTATCCCCAGGCGTCAGACTGGATCCGGAATTTTTTTGTGAGCAGTACCCCTGCGCGCCGGTAGGTGGCGTCATTTGAATCAGTGTTGCATTGTCCGTGCCGGAAGTGAGATGCGCTATGCCTATATAGGTATCACTCTAGCGTGCTGACGTCAGTTTTTTTATTTTCGCGCCCGTCAGCACTGATCTGAAGTGAGCTACCCCTGTCATTTTTTTGACTGACCTTTTATCGACATTTGTCAAAGTGTTTTTTGAGATTTTTCTTCTGGCCTGGCAAGGATGTCAACATTGAAAGCTGGCTTCAAGCCCTGTGGCGCCTGCCACTAGCAAATGTCTTTGATGGACCTGTACCTTGTCTGCCTCTGGTGTCTTGAGAGCGACCACTATGCCAAGAATTGTCTTTTCTCGCGCCATGCACCCCAAGGCCTTTAGGGAGTGATCCCTCATGCGCCTTGCCGCTCGATGTGCAACACCTCAACTGTCTCGGTCAAAAGGAAGGTCCCGGGATTGGTCGCAAAGCCATCGATCTTCGTCGCAGTTGACCTACGATAAGTCCTACAAGAAAAAGAACAGTAAGAAGTCTAAGAAGTCTAGGACTTTGCCCCATCCGTCAATCAATCAGGGGTTTGTTAAAGCGCGACTACTCACCCGTAAGGGGTCTCAAGGCGCTAGGGCTGGGGGGGGGTGCAGGTTCCATCCATCAAGGAGGGGGTCTGTCGAAGAGCCAGGTTTTGAGGTTTCTTGCGAAGATGGGGAGCGATGTTGTCTGTCTGAGGTGGAGCGGAAGGGGCGTTCCATGCTTTGGCCGCGAGGAAGGAGAAGGAGCGGCCTCCCGATCTGGTCTTTCTGGTGCGGGGGACGACGGCGTAGGGAGAGCTGGGCTGATCGTAGGGTCCTTTGGGGTGCGTGAAATTTGAGTCGGCTGTTCAGGTATGCTGGTCCGGTGCCGTGGAGGGCCTTGAGTGCGTGGGTGAGCATCTTGAAGGTGATTCTCGCCTCGACAGGGAGCCAGTGGAGTGTGCGCAGGTGCTGGGAGATGTGGCAGTGTTTTGGCAGGTTGAGGACCAGTCTTGCGGCGGCGTTCTGGATGTTCTGTAGCTTGCGGGTGAGGTTTTTGTTTATTCCGGCATAGAGTGCGTTGCCGTAGTCGAGTCTGCTGGTGACCAGGGCGTGAGTGACGGTCTTTCGGTGTTCGAGGGGATCCATTTGAAGGTCTTACGGAGGAGGCGGAGGGTGTGGAAGCAGGAAGACGAGACAGAGTTGATCTGGCGGTCCATTTTGAGCTCGGAGTCCAGGATGATTCCCAGGTTGCGTGCGTGGTCCGTGGGGGTTGGCGGGTTTCCGAGGGCGGGGGGCCACCAGGTGTCGCTCCAGGCATCGGGGTTTGGGCCCATGATGA
This sequence comes from Calotriton arnoldi, assembly GCA_963921515.1. Classification (NCBI taxonomy): domain Eukaryota; kingdom Metazoa; phylum Chordata; class Amphibia; order Caudata; family Salamandridae; genus Calotriton; species Calotriton arnoldi. The sequence continues at coordinate 444,348 of CAWUFW010006125.1, read as the reverse complement.
GTACTTCTGTTTTGTTGGTGTTTAGTTGTAGGCAGCTGTTTTTCATCCATTTGGCGACGGCTTCCATGCCTTCTCGAAAGTTGCGTCTGGCGGTGTTGGGCTCGTTGGATAGGGAGAGGATGAGCTGGGTGTCGTCTGCGTACGACACGATGTTGAGTCCGTAGGTTCTGACGATGGGGGCGAGTGGAGCCATGTAGACGTTGAAGAGCGTCGGGCTGAGGGAGGAGCCCTGGGGGACTCCGCAGGTGGTAGGTGTGGGGTCCGAGAGGAAAGGGGGGAGTCTGACCCGCTGCATCCTGCCGGAGAGGAAGGAGCGCATCCAGTCGAGGTCCTTGTCCTGGATTCCTGCGTCGTGGAGTCTGCGTATTAGGGTGCGGTGGGAGACTGTGTCGAACGCCGCTGATAGGTCGAGGAGGATGAGGGCTACTGTTTCTCCTTTGTCCAGTAGGGTGCGGATGTCGTCTGTTGCGGCGAGGAGGGCGGTTTCCGTACTGTGGTTTTTTCTGAAGCCGGATTGGGAGGAGTCGAGGATGTTGTGTTCTTCAATGAATGTGGCGAGTTGGCTGTTGATGGCTTTCTCGATGACTTTCGCTGGGAACGGGAGCAGGGAGATGGGTCTGTAGTTTTTGAGGTCGATGGGGTCCGCTGAGGGTTTCTTTAGGAGGGGGTTGACCTCGGCGTGTTTCCAGTCGTCGGGGAACGAGGCGGTCGCCAGGGAGCGGTTGATGGTGTGGCGGAGCATGGGTGCGATGGTGTCGGCGGCTCTGTTGAAGATGTGGTGGGGGCAGGGGTCCGTGGGGGCCCCTGAGTGGATTGACTTCATTGTCTTCAGTGTGTCTTCGGTGGTGAGGGCTGTCCAGTCGTCAATCACTGGTTTCCGGGTGTCGGGGGTGGTTGGTGAGGGTTCAGTGTGTTGGTTGTCTTCGTCGAAGTTGTCGTAGATGCTCTTGATTTTGTGGTGGAAAAAGGTGCTGAGTTTGTCGCAGAGGTCTTGTGAGGGAGGGATGTCGGTAGACTCACTAGTGGGTTGGGCGAACTCCTTGATGATGCTGAAGAGTTCCTTGCTGTTTTGTGCGTGGGTGGTCCGTCAAAGTCATACAACGAGACAAGGGAGCGTCATCACTCGAGGCCTGGCTCCACAGTTGCACCTGCACCTGGGCTGTCTCCGTGTCGTCTCGAGTTTTTGGGAGCAGGAGCGACCACCGCCCAGGTCTGAGAGTTTTAGGAGGCCATGCACCTCATATTTGGGCAGTCCGTCCCCTCTTAGCGCCTTCGGTTCCCACAGGTTCGGGAAAGGCCCCCACTGGTTCCCTGTTGGCAGGTCTGCCCCCGTGGCCAGTCGGGCCTCTTGGATCCACAGATGGATCAGGACCAGCGCCAGTCATACCACCTTGACCTTCACCAAAGCCAGTTATGATGCCAACACTCCTGCCGCCATAGGTGCCCTCCGGCGGCGTTGTTCCCATTCTCATCCCCGACTCTGACATGGAGCCGGAGAAGCATCGCCCGAAGCGGACTCCGGCGCTGACTGGAGCCATAGCATCCAGACTGGAACCTGAGCCCTATTCCTATGAGCTGGGACTTGGGGAAGATTGGGAAGGGCCACTTGATCCTGAAGAATATGAGCCCCTAAACCCCAACATGGACTGGTGTGAGGAATTGGTGGACTCCAGTGGACTGGACACCTGCCCAGATACTGGCATGGTCTCTGCTCCCACCGTGGCTAGAGGGAGCCTCTTTTGCTATGGTGGTGAGAAGGATGACTGAGGTCCTGGACCTTAGCCTGCTCTCAGTGGCAGTCAAGACTAACGTCTTGACAGAGGTGCTTCAGACAGGAGTTACCCCCTCAGAATTGCTTCTCCCATTCAGTGAAGCCCTTACGGATGTCCTGCTCACGGCCTGGTCCAAGCCCTGCACAGGGGCTCCTGTGAACAGGACAATTGCCCACCGCCATTGCCTCCCTCTGGGGGACCCCAATTTCCTCACACAACACCCTACCCCTGAGTGCTTGGTGGCCCAAGCCTCCACTTCCCATTTAAATCCTGTCCCAATCCCTACCACCCCACTGAATAGGGAATCGAAGAGGCTGGACACCTTAGGCAAGAAAATGTTTTCTTTCGCCAGCATGGCTCTGCGGTCCGTGAACACTCCTAATCTTTTGGGCCTTCACTCCCATGCACTTTGGAATTTGGTTGTGCAGGTGCTGCCCATGGTTCTAGAGGATTCCCAAGCCATATTCTCCCAAGCTATGGCAGACGGGAGAGATGCAGTGATGTTCACGATCCGATGTGGGCTGCACACGACCTACACGCTAGGCAGATCGTTTTTTTCGACTGTGGCCTTACAACGCCACGTCTGGCTGAGGAAGACTGGCTTTTCAGGGGATATCCAAGCTTCTCGTATGGACATGTTCTTTGATGGCTCCCATCTCTTCTGAGACGAGGCGGAATCATCGCTGGAGCTAGCAGAGGAACGGCCAGGTCCTTAGGCTTTTCCATGTACCCCTGCTAACTCCAGTCTAGCTTTGACTCCTTTCGTGACCACGGAAGGGTCTTCCAGCCACGTCTTTACCCAGCTAGCCACCACAGCACGCAAGATCCCCAGCTGAGGATACACTACCCCCCCACCCCCCCAGACCATGTGGGTCGGGCAACCAGAGGTCGGGCCAGTCCACCCCCCCTTCCCCAGCACTCGCAACCTCCAAACCTCTTTAGTTCGCCCTCCAGTCATCATGGGCAATCAGTGAGAGGTAGGATATGCCATCACCTGCACCACTGGAGGCTAAACCATTGGACCACTGGGTTCTCTTGATTATACGAAGGGGCTACTCCCTTCACTTCATGAGTACCCCTCCACCCATGCCACTTTCTTTAGACAGGCTGACGGAGGACCATCTTACCTTACTCCAACAGGATGTGGCGGCTCTCTTGGCCAAGAGAGAATGCCGATGCCAGAAGTAGGTTGTGGTTGTTATTCCCGCTACTTACTAGTGCCCAAAAACGATGGAGGCCTTCATCCTATCCTGGACCTGCTCCCTCTCAATTTCTTCCTGGAGAAGGAGAAATTCAAAATGCTCAGGCTCGCTCAAATTCTGTCTGCCCTCGACCCAAGAGACTGGTTAGTATCGTTGGACTTGCATACTTCTACGTTCATGTCTTGCCTACCCACAGGCTTTACATGCGGGTCACGGAGGGCCACTAGTACTTTCAATTCGCGATGCTCCCCTTCCAGCCTTACCAGCGCCCCTTGGGTGTTCACCAAGGTGTTGGTGATGGTTGCAGCTCATCTGCGGAGATCAGGGGGTTCCAGTTTTCCACCTGTCTCGACGACTGGCTGTTGAAGGCGGGCTCGCCCCAGGCAGTCGTCACCCACCTCCAGACTACGGCAGACCTTTCTGCCTATACCACTCCTGCCCAGAGTTTTCAAGAAGGTCAGAAACGACCGGGCCCAAGTCATCCTTGTGTCTCCGGACTGGGCTCGGAGGGTTTGATATCCCAAGCAGTTGGTTAAGGCCATCGGCCCTCCAATCAGGCTGCCTATTAGCGAGGAGCTCCTGTCGCAGCAGCAGGGGATGGTTCTCCACCTGAGCCTGCTAATGCTCCGCTTTGTGCATGGAGATTGAGTGGCGACAGTTGACAGCTTTCGACCTTCTGCATGAAGTCTGCTATGTTATCTTGGCGATATAGAAAAACAATGGTCCTAGACTTATGTTAAATCTTAGTTGTCTGAAGCAATCATAGACAGCATAGGGTACATATACAGTTTAATTCAATAATGTACCATTAACTTATTTAAAACACATTCAAATATATCCTCAAAATCCAAAAAGAAATCCAAAAAAGGGCACACACAATTGTTTTTATGTGACTCGTATTTTTTTCGGTCACTTTTCATACCATTTTATCATATTCAATGTTCAAAACAGAGGAGAGAGTTGCTCCAAGGGAAAAAGTGAAGAAAGAAAGTGCTCGTGAAGTAAGATAGAATATATAAGAGAGGAGATCCAATCAAGAAAAACAATGATTCATCATTATTTACATTACAATCTCATTAGTAAAACTGGTCGTGATTCATGATTGCACCAGTTCTACATTGAGAGCCTGTCCATTAGTTAGTTCATGGTTAATCATTTTGTTATTTCTCAAAAAATGCGCAAACAACGTTTGTCTGTAAGCAAGTAGGGCTGGGATAATAACAGGTACAGGCCCGAGTAGGGGAGAGTGTCGACGTTTCGACCCTAGTGCAATGAGGGCAGTTTATATCCTCTGCAAGGACCATTGTTTTTCTATATCAATTAGTACCCAGGTCCATTGACTTTTGTGGGTTACCCCATTATATCTTTATGTTATCTTGGCAGCCAGGCGTTTCTCCACCAAGAAAATGCACCCCTGCTGCTGGTTTAAGTTTGTGGTATGGTGTGCAGAAAAGCAAGTTGATCCCCTTTCTGCTCTTTTCTTAGGTCCTTCTATTTATTTGTTCTCTTGCCCAGCTGGGCTCTGCTTTTGGGCCCCTTAAGGGGCTATCGTTCTGCCATCTCAGCCTCTCTGTGATTGCCAGATCAGTTGTAAATAGTCTTCAACATATGTTTCCACCTTCATCATGCCTCAGTGGTACCTCAATTTAGTGCTCACCTTTCTGATGTGTGCTCCTTTTGAGCCACTACACAACTGTATTTTCAGGTTCCTTACCATCAAGACGGCCATCCTAGTGGCAATAGCATATGCCGCGAGGGTCAGTGAGCTCCAGGCTTTGGCATCTAAGCCTCTGAACCTAAACATCTTCCCATACAAGCTGTTTCTTTGCACTAGAGCTTCCTTTCTGCCCAAAGTGGTCATTCCCTTTCATGTAGGCCAGTCCATCACCCTGCCTACCTTTTATACCCCCCGCATCCCTCTAAGGAAGAGGAGCTACTCCACTGACATGACCCAAAAAGAGCGTTGTCGTTCTACCTTGACCACACAAAAGAGTTCAAAGTGGACGACCAACTATTCATGGGGTATGTTGTGGCGAAGAAATGGACGGCCGTGCAGAAACAGACCATCTCCTGATGCATAATGCTCTGCATTAAAATCTGCTACGCATTGGCCAAGAAGCAACCCCCAGAGGGTTTGCGTGCTCATTCCATCAGGGCAGTGCGGCGACCACTGAATCAGCACGCGGAGTCCCGGTCCTGGCAGCTCTGTGGGCTTCTCTGCACACGGTCACAAAGCCCGACTGCCTGGACAGTCTGGTCCGTCGGGAAGGGCACTTTGCATGTTCGGTCCTGCAGGACTTTTTGGTGTGAATCTGTTTCCCAGACCCACCTCGGGACGTATTGCTTGGGTATCCATTTTAAGGTAAGGAATCTGCGGCTAAAAGTCTCATTCAGATGAACAAGTTACTTACCTTAGGTAATGCCTTATCTGGTAGAGACTCTGTCTAGCCGCAGATTCCTTACCGCCCCACCCATTCAGCCCGCTTTGCGAACAGATTGCCAGGGTCAAGGCTGTTCCCCGTCAGCGCTCTAGTTTTCAACACCAGTGGTCAGCGTTCTTCGTGGCTCCACACTCCTCATGTGGAAAGTTGTGAAAAGAAACTGATGTCAGCGCACTGGGGTGGTGCCTATAAAGGCATCATGTTATATTAAAGAACAAGGGGACCCCGATATTTGAACCTGGGGTAGTCAATAGTAGTCTAAGTAAACAATGGTACATATAAGGCCAAAAAGGTCCTAAAACAGCCTGAGCTATCGAATTTAAGAGAGTATTAATCATTAGACATGTGGCAACTGGAATTTAGTAATTGCCAGAATCAGCGGTATAAGACCGTTTCGCAGTGTACGGTGATACTGCTCACAAAAAAAATCCGGACCCAGTCTGATACTCTGAGATAATTCTAAGGTAAGGAATCTGCGGTTAGATATGCTGGGTCCCTCACATTTTTATTCTAGCCCCTTATTGTTTAGCTCATATGTGGAATTCAGGAGGGTAATGAATTAGGGGACAGGAGTTACCAGTGCATGGGTGCTGACCAAATCTACCCAAAACCCTCAACCCTCGAAATATCCTCGCTCTCCATTCGCGCTTCATTCCAGGTTCTGCAAGATGCAGTTCTGGGTCTCTGCAAACTTTCATATGATTAATCTGCAAAATGCTGAGATTCTTCTCATCACCTCTAAAACCGGAGCAAATTTGAATGGTGAATATTAATGAAAAAGAGCCCTAAAACCTTTTTAACTATGTTTGTTCGTCATGTATATCTAAGCTCATATGATGTGACCCCCAAGAGATGGCATTCACTAACAAACATGTGTTACTCTTGTGATTGGATCCTATGGAGAATGAAAGAGCGAGGCACGTGAAAGACATCAATGTTAAAAAAAAAAAAAAAAAAAGGACTGATTGTATGGTTGACAAATATTAAGGATGAGTCCCATTTGTCTTTTAATTGCGGAATGTGGCAATTTTGGAAGTGGATTGAGAAAACAAACCAATACAAATTTATTTTACCCTTGTATGCATGCATGTAAGGTTAAAACTGCTCTGATTTATTACCAGGCTCTTTTAAATATATCCTTTTTGACTAAGCTGTGACACTGTGCATCCATGTCTTAAAGAATACTGAATCACAATTCACCGCTGTGCCACATTTTCACTAATGTGTATCAGATTTCCAACACATTCACCTCCTTTCCTCCCGCAACCTTGTGCTCATACCTTAAGAAATGTGCTCATTTGCTGCACTTGCTCATTCGGTTAAGGAGGCTCTTAAAAGCCAATCTTTCAACCACTTTTTTTTTTTTTTTTTTTTTTTACTGTCCGTGCTTTATTCTCCTCTATGGAAAGTCAGACAGTGTTTTGGCAGAGATTAACGTGTGGGAATCTCGAAATATGAAAGGCCATTTGTGGTAGGAATTCCACACAAGATCTTGCATTTCTGTATCTCATCCCTTCTGTAAATTTGCTACTTTACTCATTGGCTTTTTTTAAAGTGGTCGTAGTACGCCTGGGGGTGTAGATTTACTATATTAAACTGCTCATTAAATCAAACCATGCTCCGTAACACAGAAAGACAGAAATTTCACTACCGCCAACCTCTTGGAATGTTGGTCGTTTGATGGCATATCCCTTCGACACGTTGCAACCCCTTTCCACAGTTGATATATAAGCTAGGTTGATTTTCAAAGCTTTGGTCAGCAATCCGTTTGGTAAAAGCAAACCATTCTTCAGCTGCACTTAGTGAGTTAATGTGTGAAGGTTTCAGAACTAAACCATGTATGCATTTTGACTTTGGCTTTCAAGATTCCCCCGATCTGACCAAATTGTTTACATGTTTTAGAGGTGATCCCATCATGACGTTGTATGTGGACTCTGAAATTTGTTTTTTTGAAGCGCTGAGATGTTGATTCATTGTAACTGTAAATAATATTCCACTTTGTCAGTCAATGATCCTGTGTTGTCAGGGATCTGTCAAATCAAAAAGCTAATTGTGAAATGCTCCACTTGGCAAAACCTTCCAGAAAAAAAGCTCATATGGGAGAAAGACAGCATTAAGATGTAAAATCTTCGCTGTTGCCTAGCGTAGGTCCAGAAATGCTGGATCAAAGACACATTTTCAAGCGGACTACTGACTATTTGAACTGGTTAGGTGTAGGTTAGTTACATGTAAATGTGTTTTATGTGGCTATCTTCAATGTCTGGCATGAAAGAGGCCCTCCTGGACCCTGACTGGATGCCCATGAAGAGACAATTCCATTTAAAGAAAGAAATAAACACAGACTGGAGTTGCATTTTAAAAGTTATTCCTTTAGTTACTAAACTGCGGGAGGGAAATCTATCGGGGGATAGCATTTCAATAGCTTGGACCGCAGTACTTCATTGGCATAGATGAAAAATATTTCTTATTTTGCGCTACATGCTATGACCAGTTTTGTATTACACACTCCATGCATTTGCCTTTTTCAGTGAGTTTTTCACGCTTATGATGAACCATGGTAGTTTACTACAATAAATTCTTTTGGTGTTAATGTGCAATTCGAATATTAACAATACATTTTCAGAAATTGGCCTTTTCCTATCGAAATCTTGTACTTTGACAAAATGGATGTGGCTAGGCTGCTAGGAATCCCATTGTTAGAACAACTGCAATTAATTGTAAGAAAGGTTGAGCGCTCTGAAACTACATTTCTTACTCACAAAATTGGCCCTGCACATTTGAACTGTGCCTCATAGATCCGCAGCTGTCGTTTTTTCGTCTAAAGGCCCAGAGTTGCAAGACCTGCGGAAAGTGGAATGGTAGTGCAGGGAGTGTAAGTGCTGCACTTGCATTGTCCGCCTGGGCCTCGTAGGCCTGGCTCCCATACTAACATTACCAGTGGAAGCACTATTTACATGTACCTCCTTAAGCCTATAAATGCCACTGCATACATTACATCTCCTCCCACCCCAAGTTACAAGTAGGAATCCAAATCTACTCTGCATTACTTATGCAGTTCATGAGTGGTGAGGTACAAGATCTGCAATGCAGGCAGAAGGCATTTGTGTCACGCGCCTTCCTCTGCGAGTAGTCCTGCACTATTTAAGGATTATCCTAGTGGTACTGGAAGAGCGTAAAGTGCGGATTACACTCATTTTCTCTATGACTGAGGGATGTGTTGGAACCTTTGGCTGCAACATCTGACACGCCGTCCTGGCTTTAATGAATGGGTGTAGGTCAATTTGTACTCACACCTCGCACTTTACTCATGCATTCATTCTTTTGGGAAAATATTCACTCAGGTGAAATGCACCCTTTTCCCGACCTGGCGAGCATCCGTTTCGCGATTGTTGCAACATCAAGAGTGTAGTGTTTTCAAGAGTGTAGTTATTGCACAATTTTGAAGTTGCTGCTCAAATAGAGTTGAAGATCTATTTTTTGTAATTTTTAGTCTCATAAGTTGTCAAAGACGGTAACATTGTAGGCAGCAGTTTTTCCGGAACTATCCTTTATGATCATTTAAAAAAGCCAGACGTTCAATCCAATCGTTTAATCCAGCCTTGATGTTTACTTCCGAAAGATATACCAGAGTGGCACTTTTTTGCCAAGTGCAACAGCAGCCAATTCTTAATCAAGGCACAACTGGTTATCTCAGCCTTGCAGCACTTGAAGCTGTGCATCAATCTCATGAAGTGATTTGAATTTTAAAAATGTAGCCCGTAATATGTACAGTAACATTTCCTTTTTTTAATATGTCCCCTTGTAGACCGGCTTGACGGACTTCAAACATAAGCTGAATTGTACTTTTTCTTAATAACTACTATTTAAGTGTCAGTCCTGTAACTATTTTTATCTCTTTCTGTTCTTGTTCTTCTAAGTGGTTTCTCTAAATTAATCATTGTTCCGTGATTCTCTAATATTTTATGCAGGAACTAACCTTAGGGAACTTTCTGATGTTGGCTCTATGCTTTTCTGGTGGATTTTTGCCGTACATCTATCTGCCTATTTCCTCTTACCTCAACCAAGCACGATGGACATGGGGAGATCAGACAACCATTCTGGGATTCCTCACACATTTACTACGCTCTGAGTATGGCACATTTAATCTGGTAAGTCACTTTTTGTTTAGAAAGTGCTTTTGTCTTAAAACATTGCTTTGCATACTGTAATGCATTTAGAAGTTAAACCTATCAAAACCAGTGTGTCATCTCAGATGTACTTCATCTCAATGACACTGTTATTTTAAAGTTTAGTAATTCTGAATTTGTTCAAATATTTCACAATTTAGAATCTTTATGCTGGCGCTTTCTAAAACAACATATTTTAGGCTTATACCACTGCTTATAGGCTCACATAGTTGAAGAGGGGGTAATAAGGGCATAGTATTTTGGCCTTTATGTACTTGTATGGATACTACTTTTTAATACACACAATTTCAGTACCATATTTGCCCCTATTTATCGCTTTCTTTTATTTTTCTAAGGTTGTGATAGGTAGGTAAGCTTGAGTCACACCACCTTCCTTGATGTCAAAGCCGGCTCAGACCCTAGTACTGTGTCTAGAGTCAGGCCATTTTTGCATTACTGGAATTTGAATAGTTTTTTTACCAGTGACCCAAATGAGGAGGAGGCTCGCGATATTCCTATATTGTGAGCATGGAAGGCATCACTCTATGCAGCGCTTAGGCGGGCTAGAAGACCAAATCAGCTCATCAAGGAGAGATTGATCTTTCAAAGTCATTCCACTTTGAGGCATGCTAGCTCATGGAGAGCCCCGTCCCAATGTAATATTCCATTAATAAAGTAAAGTGTTTTGAGGAGCTTAGTAATAATGACTGATAGATCACTTTTAGCTTTGGCAGCTCCTACTATGCTACTGTTTGAGAATTTCTGCTATTAAACACATTTTCATAACTGACCAGGAATTTAATAGAATGCTATATTCCTTCAGTCCTGGTCATAGTATGGGGGTTTGCAATAGAAGAAACCCAGAACTGAGGTCATATCCAGAGTAATGGTGAAAAAATAAATCCCATGCACATTCAATTGCTGACTTGCTCCCAGTTTCTTCCAGCACCCAATTTAATTTAGCCTGACCTCTTGGGGGGAGGGGAGAGAAGTGAGTGGAAAGCACTCAAGAGAAATTGAGCAACAGTGATATAATTGGTGCAGTCTAAATGAAATAAAACAAATTCTGGATTTTCCAGAGCTGAACGGTCAAATAAAAGAAGTTAGCTAAAAATCAGAAATGATTTCCAGAATGTTGCTGCCTGAAAAGAGAAGAAAACCTCCCATTTGACCTCAGGGTTGTGATCTAAAGTGTAAATGCTGACTAAGAACACCACATACCTGCATATTTGTCAGTTAAGTAACTCCATTCCTCCAGAAAGCTTTGCGTGTTATGGGTGAGTCACGTGAATCCAGAAAATTCATCAAGCTGCTAAACAATTCCTACCAGTAAGTAGCCATTTTGTTCTAAAGAACTCCTACCAGTAAGTAGCCATTTTGTTTTACAGCATGAATCTTTTCTGGATTCACATGCTGTGCATCGATTTCATAGCGATTTCCGGACTGTGGGGGTTGGGTTTAAAATGAGGGTGAGCTTGAATATAAATGCTTCAGTAATCTCTGTCCCACCTGTGCCCCCGTTCATCTGGATGTCTGTGTCAAAGTGTTTTGCGAACGTGTGAACTGACCACAATGTGGCTGCCATACATTTGTGATTCTGAGAGATGTTTGCCTGGAAAGCTAAGGTGGCTTCCTTCTTCCTTGTTGAGTGTGTTCTTGGCTTATTTTCCAATTGTATGCCAGCCTTTTTGTGATACATTTGGCTTGTGAGAGGCTTGCGATGGTGTTGTTGGTAACTGGCATTCCTCTGTTATTGTCTGCAAACGATACAAAAAACTGTTTCCGTCTCCTGATTAGTTTTGTTCTCTCCAGGTAGTACAGTATTGCCCTGTGCTCATCCAGTGTATGTAGGGCTGTTTCAGCCTGTGTTTTTTAAAACAAATAGGTATCTGGATTGTCTAGCTTATATAGAAGTGAGATATGACCTTTGGCAGGAAGTGTGGGTTGGTCCTCATGACTACAGTTGTGTAAGCACCACGTTTAGGTTTCACATGGGTGTTTGTGTGCCTCTTGGTGGAGCTATCCTCTTGGCCCCTTGTAGAAACCGCTTGATAACTGGCGTAGTGACAAAACTTCCCCCTATGAGTCCCCTTGTATGGGCCACTATCGCTGCCAGGTGTACCTTTAGTGACGCGTAGGTTAGGTTGTTGTCTAGCAGGTGTGTAAAGTATCTGATGACAGTGGTATCTTGTGACCTGTCTTGAAAGAGACCCAATTTCTGGCACCACCTTCTGTATGTCTCCCATTTTAGTAATGGTGCTAAAGCCAATCCAGCAATCTAAATTCTGTAGGTCTTCTTACCTGAGTGGACCCGGTCTAGGAAATATCCTGCTTCCTTGACCTGGGCCAAGATTTTGGTCACACTCCGTACTCTTGGCTATAGTGCATGAACCTTGAGGATCCGAGAAAGAAACAGGGGAGTGGGGAGACATACAGACTGATGTGCAAGAAACGCAGTTGGGTGCTTTTTGATGGGCTCCCCTTGTCAGCCCTTCTGAGTCTGTGACTTTGTACACGCACACACGCATGCACACGCACGCACACACACACACGCACACCTAACTCTTTATAGATCAATAATATTGACTACCCTAATGCAGAAAACAAACATAGACATGTATTGCAAGAATTATCATGGCATTAGCACAGGCCAAAGTTAGAAAAGTGAAAAATGCAAAAATCCCATACACTGTCTTACACAGAATTTCTTATGGTCTGCCTAAAAGAGAAATGCAACATCAGTCTCATATAGCTATATTAGGCTGAATGCTTCCCTTGAATCAGCAGCTCAGTCATGCCCATGGACTACCCACTGTTTTCCAGCAAATGTCTTTCTGAATGGCTCTGTGGATGAAGATGTTCCTTTCTGCTCGTTAGCTGTAAAACACAGAAATGATAGTGCCTCTCACAAGGTAAAAAACGTATGTGTTCCCCTGATATGCGTGTGGGAGTGTGCATGAATCAGAAAATGCGATGAGAATAGTACACTTTTAGAGCAAAATAACAGTAGGGTGATCCTGCCTGTCATACATTTTATATACAATTAGGCTGTTTACTAAAAGATTAGTAGAAAAATGCTACTGTGTTAAACGTACCAAACATCATGAGTAAGAAAAGTGTTGTAACCTAAAAGAACAAATTATACATTATTGTATTATGTAAGAAAGGCCACTCGTTATAGGGTACATGGTCAGATATCACAGGCCTAAATGGCAGTGCCTGCCATTCTACTCATAATGGTTAGAGAGATGTGCAGGCAAACCTGAAAACCACAGGTAGTTAGAAAATACACGTATACCCCCTGAGGATAGTGTGTGTAGAATATATGGAATGTCGAAAATAAGTTGTGCTCTTTGGCACTCAAAGAAACCAACGTTGAACAGGAAAATTGTATTAATAATGTAGGAACCTAATTGAAGGGCACTAGGGAAAAATAGCAGCATTCTGTCTCCAAGATGAAGGATGGGACAAATCATTGCACTACCAAGCACTAATATTATAGGTAAATGTCAACAGTGGCAAGAAGACCACAATAGATGTCTTTGAAGATGATACTGGCAAAAGAGTAGCAGACCTGGCAACTTAATATAAACATTTTACCATGTGAGGAGGGGGTATGGCCACGAAAGGAGCAGGGCCTCGTTCCGAAAACTGCTTCAGTAAGAGACAGTTCTGCCCCCCTTCTCCCTCGATTGCCCCTACTCCAAAAAACAAACAGAAAATAAAGAACAAAAGCTTGCAGAGGCTGCTGCCGCTAGTGTTCTGGGGTGTTTTCACACTCCTTAATTGACATCGGCTACTCGGAGCCTCCTAAAACAGCCAAAAAAACACCATGGTGCAGTAGTTACCATCTGTTTCTCTGTCACCGTGTGATATCGGCTTCTCACAGTGTGACCACGTGAGGGGAGCGGATATCGTGTGACCACCGTGGCATCGTGTGAGTTGGCAGGTCTGCAGTAGGCAAACCATCTGTGAACCTTGTTGTACCTGACTCTTTTGCAGGATCACCCCCAAATGTTTTGCCTTCCTCCTCCTATTTTTCTGTACTCGTTTTTGCTGGCTTTAGGACTCTGCACACTTTACCACTGCTAACCAGTGCTAAAGTGCATGTGCTCTCACCCTAAAACATGGTAACATTGGCTCATACCCAATAGGCATATTAAATTCACTTATGAGTCCCTAGTAAAGTGCACTACATGTGCCCAGGGCCTGTAAATTAAATGATACTAGTGGACCTTCAGCACTGCTTGTGCCACCTACTTAAGTAGCCCTCTAACCATGTTTCAGGTCTGTTACTGAAGGGCCTGTGTGTGCAGCTCACTGCCGCTTTGACTTGGCATTTAAAATCCCTTGCCAAGCCTTAAACTCCCCTTTTGTTACACATATGTCATCAATAAGGTCGGCACTAGGAAGCCCGCCAGAGCAGAGTGCTGTGTAACTAAAAGGTAGGATATGTACTTTTATGTTTTGCATGTCCTGGTAGTGACAAACAAATGTTTTTCACTGCTGTGAGGCCTACTCCTCTCATAGGCTAACATTGGGAATTCCTTAAAATACTTTAACACTGTAATTCCTGATTAGAAAGGAGTAGCTGTATAATGTTTCCTATCTTTGGAATGGTAATGATAAATCTTCTTTACTGGTAAAGTCAGATTTAATTACTATTTTAGAAATGCCACTTTTAGAAAGTGTGTAAATCCTAACAAGGGCCACCCTATATGCCCAACGGGACAGAGGTAAGTATTATATATGTGTGCAAAATGCCGTGGGCATCATTTAGTGGGTGAGAATCACACTCTCAATCAGTGAACCCCACACTTACTACAGTTACTAATACAATATGGAGAAAATTTCTGGTTTACAACACAACAAATCAAGTGAGAGGTCTGACACAAGGTTTCCTTTGTTGATATGTATTCTCAACAAATCTCCGTAATCATTGGTGTACTTATTATATACAAAGTGCAAACGATGCAGTGTTTGAGTGGATGTGACAATACATAAAATATAAAAACAAGACACTGTACAGCCCAGGCTCATCCGTTAAGCTACACAAGAAGATATGTTGGCAATTGTTGCATATTCATAATAATCATAATCAAAGTGTGATGCAGGTGATAAGATGTCGACGTTTCAACTGTGGCTGATTTTAAGGGTCTCCCCAGGACTAAGTCGCTTGGCTTAAGACCGATAAGTGTGAATCACGTCTCCTTAAGATATTGAAAGTGTATTCAATAGCATCATCTCTAGAAATGCGCCAAACCGGGGGCCTGTAAGGTCCACCCTATTTAAGCCTCAAAAGGAATTCCTTGATGTACATCGCCTCGTCTTGCTGCAGCGAAATGGCTTAACTCAAATGGAATACTGCCTCTTATTGTTCACAATTGTCCCACTCACAGCAGCTTGATAAAGGTCCCAGGAAGCCCGCTTACTACATCATCATTGGCTTCGTCTCCCCTTTTCAACCAGAAAAGTTAGTGCTTGAAGGTCAGAGTTGGCTTTAGATTGGTTAATCGCTGATTGATGTCAGCAGCCTTGGTAAAGCATGTTACTTCAACTTACCAACCTTTGGGCTTGCCTACTTGTTGGAACCGGTTAGGGCGTCTGGGATGATTCTGGGCCCACTTTTTATATAATAGGACACTTATGATTACGGAGATTTGTTAAGAATGCATATCAACAGAGGACACCTTGGGTCAGACCCCTCATTTGATTTGTTGTTTTGTAAATTAGAATTTTTTTCTATATTGTTTTAGTAACTGCGTTAAGTGCGCGAATCACTAATTGAGTGTGATTCCCACCCACTAAATGATGGCCACGGCAGAAGCTCCAAAAAGAAGTGTCAATACATCTGCAAAGTGCTTAGGACACGCAGTGCATAACAAGTGTGTAATTTCAGTAGTAGTTTGAGTGCCGGTCGTAGAGTTATATTCAGCTGATGACGACACACAAACACCCTATTTTGTTGGTAAAGGAAAGGAGCTGTGTTAACTTGTCAAAATGCGGTGCTTGTAAGGAGACAATCAGCCAATTAAGCACAGAATAGGCATTGTGTGGTGATGGGAATTGGTGAATTCAACAGCATTTTAAGGGCGCTGCGACAGTAACTAGATACAGTCCTATTGACAAGTAGAAAGGAGAAATCCCTTGGTGAGGATGTGTGCTGTTACTGGGTCTCTAAATTCCCAGTACACAATTATTATTAATTTTTTTTTTTTTTTTTTGGCCCATATGTTAGAAAATGCTGAATTAAGGATATTCCTACACAACTATAAATTGTATTTAAAAATAATGTTTTATTTAAAATTTATCACTCGATGTAATTATTTCTGTGTTGAACAATTGTGTTGTTTTATTAGTTTGTGTTGTTTTTTGAATGTTTGTAACAAAGGTTTTTAATGGTATATGAAATTGATGTCATTTTCAGTGTAATTAGTTTTAAATAATTTCTTTTGTATACATCGAGTGATAAATTTTAAATAAAACATTATTTTTAAATACAATTTATAGTTGTGTAGGAATATCCTTAATTCAGCATTTTCTAACATATGGGCCAAAAAAAAAAAAAAAATTGTACTGGGAATTTAGAGACCCAGTAACAGCACACATCCTCACCAAGGGATTTCTCCTTTCTACTTGTCAATAGTACCCTATTCCCCTGGTTTTAGCAAAGGGGTCCCTCTTTTTCTTATTGCACTAGATACAGTCCCCCATACCAAAGACCACAGCATGAGTAATTGAAATTGAGCAGATGAGAACCATTTACCCTTAGCCACTGGCACTGTGGAACCAGGGTGTGGGACAGCCTTGGGCTGGCAGTGAAGCCCAGGCTTCGAAAAATAACATTAAGAATAAATAGGATCTTGTGTGCCTCGACGGATTAGCACAAGAAGAGGCACTATTTTATAAAGGAGTTTTGTTTGACAGAAATTGAACTTGCTAAGCTACGTCCCACGCTTGAAAGAAAAATGAGTTAAGGATTTTTTATACCAGCCTAAGGATTCAATTTTAAGATATTGTATGGATCGGGCACTGGAAACTTGATCTCACTTGGTGTGCCTGGACCAAATTCCAAAATTCAATCTGACAGTAAAGAGTAAAATGCATCTTTATGAGCTACAGCACATTGCTGTGAGGTAATGACAAATTGCAAAAATGTGCTAGCCTTTATTGCCTTTATGGGTCTGTAATGTCCATCATGTTTTAGTGATTGCACAGCTTCACAATTGTTCTTGTCACAGGGATTTTCTTTATAATGTGAAATACAGTTAAGGTAATACCTGGTACTCCATATAATATATTTGTTATTGTTTGAATGTCTTTATAAATAAAGATGTCTAAGATGTGTAGTGAATTTGTTAGGTTCACAGCTTCCCTATGTGAATAGGAAGCTCTCTTTGCTAATAAATAGAACAACATGAGTGCAAATGATCTCATTTGTGTCTTCCTGAAGTTGAGGTCAATCTAATAGCCTTACTTTTATTTCAATTTTCTGTAAGCTGTTGAACATGTGAGTTAGTGGATGCCCTAGATTGGGTGTTAGCATATAACAACCACCTTACCTACACTGTTTGTAGTTTTCATACCTGGGGTCTGGTCTGTTAGCTAAAGGACCAGGGATGTTGCATTAAAAGCGGGTGGCACACTCAGTGGTTGGAACACTTACAACAGATGAAGGTGTAATTAGCTTGCAGTTTGTGAATTTCTGTACTTGTATGTCCCACTCTCCAAGATAAATTGGTAAAGTGTAAATAGTTCCTCTAAAGTGCTAGTGAAGTGAACTTGGCAGTAAGTGAAGCAAAGGCAAAACAGGCGTCAATGGATTAGCACCATATGATTTAAGAAATTGAAATCCCTGGGTACTTACAAGGAGGGAGGAACATGTTATGTTCCTGGACTTGGCAAGAATCATTGCCCCGCATCGGGCACCACTAATTTGTACCAAGGCTGGCTTTGGTCAAACCCAGTAGATCTCTTTTAGCCTCCAGGGATTGGGTTATATCCTATAAACCCTGTGGAGCAGAGAGAGCATTCGAGGGCCTCACAGGCCCACCTATGGGCCATATCACAAGTAGGAACTGTATGGAGAAATGCAAAGAGAAATGCCGGAGACTTATCTGGGTATTAGTAGATGGATCCCCTAAGTCAGCCTTTTGTAGTCCGTGCCAACACACAATTTTGTCTCTACTGGTCCTAATGCACTACCCTGATGCAGAATATATGAAGAAATATTATTGCAGAAATTTCCGAGCGCTGAGAAGTGCGGAAATACAGCTTCATTGTTAGAGGGGAGTGGGAGACAAGTCATGTGGGGTGAGTAACCACATCTCATTATTCTTTAATATAACATAAACCCCTGTTGGTGTGTTTTCATTGGCAAATGTTAATGGTTTTACGTGTTTGAGGCAGAACCATATCTCCGTTTTTAACTGTTGTTTTTTTACAATCCTTTTCATTGGTTTGTTTATGTTGTACTTAATTTCAAAACCCCACTGCCGCAGGTCTTGGGCTAAAGGGCTAGGCTTTGTGCCCAGCTAGCCGTGGCCACCTACTCTCAGCTGTGTACATCCTTCAGCCTTCGCAGTGGGGGTTGCCTACCAAACCACGTGCACAGCAGTGGTTGGTCACAAAGCCTTGCATGTGCCCATCCTGCTGCAGGCACCCAACATCCCCTGGTCAGTGCCTTCGGCGTTGCCCAGAGGGGCAGATGGGTGCTTGAGTGCCTCTCGGCGGGTGTTGGGCACGAGGCCTGGCCCGCGACCAAACCTACCTCCGCCCATTCAAGCAGAGGCAGACACCCATTTTAATAAGCAAAAAAAGATTGCAATCTGAGTAAAGTTAGTATTTCATGTTTTACTTTTATACCAAGTTTGGTGTGAATCCATTCAGCTATTAATGTTGTAGAGGGGAGTAAAATGTCCTATGGGAGCCAAAATGGGAAATCATTTGTTCTGCACCACCGCATTAACTTTTTTCTCGTGCACAGAACTTTACGAAACTTTGCATGCTTTGACTGAGTCAATAGATTTCTAAATTTTGTGTAAATGCAACCACTGTGTCAAATGTTTTAGGCAACTCAAAAAACTGCCTTTTCAATGGAAGCTATGTCTGAGCCATAATCATACGGTGTCTATTGCCACTATGTATTATATATAGTCACTGAATCAGTTCAGTCATTGTCAATATGAATGATACTTATAATTCCTGAGATCACCTACGAAACATGTTGAAGAATGTGCGCTCGCGAGTAGAGAAAAGATGCATGGTGTGTAACAAAACATCCGCCGTCGCATGATATGGAGCTCCAAAGTAAAGCAAGGCTAAATTAATGTTGAAAAATCAAGGATCAAATTCAAGACAGCTCACCAGCTCATTGAGTAAATCTTCCGACACCCATAGTGCTGGCTTTCGGTCAATAATTATTCCCTGCACCTCAGAATCTCAAAGCATCGCCTTCACAGAGATCCGCTACATACCACATTTCTTATGGAGTCATGCCACACTCCTCGTAGAGGAATGGTTTAACAATGACAACATGGCAGTTTCAGGGAACTATTATTTTGATTGAATGGGCTCTTGTCCTGATCCACCGATCTCATATACCCCCAGACCATGCTGACTCATATTTCTAAAAGTGAGGAAAAGTGAGAGGATTGCTATAATAGGATGCATAAGGCAGGAGGGCAAAAAGAGGAAGTCCCTGTACAAATTGATGTCATACTGGTATTATTCACTGATGCAGATGCATGACTTTGACAGGTGGAGCTGAGCTCCCAGGGGGTGATTGTCAGGGTGAGGAGGTACTACTGCACATATTCTATGGGTATTCTGTAGATATCAGAAGCTGTAGCATTTTTGGGATGAGTGGAATATGCTAGACTGGGCTTATGATGTTGCTCTCGTGTAAAATTCTGAGATCATCTTACTGGGGATTTAATTGCCAAGTACCTTCTCTTTGCACTCCAACTAGAGGAAACAAATGGACACGAACTGCTAGCAGCAAAACATATTGTGGCCTCTCATTAGAAAAAGACATTCATCCCTGTGGTCAGGGAGAGGTTGTTGGGAATTTGGGGCTTACTAGTTAGAAGAAATTAACATTATATTGTGTAGACCAGGTGCCCGATTTAGTATTTTGCGGACGGAGTCAAGGCAGTCAGTGTGGAGGAGCACTTGATGTCTGTCACCCTACCTTTCCTGCACCTGCCAGGCTTAAAGTTCCCTGTCAGCCTGCCAACCCTGCTGTGAACTCAGTGTGTTTGTGTGAACCGTCGTCACGGCGGTTCATTCAGAGCCATTTAAAAGTTTGCTGTGCATCCATCATTAGTGACGGAAACGTACACCAAACTTTTTAAAGGTTTTTCTTTTAGAAAAAAAAAATCCCAAAGCGGGATTTTGTGTTTTTGGGAGGAAAAACACTAATGGTCCCCAACACCATACGTTTTCTTCCATGGTGTTGACGTCATTTTTGATTTAATTTTTGCTGTGCCTAATGCCAGGATATTCCTGGCAGTGATCGACAGTAAAAAAAAAAAAACAGACACCCCACTCTAAATAGAACAGACAGTTAAATGGCTTTCATCAGAGGAAGATTTACGCCAATGGAGTACATTTTACTACATAGGTGTAAATTTGGCAGTCCACCAGTCTCAAAATAGGGGGGTGGTGGACCGAGAGATTGGCATACAGGGTACTGTGTCACTGTTATGATGGAGTACCCTGTTGGCCAAACTCTTTAAATTATGCCCAGACTCTCCACATTGAAAACTGACTAGAAAAGTGTGTTGGGATTTTTAGCTTCACAATGTAGGGGACCTGTATGTCCCTGGTACTTTATGGTGATAGGAGTATTCAGCTAGAACTTTCCCAGCTTTTTATCCACTGTTCTTTAGGTATTGTAGGTGGATAATTCATGTCAAACTCTATGCACTACACATATTAGCATGTCAACTATCCTAACTTCTTAGATGCGTCTTGGACCTCTCAGTGGACATTTTCACATTTAGGCCCTGATTACAAGTTTGATGGAGAGAAACTAACTCATGGTTTTATGCATTAATTTCGTTCTGACTGATTTTCCGTACCCAGTTTTTATTATGTTTGTAGGAAACTGATCAAATTTTTCAGGACGGTAATTCCAGCTGAAAAAAATCACAAAGCTTTAGTTGCAGCCTCGCCTTGTTCCAGGTTTTTTTTCTAATAGAGGGAACATTAAATGTTCCCCCATAACTGAAAAAAGTTGTACCAAAACCCCATTACTTTCTGGAACCGATTTTTAGGTCTCGCCTGAGCCAGCGCATGCGCTGCTCTGGCGAGAGTTTTAGTAAGCGGGTTTTGGAAGTGCAAACAGCAGTGGCTTTTGCTGGCGACCAGCTTGCGTTCACGCGAGCGTGCACGCGCGATCAGGCGCCATATGGCTTCCCTCGCCATCTGGCTTCCCTCGCGATTACTTTCACTTTCGCGGCCGTGTCAGTTTCACGGCCGCGCGGCCATTGCTTGTTTTGTTTGTTTTGAGCTTGCTCGTGTTATCCAGGCAAAAATGGTCAATCCCTAGAAACAGACAAAACCTTTGAAAGTGTGCTCCAGTCAAGATATTCTCTCTTTCACCTTCTTGTTCTCATCCGCCTAACCCCTTTCACATTTCTTTCTCTTCAGCTGCTTTCTCTTTATCCCTCTACTCTTTCTGGCTCTCTTATCTTCGCCCTCTCTTCCTCTTCTCCGTTTGTGGGAGACACCTTTCTGTCTCGAATCTTGCTTTTCGGTGTTTTTCTTACACCCAGTGTCTTCCCTTCTTTCTCCAGCACTCTTCCGTTTCCTCCCTTGTGCCTTGCTCTTTTCGGCTCTGTGCATTACTGCCTTCCAGTGCCTTGAGCTGCTCTTCTCTTTCGTGTCCTTTCCCGGGTATAAAAGCCCTCAACTCACCCCCCCCCTCCTTCAGTGCCAGTTCTCTTCTAAACTATTCTCGCCTTTCTTTCCATCTCCCTCCATGGAGATCGCCTCTGTTTCTCTGCCTTGCTTCTCTCTCACTGTCCCCTTTCCATCTACCTCACCTTCTCCTTCCTCTCCTTATCTCATCGACTGTGTTTCCTTTTACCTACTTGGTTTCTCTTCTAGTCTTATCCCCTCTTGTGCGCACCTTCTTTTATTCTCACTTCTCCATCTGTCCTCTCCAACTTCTCTCTTCCTCTCTGTCACACCTCTCGCTCACTGTCACCTTCCCCTGCCTGCCTCTGCTGACTATCATCATTTATCTGCTTCTTGCTTGCCTGTGGGGACAAACACCAGCGCAGAGGAAGAGGGAAAGCCGCCTGGTTAGTCTCATACTGGAATATAAATATAAGAGCGATAATTGATTTAACAGTTTCTGTTGCGCCCACCAAAAACGGAACTGTTGGTTGGCGTTGTAAGTAACAGGTGTGAGTAGTGTTTAACTCAGTGCTAATGTCATCGGACCTCAGAAAGAAGGAAGGGAAGTAGGGCCCATCCAGATGTACATGAGACCAGCAACTTACGCACAAATTGCTGCAGCCGTCAATCACACATCTTGGTACCACACATTAATCGTAGATGGTAGGTACTCAGCTCATCAGCCACCAGATGCACTGTTTAGAGTTATATTTTCTGGATGGCCTCCTCCCAATTTTCTTTTATTTAAAAGCAGTTTTATCGGCTTAAAATATCAACTGCATTTATTGTCATTAAAGTAGCAACCAACTACTTCTCCAGAGTGCTGTATTCCATCAGGTTTATGACACCATCTCCAACAAACGTGTGGCAAACGCTGGCAAATTAGGCTACATCTTGAAGTTTGAAAAATAAGGGTAGCGTTTCAAACAACTGATAAACATAAATACAGCTGAATCGATTGCACCTTCTCAGTAGGCGGTTATGCTCTTCCCTTCTGTTCTTTCACCACATTGCACCAGCTTCATTTAACCCACAGTGTAGGAAGACAATCTAATATGGTTGTTAGCTATCCACAGTCCCACAGAATCCTTCAAAGATCCTCACCTTGCTTGCGTGTTTGACCATCTACTCTAGTGAGTAAAAGATGGTTACTCCCTTTGTTTAGACAAGCATTGGCATAGCCAATAGGTCTCGCCTTTGGGACCGTATAAGTGTTTAGCCATGCAACACTTGATGTTGTTGCCCCAAGGATATTGTGCTGCATAACTAAATACTTATAAGGTCCCAAAGGCGAGACTTATTGGCTATGCCAATGCTTGTTATTTTTATTTCCCCAGTCAAACCACTCTGTTTTGTGATTAGAAAAATCAGTCCCACATGATAATTCCCCATTCGATGGGGTCCATCTTGTAATTGCACAGCACACACCAATTTTACCAGATGGTAACTGTAAAATAGTGTTCTATTTTACTTTGGTCCCAGTACAGTGCAACTCCTAATCTAGGCCCTAAAGTTGCACCGGAGTGACTCGCCCATCGATGAAGCAATACATGATAGGGCATTGCATAATTTGTAGATCTAGTTTCATGTTTTATACTTAAACCTTGATTATACGGTTATACTCATATTTTAGTCTGCTCATCGGCAGATACCTTTGAAATGTTTAAAGGTGATCTGAATAGTCACAAATGACCTCGGGATCTTATTATGTATGTTATTTTTTCACTTTTAACAATGCAAATTTAATGAAAACCCCGAACTCTCCAGCTCAAGAATTCTTTGTTTGCTATTATAGTCCGAATTTGCTATCCCGGTTTTCTAAAATCAATATTTATACACCTGAACCTTTGCTAGGCAGTAGTTAAAAGCAGTATGGGAGAAGGATTCTGTTTAACATGGGAGTCAAAGCGCTGGTGTCCACTCTTCGCCCAACTTTTCTCCTTGTTTATCGAGCCATTTCAATAAAAAGGAGCAGATTCAAAATTGCTAACTTGAACTACTTAAAATCACTTCATAGGCTGATAATATTGTACTTGAACTCCAACATGAATAACGTGAACCGGGCATTTAGGCTTTTTGGTGTTGTATTTGTATTTGTTTTATAGAGCGCGTTATGCTGATCAGTGCTAAAGTGCATATGCTCTCTGTGTAAATTGTTAATATGGATTGTTGTTTCCATTATTGGCTTATTTGATTTACTACTAAGTCCCTAGTACAGTGCACTGTTTGTGCCCAGGGCCTGTAAATCAAATGCTCCTAGTGGGCCTGCAGCACTGATTGTGCCACCCACACAAGCAGCCTTGCAAAAGGTCCTCAGACCTGCCACTGCAGTGTCTGCGCGCAGTCTCTACTGCCATGTCGACCTGGCAAGTGCACCCACTTGCCAGGCCCTAACCTTCCCTTTTCTTACAAGTGAGTCACCCCTAAGGTAGGCCCATGGTACCCCTGTGGGCAGGGTGCAGTGTATGTGAAAGGTAGGACATGTCCTGGTGTGTGACATGTCCTGATAGTGAAATACAGTGTATTATGTTTTTCACTATTGAAAGGCTGTCCCATAGGATAGAATGGGATTTTATTTATAACATCTTATAAATATAACTTCTCATTGGGACACGATGGGAAGGTAAAGTTTAGTATGCCTGTACTCAAAATATAAAGATGCATCTTTTAGTAAGGATGATTTTTACATTCTGTGTTTGAAAATACCACTTTTAGAAAGTGGGTATTTTCTTGCTTAGCCATCCTGTGTCTCTGCTGGTTTGTGGATTGACTGTCTGGCCTTGGAGTGACAGGGGGCTGGGGATGTGCATTTTCTCAGACAGCCACGGGGGGGTTGTTGTGTGTCCTGCCTTTCCTGAATGAGACAGGGCTGGTTTGAATAGACCTGGGCTGCATTTAGAGTAGGGGGAGCAGATTTCCTTGCACCTGAATAGGCCAGGTCGGCCTTACACAATGCTGTCTTCACCTCCTGCCAGGTGCAGCTGCACCAGAGAGGACAGAACTGGTTTTGGCTGGTCAAAGAGCTTCTCTGCCGCCAGAGAACAAAGGAATTTGTGCTATAAAAAGTTGGGTCCAGACTCCTGAACTTTTGATAACTTCTGGGATTCAAGAGGAACCTTTGCCAAGGAGAAGAGCTGGAGAAACTGAGGAGATGGACTGCCCCTTTGCTGTGTGCTGTCTGGGGTTGGCCTGCAGTGGCTGTTTCTGCCAAGGAAAAAACAAGGACTTTTGCTGTGTGCCGTGTCCCCTGCTTGAGGAAGATCTCCAAGGGCTTGAAGTAGAGCTTGCCTCCTGTTTTGAAGTCTCAGGGATACAAAGACTTCACCCCCAGCTCCCCTGAGCTTCCTTGCTGGGAGTTCTGACCTGCCAAGAGGTGCCTGTTGCTGTTCTGGGCCTCTGGAGGTTGTTCCTGCTGTTGGAAGCTGGAAAAGTAACGCAACGCCGAGAAGCGCAACGCATCCGCACCGGTTTCTGACACATCGCTGAAGAAACCGATGCAGCTCCTGCTCGCGGTGGGAGAAATCACCGCACACTGCATCGAGTGCACCGATCTGCGAAGTCTGAGATCACCGCACCAAATCCGACGCAGGCCCTGCTCTGCGGCTGCAAGAACCAACGCATTGTGGGACCGCGGCTGAAGAAACCAACGCAACGCCATTGCCGCCGCCGCCGCATCGAGAACCCACGCATCCCCGTTCCTCACGCATCCCACCGGGGCGCCAAATCTACAAGGACACCGGAGCCGCAGTAAGAAACCGACGCATCACCTCCCTGCGCAGTAAGAAACCGACGCATCACCTCCCCTTCAGTAAGAAACCGACGCATCACCTCCCCTGCGTGGCAGTAAGGAACCGACTCATCACCTCCCCTGGAGTAAGGAACCGACGCATCACCTTCCCTGCGCGTATGGAACCGACGCATCACCTTCCCTGCGGCTGTTCTTGCTTTTGATTTGACGCATCCAAGGTACTTTGTGTTGAAAGTGTTGCAGCTATAATTTGCTATGAACAGAACTGTTTCTACATTTTGAAAGTCATATTTTTATTACTGTATTGTGGATTTTTGTCGTTGTGGTCTTGTTTGGTTTAGATAAAGATGACTTATTGTTCTAAACTGGTGTGGTGTCCATTTGTAGCGTTTTCACAGTATTACTGTATGTGTGCACAAATGCTTTACACACTGCCTCTGAGATAAGCCTGTCTGTTCGTGCCAAGCTACCAAGGGGGTGAGCAGGAGTTATTTTAGAAGTGTATCCCCCTTACAACTGTGCAAACCATTGCCAACTAGAGACCCCTATTTCTAACATTAGTTGTCTTGCAGGGCAATACCAGTTAAATACCGACTTCAGAGCAAACGATCCTTGTAGATGTAGGGCCTTATGTACCATGCAGAGGGCTTTAAAATGTATTCTCTGTTGGATAGGCAACCAGTTCAGAGAACACAGGCCTTCTTTTGCTTAGAGCCGCTTTGGTATATTTGAGACCAAACTGGCTGCCGCATTCTGGATCATCTGAAGTTGCTTGAGGAGAGATTTATTGATGTTGAGGTAAAGTACATTGCAGTACTTGAGCCTGGATGTCACAAGAGCAATCGCTACTGCAGTTTTAAGTTCGGAAGGAATGAAGGGAAAAACTTTCCTCAACATTTTGATGATGTATAAAGAGGTACTGGTCGTTCTGTTGACTTGTTGGTCAAAGGCCAGCCTGTTGTTGAAAATGACTCCCAAGTTCTTTGCAGTGTTGACTGGAGTGGGGAGAGGACCACAACTCTCTGGTCACCACATCGCTGACCACACAGATTTCTGGCCACCAAAGATCAGAATCTCTGTCTTTTCTGCATTCAGTTTTAAGTGATTCTCCTTCATCCAGCTATTGATGCTTAACATGCATTGCTTGAACCTCTCAGCCACATCACATTGATCTTTGGACACAGACAATAATCTGAGTATCATCCACATAAAATTGAACCTTGAAGCCAAAAGACCTCACCAGGGTTGCAAGTGGAGTCACATACATATTGAATAGCGTAGGGCTAAGTGAAGACCACTGTGGGACTCCGCATGGCAGTTGGAAAGGGGGAGCCCTAAAATTACTGCCACTGACTAGGAGTTCTGGAGGTAAGAAAAGCGTTCAGTGAGGCCAATGTGTTGTCTCTTATCCCTTGCTGGCGCAATCTGTGCACCAGACGGGTTGGAGACACCATGTCAAATACTGCAGATAAATCCAACATCACCAGGATGGCAGCATCACCCTGGTCCACTTGTGTCCGAATGAGATCTGCTGCTACCGCCAAGACTGATTCCGTACTATGTCCATTACGGAAACCGTTTTGAGAAGGATCTAAAAAGTTTTGTGTGGCAATGAGTTGCTTCAGAATCTGATTAATATATTTCTCTAAAACTTTGGCTGGAGCAGGCAACAATGAGATGGAGCGTAGATTTTTAAGATCATTCGATGATCCATTTGACTTTTTCTTTAAAGGGATGACAATCACCTCCTTCCATAGCTGAGTGAAAATTACAGTACTAATTACTTTATTCAAGACCTTTTTTAAAAAGTTAGTAGTTACAATATCTGGTGCCAGCTGGAGAACTTTGGGGGGACATGGGTCTGATATACTATTGCAGAAACGTTGAGCATTTTCAAGAGATTGTTGAATAGGGAGGTTAGATAATTCTTTCACTGTCTTAAAAAGCTCATTTGGAACATTCAAGGCCATACATATTTTACCTATGTAGTAAGCAGATTTGGCTTCTGCAATAGCCCTTTTATAGATAGCGAGTGCATCTTTATTCCTCTCCTCCTGAGACAGAGTGGTCCTCCATCTACATTATAATCTCTGACAGTGTTTTCTTTGGGCTCTTAATTCCTCAGAAAACCAGGGTGCAGATGCTTGTAATCTCAGACATCTCTTCTGTTTTAATGGGGCATTCTCTGCTATTGCTGTTCTAATCCATTCCTTAAAAACCTCTGGATTAGGGTTTTGAAAGATATTCCTTTCCTCAAACGATCTGCTAAATGAGGCTTCTAGGTTGGTTTTGGAAATTCAACTCCAATTCCTAGACAGTAGTGACCCCTATTTCCCTCTGAGATCAGATCATAAAAGTAATTACCCTCGATCTGTCTAACTGAGCGGGAGAATTTCCCTAACCTCTAAATCATAAAGAATTGGAAAATATGCCATCAAAGGTACGCCCAGCCTTGTGAGTGGGGTGGTTCACTAGTTGAGTAAATCCACAGTTGTTCATAAGATAGAGGAAAGTGGTAACCTCTTTACACTCCTTATTCACCAGGTGTAAATTAAAGTCACCTAAGATTGCAAAATTATGACTAGCAATATGGGGTTCAATATTCTGATCCCATTTTGCAATATACTGGGTGCGTGGACCAGGGGGGCAATAAATCAGGAGTCCAAAAAATAAAACACTCTGATTAGCTTTCAGTCTAAAATATTCCATTTCACAAATATCAATCAGCTTCGTCCCAGTCGGTTCTAAAGTGCAATTAATAGAGCTTTTTGCAATTATCACTAGACCACCTCTCCTCCAGGAGGGCCGGTCTGCTCTTGTGGTCGAGTAGCCAGGAAGAGTGGCCACTACTAGCTCATGGCCAGAATCCTCCTTAGTCCAAGATTCAGAAATAAACAATCTATTTTGTATAGCTTTATCAATTCCCGTATTTCGTGGCAATATTTAACCAAAGACCTGGCATTAATCAGGGCGCAAATAGTATTCTTTTGGGTCAGGTTAGTCCTCACTTTCCCCTTCTCCTTACCTTTACATCTGGAACCCCCCAGACTTCAAGGCAATCATTGGGTCACAGTGACAATGCCCACATCTTTCATATTCCCCACCATCTAGACTTAAAAGTGCACACTCCTCTTTCTAGTCTCCATCCCAGTAATTTTGGTCTAGAGTAGGTGTAGAACTTACCCTCTGGAATGCAACTGGCAGCCTCCCTGGCGCCATCCGGGCGCAGACAGGCTTGCCTTAGAAGCACCTTTGGTGCGCCAGCGGTGGGGCCGCGCACCGGGCCTTTTTTTATCTGCGCCTTGGCCCATCGATTAACCACTGTCCCGATAACCTCAGTGGCCTCAACCAATATGGCCGACGAAGGAGGAGTAATCCTTTTGCTTTGAAGAGGCAAACAAAAAGGCACCAGGTGGGCTCTAACAGGCTCCAACCTAGAGCTTAAAATAAAGTGCAAAACTTGCCGGTAAGTTAGAAAACCGCGTTTAAAAATCAGCACAAGACATATTTCCCAGACCTCTCAACATGGCACTCATACATAAGCTAGTCAATTAAAAGACAGTACTTGACGGGACCTTCTTTCAGAAGCAGTTCGCCACGAACCGGGCTTCTTTTTTTCTGCGCATTGGCCGATCAATTAACCACTATCCTGCTAACCTCCGTGGCTTCACCCAATATGGCCGACGAAGGAGGAGTAATCCTTTTGCCTCTAAGAGGCAAACACAAAGGTACCAGGCGGGCTCTAACAGGCCTCAACCAAGAGCTAAAAAGAAAGTGCAAAATGTGGCAGTAAGTTTAAAAAAAAAAGTGTTTAAAAATCAGCATTAGACCTAATTCTCAGACCCCTCAAAAGTACCCTCATGCATACATTGCCCCTTATGTTGGATGCAGATTAAATAGAGACAAATGAGGCGGTATGGTACCTACATATTTGTGCATATGTGTGACTGAGGACATGCGGTATCACCACTTGGTATGCTTTGATTTTTTAAAACTTTTTTGGCCAGAATCCAAAGGCAGCCTCATTACAGGACGATCGGACCCCCTACTATTAGTAAAATGACTGTTCTACTTCAGTCCCTGTCCCTATTTCAGGTTATCCATTATTTCCAAGCCAAAAAGTTTATTAACGAGTTAAATTCGGAAACCATTAAGTTTGTTTGAGCTGGAAGAGAGGCTGGACCAGCAGCAAGAAGCTTTGCAGAGCTGTTCTGTATGAGGGTTGGTCGCTGCTTGACCTTGTGAAATATTAATAGTAGTTGCATTAGAGCAGATTAGGCAAATAACACCCATTTCTATCTCGCAATGACAACGCTTTACTTCAAACTATGACTGAACAGCATGCACCATTGGGTTCTTATTTATCCTAAGCTTTTGATGAAATTTTAGATTCACCTAATTGAAACTTTCTTAAGAATCTTTTACTTCGTTGGTACAACCCTTGAACTACTTACATGGTTACTCCATTGTTACTGCCTGAGGTGAGTTGGGTGTGGAGGCCTCAATGCTCTTGCCTGGGTTAGTATGAACAGTGGAAAAATAAAAACATTCATGAAGATTCACAATAGATTCTGCCTTTCCTTTAGAGAGAAATTGCATAAATATGTTCATTGAAGCAAATGTATAGCAAACATTTTAAATTCGTGTGGGAGCATATTCAGATGAAATGAGTGACCTAAAATGTGAAAGTTATTGGCTGTCTATCACCATCTCGATCCTGCATCCTAGGAATTTCATTGGGATGCCATTCTGAGATGGAGGGAAGCCGGGATTTTATTAGAAAGCTATTCGATGACCCAGATTAACTGTAAGTGATCCAAGTTGGATACCACATATTTACTTTATTACACCCCAGCGATCATACTTCGCTGAGTTCTAGATGTAAGCCCGTAATGTTAGAGGGTCATGGGACCATATGATGCTTGATTGCCCTAACTTGTATGGATTTTGTTCTAGGGTTTCCCATGCGTTAGAAAGGATAATTGAGGAAAATTTGATTTTGACACAAAAAAACTTAACTCTTAAAAATGCGTCTGCACTATTTGTGATCTTTCTTGGGACCTTTGTAGTTCAACACGTCATCTGCGAGTGCAGAAAACGTAATGGATCTCTCACCTTCATCAAATAGTGAAATTAATTTTGGGATATCACCCAGATGAAAGTATGTTATTAAGTTAGAACGGGATAACTGGCAAAATGGAAAGCTGATGAGAAGAAAGCCCTTCCTTAAATGCAGCTATTTAAATCTAATACAACCTGATTGTCTGAGGGTGTCATTCAGCTTGATTTTTTTTCTTCAATATTATTCGGTCTAAATAACGAGTCTTAATCATGTTTATAATGAAACGATTAGTTATGTATGTTTTTTATGTGGGTGCGTTGTTTGAAGTAAGATGCATGTAATCTGTGAGAACAAAAAAAAAAAACAGAATCTTCTTGCTTTTGAATATAGAGGTTGTCGAGGGTGATTACTTTGCTTATGGAAAACATTATTCTTCCTGCTCCAGCCCAGCATTTCTTTTCCTTTTGACCTTGCAAACCCACGCTCGAGCCATGTTTCGATAAATGCTCCTGTAACTTGTCTCTTACAAGTTCCAACTTCTTGTAAAATTTGAGTTAATAAAATATTATTCTTAATTTGAAAGTAGCTTGCATTTGTTCTGTATTTCGGTGGGTTTAATATAATGATTATAACTTTCCATCATGTGATATGATCTGGTATTTGCTAGACCATCCTTGACATACTTTTTGTTTGCGTACCTAGGCTAAATCTGTGACTGGATCCACCATGAGCCAAACTTTAATGTAAGTGTGCCTTTTTTATTGGTTTATTGTCATATAACAGATATACAGAAAATCGTGCTGCAGTAACATGAACACAGTATTTCTGTTTATAAAAATGTGTTCCTTTGTTTGATACCACCTAGTAATAAAAAAAAACGTGAACACAGTTCTAGCCATTCCTGATTTGAAATAAAGTAATTTCAATGAATCTGTCCAATAAAAGAGATCCACGTCTTATTTTCCAACATGTCTCTGATTTTGATCCGG
Organism: Calotriton arnoldi; assembly: GCA_963921515.1. Lineage (NCBI taxonomy): Eukaryota > Metazoa > Chordata > Amphibia > Caudata > Salamandridae > Calotriton > Calotriton arnoldi. The sequence continues at coordinate 413,061 of CAWUFW010006125.1, read as the reverse complement.
GAAATTGGAAGTTACATTTTCTCAATGTGTCGAAACATATTGGCTAAGCAAGGAGGGAAACTGATTTGTTAAACAAGATGATTCAAGTTGAACTGAACCATACTATTTCTTGTTTAAACACCCCCTCCAAGGCTAAGGTGCCCCATTCAGCCTAACATTACATCACATCACATTAAATTGTGCAGTGGGGGCATATTATTTCACGTTACATCACTGATGGTCAGTACTTAACTTAAAAAAAGGGAAATAAGTGCAGAGACCCACATTTTTTGTAGAAGCATAATGTCGTGCTCCAGAATGCTGTGGTTGCCAAATACCAAGGCTGCCTAGTCTTGATTCCATCTCATGAATGTTTCTTCCATCACCCTACTCTTCCTGAGTTTTTATCTTAGTCTTGCTAGTTCTTTTCCATCCCCATTTCTTCTCTTTGTGAATGCTTTCCTATGATTCTCTTCCTTTTTATTTCACTATTTTCTGCTCTTCTCTCTCTCTTGCTCTGGGTCAAACCTTGATCATGCAAGCTAAGTTCATGCAAATAAGTCCTAGTGCTGACCACCGGCAACCAACTTCACAAGTCATGCACCGTGTGTCTATGCTAGGCAAAGCCTGCCTCTCCCATACCCATGCATAGCCTGCTCTACATATTGCGGGAGTACCTTGGCACTAGCTTGCCACCTTTGAGAATCCACCAAAGGTTGGGATCATGTTGTGGTCACACGAGTCCAGTAAGTAGCTCTAGTCAGATGAGTAAGTTTTAGAAAATGAGCTGTTGCAGGAAAATCTGGGCTGGACGCCTTTGCCATCAGCAGGTTAAAATAAGGCCAGTGAAGTTCTAAACTGTTTCAGTTGAAATCACTGGTGGTCTAGTGTAGGGTGTGAAAGTTATTTAATATCAAATAAACTGAAACGAGTGGTTAAACAATTCTTGTGGCTGCTGGTGTTCTGCTGCTATGCCACAGAGGCTGCTTTAATAATGGTAAACCATTCCTAGCAAACGTATGGTCTCGGACATCTGGTCTCCGGTGCACAAGCAGGCTCACTAACTAGGGAAACTATGACTTTTTTCAGGAGCTAACCATATCAAATCTGTTTTTTCCAAAGGCTCAGATGGGTATAAATTGTTTAATCATGCCGGAAACTGCATTAATATATATTCTTTATAGTTTTCAGATGACCCATATGAGGACTGAGCTTTCTATTGTATCACAATTTCTTGCACTCTTGGCACTTCTGCCCATCTCAACTAGACAGTAAGTAATTGTTTTATATATATTTTCAATATATGCTTTATTATACTGTAAACATTGTAGAGAAATTGTTTTGCAAATGTTCTAATTGGTAGTATGGACAAACACGGCAATAATTTAAAATTCTTAAAGGGAATTGCAGTAGAGTGCCTTTGTCCCTGTGGAAGTCACATACTTGAACCGAGGAGGGATGGTAGGGATGTTGAATGCTGGATATCTGTATCATGAACATCTTCTGTGATCACAGCAGCCTCTCCTAAACCACAAGAATATATAGGTGATGCTTTTGACAATACTACTGCTTCAGCAATGCCTTCTAGACTACTTCATAAGTTACAAATCCTTACATGTGAGACTATGGAAATTTTAAAATGGCAGAAGAAAGCATGCTAAAGGTTAATGCCTCTTGCAACTTATAAAGCCCACTTCATATCTGTTTCTTGTTGTCCGGGAGCTAATGAGTTAGATATTCATTACAGTATTGTTTGCTTTCTTGCTTTGGCATATGCAATGAGTCTCTCTCTCTCTCTCTCTCTCTCTCTCTCTCTTTCCCTTTCCCTCTCTCTCTCTTTCCCTCTCTCTCTCTTTCCCTCTCTCTCTCTCTCTCTCTCTCTCTCTCTCTTTCCCTCTCTCTCTTTTTTTTTTTTTTTTTTTTTTTTAAGCTAAATGTAGGAAATCTTAAGAAATTCAATTGAGTTCTGAAGATTCCCAGTTCAGCATAAAACGTATATAAGAGAGATTGTCAACTAAATAGATGATCCACTGTATCCTCCTTGTACAATGTCAGCAACTACAAGTTTGTGTATATTGGTGAAGTTACCAGTTGGAGAAATAGCCCCCACTAGTGAAGAAGGGTTTGCTAATGACCAGAAACAGTGTACCACTCTTCTATGTAATTTAGACTAACAATGCAATGTATTGAAATCAGGGTATCTCTCAGAACTCCCATCTTGCAATGGTTCTGACGTTTGTATCAAGCTACTTGGGCTGATGGACTACTGTTAGAAATGGGGATTCTAGTTGGTTAGGGTATGCACCTAAGCCAGGCAGAACCCACCACTCTAGTCAGGTCAAGGGAGTTACACGCTGAAGATAACCCCTGTCCCACCCCCTTGGTAGCTTGGCAGAGCAGTCAGGCTTATCCCAGAGGCAATGTGTAAAGCGTTTGCGCAGCACTCACACAGTAGCGACACACTAGGCACACCACAAAAGAAACTCCACACAAGGTTATATAAAAATAGCCTTTGTATTATCCATAAAAACACATTAGAACACAATCACATATATTGCACTGTGCCACTGGCACTAGTCAGGACTACACAGGGATTTACATAAATCACTTGGCCAACCGGCCCATTGTCATAATCACATTACAGTTGGGATCGCCAGTACCTACTGGGAAGGTTGCACTTGGCACAACACACTATGCAAAACATAATCAGCCACAGTGCACCCTAATGATATCCAACACCAACATCAGTTGTGCACCACAACCCACTTGTAGCAGTGCACACATTTAGGCAAAAGCATTAGGGAAAGAAACCATAGGCCACAGTGCACCACCCTAACTACTCATAAGGAGCACACACTACTACATGAGCACCACAATCAGCGCGACACCTGCGCTCTTTTTTAGGGTACCTGGTGTCCTTTGTATAAGCTTCCGGGCCACGTGCCCGCCTACACCAGGAAATGCGGCAGTCCTCGCCCCCGGGGGCCTCTGTCAAGGTTTCACCCCGTTCTCGCTGACGCACAATGTCCCCGGTGCCCAGCGCACCAAATCGGGGGGCGGGGGTGCAACACACACCCGATCTTTGCCGATTCCCTCTCAGGGAACCATTATTGCCACTCAAGGAAATGCCCCCGACATTCAGGAAAAGTGTAGCTTCCCGCGGCCATGCGGTGCAGCTGTATCAACGTCGGGAATGCGGAGATCGTGTTGGTGCTGTGGAAGCACCTGTGCGGGGTCTGCCAATGGCCCCTCGGGGCCGGAAAACAACAGTGCGGCTCGCTCCCTGGAAAGGGCGCCCCTGAGACCTCAACTGGTCTCCAGCTGCCGCGCCCCAGACAGCGCAGCTCAGGACAGAGGCACTCCGGTCCCACTGCACTCACCCGATCAGCTTTCACGTGGGGAGCGGCCCGCCAACTCGCGGTGCCGTCCTTGCCGTTCACCTCCTCCCTGCACGGGAGGACTCAGGTCTGGCCTCGCCGCCAAACAGTTTCCTGGCTTCTCTTTCTGGAATGCGGCCACCCCTATAACCAGGCTTGGCAAACACGCGGAGCTCTCCTTCCTCACGGGAGCCCCGCCCACAATTAGCCGTACTCCGCCGGACTGCCGAGTCACGGCGCGGCTGCTCTCGCTGTGTTCACTGTAAGAGCCCACTTCTCGGGCTCAGAAAACAACTTGTGAAGCGCCCACAACAGGCTTCTGCTGCACGTTTTCAGTATGCATAGAGAAAGCGCTCCCCGCGCTTGGCTAAAGAGCACCTCCTCACAGGGGGGGGGGGAGAGAAGCACAGCGCTCACTCAGCGCTACTTCAAACTCTTCCAAGGCCAGCACACCAGGTCTCCTCAGCTGAACAGCATTCCCTTCAGCTGCCCAGCAGGCAGCAGATCAGCCCCCAGTGGTGGTTCCTCCTGGCACACTGCAGTCCATGCAGTGTGCGCTCCTCAGTTCTCCCAGTTCCAGAAGTTCAACAGACATGGGGTCACAGCCCAGTTCTTATAGCGCAAAAAGTCTTTGTTCTGCCCTGGCACAGGGCCCTGAACCTAGTTTAACCCAGTTCTGGGGGCACTCTAAAAATATAATTACAGTGCACAACACTCCCCACTCAATGTGTAAGCCCTGGCTCCAGACACGCCACAGGGGGGCGGAGCCATCATTGTGGAAGGCAGGCACAGCCCTGTTCAGGTGCAGGTGTTACTCCTCCCACCACTCGAAATGCAGACCAGGCCTATTCAGGTGCCAGGGGAAACCCCTCCCGCTACTCTAAATTCAGCCAAGGTCTATTCAGCCTAGCGCTGAGTCACCCAGGCAGGGCAGGACACACCTCACCCCCCCCAGGGACAGCACCTCCTCTCTCTTCTGTCAGTCCGAACCAGACGGTCAATACACATCAGGCAGGCACAAAGACACATAGCACACAGAAATGCCCACTTCTCAAAGAGGCATTTCTAAAATAGTAATATTAAATCTGCTTTCATCAATAAGCAGCATTTATCACTACTATTCCAAACATACCAAACATGATCACTCTACCCCTCTCAGATCAGGAATTGCCACTGAAGTACATATCAGGGAATCCCCAATGCATTCCCTAGGAGAGGGCAGCCTCACAGCAGTGAGAAACCAAATAGGCTGTTTATCACTACCAGGACATGCCACACAGTTAAGGCACAAGTCCCCTACCTTTTACCTACACTGCACTCTGCCCATAGGGCTAGTTGGACCATTAGAGTTAATGGGGTGACCCTGTGTCCCTCAGAACCTGGGTATTTATGATATGGCGAACAATTGGTTCTGTTGGGTAGTACAATTGCTGTGTTATGTATTTAATACCAAAGCAAGAAGATCACTCAAGTTCTTATCAATGAATGCAAAGAATTTTTTTAAGAAAAAACAAATAATAAGAAAACACCAAGAGAGAAAGATTTGCAAAAAGCAGAGTTTTTTACTCTTTTGTTATTCATAAGAAAATTGAATATGGCTGTCAAGAACACAATTGAATTGCGGCGAAATAAAGGTGACTGTTGTGAAGTTAAGTGAAAAAACGGTGACAAGTGAGGTCAATGGTGAAGTATATACAAGACATACCCAAGTGACATGAATATATATAAGATTCAAGAATCCTGTCCTATCTATAAAATTATTAACATGAATCAAAGACCCAATGATAATTTGAAAGTTGGGGTCAAGGAGACTGTATGGACATGAATGACATTAGCGCGACGTTTCGACCCTTAAAGTAGCGCAGAGTGTTATGCGTCACAGCGGGTCTTCATCAGGACTGTAAAAGACGAGGTGGGCAGCCACATGGACGAATAATCCAATCAATGGATTAGGTGGAAGCAAAGATCCTAGCGATAGATTCCACGAAAAGTTGGAGATCAGAAATTCCAGCTTGGGAGTCAAGGAATAGACGGAATCCAAAAATGGTATCCAAGGATAAGGTGAAACATATCACTTTTCTAGGGTCCAGAGCAGTGAAGACCTCCACCATCCGGTAGGAGTCTTATTATGAAATGATTGCTCAATTGCAGAAGACCTCCACCAGCAGGTTGGAGTCGTGAGTAGTCTGCAACCACTTTATGTGCCATATCACAGCGGCAGTAAACTGTGGCAGAGGCCTGAGACATGTTTGAAAGGCTACTTTGGTGGGTGGCGCAAGCCCACCAGTAGCATTTAATTTACTGGCCCTGGGTAGATGGGATACCACTGTACAAGGGACTGATGGGTAAATTAAATATGCCAAACAGGTGTAGACCAATCTCACCAAGTTTACCATAGAGAGCACATGCACTTTAGCACTGAACAGCAGTGATAAAGTGCTCAGAGTTGTAAAACCACCAACAATAGGTCAGAACAAATACAGGAGGAAGGCAAAAAAAGTTCTGGGATGACCCTGCAAAAAGGGCCAAGTCCAACACACCAAATGGCCTATTTTTTTATTTGCTATATAAACGTTTTCTGATGAAGGAATAAAGGCCAGTAACACTTTTGAGTTCTAACTCGAAACTGAGACAGATGGTCCCCTAATATTGGAGGTAAGGCATAAGAATTGTTCATTGCCTGGCCCAACATGATAATTCTGTCAGCAATCTTTCTCTGCCCCTACAAGCAGTGTCAAAACAATTGTATGGGATTATTTTGATTTTGGACAGCATGTTATATGTCTTGTATGTATTGCTTTTGTGGATCGATCTGATGAGCAGATTTCTATTGGAAGGCTTCCTTTTAATATTAGAATAGGTATTTCTAAGACAAATAAACATCTTTTGTCTCCGGTTTGATTTTGGTTTTGGCTTAAAAAGGCCCAAATAATACCTTTTCACTAACTCCGGATCCATTTTGATGAGACATCTATTGTTTCTTTCTGAAGAAATGTCTGCATTTTAAATTCCCAGCAGGTACATGGCTCTGAGCTCATCTGCTGATATTCTGGTACTACATAAGAAACTCCACCATCATTTTCTGACTGCAGAATTTCAGTTAATGATGCCACAGTATTTAATCTGGACAGGATTTATAGGCATTATGCATGTTTTTCAAGGGATCTTTGTTAGACTTTAGAATCAATGTTCACAAATGTGGACCGAGTTCTGATGTGCCCATGAGATTCATCTCAGTGTTTGGGTTAGGGCATGGAGTTGGAACGTTCTTTTTTTACATCAGTGCTTGTAAGTAATTATCAATGCGATCTGATGGGCATCATTACTGGTATTGAGTTGGTGTCTATCCTGTATGTTATGAGATCCCCCCAAGTCTCTAGCACTGTTTCTGGTGTTAGACAGAATATTCCCAGATGCTTGCATCAAGGATAGAGTAGCCTAGATGCAAGTAATCGTAGGAGGCTTTTTTGAGTCCAGGACTCTTTATTGATGAGTAAACTGAATTGCCTTTATACCGATAATATTGTGTGACACGCTTCTTTCTCCATGCTAAGTTTGTTTCTTAGTAGCAGTACCCTGGTATTGTACTGCTAGGCAAAGGGTATTTTCTTTGGCTGGATACCAACATTATGGGTAGGGTGGGCGGCAACATTACCATAGAGGCTAAAGGAGAGTAGCAGTGGGACCCATGCTTAAATCAAAAATGTTCTCTATGTGGGGAAGCGGTCAAAAGGTTCATCTTGACTTCTGCCTTCTTAGACCTACAACTGGCCTCTGCTTAGTGAATATCGTGTCTGGAGGCAAAGTCATCTTTCACGTTACTGTTTGTGGGTTACAGGAGTGCAGCGGGGATCAAAGACTTGTATCTCTATTGGTAGGACATTTATTTTTGTGTCTTTTTGCCTTCCTAACAAATTATGTGAACAGAATCTTCTGGTTTAGGTGCTTTGATCAATAGTTGAAGGTGAGTGTTATTGCTAAGTTCTGTATTTCATGTGGGAGAAATGGGGTGTTATATGTGTTGCCTTTGGGTTGCTGGACCCCTAAAGGCATGTGTATGAGCTGGCAGCATCCCTGAATTTGAAGCAAGCATTGGAAAATGCCAGTTGGTCTGTCTTGTGTGTAACGGTAAGGAGCAGTTTGATAATATACTAGTGAGCAAAACACTAGGGCCAAATCATGGGTGCCTATTAATCCGAAATGCATTCATTTTGGAGACAGACCTGTGGTTGGACTTGTGGCTTTTCGTCCCTACTGTATTAACAAGCCACTCCTATAGATACAAGCGAGACAGTTTGGCATTGGCTGTGGTTTTGAATAGTGGCACATGATCCCCCACAAGTTCAGGGCTTTCATTTAACAACCCTGTGCATTCTGGGAGTTGTAGTTTTAGTTCACAGCTCAGCCGGGAAAGTCTAACTTATTATTTACAGTCGGTAAACATCAATTGGGTTGTAAAATAACATTTGTGGTAAACACCTGTATTTTACAGTTTCAAATGTAAAAGTCCATTGATTCAATCTGAGCAGAGCGTTGCAGTTTTGTGAGGGGCCATGGCGCACAACTCCCTGCAAATACCATTGCGTACTGAGAGGGAGGCCTGCTCTGCCTCAGCCTGGAATGCAGCCTTGTTGTTACAGTCACAGAGGCCCGCAGTGAAGGCATTTCCTGTTTTGGCTATCCCCGAGAGAACTGGGGTGCCTATTTCGGGGGCAATGCCTGTACGCCAACCCTCTGGAGTACCCTTGACGGGTGCAAAACTGGTGAGGGTACTGTCTCAGAGGGGTGGAAAGGCTCAAGGAATGTGTCATAGCCCAGGTTTCTTTAAGGCGCTCCAATGCTGATACAGATTTCTCACCAAACAGGCAAGATCCATCGTACACCATATCCATTAAATAGGCTAGCAGGTCACCTGAGAAGCCCAGTGGACCTCATCCAAGTGAGCTTTGGCCATGATCTGTCATCCGATCAGGCTACTGCTTTAGGAGTAGCTCCTGTTGCAGCAGCAGGGTAGGGTCCGGCACCACTTGCGCAATCTGCACCTCCATGCATGGAAATTGAGCAGCAACAGTTTACTGCATTCGATCTTGCTCCCGAAGTTTGAATTTTTTTGGGCTGGCAGGCGTTTTTTCACAAAGTCTTTCTACGCACGACTTTGGGCAATGTAGCCTTGTGTGCCACTGGACACGTTACAGACCAAACTGTTGGATGTCATTAGTTTTATCTCTAGCCCAGCGAGGACTTGCAGTGGGCACCTTTAAAGGTTATGTGTCGGCCTTTTCAGCTTTTTGCATTTGCGTGACCAAACATCCTTGTTCAAACCACCTTTTGTAATGAGGTTTCTGAAAGGTTTGACTTATTTAATTCCTCCAAACCCTTTGTGAGGTAACAATGGGATCCTAATTTCAATTCAATTCAATTTAGTCATTATTTCGATCATTCTGATCATAAAAGACACACAGAATATTTACAATAACATAATAAATAATCTTAGATAAAAACATAATTTCTAAAATAAAGACATAATACATCGTGATAGTTGGTAATACACAGAAGTATAAAAACATGCTGATTTCACTCTCACTTTGTTCGTGTGCATGCAATTTGTACCTATGCGCAGATGTCCGCTGCGTTTCCATACTCTGAAGAGTGTGTTCCTGGTTGTGTTAACTTCGGCTTGCCACGGCGGTGAACCTCAAGCTGTGTCGGTGCAGTCACCTTACACCACCTTTTTCTCATATAAAGTGGTGTTGAGGACCAGGGCGGCCTTTTTACCAAAGGTAGTGACTGCTTTTCATGTTTGGCAATCCATCCTTCTCCCAATGTTCTTTGTTCTGACTCACACCGTGAAGGAGGAGGAGAGACTCCTTCATCTGATTCCCAAAAGAGCTTTAAGATTTTACATCAATCGCACCAAAGACCATCAGGTGAACGAGTAGCTCTTTCAGGAGTTGTCTTGTGCAAAGAAAGGCAAGGTAGTGCAGAAACACACTTAATTGCAGTGGATTGTCCTCTGCACTTAGAGCTGCTACGCACTGGCCAAAAAGTAGCCTCCCGAGTGATTGAAGGCCAATTCCACCGGGTCAAGACTGCAGCCACTGCGCTGGCACGTGGAGTGCCTGTCCTTGACTATTTTCGGACAGTGCTGCTTTGTTCTAAAGATGAGGGATTTACAGTTCGAAGTATCTATGAAAAGAACAAGTTACTTATTTTTGGTAGTACTCTTTCTGGTGGATACTTCATCTATCTGCAGATTCCTCACTGCCCTTGCGCTTTCCTGTTCTGTGACTTTGTCTCTATTCCATCTAAAAGGTCCTAATTTAAGACTCTGCACACTGGTTCCTCTGATTATTGTTGTGCTCCACATCTGAGGACACACTCAGATGTGGTCCCATTGTCATTTCCAGGGTGGAACGAAGTCAACACAGAGCTGCATGGCACTACCTACCGCCATGCAGGAGCTATGCTGTTAAAATCTTCCAAATCCAGTCTGGCGCCTGGGGATATGCTGAAGGTGAGGAATCTGCGGTTAGATAGAGTATTCACCAGAAAGAGTATTACTGAAAGTAAGTAACTTGTTCTACTGCCACAAACCTGAGGCAAGCACAGGTTTATGTAGAATTTCTATAAACATCATCTTTGCAAACAGCTGGGGAAGGATCAGCAGCTTCAGGCACTTGTGCCTACTCACACTGAAACAAAGATAACAAGAAAGGCTGCGGGCAAAGAAAAGGCTTAGCTGCAGCTCAGAGGACCTCTCACTGGCAATAATGTAAGCACTTCAGTGTGCCAGGCCGAAGGGCAGTCAGGAAGTCAGGCACCACATGGCCCTGAGGAGGGAAATCAGAAGCCAAGACCCTCTTCAAGAGAGAGCACAGCTGTCAATAGAGGGGTAGTTATGAGGGACCATAGTCCAATCAGATAGGAACGTAGCCAAGGGCCATAGTTTGCAGCTGCAAAAACAATGTCATAATGACATCAGTGTGATTTTTAAGGCAGTTTAATTTTTTTAACCATGGCAAAGCAGTATTGATTACTTGTTTTATGTAGCCGTCTGCTACATATAACAGTTGTTTACAATTACCCTTTTAATAGTACTCATTCAGTCAACCTTGGCAAGAGGAGTCAGCCTTGCCGGGATACTACATCTTTAGCTGCAGATTACTGCAATGTCAGCAGAGTGATGGAACTTCCACATCCCTGATTAAAGCGGAGGGATACGGTCTTAACTGTGCAGAGCTTCCCCTTCTGAAGCAGAGATGGAGTGGTGCACAGAGAGGGACACTGCTGTGTTAGCAAGTGTGGATGAGGCAGGAAGTTTACTTCCTGTTTGTCATTCATCACGAAGGCAGGCAGTGATGAAGGTACTGCCTGGATAGCTCTCTGCAGTAACTGCTCTTCAAATGTTGGTCTTTTTTTCTGGGTGCCATTAATTCCTGCTGTTTCCAGTCTCCATTAAATGTGAGGTACCACACTGCTGTTCTCTCCACTGCCTGCGTGCAGCACACAGAGGGCTGATATGCAGTGTGCTATTTAAATAGTGCCAGGAAGGACTTATTTTTCCCATACCCCACGCATAGAAAGACGTGTGAATGTAGCAATATGTGATACCAGCCAGCAAGAGGAAGGGGTGAAAAGTGAGTGCTGGGAAGATCATTTACTATCAGGAGAGCAATAGGAGGAGCAGTATGGTCTGGCATGTGGTGACGAACAGTAAAAAGTAAGCTGCACACAAGAGAAAGAAAACACATTCGCTCCCATGGAGTGCTTAAAGACAAAAAAGTTGTTTGTGACTGCAATCAGTGGAAGGCTATACCATAGGTGTAGGAAATTGGGCTTTTGGTTGAGGGAGGTGAGAACCATGCTCAAGCAAAAGCCACATACCCTGTCAAGGTTAATCACAAAAGTCACTAAATTATCCTGTGCTTAACCCTCTGGTAGCATGGCACAAAAGCAGTCAGGCTTAACTTAGAGGCAATGTGTAAAGTATTTATGCAGCACGCAAACAGCCCAAAGGGCCCGTTCTGCCAACACCTAATCCCTTTTTTGTGTCACTTTCTGAGGAATACACAAAGGCCAACTGCAATGCTAATCACAGTGATGTAACCCAGGACACGGGCTGCAGGCACCAAATGGTTAGGGCAACAAAATGCCGACTTGCTAAAAGTGGCATTTTCAGACTTATGACTTAAAATCCAACTTTACTATTAAAGAGGATTTTAAATTACAATTCTTTAGAGACCAAACATGACATTTCTACGTGTTCCCAAGCAAGTGTTATCACTTATTAAATGTGATAAGGTAGCCTAATATTATCCTATGGGAGAAGTAGGCCTTGCAGTGGAGAAAATCGAACCAAGACATGTAAACCTTAAAAGTACTTATCCTACTTTTTAAATATACTGCACCTTGCTCAAAGGGCTGTCTAGGGCCTACCTTAAGGTTGACTAATCTATATATTAAAAAATAAAATGTTGGCCTGTCAAGGGGTTTGTTTTGCCAAGTTAAATTGGCAGATTGAAACTGCACACAGGCTGCAATGGCAGGCCTGAGACATGCTTTAAGGGGCTACTTAAGTGAGTGGCACAATAAGTGCTGCAGGCCCGCTAGCAGCATTTAATTTACAGGCCCTGGGTATATGTTGTACCACTTTACTAGGGACTTATAAGTAAATTAAATGTGCACAGAGTCGTAATGCCAACAAAAACGAAATAAAGAAAACAGTAGGGTTGAAGGCAAAAGGTTTGGGGTTGCCCCTGCAGAGAGGACCAGCTCCAACAATTGATCATTAAAAGCAGGCGTAAAAGAGCTATGCTTGAGGGAAGGGATAAACACAGAATATAGAGGAAAGCCGCCAGTAAAACGCTGGGAACTGAGATTGAGAAGACAGCCATTTAATCATAAGCAAGGGTTGACTCGTCTGAGTATTGTATACAGTGGTGTCTGGATCAAAAAGCTGGAACTGTCTGTTAGACTGGGTACAGGTGAATCTAACAAAACGAAAAATACTTTTGTTGATAAAATTTTCTTTTACACTAGAAAATTACACAAATGTAAAAGTAAAGCAATGAAGCTAAATATCAATGCTAGCCACAGAAAAGTGATCATTGTAAAAGATATAGCAGGAGAATAAAAATGTCACAATGAGCTGCTGCCAGCAAAAAACAAATATGACTTTTGAGCAGCAGCTCCAATATTATGTTAATGGCTGTAGCCACATTACTGTTTGTCCATTCCTGGAATTTTTAACAAGGTTTTTATGAAAGTTGAAACAAATTCTCTTGTTAATGTAAGTTTGAGCTTTGCTGTCAATGGCAGTAATGTGGCTAAAATAGTAGTGACTTAAAATAAGCATATTTGTAGAAAATAGGATTATTATAAATCACTGAGAAGTTGACCAATGTATGTATTGCATACTCGTGCTTTTTATAGGCTTTTTTGTTCAAAAAAGCATTACTGACCAGGTTTTACGTTTTTTTTGCAGAGCAAAATCGTCACTAATTTGGTTATTCACTGGAATGCTTGTCATTTATTCTTTATTTTTTGCTTGGCGGGCCAATTTAGACGTCACAAAACCCCTTTATTAGGTGTGGTAAGTAGCAATTGTATGACTAATTTATAAGAATATGCACATCGTTGTATCATTTTATTTGTTTATTTATGTTAGAAAATGTTATTTGGTCAGAAAAGCAAAATTGTTTTTTTTTACCGTTACCTTTTAAAAAATGTCTTAAGATAATAGCGATCAACTTTTAGAGAAGCTGCGTGTTGCATTTACTGTAAGTGGACTTTCACTATAGTTGCCTATAGTGCTTGATCCGTGCCCTGAGCATTCTTTACTTGACTGTTGTTAGCAGCACCCTCTTTTCAGGCCCTGAATAATGGACTTTCTGTTGGCCTTCCATTTTCAGGTTTGATGCTCTGCTCACTCTTCAGTAGTCTGCAGCATGGAATAATAGGAACACCAATACACCGGCCCGCCCTCCTCCCCCCCGATTCAGTGGTCTTATTATGCCAGACAGTTCTTCCATGCAATTATGAAAGGAATACCCGCAGCGAAAGCCAGACTGTTTTTGTGGCACTCCTGCTATGGGCAGACAGGGGTGTATTACTCCCCTAACACCGGACTCCTTTACAAGGAGCATTCTGGTCTTTCCAATAGCCATCAACAGTTTAAGATGTCATCTGAGCCTGATGCAGCTAGAGCCTGATAAGAGGGTCCTTTGAATTCTAAAATCACTAGAATTTACACTGCATAGCAACCTGCATCTGGACCAAGTCTACTAAAGTGTAACATGGGTCTAATTCTGCAAGTCCACACCTTACTGTGAATCTAGGATTTATTGCTTAGGGGCTTATCTTAAAGTGCTCCATTGAGTTACATAGACTTTAAAACCTTGTGGCCTTTTACAGGGATTCTTTGAGTTCTTACATAGCTCCAGTCAGGATTGCAATTTTTGGGTTGCTAAAGGAATACAGTCTTAGTCCTCAGTTAAATGTTTGCCTTAATCGATAGAGCTAGACATGGGTTCCAGATTGGTCTTCGAACAGCAGCAGCATAACTGCTTGTACAATCATATGTCCGAGAAGCCTAGCCCTAGTTCAGGCTAATGGAAGACAACCAAGAACGGGTCCTTTTTCTTCTATGCAGTGCTGAAGGCCAATTTGCTAACAATCTGATCTAGATCCCACTTTATACTCTTCAATTGCCTTCACCGGTAATCATTTTGTGCCACCCTTGCCAGAGACTTTATGTCCTGCAAAATCCCCCCTTTTTGGAGAAGATAGAACATATTCTGGAATTTGGCTGTGACCAGAACTTTTTTATGGAGCCATCTGCTTCCTCACACTCACCAGATGCATCTCAAAATACTCCCTCCGAATATTTGGTCCCATCTGATCCATAAAAAGATCCTATACAGTCTCAGTTTTGTGGCTCCTTTTAAGCAGGGAGTATTTCTTTCATGTGGGATTACTTTTAATAGTCTATGGCAGGTTCGAGGTTATCTAAGTATATAGCCTTCTTTAGCATCTTTTCATTGCTATCAACCTTGATTTGACTGTGTCTGCCTTTTATTGTCAGAACAGCCGTCTTCTCAACCATTTTGTGGTAGGTTGTGATAGAATCTATGTTCTTCGTAGATGGTGGCAAGCTGTCCCATAGAATTAAAGGTTATAATTTCCTTGCTTAGCACTATCATTTCCATCAGTCGGCTTGAACAGGCAGAGGTCATAGAAGATCGAACCTGGATGTAAAACACTTTGTAGTAATTCAGTGTAAAGACCTATGAACTATACATAGTGGCTTAAGTATAAGCTTTTCTGATTAGAGGACGATGTAGCATAGAAAAAGTGGGTGAAATACAGTTGATTGCATTCAAATTTGGTAAACCACTGGCAGCTGTGTTCTACTTCTGTTGTAAGCGTGGCATACGATAGAAGAGCAAGCTAAAACATTAGGATCTTATCTCTAGGAGATGCTGTTCATAGCTGTATCAAAAACTGCACCACTGCTGTCCACTAGGGCTAAGGGGAGTTAAGCCTTACGGAGGAAGCTAAAGGTTCTGATAACAGGCATAGGATGAGAGGTGGGAAATAAATGGTGGGCAAACAACTTCCATAGTCATACTTTGTATGAATGGTTGACAAAAGTTGAATGATTCTGAAGGTGGTGGAGGAGGATGCCATAGTTGTCAGCACTCAAAGGACAGAAGTGGCCAAAAGAATGACCCTACTAATACTACCCATATTAACAGGCAAACAATCAAAATGGATGCTTTGTTTGTTTTCCTGGCTCTGGCCTGTTATGAATCAAGCGGGTGATTTCCCCTTCGATGAAGCAGAACGTGCATGGTAGCTGCACAGCCCAGCAGTTTATTGGTATGGTACATTAGAGGTTGGCCTGTAGTTATCTTAGTTGGGTAAGTCGAGAGTGTCTTCTTTGGTATGGGGTCACAATGGCAGGTTTCAATTATAGCAATAATGAACCATTGTGAAATGAATAACTAATCAAATTGATGCAAGTCTACAGCCACTCGTTCATCAGTTTGAGAGTAAAAATGGCTTTTGTGAAGCTGTAAATTTGATTTGCCTTAAAGTGCTGCAGTTCTGTTTTAATTACTTGGGGGAGCAGACAAATGGTGAGGAAACTGCAGAAAGCAGAATATCACTTTTTGGTGCTATTTTGTTTCCTGAAATGGAAGTCTTAGAAATGTTTATTCCATTCATTGACCCCAGTCATGATACCCATATGCCACTGCTACCAGCATCTCTTTTCACTCATCATCAGGATGATCCAAAAGTATGGAAATACCCAATGAATGAAGTAGTAGTCCGCTTAAACACAACTATAACAATAACGCCCACCTCCAAGTCAGCGACTATATAGGACGTTTACTAGAAAAGCAAAATAGCAGTATGTAGGTCATGCACCATGAACCCATAGTCCTTTTGTTAGACAACGTCTCAGCTAGGCAAGAGTGACAAAGTGTTTGCGGTGAATTGCAGCCGAGTACAACTTGGATGCCTGAAGTAACATCACCAGCATTCAATGCAAAAATAATAGACACTGGAGAATCTAAGAATAAATCACCATAACACCAGCTTCCTCTCTAGTGGATCTTCAAGCGGCATAGTTGAAGAAGTCTTAAAACAGACAATGCTACAATACAGAATTCTTTGACTAAAGTGTGAGGCTGAAGCGAATATAGATGGAGGGCTGTGGGTCAAGTCTTTGCACTAATATTAACATCTGTAGAAAAAATAATGTTGAGAAAGGTATTTATTGACCTGCAGCCTCTGAACAGCCCATAGTACCCGCAACAGCTCAGTCACTCAACTGCGTGTCTCAGCATACTTTGAAGAGTAAGTAATGTAAGAACTTTCCAAGAATGAATACAATATGCATATACAATAACATGTCATAACAGATCTTCTCTGCATAAATATGGGATGCCATCCTAGTCACTCTCAGATTGGCATCAGTTCCATAAATCTTTGAAGACCTGCTGTATAGGAAGTATGATGGTTGTTCGCCATTGAGCTTTCAGAGCCTAGGTCCTCCTACCAGATAGGACATTTAAATTTATATCTTTGACCACTGATTTGGTAATGTGGTGTAGTCTCTAAAAAAGACTTCCCATAACATACATTAAACTACGCCCTATTGAAAAAAAACCAACTATACATGTAAATAATTATATAGAGCTTGTAGATTTAATTGTGTCAAGAGTTAGAGAGTTACTGAATTACACTGACATATTCTTCAAAGTGGAAGCACAATGAGCTTGGTTTGTATTAATGATTGTAACCTTTTACATGTAGTTGTGAGTGATAGATCACTTTGGCTTCACAAAAGTACATATGTCGCTAGAAAATGTTTAGTAGTCATGTATTACCTCTATTTTTTGTTAACTTGGTTATGAATCATTTTTTATCTAGTTTTTTTTAATGTAAAGTTGGGTGGTTTCTATAGCACATTTGTATCAAGATCTAGAAATGCTAGAAGGTGTGGTTGAGCATGGATTGCAGAGCGTGATTAATAACATCTAGAAATTTTAGAGTGTGGTTGAGTGGATTGCAGCACTGGGAATTTGTTTTGAGTATATATAACCTGTCATTGGAATGCTCAGCTCTTTCAAGATACTAACATAGGTAGCAATTAAAATGTATATGTATGTGTGTGTGTGTATGTATATATATATATATATATAACACACACATATATATATATATCAATGATATGTATTTAGCACTTTCTGGACACATGTTTAAATATGTAAAGTCTCAATAAAATGTAATCACTTGCTGTCTTTTCAAATACCTAGTCATGATCTGTAACACCTGCTACAGGATCACTGAAGTTTGATTAGAAGTCCTAGTCCCAAGTTCCAGACCAGGTAGATCTTACCATTTCCTCCTTTTTACTCATTCCTTAGTGTATGAGAATGACTGTGCCCCATATGCCTACTGCTGCAACTCTAAGAAAGCCTTATTCTATGGCTATGGGATGAGGATACTCCTAAAACCCTGAAACTGGGAATGATATATGCAATACATCAATACATACTGTGGTCTTACATTGTAATATTGACCCCTAGGTGAGTGGCTGATCAGAAGTTGTCTGCTCGGTACAATTTCTAGATGTATTGTGGGGCCAGTGTGTGCCTTGTCACTGTTTAGGAGCCCAGAGGCAATATCTTGTAACTTAAACATTTCCACCACAATGTTAGTTACCAGGAAATGTTGTAACAGTGTTCCAAAGCAGCTGCGAGGCTACCTGTTGCTAGGCTAGAGAGAAAAATAAAGGTATACATACAAACAATTCGTTAATACTTTTTAAAGGGTCTAAAAGATGATCTTGATGACATTTCCTAGTATGTAACAGTGTGCGGGAAATTTGAGGTCTCTTGACCTGCTTCTGGGCTCCTAAGTTGCCAGACGGGTTAATGCTTGACGTTGGGGTCATCACTGCTGTTGCAAATATAACAAACCGCAGTCTCTATAGGAAACCAAAACACATGGTTATCTTAATGAATGTAGTCCCGTGACATAATTGCACAGTAGTCCATCTTTTTATGAGACCCTCCTGTTAATGCAGTATGTTTTTTGTTTCTTAGGTGGAAAGATTCTGGATGCAAAGCAATGCAGTGGTTTCTGTCCTGGCTGGTGTGGGACTAGCCTCTCTTGCATCACTGTCTGAGAAAGTGTTGAAAAATAACTGTGCTGTTCACTATGCAGAGTATCTTTTTGCTTTGATCCTTGTAATATATCATCTTAATGGCAATTACAGGTAATCTGTAGTTAATATATGGAATTGCAAAGTTGGGATAGCTTTTCTGTTTGCTATGTTGTTACGAATAAAATCTAAGTGGGTTTCTTTGCTTAAATTTACTATAATAGTTCTTTTGCACTTTTATTCATACATCTATTAATGTACCGCAGTACCAGTTTTAGATCAGTTATATAAAACACGTTTACTATGATCTTCCATTTGCAAGCTTGTTCTGTCTCATATGTAAGCATTGAAATAGTCCCGTCCAACCATTGAATAGTTTTGGGAAGCAGGCAGGATATTTTCTTAGACCAGAGCCTCCACGGCCAGTCAGTCACAAATAACTTTATTTCGCCAACACAATGATGGCATGAAAAGTATTCTACAAACACATGTACATCAATTTCCACTGTTATTAAAATATAAAATTACATGTATTAAAACAGGTTTGATAAAAGAAGTAAAATTAGATAAAAAAGTTATTAATAGATTAAAAGGAGATAATAATTCATAAATGTACACACAATTACTGCACAATCCAATAGCTTAATTTGCACTTTAGGTATCAGAATGACAATATGATCTCCTTTTTCTCAAGACAGATAAAAAGAATGAGGCCAAAGAAAAGCATGTAAAGGAATCCGACAATAACTGGAGATAGTATAGGGCCACACGACATTGTTTGAAATTCATTTTGCGAATAAGGGGGACAATTAATCTTTTTCTTTCATCACCATAGAGTTTGCAGAAGAACAAAAAATGGAGATCATTCTGGATAGATCGCTTGTCACAGGACAAGGTGGAAGTTCGGAGATCACATAGGTTTTTGATGGAAAACCTAACATCAAGGGGATATAATTTAAGCGAAATCTCATTAAAATATATCTATGTTGAAGATTTGTAACAAACGATAGATAAGTCGAATTCGCATTGATCATTGTTATACTCGGGACAGCGTGATATGCTCTGACTGTCCAAAGTTTAAGATTAATATCCTGCCTCCTTGCCTGTAACTGGGTCAGTAGATCAATTTTCAACTCTTTTTTTAGAGATAGAGCGACACATCTTTGGGTCTTCGTAAAGGTGGTGTAAACCAACCGCCTTAAGTTTGGATTCAACATATTTTAACCAACTAATATTGTTCACACCATCTAATTTCAGAACGTTGTTTACAATATCTCTAGTCAACGAAAGAGTTTCCTTACGCAAAACCGAGTGCCACATCAAAGTTGGTGCAATACAAATTTTATCAATGATATAAGGAACTCTCAACTCCGTGTGACAGTTGTAATTAGAACATGACTGGGGCAGGGAAACCAAATTTTTCAAAAAGGCATCTTCTATACGCTGCAATTTAGAGGAGTCAGAGATGCTCCAAACAGCTGCCCCATAAGTGGCAGCAGATACAGTTTTTGCTTCATAAACCTTTTTTATCACTTCAATAGGTTTAGTCCCGAGTTTTTTCACAAATTTAAAAAGAGGCCCAATATTTTTTTCCATCAATAATCCCCTATTAACGACCATACTTCTCCAATTATTATCTCGGTCAAACATGATCCCTAGATAGTTAAGAGTCCACAACGCCTAACTTCACCCATTCAATATAAATTTGTGGCTGTTTCTGCTGTTTTGGTCCTGCAACAAGAACAAAAGACTTAGAATAATTAATTTTCAAGTCCAAATTATTCATGAATTTCACATACTCTTCTACGAGTCGACGCAGCGCGTTACCAGTTCGCGCCAGAATCACTGCGTCGTCCGCATAGAGGAGAATCGGTACTGGGAGTGAGTTAATATGAGGGACGTCTGTAGTGGGCCCTAACAATGCAGATTCTACGGCGTTCTGGATGCTCTGAAACTGCTTAAGCTACTGTTGAGACAGCCTACAGAAAAGTTATGCACGTTATGAATACTCGTAACATAGAACTTGAAAAATGAACTACACCCCTTTGTTGTCTAGCAAAATATGTCCGTAACATGTTATTTTGTTGCTTTATTTGGAGCACTCAAGCCTGAATAGCAAAACACAAATGCAGATATAAAGTAACATGTGCCTCTCTTTCAAGTGAAATGAGTCCCAGATAGCAAAGAGAGCGAAATATGGTGGCTGCCATAACAGAAGTCACATTTAAAAAAATCTAATGACTGGATGTTTCTGATATTTTGTATTGTGGGCCATTCAATTGGCAGTAAATGTACCACCTTAAATTACTTTAATTTGAAAAAGATGATGTGGTTATCAAATAGGTGTGCTCTGTCGATGTAGTGGTAACATTTTAATAATTTAGCTGCTTCTGTTCCAATGGCTTCAACATTGTGTTACAGGAAAGTAGTAAAATACATAGACCTGGATGATGAATCCTTTCTCCATGGACTTTGACTGCCTTCTGGTTTTTAAGTTGATTACTACATCTTTATTTGCTTTCTCCACCCCGCCCGTTTCCGTCTGCTGTGGTTAAAAAAAAATGCTGGGTTACACCACTCAAAAAAGCCTCCCTGGATTCAGTTGCACATAACAGCTATTACTATATTGCATGTTTACATTGGTTTGAGAAGACTTTGAAGAGAGTGCGGCTTGGCCAGCTGCAAACCTTCATGATGGAACACTTCATTCTTGGCTCTTGTATATCAGGGATTTGGCCCAAGCTTGGTACTGAGCCCGCAATAGCGAGTGTTTGGGATGATACCAAGAGGAGTTTTTGTACCTCGTTTTGCTGGAATTCTCTTTGGTGATTGATAACGTGGCCATCCTCTGTTGCTCTTCGGATGGAAATTGGGATCATGCTTGCACATACTTCACTTCCTTTTGAGTCCAATGCATGAAGTTTGTACTGTACATTTCAAAACCAATACCCATCAGTTTTGGGATTCCGATAGGATCTGCCCTGTCTTCACAATGTTTAATATATGTATCAGAGACACTCCTAGAGCAGGTAACAGTGCAGTTAAGTTTTAACTCGTATGTTAGTGGCACACAAATGTATCTGCTCGTAAGTGGCATGAAGTTACCACCATCTTAAATGCAACATGATGGCTACGATATAGTGGTTGGAATACAATACTTGCAAAACAGAAGTTATTGTTCTCTGCCATAAACATACTCTTAATTCCCAGCTTGATCTTTCCACAACCTTGAGTTGTAGCCAGTAGCTACATTTAGTTTTCCTATAGAGGTAAAAAAAAGTACACACCATTTGGAACTTTGACTTCAGTCGGGAATCACAAATTAATGCTATGGTTGGTCCAAGCTATGTCACCTGTGCATATGGTATTAAACTTTCATGTGGTGGTCCAACACGTGGTGCTAGATGCAGTTATCCATTCTAACCCCGATTATGGGAAGAACCTCAATAAGGGAAAAACAACTATAGCACCTACAATAAGTTCAGTGAGGCTGATTTTTGAGCTTAGGAATGGAGACGTGGATTCCACTCGTTGAAGAGTGACCCTTTAGCTTCCTGTGAGGCATGATTTACTTCATGATTCTGATCTGGGTTCTAAAGTATTTGCTTGTATGGGTCCACTTAACATTTAGAAAAACTCCCCTGCCTGACGTCAATGAAGGCAGCCATTTAACCATACTAAGTGGAGGTCCAGAAAAGTTGGGAGGTTTTCTGCTCTAGGGCTTAAGGTACAGAATATAGCCTGCCCACTAGTTTAAGACTCATACATTCCTTCTTGCCCCTCACAAAGGTAGTAAACTATTTTTTTTTTCTGAATGAATCTTTTATGAATTTCGATGTGGCCCTTTTGAGCCATTCGGTATTGTTGAGCCCATCGTATTCTCTGCCCTAAATAAACACATAAAATAAGAAAAAGTGAGCGATGATGGAGACTGAAATATTTCTTCACCTTATAGAAGTCACTGATTAATTGTTCACTGACTCCAATCTTTCCTCTGCCTCTAATGTGTCTTTGTCAGCAAAAGATAAACATGAAACATGCATCCTTAAGTTCCTCCTTCCCTCTTTCTGTCCTTTCAAACCACTGTCACACTGTGTCCATGTATGTGCTGTATGACTGTCTTTGTGTTGTGGGCCTCTATGCTTCATGTTGTGTGCCTGGATGAATCATGTTTGTGTGTGCCAGCCTCTGTGTTCAGGTTTATTCTCATGGCGGCCTTGACTGTCACCCTGGCTTGCCCTGTGATATCTCTAGGTCTACGATTTCTATATCACGCCTTGATTATTCAAACTGTTTACCCCACATCCCAGTTTATTATGTTTTCTCCTATTGCATGCTGCTGCCTTCTTTGTCCTGTAGCATACTTTTCTCTTCTCCCACATCCTTTCCCAATAGAAGCCTAAGATCAGCTATAGAATACCACTCCATCATGACAGTAAGATCATGGCATTCTAATTATTCATTACTCATTCCCTGTCTAGTTCCCGCCTTTCCACTCATGTAGCATTTTTAGATGGCCTATGAGCAGCATCAAGCATTACATATTGAATCACCATAACAAATGTCTCTTGTTCTGTTTGGATGGGTGACTGCAAGTCAGGTGTTCTCTGTGTATGGGTGTCTGTAGGTATTTGTGCCTGGGTGCCTTTTTGTCTGTTTACATGGATGGCTGTAGATATGCTGCAGTTTCTCAATGTTTGCATGTATGTCACTTATGCTAGAGTGTCTGTGTATGTCCGTCGGCAGGTATCCATGCAGAAATACAAAAGACAGACACATTAGCTTTGTCAATACTTGTTTCCATTCTTTTCTTATATGTTTATATAGTGATCTTAAAAACTATTGAGGGAGGATCTTGTTTTACGTTTTGACCCCCCCCCCCTTCTGCGTGCCACGCATTCCTGAAAAGCTCTTCCTCTTTCGCAAATCACTATTCTTTCTCCTATTAAGGTAAGAGCCCCCAGTTTTAATGCTTAGTTTCACGTTCTCATATAGCATCCTGTCTTTGACATACACAGAAGAAAATAAATGAAACTAGAAAGGTTACCCTGGCTTCATATGCTTGCACTGCTGTAAAACTTTAGAAGTCAGAAGTGTTGCTTTTATCTAGTTCTATATATTCTTAGCCAGATTCTCATGTTTAAAAAGCTGATGTTTTGTAGGATATTTCTCTTGGCTGCCACCCTCATTTCTGTAACCGTGTCTATTATTTAGACCATCTCACATGTCTTTTTGTGACAAATCTGAGATCTGTCCATATTGATGAAGCCTTCAGCATGAAATAATTTTGATTTTTGTACTAATAAGTAAATTAATTGTTGAGTCAGACACCTCTCAATATTTTCTAAGAACTTTCTTAGTCTTCCTTGAGTGATTATGGAAAGAACCTTTTGAACCCTTTGTGTTTTACTATCAGAATCTTTTTTCGATATATCGTAAGCTTGTGCATTTTATTAGATTTATTAGGATATTTCTTCAGATGTCGTCATCTCCCTTGGATAACGAAAAGAATCTCAAACTGCAATTTTGGCTCGAATTGCCTAGTTCTTCTTTTTTGGAGTGTCAATTGTTCGTATTTTCTTAATTCTTAGTTGTATGTTTTTTTTTTAATCTTTAGATCTCACGGGCTGAAGATAAATCATGAGTGTTTTCAGTTGACTTTTCTAGGTTGTTGAAGAATCTTGTAAATTCTTAATATGACTGGTAAAACATGATTGTGTTCATGTTAAGTTACGCAACTATGCTCTGATCCTGGCCCTTTACTCCCAATACCCTTTTTTTAAGATAATGATTCTTGTTAATTTACTCTGATACTCAAGTTGTCCCATTAGTTTACTCCCTTTCATGATCAAGCCCTCTGTACTTTTTTTTTTTTTTTAAAGATATTTTTAGTGGCATTTTATATTATTCTACAGTTTAGATGCATTCAGGAGAAGGAACAGAAACAATCAGCAAAAAAAGGAGAAAAAAACATCAAATCAATTTACATTTTACATCATCTGTTCCTGTCCATGTTCGTGGGTGCTAGCTCCACCCGCACGGGGATAGCGTAATAATTGTATGGAGAGTTGTCCAAATATGAACCATCTAATACATGCATGTTTACAAGCTTAAGTCACACTATGCCATTAATATTGTACCAACCCCAGAGAAAAGGGGGGAAAATAATAGAAGGAACAAGAGAACGAAAAAAAGAAAAAAAAAGAACATGTAACTGGTGCAGAGGTGCGGTGTAGATGTGTCGGGGTATTGACATCAAATGGGGTTGAAGGCGTTGCTAACCCTTTAACGGGTCCGGTGCAGGGGGGGAGGGGACTCCCCTACAATTGACATCTCACTCGCGGCCAGCCGGCTGTCCCCGGGGGGATCCTAAGTCCATGCGCTCCCTTCCCAAAGATCAAACTCCCGACATCCCAGGTGGCCCTAGCTGAGGGACCAGAACCTCATTGACTGTTCGCGCCTCATGGTCGGACTCTCCCTCTTCACTGACAGAACCCACCGGCTTCTCCCATTCAGCCAGTACTTCCCTCCATTGTTCGATGATTGGGAGCTTTCTCACCCCTCTGGCCTCCTCCCATGCCAGGGCCCTGCCTTCTGCTCCTGCCCATGCGACATCCCTATTCCAGGCTGCAAGTTGTGGTCCTTTCGCGGATTTCCACTCCATTGCGATCCTGCGCTTTGCGAGGCCCAACGCAAGGTCAATCAAACGATTCCCAACCTTACGCTTGGGTGGTCTGGGGTAGAGGCCCAGTAGACACATCTGGATTGTTAAAGCCAGCTCTCTACCAATCACGTCTTTAATCTTAGCCAACACTGCCACCCAATATGGGTGCACCCATTGACAGTCCCAGGTCATGTGGCCAAAGTCAGCGTCTGGTCAAGCACATCTAGGGCATTGCCGCTCCTCCCCTCCAAATGTCACGTTGAGCCGGTGCGGTGTCATATATGTCATGTGCGTGTAATTAAATTGAATATACTTTAGTCTGGTGTTCCTAGAAATTTTCCCCGAATATCTTAGAACCATACGCCACTCCGAATCAGTGAGGACTTTGCCCCCCAATGTGTCCCAACGCGCCCTCAATCTGTCTAGCGGACCAGTGGAGGCCTCCACTAGGGCGACATACCGCCATTTCACAAGGTGCCCAGCCGTGCCAAGAGTAAATAAAGCATAGAGGACGCGGTGTGTATCGGGCTCCTCCTCCCCGGGGTCCCACAGGTGGGCAAACGTGAGCGTCAGTGCTTCGTAAGTTAGGAACTGACCCGGGGGGAGTCCACTATCCTCCACCAGGTCCGCGAAAGGGATCAGCGCCTTATCCAAGTAGCAGTCCCCAACATTCTCCAGTCCAGCGTCCGACCATCTGGCCAGCTGGGCACCCGTAAATATGGATAGGGGGTCCCCGTGCGGCAGCCCCACCAAAGGAATCATGGGGGAGTACTTTGCAGGTCGTTGCCTTCCACTGCAGGATCGCCTCCACGCTTGGAAGGCCGTGCGCTGCAGCAGGGAGCAGTCGGGGATGGGTGTAGTCGGAAGCAAGAGCTTCGCCGTTGCCAACCGCCGACTCGATACCGGGTCCGCCATGCACGTTCCTTCCTCATTTACTCATTCTACCCATTGTGCCAACCATTGCAGTTGGGCGGCTAGCATATAGAATTCAAAGTTCGGCACCCCCAGCCCGCCTTCCGATATAGGGCGCTGCAGGATTTGCAAAGACACCCTCGGGCGTCCATCCCCCCCAAACTAGGCGCCGCAGGAGTGCGTGTAGGGGTCGAAACCAGCTTCTCGGCATCAGAACCGGAAGATTCACGAAAAAGTATAGCAGCCGGGGTAGCATTATCATTTTGGATAATGTAATCCGGGACATAATGGGCAGTTAAGGAGCGAAGGGAACGCAACGTCTTCCCCAAGTTCCCATCTTTTTGTTTTTTTAAAAACTTTTTATTGATCAAAAGGAAGACGAAAAACAGCAGTACAGCAGTTCATCAAGGTCATAGTATACATATATATGTCATGGGTTGGTCGGCATTCAGGCAATCACATTACATATCTCCATTTAAAATCACATTGTCAGTATCAGACACGTCGACAAGTTTGTCGTTCACGTCGTAATTCAATTGTCGGAGACAGGCATATGTCCCCCCTGTATCTGTTCCACCCACCCCACTTGCGATCCCATTTTCTGGGACATCCCCTGTATTTGAAGACATCTTTTTCGGCTACCATTGCTCTATTCATATCAACTGCCCAGTCACGGACCGTCGTGATTACCCCTACCACCCATTTCTGTGCAATGTTACGTTTTGCAATGGCCCATCCCAATGAGGCCCATGTTTTCTCAGTCGTTTAGTAGGCAAAGCTGTGGGGAGGCTTTCAAAGTCTTACCCCCGCCTTTTCCATTTGCTTGGTAACGTCATCCGAGTATGCTCGCGCTGCTGGGCAGTCCCAAATGATGTGGAAAAAGGTTCCCTTTTGGTGACATTGTCTAAGACACAGAGGGTCCACCCTTCTACCCATTTTGACTAAGACCCCCGCATCTAGGTAGACGCGGTGTAGGATCTTCAATTGGACCAGGCGTAGTCTCATGGGGATAGCCACCTCTCGGGGAGAGGCCAGTGCATCTCGCCAGTCATCATCTTCGAGGTCGCCCAGGTCCGTCTCCCAATATTGCCGCAGGCGTACCAAGGGGTCCGGGCGGTTATTTATTAGTTTTTTTATACGTGAGGGATATGGCTTTTTTGTTCATGGGACCAAGTAATAGCCTGTCTTGCAGGGGAGAGGCCACAGGCAGTGGGTCATCCCTGGGCAGCATCGCCCTGATTGCGTGACTGATTTGTAAATATCTAAATGTTTCGGTCTGTGCGAGTTGATATTTCTGCTGAAGGTCTGCGAAGGTGGCCAGTCTCCCCGAGATCCACACATCCCCCACCGTAGAGATGCCAATAAGGTCCCATTTATCAAACCCGGGGCAGGTGCTGAGGTGACCCAAGAAATCTGGTTCCCAGAGTGGTGTGGCTCGCGTGAGTTTATTATGCCAGCCCAGTTGCCTATTTACCCTATGCCACGTGTCGATTGTGCGCGCGATGGCCCCATAAGGTTAAACTTCCGTGGGTCTGTGCACAGTGCCCTGTTGTAACCCCCTTGTCTCATAAGCCACCAGTCTGTGCGGAAATTTGGGTCATCATGGGCCCCATGTGCCATTCTGTTGACCGCAACCAATTGGGACGCCTGGTAATAAAGTCTGTCAGGTAGTGCATTGCCCCCGTCATACCACCCCGCCGTTAGTTTTTTCATGGCAATCCGTGGAGCTCGGCCGTCCCACAGCAGAGCGCGCATGGCACTTTCGATGTTGGTGAAATAGGTGTCAGGGATTTTATCGGGGGCGTTCTGCAACACATACAGGAAGCGCTGCAACGCGAGCATCTTAAATAGAGCTGCACGTCCCAAGAGAGTGAGGGGGAAGTTCCCATCTTTTAAGTAATCTAAGTCATGAAAGATATGGATGCCCAGGTATCTAAAGGTATGCTGGGCCCAGAGGGTGTCGGCCGGCAGCTCCTCCGGTCTAGGTAGTGGCCCGGCTATGGGGAACAAATATGTCTTAGCTTTATTGACCCTAAGGCCGGAAAGAAGAGCGAAGTCGCCCAGGATTTGCAGAGCTTCAGCTGCCCCCTCAACCGCGTCCGCCAGGTACAGCAACAGGTCGTCTGCATATAACGAGACGAGGTCGAGTCTCCCACCTAAGGTCATTCCCAATCCTCTCCCTCCTAATCGAAGCCGCTCTGCCAACGGTTCCACGGCCAGGGCAAACAAGAGTGGGGAAAGTGGACACCCCTGGCGGGACCCCCGGGTAATCGTGTAAAGCCTGGAGATTGTATGTCCCGTCTTGACTCTCGCAGTGGGCGAGGCATAAAGGAGCTGCACCCACCGCACCCAGTCATCCCCCAAGCCCATGCGGTGCATTACCTCAAAGAGGTACTCCCAGCTCACCGTGTCAAACGCCTTCTCCAAATCGACAGATAACACCGCTGCCTGCTGGAGAACTGATGCATCCGCATGGTAGAGCACTGAGTATAGCCTGCGAAGGTTATATGAGGTACTGCGAGAGGGAATGAACCCATTTTGATCTGGGTGGATTAGGGACTTCATGTGTGGAAGCAATCTGCCCGCCAGCACCTTGCTCAAGATCTTAAAATCTAGGTTAAGCATGGAGAGTGGTCGATAATCTCTCACTCCCGCATCAGGTTGCTTGGACTTGGGAAGTGGGATCACTAGTGCCGATTGGGTGGAGTCAGGCAACCCCCCCCCCTCATATGCCTCCGTGTATAACGTAACCAGATGGGGCGTCAATATGTCCGAGAACCGCTGGTAAAACTCGGCCGGAAGGCCATCAGGCCCTGGCGTCTTACCGAGTGCTAGTGCCGCTATAGGGGCTCTGACCTCGTGCATAGTAACCGGGACCCCAGGTCATCTTGAGCATCTGCCTCCAATACCCTAAGCTGCAGAGGGGCCAGGAAGTGTCATATATCCAACAAGGGGGCTGTAGTCGGGGCCTCATACAGCTGTTCGTAGTATTTTAAAAAAGAGTCGTTGATGGCATCCGGGTCATGCACTATTTCCCACGAGTCTAGGCTAATCCGCGAGGCAGGCGCTCCCCCAATCTCTGGTTTAATTAGACGAGCTAACAATCGACCCGCCCTCCCTTCCTCCCTTTGCACTTTATCTAGGTACTCCTTGAGGAAATTTGGAGAGGCAAGATGGCGTCTGAGTAGTCACCGTTGCTGCAGCTCCGCCGGTCCGTAAAGAGAGTTAAAAACCCTGATTTGATATATTAAATGCTTCAAAATATCTTTTAAAAACAATTCGACTCATGGAGCAACCTCGATACTTGCAGTTTGTGACGATTCTTGGGCAGAAAGAGCGTTCTTTGATGTGTGCAGCGCTGAAGTGCTTTCCCTGGGTCACTGCGTCTTTGACTAGCTCCGCTCCTGCATCCTTGGCGTTCACTGCCCTGCGGCGGTATTCCTCTGAAACGTGCTCCCTGGTGGCTCTATCGGCGATCTACAGAATTCTGCCGAGCGCGAGGGAAGGGATACTGACACGCAGGAGCTGCGGTGTTTTCCTGACAGCAGTCAGGTCACGAAGGATACATTGTATGCAACACGCTGAAGCAGAACAAGTAAGGATGGCAGGGCGGGGGGCAAAAGCGAGTAAAATCAAAAGCGCGCAGCTGACAGGCCTGTCAGGAAATGAATTATTACAGACTAACCTCGCAGCAACTGAAAATCGCCAGAAACGCCCTGACACTCGTGGAGCAAAAAATAGGGAACAGAGTGAAAAAACTAATTCTACTGAAAAAAACAAGCAGACAGCTAAACAGGGGAAAAAAATACAACCAAAGACTACTAAAGTCCCAGATATTGGTCAAACTACACAGGGCGGACAACCTCTTATCTCTAACATATTTGCCCCGATCGATGGGAAAATGCATAACGCGATGGCGAGAGAAGTGGCTGAAACAGGGGGTTCGAATGACCAGACAGGATCTATGGAGGTTGCGCTGCCTTTTGAAAACGCAATGGAGATTAGAACACCAGTATTTCAGTCAAGTCCAGCTACTAGTCTTGGGATGGCTCAGGAAGATAATAGTTATAAACTTCCAATCCCTTGCCCCTTGGATGACCATCAAAGCCACAATAACATTGCAATCGAGAAGAGCAATATAATAAATAAGGATATTGTGACTCTTAGTGGAATTGATAAGGAAAAAATCCCCGCTCTTCCGCCTTAAACGCCTAGACAAATTCTATTTGCTTACGGATGAATCTGAGATCTCGGATGAAAATGTGTCCGTCAATAGTGAAGGAGGAAGTCAGAAGTGGGACAGTAGCAGTACAGATTTAGAGCTATCCACGAAACTTCCGCACAGAAGATAAATCTGAGGAAGAAATCCAGTCGACACAAGAAATGTGAGACTTCTGATCAGGGTAGCACGATGGATCTCAGATGGGACTATTCTGCATCACAGCTTTCAGCTCTGACAGAGCCAACGATGTGCTCAAAAGAGAACCTTACATCTTCAGGAAATATAGCCGATGGAGCAGCTGATCCCAAAAGCGAACCTACTCTGACAGAAGTGCTACAATCTATCAAGAGCTTTCAAGAGGAGGTCAAGATAGATAGCCGAAGGTCGCGACTTGCCACGCAGAAGCTTCAAGGCACTATAAGGAAAGTGGGCAAGACATGCGTTGAAATTGCGGATAGAATGGCCTCAGTAGAAATACGCACCGAAAATCTTGAGAAAGATATTGTCACCTTGAAAACGCAAGGAGAGGAACATAATGGCATAGTCAAAGACCTTATGCTCAAAGTCGAGGAACAAGAAAACAGACTACGTCGTAATAATCTACGTGTTCTTGGCATTCCGGAGGGAGTGGAGGGGAGCGACCCTAAGACTTTTATGATCACACTCTTTAAGGGAGCTTTCCCGGATTTACACTCATGGGACTGGGAAAAGGAAATACGAGTACACCGTTGCCCACTAACACCATCTAAACGACCTACTTCCTCCTCGCAATACTCACGAACTATGCTAATATATTTTGGCAACTTTCTCTTGCGACAACTGCTCTGTGACCTCGCAAGATCCGCAAACAAGAAAGAATTTAATGGCATTTCCTTTTTTACCCGACCTGATTTTGCTCATGCCACTGTGGAACGTAGATGGAGGATGAGACAACTTTTTGCGCCATTCCAACAATTGGGTGCAACAGTCTATCTCCAGAATCCTGCCCGTCTAAAGGTCATATTTAAGGGCTCCACACGTAGTTTTGCATCAGAAATTCAGGCCCAAGCATATCTGCGAGAGATCACAGCTCACAAATAAGACAAAGCTAGTGGCTTAAGACTTGAGAACAATTTTTTGATCACAACTGTGTTGAAGCTAATATTGGCTATACTTTTCGACTCCATTTCTTTTTTTTTTTGGGCGGGAGAGGGGAGGAAATTTGGTATTTTTGATTGACAAGAGAGTCTGTTTGTGTGGTGGAATACAAACAAAATAAGGATTATTACTGTGTTTTAAACAGGGTGATACACTTGTTGGAAACACTTGGATTCACATTGGTAGGGGCCACAACACAAAATTCAAAGACACGGGGGGAAGCAATCTTGACAGCTAATCGTTCTATTCACTTTACTCGTACAATAGCAGATCAAAATGGGAGGTGGGTAATAACAGAATGTCGTAGGGATAAGGGGGACCCAATTACAATTTGCACAATTTATGGAAGTATTTTAGATGATCCGGCAGTATTTGACTATATAAACTATGAATTAGCTACCTAGCCGCTACCCATAATTATTTGTGGGGATTTTAATATAAATCTGCCCGCTAGTCAAAATATAACTCATGATAATGATGGGGGCTATAATGGTCGGAAACCTAAGGTTTTTAGAGCTTTAAGGACACTGTGTCGCGAGCATGCACTTTCTGATATCTGGAATCGGCAGAACCCTATGGACCCGGGTTTTACTTTTTTTTCTTTTCCACATAATAAACATGCAAGATTAGATTTTATTTTAGCTTCGCATACTATTCTTCATGCATGCTCAATTGAGAAAGCTCCGCGCATATTGGCAGATCACAATCCTTTAATAGTAGAACTTATGGGGGTAGGGGCTAGAATTATGCATAAGTCTAACTGGAGCTTTGAACGATTTTGAATGAGGAATACTGTGATCATATGAGGAAGTGGATACCCCAATTTTTTGAGGCAAATATAGGGAGCGCTGGGGTGGATATAGTTTGGGACACGCTGACAGCGGGAATACGGGGGAAACCCTTAGCTTTTCGCTAAGTATGAATAAGGAAAAGCGACGTCTGCTTGATGATATGCAAAGTAGCTTGGCTGCCGCAGAAAAAGATTTGATTGTAGCACTCCAGGAGGGTGGAGATGCTTCAGAAGCACATATAAAAGTGATGGTAGCCAAGGCGACAATTCTTGAAATAATAGCCAAGAAAGCTGCAGAAAGATTAGCTGTATGGCGCGAAAAGGCATATGAATGTAGTGAGCAAGTCGGGCACCACCTTGCAACTAGAGCTAGACAAAGAACAACACGGAATATTATATCCGAGATTAATGATCCTGTAAGAGGGAGAATTATGGACCAAGATGGCATTTGTAAGGTGTTCTATTCATACTATCAAACCCTATATCATGAGGATATCCTTGATCACCCGGGAGATGTTGCTTCATATCTTAATCAAGATTTAGTTTCACAATTTTCCCAAGCGGATCAACAGCAACTTGAAGAATTACTCCCAGTGGGTGGACATTTTGCTCTGTATTAATAGTCTTCCGAGTGGCAAAGCCACAGGCTTAGATAACATACCTTTAGAGTTTTATAAAAAATTTGCCCCACAATTGAAAGATTGGATGTTACAATTAATCTTGCATGTATTTAAAGGGGGAAAACCACCGCAGTCCTGGACACAGGCTAAAATTATCGTTTTTCTCAAAAAACATAAATCACCACTAGAACCCGGCTCTTACCGCCCCATTACTTTGATTAATGCGGACAGTAAGATTTACTCTAAAATTCTTGCCACTCGTTTAGCCGCTGTTATTCATAAGGTTGTTTCACCCCGACAACATGGTTTTATACCAGGACGCGGCACGATTGACCATATTAGAAGGGTTATTTCATTATTTGATGCAGCTAACATCTCTGGAGAGCCAACAGCACTTATATTGCTGGATGCTGAAAAGGCCTTTGACAGGGTCTCCTGTTTTTTTTAATGGGAGACCCTGTCAAGGGTGGGAGTAGGTAAAGGGCTTATACAGGCTTTTAAGATGCTTTATTTCCATCCTAGTGCAAGACTTTTTGTAAATGGTGTTCTTACAGATCCATTTGAAATAACTAGAGGTACTCGACAGGGCTGCCCGAGCTCTCCGCTGTTGTTTGCTCTATATATTGACCCCTTTTTATGGCAACTTGAAAATAACAGGAGCATTAGACCTATAGAATCCCCAGGTGGGAAAACTAAAACTTTGGCTTACGCCGACGACATTGCTATAGCTACCCCTGATCCTGAAACAGCAATGGCTGAGATAGAGGCGGAAGCAGCAAGATTTGGGCAAATCTCGGGGTATTCTCTTAATAGCACTAAAACCCAAATTGTCTGTAATAACATCAGCATGGCTAATAACATTAGACAGGTAGAGAAGGCAACATATCTTGGAGTTGACATTCTGGCTAATGTGGATAAAATTGTTAATGGTAACATCGATCCTATGATTGCTAAAACCAAAATTGAATTAACGAGATTACATAATCTACACTTGTCGATTATTGGTAGATGCAACATAATTAAAATGCTTTTTTTCCATAAATTTTTGTATTTTTTAAGGGCAATTCCTTTAGAATTTTCTACTACCTGTTTGAAAAAAATTGAGGAGCTATTTTCTCGCTTCATTTGGGCATATGAGAAGCCTAGAAGAGCGTATACATTTTTATCTTTGCCAAGAGAAAGGGGCGGTTTGGCTTTACCTAATATAAGACTATACTATTGGGCCACTACTTTATTATTTAATTTAACTCTTATATCTGAAAAACCAAGAGATAGCATAACGGAGGAAATACCAACGCCTATTGAACTTATAATGGGTAAAGATGCATGGGGGTGGCTTTGGAGATTTTTGAATGATAGCCACTACAAGAAGGTTCGCTTCAAAACATTAATAGGTGGGCATAGAATCATTAGACCAGTTCGGAAATTGCTAGGGTTGGGCCGACTGAATTATTACACACCGATAGATAATAATCCTAATCTGCCAGAAATTTTTAAAGATCCGATTATCACAAGGTGGTGTGATGTTGGCCTATCCAAACTTGGTGATTTCTATTCTTTAACCAATATAGTCAGTTTTTTTTTGTCAGAATATTTGTACTGAATTATGTAAATTTGAAAAACATGAAAAACAAAGCAAAGAGGATACAAAGGACCTCTTGTAGAAAACACATTCCTTCAATGCAGGTATAAACAAGGTGGAGACAAACCCCCTCCTCCCATTGTCCACCCCCCCCCCCGGTGGGGAGTCCCACCGCTCTATTAGTAGCTATAGTACAAAACACATTTTCTAATGACATCGGTGAGCAATCCCCCAGTCTCAATTCGCTAACAATACAGAAGGGATAATGTGTAGCTTATGTTAGGCTCAAAACAAGATTGAAGCAAACCAAATCTTAGCCCATGTCGAGCAATATACGTCTTGCTTCGAAGGGGTAATCCAGAAGTCCATGAGTTCCTGACATCTACGGACGCAAGCCCCACTCATGGAGGCAAAATGGAAAAAAGAAAAAGGAATGAAACAAAAACAAAAAATATACAAAACTAACGAAACAATGGTCTCACACATTATATGTAAACTCTAACTGTAGAAGTAAGGTGGTGATAGGGCTGCTGTTAAATCAGAAAGAGGTGGAGTGCCCTCAGCCGAGGGCTACAAGCAAACAATGGGAGCCCCTCGGAGAGATAACTAACCAGCGGGGACCAGGTATATTCAAAATCTTTCCTATTGTCGTCTGTGATATCAGAAAGCCGCTCCAAAGCTATCGCCCTCCATAAGCGTGCATGCCACTGTGAGAGAGAGGGAGCAGTAGGTTTCTTCCAGGCCCCCGCTATAGCCATCTTCGCTGCTCCCAAACAAAGCCATAAAATGGACCTATCTGCATGCGTCTGCCGCTGTAGCAGGGGATCTCAAATGCCCAGTAGCACCTGTTCTATGGAGTCCCCGATCGGATACCCCAATATGAGTTTAATTTGGGTAAGAATCTCCTTCCAGAAGATCTGGATCATGGAACAGTCCCACAAAATGTGTTTAAAGTTCCCCAGGGCCCCACATCCCCGCCAGCAGCGATCTGAGGTACCCGGGAAGATTGCGTGCAACCCGTGAGGGTGGAGATACCAGTCATAAAGCGTCTTATAGTGAGCTTCCCTGAGATGCATCGATCTATTAAATTTGGCAATATCCTTGTATAGGGTCTCCCATTGTTTATCCGAGGGCGGGACCTGGATCATTGTCCCCCAGCATTCCCTGTGGTGTTGTGAGCGAGAAGGTGCCAGAGTAAGAAGGAGATTGTATAGAAAAGAGATACACCCTCTCCCAGTAGTGCCTGTCTGAACAAATTTTTCCAGCGGGAGATACCCCTTGTAGCTGCCGCCTTGAGCTCCGGTTGTTGGACCCAGTGGACCAGCTGAGAGTAATGAAATTGCTCCGAGCGTGGGAGATTAAAGCGTGTCATGCAATCCGCAAAGGAGCGAAGCTTGGTGCCCTGAAAGAGATCTGAAATCATACGACACCCTCCGTCCCTCCAACCATCAAAGGGCCCTTCCTGTTGCGCCGGTGGAAAGTGCTTAGAGAAGTGTATAGGGGAATATGGGGACGGAAATGTGGTCAGGGGCAACTTCCTAGTAACCGCGTCCCATACGCTAAGGGTAGTGGAGGTAGGAACACTCAGATAGGCGTTAGGCGGTCTATCGTCCCTAGCACGCCAAGGCAAGTCCCATATAGTCCTCCCCGTTACCTGCCTGTCTATATGTAGCCACAGTTTGTCCAACGCTCGCAGGGACCATTCGCTTAGGACCCTAAGTTGCGCAGCCCTGTAATACGTCATAAAGTCCGGCAGTGCCAACCCCCCCTTTAATCTCGGCCTGGTCAGTAAGTGGAAGGAGATGCGAGCCCGCCGCCCCTGCCAAATGAATTTGAGTAAGAGGGATTTCAGGGCGGGGAAGAGGGCTCTGTCCGGCTGAATAGGCAAACCCTGAAAGAGATAGAGAAGACGCGGCAGTACATTCATTTTTATAACATTGATCCTGCCAATCCAGGAAATGTAGGAGGCCCCCCACTTTTTGCACTCGGTCGTAAGCTGCCGCAGAAGCGGCGGGAAATTAGCCCGATACAGATCTCCAAGTTTGGGAGTAATCTGTATCCCCAGGTAAGTGATAGCCCTGCGTGCCCAACAGAAGGAAGAGGACTCCGCCAGGCTCTCTTGGACTCCAGAAGGCAATGTGAGATTCAAGATAGAGGATTTGGAAAGGTTCACCCGAAATCCGGAGACCGCCTCGAACCGTTCCAATTCTTGGCATATGGTTGGAAGCGACAAACGTGGGTCAGTCACTGGCAATAAGATATCATCGGCGAATAAAGCAATTTTATGTTCATCTTGCCCAAAAGTAATGCCCTTTATGTTGGCGTTGGCGCGTATCCGCATCGCAAATGGTTCAATACTGAGGGCAAAGAGTAAAGGGGACAGGGGGCAACCTTGCCTAGTCCCCCTCGCCAGATTGAACCATCCTGATGCCACTCCATTCACCAACACCCGAGAGCGAGGCGCTGCAAAATTCGCCCGAACCATCCCAATGAAGGCTTCACAGAACCCAAATCGGCGCAGAGAAAGCTCCAAGAAGGTCCAATCAACACGATCGAACGCCTTCTCCGCGTCGAGTGAGAGCAATGCCGCCGGGATCCTTTTCTTTTGAGCCTTGTCTATCAGGTGAAACACGCGACGTAGATTGTCATGGGTTTGGCGCCCCTTAATGAACCCGGATTGGTCGGGGTGGACGAGGTCCGGAAGACACCTCTCCAATCTCGTGGCCAGGATTTTGGAATAGAGCTTCGCGTCCAGGTTGAGTAAGGCAATGGGGCGATATGAGGCACATTTTATCGGATCCTTTCCCTGCTTTGGAAGAATGGAAATTAACGCCTCACCCATGGAAGTCGTGACGGCCCGCCGTGTCGCTATGTCATTAAAAAGCGTGGTCAAGTGCGGTCCAAGTTCCGTAGCGAATGTGCGATAGAAAGTGGTAGAGAAGCCGTCGGGCCCAGGGGCCTTATGACGTTTAAGGGAATCAATCGCGGCTTGTACCTCCTCCAAAGTGATAGCCCTCCCCTGCCCCTCATTGTCCGCTGCCGACAGTTGGGGGATCTCAAGCTCATCTAGATATCGACCTTGCTCGTGCGCATTAGGCGTGTCTGCCCGATACAGCGTCTGGTAAAAGTCGTGAAACGCGCTCGCTTTCCCCTCCTCCTGCACATGCGTCGTACCATGATCATCTACAATTTGCTTAATATAGGTCTTCTCTTGCCGGGCCCTTAATTGCCTAGTGAGCATCGTCCCCACCTTGTCCCGTCCCACATATCCCTGGCCTGAAGACGAAGCAGTGTTCTCTCTGCCCTATTGGTATATATTGCATTCAACTTGCCCCGTAATGCCGTGACCTTCCGCAGAGAAAGGAACGACGGGGACACCTTTTGGTGTTCCTCTGCCGCCCCCAGCTCCGCCTCCAGATCCAGGCGTTCCTTAGTTTGAAGTCTTTTAAGGGACGACAAGAGGGATATGCAATGAACCCTAATGTAAGCCTTAAACGCGTCCCAGTTAGTGGCTAAGGAAGTATCAGCCGGGTCATTCAGAAGAAAAAAAATCACAAATTGCTTTGCGGATATCATTCCGGATCAATCGATCCCGACCTAGACACTCTGGGAAATACCATCGAGTAAGCTTAGCGCGTGGAGCCAGCCAGTCAAGCTGACAAGTCAGGGAGGCGTGGTCGGACAGGGCAATAGGCAGCAACTGGGAGCTAGTGACCGCATATAAGAGCGTCT
Source organism: Calotriton arnoldi (assembly GCA_963921515.1). Taxonomy (NCBI): domain Eukaryota; kingdom Metazoa; phylum Chordata; class Amphibia; order Caudata; family Salamandridae; genus Calotriton; species Calotriton arnoldi. Next base: position 375,369 of record CAWUFW010006125.1, on the reverse strand, counting down.
GACTAAGAAAGATGAAATCAATTCGTGAGTATGACCTATGTGCATGTGAAAAAAAGGAGAAATCCTTCGTCGAGGGATTCAGATGCCTCCACCCATGCACGAGCCCCATTTGTGACAAGGAATGTTTGAGCGCAGGAGTGAAGACTCCCCCCCCCCCCCCCCACCCCCCCTGTTTGCGTGAGTGGAATCTAGTTGAGGGTCCCATATCAAGTTGAAATCCCCCAATATAAGCAAATCGCCCGTAGCAAAACCCGCCAGAGTGTGAAGAAAAGTCGAGAGGAACTCTATTTGACCTGTATTCGGGGCATACACCGAAGCTATTGTGCAAGGGCGGCCCATGAAGGAGCCGGACACGGCTACATAACGCCCCTCTTTGTCCCTCAAAGTGGCGTCATGTATAAAGTGGGCCGAGGAGTGAAAGATTAAACCAACCCCATTTTGTTTCCTCCCACTATTGGCTTGGAAAATCTGAGGGTATTGTCTGTGTCGAAGCCTCTGCTCCTCCGAGCGCTTAAGGTGGGTCTCTTGGATTGCCACCACTAAAGGAGCCTGATCCCCTATGTACTTCCAAAACTTCTACCTTTTGTTAGGGGAGTTAAGACCCCTAACGTTCCAAGATAAAAATTTTACACCCATCTATAGTCGAGATACCATTCTGGCCCCTGGTAGTAGCGTCCCCACCCCCCTGTACCTCCCCCCATCATGCCCGTCACCATCCATCCGAAGCACCGTGTGAGACCAAACCTGAAAAACCAAAACATTGAGAACTAAAACCAAACAATAACGACCTCACACTCCGTGTCCACATTAGTGTGAGTTCACCGGGGCATGGACATGCCCGCTCCATCAGGTCCTCTTGCAGAAGCAGCCCTCCCGTCTCAAATAGCTTGAGAATAGCAGTACAGTTAGAGGATGGGCCGTGCACTTGTTTTTTGGAACTGTTAAGAATTGCAAAGTACCGATGCGCCGGCTAGGCCGGGAGTGACTATGCCCTCCGAAGGATTCAGCAGCCCCCAGCGGTCTTCTCGAGATACACTGCCAAAGGAGTCACAGGGTTTTCTTGCCACTCATGGGGATCGTGCGCCATCCATCTGAGGTCTCCGACTCTCCCCTCCGGTCCCCCGACCCTCCCGGGGAGGCAGAGTGCGCCGTCGATTAGTTGCCCTCTAGTCCCAGTAGGCTCATGGCCCCTTCCACTTCTGTAAAGTGATGGTGCTTGTTATTCAGAGAAAAAGCCAGACCAAAAGGGTATGTCCACCTGTATCGAATGTGCCTGTCTCTAAGGGTAGAGGTGATCTGATGAAATTGCTGTCTGCGCATTAGTGTGGACTGCGCCACGTCCTGGTAGAGGGAACACGTGCACCCCTGTTACTCGATTGTATCTTGCCCCCGGGCCATCCGCATCACCATTTCTTTCCTTTTGAAGGAGGCAAACTTAGCGAGTATGTCCCTAGGCCGTCGCTGCTTGCCCTGTTGAGGTGGACCTACCCTGTGCACTCTTTCCAGCAGGATCAGGGTGTCGCCTTCGCCCAGGATATTGCTAAAGAGACTCATGAGAAACCGTTCCAGGTCAGGCCCCTCACGGCCTTCCTCCAGGCCCCGCACCCTAACATTCTCCCTTCGAGACCGGTTCTCGAGGTCCTCACATTTGAGAAGTGCCGCGTTGAGTTGCGCCGACAGGGCCTCCGCACCCTCCTCAAGTGGCTGTATCCGAGTCTCTAGATTTTGGCAGTCGAGGGTGCGCGTCCCCACCGAGTCGACATCCGTGCGTAGGTCGCAAATTTTAATGGCCATGTCCGACTTGAAGGCTTCTAAAGAGGCATTGATATCTGCCTTGAGCTCATCTCTCAGTTCTCGCTTAAATTCTCTCAGAGTGGCCAACAGGTCGTCTTTAGTCAATGCCATGGTATCCCCTTGCCGGTCAGGACTTGTCGTCGCTCCTTTTCCTGTGCTGGGGGCCCCGAAGAAATTGGTCACCTTAGCAGGTTGTGATTTTTTGGGTGGCATAGAGATCTCGTGGAGCGCCACCCGACGCCCCCACTGGATAGGCGATCCTTCTCACCCCCACCCGCCTGTCGTGCTGGGGCTTCACCTGTCCCCCAGTGGGGCAAGCTCGATCTCCAATGTAACTCTGGCGGGCTCCGCTCCGTGCACCCCACCCTCGAGGCCCTCTCACATCCAACGGGGCGCCTTCTTGAGGTCAGGCTGTAGGGTCAGGCTATGTCCTCTTGCGGGTCCCCTCTCATCCCCCGACAGAATTCGTCCCACTGGGGGGCCGTCACGAACGCCCCCAGGACCACAGTGTAAAAACTCCGGTTAAGTGGCGCTGATCGGTCCCATGCTGCCACTCCACCGCGCCTTGGCCCCCTCGTGGTCGCTCACCTCCAGGCTCCGGCGGGCGTCCTCACCTCACTGCGACGCCGCTTACAGCCTCCACTCCCTGCAAGGTCGCTCTCCACTGCAGCGCAAACGGGCTCCGCGCCCTGCACAACTCCCTCGTAGCCCTCTTACCACCAGCGGGGCGCCATCTTACAGTCAGGCAACAGGGTCAGGCAGTGTCCGCAAGCGGGCCCCCTCAGAACCATCAGCAAAATGTTATCCCACTGGGGGGTCGCCCCGAACTCCCCCAGGACCGCAGCTTAATATTTAATTTAAGGAGCGCCGATCGGACCCATGCCGGCACTCCGCTGCACCTCGGCTCCCTCGTGGAAGCTCACCGCTGGGCTCTGGTGTACGTCCCCACCTCGCTGCTTCGCCTCACATAGCCTCCACTCCTGGCAAATCTCCCGCATCCGCCGGTCACACGGCACTCCGACTCGGGGAGGTACCGCTTCTGCACATCGGGCGCCGGGGGCGTGGGTGTATTCAGGGCTCCTCTCCGCCCAGCCGGGTCCTCCGGCAGCCTCCTTACGCCTCGGCCGCCATGTTGGTCACCGTGCCACTTCGTAGGCCTGGTGATCTTGGGCTATTGCGAGACCGCTGGTGGTTCCGCGGTGCGTTTCACCGGCCTTCACGGCTCCGGAGCCTCACCCGCGCCCCCTCCATCTTTTTTGGCCGAATTTAGTCCCTAAAACTGCAGCCTATACGGACCATGGAACAGGAGCCAGGCAGGATCACGTCCGCACGGCCATGTTAGTTGGCCACGCCCCCAATATAGTCAGTTTTGATAATCTTAAGGAGACATATAATTTAGATCGGAGAGATTTCTATAAATATCTTCAAATTCGAGATTTTCTAAGTAAAAAAGGGGGAGGCTCAATCAGCTTTGCCAATAATTATATGATGGATAGGTTAAGGAAAAATAGACCGCTTTCTATCGGGGATGTTTATAGTTTTTTTAATTCATTAATGGCGGATGATATGGAGGCACGAGCTGCAAAATGGAAAATAGAGATAGGGATTTTTTTTATTCAGGCGAATTAGCACAGGAAATCTTAATTCCGGCGCGACTCCAGGCACAATATTATAAATCCTGTTTTTCACTTTATTATACCCCCAAAAAGATCTCTAAATGGGGGACAGGCAAAGGAACTCAGTGTCCCCGATGTGCAGTATTTCAGGCGGATTTAAATCATATGTTTAATTCATGTAATTCTTTAAGCAATTTAAAACAAGAAATCTCTAATTTCTTTAAGGAGGTACTAGGGGCTGAGTATTCCCTCTCTCCAACTTTGATCGGACTTGGGGTAGACCCACAATTGCAAGGGAAGCCAGGAGAAAAACTCATATTTATTGGCATGGCAATATTACGCTTATGCCTGGCCTCGGCTTGGCTGGACCCAACTCCCCCTGGGTTTTACCAATGGCTTTCTCGGCAAATTATAATTTTGAGAAAGCTATCTATGGAAAAAGGGGATTGCGGGCTCGATCTAAAGGCCTAAAAATTTGGGCTCCACTTACTAGATGGCTTGAGAAGCAATAGTAAAACTTAAAAATATGTTCTTTAGGATGTTGTATTTTAGTTTATTTTCCTTTTAAACCAACAGCCAATTGATTGTGGCCAACTCCTTATGGGTGGGGTGGGGGGGGTCAAGACTGGAAGGGGTGGGAGGTGGGATAAACTAATAAAATGTGCATAATTCTTATTCTTTCTTTCCTTTTCTTTTATTTCCTGTTCGTTTGTATGCTTTTTCACTAATGAACTGTAATAATTGTATATATGATTGTATAACTATGCACTAATAAAAATATTTTAAATAAAAAAATTATCTAGGTACTCCTTATAACTGTAACACCTCAATCTGCCCAGTGCTTCATTGTACCGTGTCCGCGCTTCTTGTAGGGACACCTGGGCCGTGTCATCAATACCCTGCAAATTGTCCAGTCTGCCAATAGTCTCCTCCAGGTCCATGAGTTCCCAGTTGAGCTCCCTATGTGCCCCGCACGCCTGAGCCATGCAGTGGCCCCGAACCACAACTTTAAATGCCTCCCATTCTAACTGTGAAGAGGAGGCAGTGTTGTTATTGATTGGGAAATATGTCTCGATCAGTGCTGCCAGCGAGGTCCGAAATGGGACATCGTCAAGCAGCAGTGGATTCAGTTTCCACGAAGGGATCGGGGGCGCCGACCTATGGGTTGGTGTAGCATGAGTAATGGACTGTGATCTGATAAAGTGCGCCCCAGATATTCTGTGTGGGACATGGAGCCATTAAAGACCGGAGTACATAAAAACATCAAGCCTGGTATGGACTTGGTGGACCGGCGAAAAGGAGTACTCCCTGTCCCCTGGGTGTTGCAGTCTCCAGGTGTCTTCCAAACCCCAATGGGACATCCAATGCTGGAAGCCCAGTGCAGTACAAAGTGGTTGGGTCCCCAGCAGGGGAGGGTGCGAACGGTCCATGGCAACATCCGCCTCACAATTGAAATCGCCTCCCAGTATGAGAGAACCTGTTGAACATTGAGCCAGGGCAGCAGAAAAAGACTCTAGGAAATCCACTTGGTCCTGGTTGGGAGCATAAACATTACCAAGGGTCACCTCCCGCCCTGCTAATCTTCCCATGAGCAGGGCATACCGCCCCTCTGCATCTAGCCATGCACGGTCAAGAGCAAAGGGGACTCCCGGTTTCACCCAAATCAAAACCCCCTGGCAAAAGCCAAAAAGGTGGTTGCGAAGATCTGACCCCGCCACCTCTTCTGCAATCTCCCGGCCTCTTCCTTGTTAAGGTGGGTCTCTTGGAGAAATGCTATATGCACGTCCCTGCGCCGTAGATAAGGATATATATTATGATCCTCACAGTGTTAGGTGTACCTGCCATTTCCATCAGAACCCACCCCACCACAACCCAAAGGGGATCCCACCCCCGCCCGCTCCCCCATATGCGTACCACCATTTGCCTCTGCAAGCAACCAAACTAAAACTATCAACAAGAGAACCCCATCTCGAACAACTCCCCAAGCCCAGGACAGCCTGACAACGGTCAGTCGTCCAAACAGTGTGTGGAACATAACCCGTAGTGAGGCTTTACTCCAGTAAGGTGATCGGGGGGGGGTGGACAGTGAGGTCAGAAGAAAACAGAAGGTTAACGTCCAAACCATTTGGAGCACGCCAGCCCCACAAGATCATGTCAACCCGGGGCCAGAGACCACTGCCAATTAGCTGCATCATAGGAGTCCAAGTTCGCCCAGAACCCAGACAGCCTCAGATGACCTCATCAGCCATGTTCGGAGTCACCACTGGCATCTTCACACTGTCACTGCGGGATGTATCCGAGTCAATGTCCCTGGTGTCCTTTGACGACCCAGCCTCCATCTCAGTGGTGGGGCTCCTGCCCTGCATAAGCGCCGCCACCGCCTGCAAAGCTTCAGCCCTCTCCTTTTCAGTTTGTGAGGAGGTCGGCCTCTTAAGGGCTCCTCGCCGGGACCGTCGTCTGGAGCATTTTCCTTGCTCCGCCACCTTCTTTGACTCAACTGCAGAGCCCGCTGGCTGCGGGGCCCCAGTCCTGTAGGCCTCAATCCAGTCCCAGTCCTCACCCGGGCTTCCACAGAAGTGGGTGTTGCCGTCCAACATAATCCGCAACCAGGCTGGAAACATCAGAGGGTACTGGAGGCCTTCATCCCTCAGTGCCTTCTTGACCTCCAGGAATGAGGCCTGTTTCCATTGCACTTCCAGTGTGTAACCCGGGAAGAGGGAAACCTTGCTGTTATCAACAGTGTAGGGACCCTCCGCACGCGCCCTCTGCAAGAGGAGGTCCCTATCTCTGAAATGGAGCAAGCGAGCCACCACCCGCTTCGGGGGACGCCCCTGCTCCAAGGGTCTCGCCGGAACTCTGTGGTCCCTTTCAAGAGTGTAAAAGGGTGACAGGCCGTCAGGAGCTACCACGTCCCTCAGCCACTGTTCCAAGTAGGACACCATGTCTTTGCCCTCGATTCCCTCTGGCAAGCCCAGTAGCCGGACGTTGTCCTGTCGATTACGTCCCTCCGCATCTTCAGCTCTCCGTTCCAGAACACCCACTGTGTTCGTGAGGGCTCCCATCTGCTGCTCCAGAGCTTTTTGGGCCGGGGCGATCTCGGAGATGTTGGACTTGGTTTCCTTCACCCTCTCAGAAAGCTTCTTATGTTCTCTCGCAGAAGGCCAAGCCCCACCGCCACCGTGCTGATATCCTGATGGAGGGTAGCCTTCGTGTCAGCTATAGCTTCTAATATCTTGCCCAGTTGCTGCTGAATGGGATCCTCCGGGGCAGTCTGTGCCTGCTCCTGGGCACCGTCTTCCTGATCTTGCGGGACCCCGAGTTGCCGGCCTCGAGGCTTACCCATGGTGTCAAACCGTCCCCCAACTGCCGGACCACGTTCAGGAGGAAGTGCAGTCCAACAATCGGCAACGCAGTACAGTTACTTTCACTAGTGCTTGGCTTCACCACACTCAAGCAGGAGGGCCACTCTCCCCCTCGCTGGGACAGTCTGTCCGCTGCAGGGCCCACCAATCTGCATGCTCCTGCGGCCACTAAACGGGCAAGACACTGCTCAAATCTATTCACGTACATGTCCTGACGGTAAGGTACCTACTGCCACTCTCCGCACATTCCAGGTTGTCTCAGTTCTCGCCAAGGAGGTGCACCCTCTTCCGAGGTAGTGCCCGACGCGATGCTTAGGTAGGCGATCCCCGGCACCTCAGGGCGGGAACAGTCGATCAGGGTGGCCCCGGGTGGGCCTCAAGGGGACTCAAACAAGCTCCGATGGTGGGGTTCTACAGGTCACAGGTCCACCCCAGGTGGGAGCCCCCCATGTCTCGCACACCCACTAGGGGGCCGTGCTCACCTGCTCCTTCTCAGTTGCCAGCAAGGTCTTCAGTGCCCCACCTTGGTGACAGTTCACCACTACGCGGCCAGCAGGGTGGGCGGGTGCTCCCCCGTCAGGGTGAGGCGAAGGGGAAAGTATGTGCGCTGTTCTGTGAGCCCCGGCGTGGGCCCGACCACCTGCACTATTTCCCAGTGCCTACCTCGGCCAGGCAGGATGACCAGTCACCCCCAGGCACCTCCAGTCCAACTCTGCTGGGTCACTCTGGTTGACGAGAAGAGCCCAGGCAGCTCGTCGGCCCGCTGGGAGCCCCAGCCACAGCAAGAACCCACTTGTTCACTTCACAGGGCCCGGGCAGTGGCCACTCTGCTCCACGACCCCAACGGTGGGCCCCCTCCTCCTGCAGGATCAGCGCAAACTCCCTCTCACCTGAAAGCCGGTGTCGTGTTCTGACCCAATCCGCAGGCCCTGCTGCACAATTAGAGCCAGGGGAGGGGGCTCGAGGCCTTCACCAGCCTCCGCCTGCTGTTGCTCAATCCGGGGCCGGGGATGGGGATCCTGACTCTTCCCCCAGCCACTGCTCACTGCGGCATGCTCCGGATCAGGAAAGGGAGGCCGGGTTCCCGCTGTGACTCCTCTCTGCCGTAGCATGATCCGGAAGGGGAGGGGAACCCAGGACTTCAACCGGGCTCCTCGTTCGCGGCGGCCGCACCGCCGCACACCTGTACCTCTGCGGCCTGGGCAATCACTGCCGCTGCATGTCGCTGGTCCCCGCCAGGCAGCCCCCGCAGAGCACAGGCGGCCGACCACGGACCACGCCCGGGACCCAAACCTCTGAGCGGCTCAGGCTCCACTCCTATCTCAAGCCCCGATCATCTCCGGTCCGCCATCTTGCCTCTGCACCGCGCCAGCGGGCGCCGAGTGCTCCAGCCCACCGCTGCAGTTTCAGAGGTCTCACAGCTGCCAGGACCAGCCTCCGCTATCTCAGCCCCTCCAGGCCGATTCTGCGATGTTCCCCGGTATCCGATAAATCTGCTTATAATTGTAGGGCCGGCGCGGAGCTCCAAGCTCACGCATCCGCCATACTCTGCTCGTTGGCCACGCCCCCAAGCCCTCTGTACTCTTGATACGGTTTCTCCCACCTTCAAATTATTTCAGGACCCCTTTATCAGAAACAAAAGAGTTCCTTCATGAACACAGCTCCAACTAGGAAACCGAATGGACTCCACGTCTTTACTTTTTGTACCTCCTCAGGGGGTCCTTTTATGTACACCTTGTTGTGGATATCACAGGAATTGCGTTTTCTTTTACTAGGGCTTTCATGGACAACATCCTATATCAGATCATTCAGATTGTTTGATTGTGTCTTCTGTCTAGCCCTGAGATCTACATGTATTTTCTCTGTAGACAACTGGTTTATGCAAGCCAACTCCAGCATGATTTCATGTAGCTGCTTCTTGTACTTATTGCGTTTGAATGTACTGTACTGGTGTGCCTTGGACCCAAGAGTTTTCTTTGCTATTTAATGCTTCTTTCCCAGTGGATATATTTAACTGTCTTCTCACATAAAACGAGATTACAGGGCAAGCTGTCAAAGGATAGAGTGGATTGAGAGACGTGAGCAGGATAAGTGGTATTTGTTACGTACTTTAGTTATCTTCTGCTCAGATTCAAAGTAGCCCCTTCCACTAACCTGCCCTTACTACACAAACTGAATTATCTGTATTTATGTTGGGCAATTGGGAATCAGAGGGCTATAGTGCAGTGAATAAATCCACTACAGTGTTGGCTAATTTTGTTTAAAGTAAATAATGGAGATGGCTCTGCCCCCTTGTCTACCAAGTTGATTGTCTCAATTTATTTTTTAACCTTGATGACAGCCCTGCTGGATACTGAATTAGGGAAGGTTTTTCTAGGTGTTGGGTTGTTCTTTTTCATCCATTGGCTTGGAGAGTTGGTTATGATATGAGAATTTAATAGACTCTGTTGTTTAGACGTGTGATTTAGATCCCCCTACGCCAAAGAATTTCCTTAACAGGTGGAGAACACTTCCCTTTCCTTTTAATTCTATGGAGCTTTGTATGCCTCTTAGTCTGTAGACTTTTATAAACTTCTGCACACTTAGCAAAAGAAAATGTTGCACTATTCATCTAGCGTTTGGTTTCTATTGATTTCCACTGTCTACTGGATCTGCCCATATTCATTTTAACATATCAACCGTTTCTCCACTTGACTTTTTTTGGGGGGGGTATCATACCATTAGAATTAAAACTGAGACTTATAAATAAGAAGCAATGCAAGTTGTATGATATATCTGAATGTCTCCGATTACTTGTTCCTATTCCTTCTGCTTCTTTGTTTTTGTTTTTAATTCAGCCCAACAATGCATGCACATCTCTAATGGACAGAAAACTCCCATCAAGTGTAATTTCCCCAAGCAAAAAATAATATCCTTGCATTTTCATTGTGTATGATTGAATCCACCATATATATGAATGGTTGGTTGGATGGTCAACACGGAAAGATGCGATGAAATTCTAAGTTGCAAACAGTCAGTCAGTCAAAACATTATGTTTATTTGAGCCAAATGCCAGGCTCAGTTCCTCCGAAGCAATGCTCTCAAGATTCCCTCCTTCTGGCAGCACTAACTCCGAGTTTTATATTTCACCAGAGTATCTATGTGGCCAAACTGGGAGGAAGGGAAGTTAGGGTCGGTACTGCAGGGAAGGAGACAGGGAAGGAAAAAGGGTAGTCAACAATTCTTAGTTCTTCTTTCACGAAGAATTGTTTTTACATTTCACACAAGAAAACGCTGGTTGTTATCAGTAAGAGAGCAAATTCCAGAATTACAGTTCCTTATATCAAATAACACAAAGTTCTTGAATCAAAAGCTGTAACAGTTCTTTTCAAGGTTCATTGTGAGTTCCCAAAACAAGCCTATATGTATCCAAAGACAAATCTCTACTGAGTGGGGACTATAGGTTAGTTACTAATGTGTTGTTTTTGCTATTGTTAGTCGATCTCCCTTCACCTACCATAAGTGCAGTCCTAAACATGCCCCCCAACTCGCCACCTAACCGGGGGGCTGTTTTTTCCCAATTCGCCTGAAGAATCTCTGCTCGAGCATCAGAAGGCGGCAGTACCTCATCCGAACATCTGAAGAAGTTGAGCGGGGACTGAAATCATGCAGTTAGAGAGCGCAGTCTCAGGAAACACGTGGGTGTTTGGCTCCTCAAGGTGGCAGCTGCTTTCAAAACCAAACATGAATTGCAAGCGCAGCTGAAAGGACAAAATCTCCTTAAATAGAGGTGCTGTCGCTGAAGGCGATGCCCTCAAGCATGTTCCAGAACTTACATCTGCTGCCAAAGGAAAATAACAATGAAGTCATCTGAGTCAGCACAAACAGATGAGACATCAAGGTCAGCAGGTCATTTGAACATGTTCCAGAACTGACACCTGCTGCCAAAGGGAAACAACAAATGTGTCATCAGAGTAAGCACAAACAAATGAGTCACATAGTGAAGCCCCTTACAGGCTTGAATGTTAAAGCACACAAATCAGCATCAATAAAGACCTTACATTAATACAACATATCTTCTTGTTTAAGCATTGGAACATTATTGGTACAAACATGCAGATGAGATGGACTTTTAATGCCTGGTTTAATACTTGCGGCAAGGAGTTTGTGACACCAAACTAACTTGTAAAACAAATAATTTGAACTAATGCAAATATAAAAATAATCAATAGACATTCTACAGCAAAAAACCCCCAAGCTATAGGCAGCATGACTATACAAAACATTAATAACATCAGATCCAGACCAGCCCTAACACCACACTCCGAGGAACCCTCGTCTACAGACCCCCCCCGGACACCCTTCACCACCGCCATCACAGACTTCATCGCACCCCACGCCATCACATCAATGAACTACATACTCATCGGAGACTTTAACTTCCACCTCGACAACCCCAGCGACCCCAACTCCACCATCCTCCGGGACAACCTCGCCAGCATCGGACTCAACCAACTCGTCACCGCACCCACACACAGAGCAGGACACACCCTCGACCCCATCTTCGCGGCAGGTAGCAACGTTCATTTCAGCCACACAACGCAACCACCATGGACCGACCACCACTGCGTCCATTTCACCGTCAGCAAACCCAAGGCACCGAAACCACCCGCCCACCACGAAGGACCTGGAGCAAGGTTACCGACGAGCAACTGATCTCCGCCCTCACCCTAGACACCCCCACCTGGACACCCAACGCAAACATAGCAGCCACAGGACTCCACACCTGGATCTCCAGCTGCGCGGACAAGCTCGCCCCGCTACGCAACCCCGGCAGACAGCGTCCCAGGAAAGCCGACTGGTTCACCACCGATCTCCAAGAAGTCAGGCGCACCTGCAGACGTCTGGAGAAGAACTGGAGGAACACCAAGACTACCGATAACTACTCCACCTACAAGCACGCCATCACGGACTACCACAACCAAATCAGAACAACCAAAAGGAACTTCATCCACCACATAATTCTCGCCAACTCCAAGGAACTCTTCTGCGTCATTCGGGATTTCACCAACCCACGCAGCGAAGCCACAGACATCACCCCGTCCCAAGACCTCTGCGACAAGCTTGGAACCTACTTCCACCTCAAGATCAGGACACTCTACGACAACTTCGTCGACCACCCACAAGACGCCGCAGCCGCCCCCGCCCCCCAGAGACGCCAGCCAGCCCATCATCTCCAACTGGACACCAATCACGACCGAGGACACCGCCACGACCAAGAAAGGCATCCACTCGGGGGGGCCCCCACCGACCCCTGCCCCCCGCACATCTACCACAGGGCCGCGGATGCCATCGCACCCGAACTACAACGGACCATCAACACCACCTTCACAACAGGCACCTTCCCTCACGACTGGAAGCGCGCAGAAGTCAGACCCCTGCTCAAGAAGCCCACGGCCGACCCCACTGACCTCAAGAACTACCGGCCCATCTCGCTCCTCCCCTTCGCAGCCAAGGTGGCAGAGAAAGCAGTCAACAGGGAACTGACACGATTCATCGAAGAGAACGCCGTTCTCGACCCGTCCCAATCCGGATTCCGAAGCAACCACAGCACCGAGACCGCCCTACTCGCCACTACAGATGACATCCGCGCCCTCCTGGATCAAGGCCACTCCGCAGCCCTCATCCTCCTCAACCTGTCTGCAGCTTTCGACACCGTCTCTCACCGCACACTGACCGACAGACTACACGACGCCGGCATTCAAGGAACTGCCCTGAACTGGATCCGATCGTTACTCACCGGAAGAAGCCAAAGAATCAGACTACCACCCTTCCTCTCCGCCCCCACTGAAATCACCTGCGGAGTCCCACAGGGGTCATTACTGAGCCCGACCCTTTTCAACCTCTACATGGCCCCCCTCGCAGCCATCGTCGGACGTCACGGCCTCAACATCGTTTCCTACGCCGACGACACCCAGCTCATCCTCTCCCTCACCAGGGACCCCGCCACCGCAAAACTCAACTTCCAGAGAGCAATGCAAGACATCGCAGTCTGGATGGCCAACAGCTGCCTAAAACTCAACGCCGAAAAGACAAGTCCTCGTCCTCGGAACCACCCCTTCAGCATGGGACAACACCTGGTGGCCCACCGCCCTCGGAAGCCCGCCCACCCCCTCAGACCACGCCAAAAACCTCAGCATCGTACTCGATTCATCACTCGCCATGACCCGACAGGTCAACGGCGTCACCTCCAGCTCCTTCAACATCCTCCGCATCCTTCGAAAGACCTTCAAATGGATCCCCCCTGAGTCAAGGAAGACAGTCACCCACGCACTCATCACCAGCAAACTCGACTATGGAAACGCTCTATACGCCGGCATCAACAAATCCCTATTCCGCAAACTCCAGACGATACAGAACACCGCGGCCAGACTCGTCCTCGGCATCCCACGGCACAAACACATCAGCCAACACCTGCGGAGACTCCACTGGCTCCCCGTGGAGAAGAGTCCCCTTCAAAATCCTCACCCACGCCTACAAATGCATGCACAACAGCGGACCCAAATACCTCAACGACAGAATAAACTTCCACGTGCCCAAACGAACCCTCCGATCTGCCAACCTCGCACTAGCTGAAACCCCGCGCATCCACAGAGCCAGAACAGGCGGAAGATCGTTCTCCCACATCGCAGCCAAAACCTGGAACGAGCTACCGACAGACATCAGACGCGCCCCCTCCCTGAACACCTTCAAGAAGACCCTCAAGACCTGGCTCTTCGGCTGAAACCGATCTGCATACCCCCCCTCTCCCCCCCCCCCCCTCAGCGCCTTGAGACCCTCAAGGGTGAGTAGCGCGCTCTACAAATCCCTGATTGATTGATTGATTAGAAGCTGACAAAGCAGAATAGTTTAAAACCATAAAACTCATCAACCATAAATTTACATGTTCAAGGTAGGAAATTGTTTAAAATCTTTAAGAATCTTGCCAGCGCACAGGTTACATCCAGGAATTTTGAATGAAATAAAAAACTGTAAGCTGCCATTCTTGTCCTTTTGTTATACTTAAAACATTTCAGGAGCGCGGTCAGAAAATAAAGGTAATCTAGCAAGACATGAATTCTTGAGTAGCACCTCTGTAAGCTGCAGCCACATCACTCATCCTCGTTCTTAAAAAAAGATATCCCTAATGGAAGATCGTAAAGGGGGTGGAGGCCTATTCTAAGTTTGAAAATTACATTCTGTAATTGAGGGTTCACAAGTTTATGAAAAGGTAGCACTTAATTTCCTGGATTAACATAATTCCGAAGTTGAGGGCGTTGCTTGCAAAAAAGACAAATCCCTTTCCCTTGAGGCCCCCCAAGACCCACATCAAACTTTTTTTTATCTTCAGGGTGGTAGCCATTTGGTACAACCGCATCCTAGCTCCCTTTGCTCACCCAAGCTCACTTTTCATAATCTCTTCCTTGCAGAGCATTGAGATTTTAGCATGCTCTGACGTTGACTCTTCAAATACTTTAATGAGCGTTCCAATAAAATGGAAAACCATGATTGAAGCCCAGTTTTCATTCTAATGGCCAGGGCCATGGCAGATTTGGGCATGGATAGCAAGATTTGAGATGGCTCCTTTCCAGCTTTTCCCAGTTGTATACAGTACATTGGCCTACCTTCATGAACACACCTCCTGGAAGGTGTCTCAGTGCTCACTCCAGTTGTTGGATCAGTCTCATATCACCAGTGCTAACTATTCGGATGAATGTCTTTGATTTTGGTTCAAGTGAAACAGTGTGGTAATACTGAGCCCCTTACTATGCTTCCAGAGCATCCTCCACTGCTGAAGACCTCCACATGGTGTAGAGTAGTGAACTTGTATATTAGTGCAGGCTGGAAGATCCAACCATGAAGACCCCTCTAAATCTCTGTATAAACCAGTGTGCAAAATGCTAGAGCGTTTTACGTATCTGTCTTACCTGGGTTGCTACCCACCACAGTGGTGGAGCCACACACAGCTATATTCATCCAGACCAAAAGAATAGCAGTCATCTGTGACTCCCAAGTGGATCCTCACCCACCGAAGCAGAGTTATGGGCGGAGTCTAAAGCCCATACAATCCAAAGAATTAGTCTTATGATTGCTTGATTGTATATTTCTATGGTTGCAATAGAAATAGTATTTTGGAGGTTGGGCACTTTCGTGTGCCAAAGAATATATAGCACATATGCCTTGGGGAAGGGGAGTGGGCTGTTGGAATGCACCAAGCTATAATGCAAACTGATGGGGATAGAGGCTACACTTTTATGTGAGTGTGTAATGGTTGTGTGCCAGTGCTCTGGATAGAGTTTGGTATTGGTACAGTACTGAGATAGTCTGGGACAGAGCAGCTATGTCAGAAGTTTGTGTGGATAAATATGCACTTGTACCTCCATTGACCTGACAGTATATGGGATGTGTTCTCACTCCATACATTGGCTGTTCCACATTTTGAGGATCAGCATTGTCTCATGTGTACTTTTTTTTGCCTCCTGGGAGAACACAAATTTACACATTTTAGCTTCCGGTCTTCAGGGCATAAGATGGATTCTACAAACGAAAATGGAACAGAGACTGAATTGAGCATGCTTTATGATCTGGAACAATGTGGCCCAATCAGCTGCATTCCATGCTGTGTGTTTTGCAAATGCGGACATGAGGTTAGGAGTCTTATCTGGTGGCCTGTTTACTTTGTTAGTCTTCAAATATACTCTCACTCTTCAGACCGTGCCCCCAGAGTAGTCTTGTGTGTGTGCCTCATTCAGTGTATGTACGCTCCGAGAAGTGGTGTCGGAAGCTTGGTTTTAGCTTGATTCACTGCTCTGATCTTATGTACCTAGTCCCAAAAGGCAAGGTTTCTCTCCTGTGAAGATTGGTGGCTAGTCTTATGACTCTGACACATTAGTGTGTTCAAGCTATTGATTATCGACATTACTCATGACACCCTCTTGTAAGCCAAATGTTATGCGTGTAAAAGTAACTTTCGACACATGAAAGGACAAGCAGATATGGAAATAGATCAAACCATCGCTGTATCTAAGGAAACCATTATACAACTCCAGCAATAGTTTGATGCACTGCCTAAAGATGCAGCTACCATATTTATGCTTGTGACCATATCTGGTGTACTTTACATCCCTGATTTAAAATGTGACCTTAGAACAAGCGATAGTAAAGAATAGAAGCTCCGAGTCCACTTTTCAGGCCTTGGGGCTAGAGAGGGTAATTTATAATGCTGATCTAATTATCCAAATTCTCAGTGATACAATGTGTATTTTATGTGACAATTTAGTGGTGTTTCCTGGTATGTTGCTCTCGGCATATAGGCTAGATCTTAGATCCAGTCTGATGGATTGTACCTCACTGAGATCCACATCTGGTGATGTACCCCTGTTAAAGTGTCATCTTGGTGCAGCCCCATTACCTGGAGAGATTTGTTATGGACGAAACCATTACAACAACCACCATCGCCTCAGCCTACCTTACCTCGACATGGCTCTAGCACCCACATTGCCTGGCTTGGATTTAGAATAGTAAAGCAGCCAGTCCATGGAAACAGATATGTTGATGTATTGATCATGTTATGTTTGCTTTGTTCGCCCTAAGTTGGCAGGGTATGCCCAGACGTGGGTCCCTTGCTCACTTTGCCACTGAATTCAAGCTAGCCTGGCTGATGAGGGGTGTTACCCCGAAACTGGTCCCAGGATGCTTGATTCCGGTCCAGGGAAGACCTGGTTTGGCAGTTTGGGCTGGACTGTTCCCATGAGGCACAGGGTCAAGACTGATTTGCATATAGCTGGGTCTGAACTGGGGTTGCGAAGTAAGCTAAAGAACGATGATGGATTCAACCCAGATCTGTGACTGGGGGTGAGTGTCTGAAAAGTTTCAGTGCTCCGTCCATCATCTCCTTGTGTTTGCTTTGATCATGTTTATGTCACAACTTACTACTGTCTTTTATGGAGTGATGTATATCATGGTGACCCTATCGTACTTCAGTGGAGATAGAGCAATGTCTGTAATCCTTACAGCTTTCAATCTACTGATTTTCCAATCTTAAGCCACTACTTTTAGAGCTCAGCTAAACAATGCTTTTTAATATGCTTCCCTTCAATGGCCGATCAGGTTTGGTTGGCTTTCTCCGTATCTTGCTGGTGAAGTCATGCAGGAGAGTCCCACTGGTCAAAGAATTTTTACATTGTTATTCTGGCTGTTTTATTTGCTCTTGCAGACATTTTGGATTTTGATTATTGTTAGAATGCAACTAAAGTCAACAATAATTTTCAGTGTCAAGGTTATGTTAACTAGTTTTTTAACTGCGTATATTTTGATTTCTTTACATAATTTTATATTATCAAGTTATGCTCTGGTGTTTCTTCGTGATGTTTATTTGTCTAGGTTATGTATACCTAATATCACTACTGATGTTCCACGTTATTGTTTTTATTATCTATTTAGCACTTGTGACAACAGCGCAAATTATGTGATTGATAATTTCGCAAGAAACCTTCTATCGTCCATGCCTCTGAACTCCATAATATTGCTTAGAGGAGATTTACCTGGAAACTCTCTCCGCTACCTGCATTTTTGTGAGGGAATGAGATCTGATGTTTCTTTAGTGGACCAAGAGGTATCAGTAATGTTTTTATATATGTTTTTACAGTCATAATTGGTTTTTTGGCATTGCACTATAACAGTTGAAACTGTACAGAAAACATATTCCTGCACAGATATATGTGACATATTTTCCAGCAGTGTATATTACCAATATGTCCTTTGTTATCTGCGTGATTCTTGTTAGGTCTTGGCAGAAGTATTTGGTTCTTTTCAGGGCACAAGTGGACACTGGCAACCCGTTTAAATTACTCGCCTATCTCTTCCTGTACAAAGTTTAGGAAAATAAAATAAACCAAAGTCCTCTAACAGCTATTTAAATATATTACGGAGCATTTTACTTTTCTGCACGTGCAATGGGGTTTTGCTTATATTAGCGCTCTAATAGTGGCAAATGTTCTCATCACCTCTGAGCAGATGGCTCTGTTCAACGTTGACATATTAACTAGGCCTGGGCAAATTTTAATTATGCCAGTAAAATTTTCAAATGTCTCGAACTTTCGCACTACTCTATTTCATGTTTTTTTTTTTTTTACCTCATTGAGCATCTCATGTCAAAAGGCGTAGCAAATATACCTTGTGGAGATTGGTTCACACTGAAAATGTCTAGCTAAGAGACATTTTCTACTGGAATCAGTCTCCTTCCAGTATTTCGCAAGACATTTCTACACATCGCGACATGAGATACTGGCAAATCACATTTTATTATGTTAGCACAATTTCACACATTTTTTATAGAAGTTCACTGCGTTTTGCAAGAGAAAAATATGATTTTTCCTACACAGGTATGCAGATGCCAGGAAGGAATGCGTTACAGAATTCTGTCTTCAGTTCTAGACTGGACAATTTGATGGACATTTTTAACCACATTTTTAGGTCTCGCCTAGGCAGCGCGCATGCGCTGCTCTAGGAGATGACCTTTTGGAATTGGTCTGCCCTTTTCAAGCACTCGTGCTTGTGCTGGCATCCACCTTGCGGGAGCGAGCAGCGGCGCGCAGGGGCCATCTGTTTCTCATTAGCGTGGCCGCGCTTGTTTAAAACCGCACCCGAGTACTTCACAGGACTTCAAGCGCAGGGGCCATCTGTTTATAATTAGCGTGGCCGCGCTTGTTGATTCTTTCACTAGCTGCAAAGACCCGTTTTACTCCAGACATCACTGGCGCAATCATGCCTCGCTCGCTTCAATCTCTCGGTTTCTGCGGTGTGTACTTGGTGTTTACCCTACACCACTGATGACTTTTCCAGCCATCGCTGCGCACTGCCACCTTTAACATTACCACCCTTTGACAGCGGAACAGCCATGATTGAGACCCCGCTGACACAAAAACCTGCCCCGCCACTGGAGTGGAGGTTGCTTATGTTCTACTAACTTTTCACCCACCACAAGTTGGTTTTTGATTAACTCAGGTGCTCGTGCCCTGAAGCTTGTCATGAGTCCACTAGAGGGCAGCACATCATAAGTTAACTCTGTCAATCAATGACACTGCAGCATCGCCGTGCTGTGTGTTAACTTATTGAGACAGAACAAATTTATGACCTCTGCCAACGGAAGGCATCTGCATCTGCTTGCAGGACTGTTAAAATCCAGCGTTCTTTAATGTCTGGTAAGAGCCGCCGAGGCCAGGGGGTGCATTTGTTCGTCATATTCAGCGGATATATGATAGAGCACCAGACAAAGTGAACAAATGGATCAACAAAATGTGTTACTCGTCAAAGAGCAGACACTTTCGTTAATGGGTGAAAAATGTCACAAGACTTTATTAAGTAGGTTCATTGCTTATGTATCTGCATCACAGCGCTCCCTCAAAGTGTGGCTTCAGTACACGTTATACAATAAGTAAGGAGATTGTCGGCATCCCCCACAACCCCTCTGAAAGGCTGCAAGGTCGGGGTGGATCCAGATGGTTATCGGTCAGGCAAGCTTGACTTATGTGTGGCTCATTCTCAGCCTGCTAACCTGCAGCTGACCAGCACGGTAAACAAACAGGAAACTACTGCCTCTTCCCCAACCCTTCCTACCTAAAAGGGATTGAGAGGAATGTGTAGACTGAAACATGTCTCCCTAACAAAGACGTGTTGTAGCCTGGGGCAAGGGTTGTGTGAAAGCTGTATCTGTCGTTTGTTGTATATCCATCCTGTCCAGAGCATGGCATAAAACATCGAGCATTAATCTGATTTTAGACCAGTGCTGGTTCCCGTATGTCATCAAAGGAGGAACAAATTAAATATTAATGAGGTGGACTGAAGGGAAATAATTAATATTTTACCCTAACACAAGTTTAATTCAAGAAGTTCAGATAATGGACTCTTCTCATCTGGGTGTCAATATGTTTCTGTGCGTGCCAAGTGTCCAAAGTAGGTTGTCCGCATTCATCAGGACAAGTTCCAATGAAACTTTATTCCCCTGTGTTTACCCGGCGCATTGTAGCAGCTATATAGGAAATGGATACAAAGAGTGACCTTACAGTCACATAACCCTCCTCAATCCTGGTACTGCTGCTACCTTATCTGTACTGGCGGTACTCAATTATTGCTTCTACTGATCAGCAGATTTGACCTGGCTGGTCAGAATTCATGCTGCAGCCTTATCCCACACAGGAGGGTATCCGAGGGCCTCTTTCTTTCCAGAAAGAGGCACACACTGACACACTCAGAACACTCCCTACGTCAACAGAATTCTTGACATTTACCGGAAGGTGCTCCGGTGCCAGGTGGGATGAACCCCATGATCAATCATGCCACAGTATGTAGGGGAGGGTTTAACTTTCTATGTTATGTTCTAGAAAGGATCTTGTGTCTCTTGCCTTCTCATTGGCCTCTTCATGACCAGCAATGTGAAGAACTGCATAAATGTGAAAGTGCACCTAGAATTGTAGAGTGCACTGCACTTTCGCAGGCCGTCTTCACGCATAGGTAGTCCAATCCAGTCTTAAATGAAGAGCAACAAGCATTGGCATAGCCAATAGGTCTCGCCTTTGTGACCTTATAAGTGTTTAGCCATGCAACAGTTGATGTTGTTGCACCAAGGATATTGTACTGCATAACTAAATACTTATAAGGTTCCAAAGGCGAGACCTATTGGCTATGCCAATGCTTGTTTACTTTGTTCTTAAAGCAACAGTAGCAATTTGAAATAGTGGATGCTCACATTGTAGTTAAAAAAGAAGAGACATTGCTAGTCTATATGCAAGTATTTAGTAATGTACTCGAGAGAGGTATTGGCAAGGCATGTAACTTGGAAAGATCGATAATGTTTGGATTGTTGGTGTCTAGGCAGGGTTGATGAGAAGTTTCCTCCATGGTGAAATGCTCATTATGTTAAATTTTGAAGGTGTTTAATTTATTGATTCATGGATATTTTTCCTTTGGGTTTTGGGGCTACTTATATGTCCAAATACACCTGCCATCACTGTCCCTCTTACCACAGATCGATCAAGCTTGTTTTATTGTGTGTTCTCATGCATACTTACAGGGGAAAAAATTCAAAGTATCAAAAAGGCACCATAGAATATAGTGAAATTCTGCATTGTACTATTGAATCTTAGTTAAAGAACGACTGGCTGTTCCACATGCAGGTCGCCTCGAATGTGTTAATCATATTCTTCACAAATGTAATCCCATGACTAATCTACTTTATGCATCCATCAAACTCTAACAAATCCTCTACCTAAGTTATTTCCACGTTAAGGTGGATGATCCCTCCAAGTTTTAGGCTTACATCACCTCTCTCTCTAAAAAAAGAAAAAAAAGAGTTATTCAAGTTTAGGAAACTTCTTAAAACTGGACTCTTTGATACCTGGGAATAGTTCATTTGGTTACAGCTGTGTATGTCCTACGCTTTCCACAGAGCCAAGAGACTTTTTTTAAGGGTGCATGCCATGCTTTATAAAAATTAAAAATTAAAAAAACACTTAGATTAGGTTAAATTTGATCCTATTAGATTAGATAAAATACAGTAAGATATTGCTCCTTCCTATTCCTTCCTTTTCATCAGTATGTGCATCATTGTAAGCCACAAGATGTTTAGTGGTAAAAATTTGTAAGCAGATGCATATATTATATGTGACTCTTTCCTGGATTGATCAGCCGCTTCAACCTTCAATTTGCCTGGATGAAATGTGAGAAAAAACCCGCAGGCAGGTCACAGAAGCATCATCCACCTAACATGTTTGAAGTTCAGGCATTGGCTTGATTAATGGGAGATCGTTTTTTTGTGGATGAATATAACCCTATTATATGCTGATGTCTGATTATATATTCTCTTCAATGGTTGAAACATTTTTTGTTTGCCAGCAACTCCTTGTTGTGAACTTGGATATAGTTGAGTTCAGTTAAACCTAGTTTAAGTGAATAAAAGGCCGTTTGGAGCAGAGCACCAGGTGCATTGGTTTGAAATGACACATCTCTAAGCACAAGCATTGGTTTCAGTTAGAACATTTTGAAAGCTTAATGAGTGTCAGCCAACCATTGATCAGGATTGTCCAAAAATATCTAAACGTAAACCAAATATAGGATTTTCCACATGATGTGCTTGATCGTCACTATTGCAAAAACGTGATTCTTGTATTTTTGGATCATGAATGACAGCACTCTTAGTTAGGCACGTTACATCTTGTGTTTGGAAGGTATATTTTTCTAATTCACCATAAAATGTGTTCATTCGTAGATTTGGATGCACTTTCTGTAAATACAGATGTTAAAGCTGTTTCAGAGGATGAAAATATTGTTGATCATAATATTCACAAAGGGCTACATTTTCCCTAGGGAATTCAAGAGTGTAAATAGTAATGCCGGAGGTGTCATAACCAAATCATAAATCCAGCCTTCCTTTCCGCTTTAGTTTTGAGCCTGGTTCCAAAGCACTCAAGAACAGAGTCGAAGGCACTGGGTACAATTTATTATTGTAATGCCATTTATTTACGCAGCAATGAAAATTCTACTTTCTTTTAAATTGATTAAAGTTCAGTGCTTGTGAGAAGTAAAAATGTCTTAACACATCCTTTTTTAAGTCTATGTTCTTGAAGTCCTTCAGATCAGTTTTTCTGCTTCTATTGATGAATATAAGGGGTCAACTATGAGATAGTTTCCTTGTATTAAATACATAGTACAAGTTTGGGGACTGTGCATGAGCAACTAATGAGCTGAGAAGCATGGTAGTCTGAGTATTTGACGAATTGTATGTGAAACCAAATGACAAATATTTATTTTTGGCACACATGTATGTATGACATGCATTGCTGTCTTACAAATAGTGTTAGCAATGGGCAGAATAAAAAGCACTCTAGTTTTAAAAAAAACAACAATTTTTATCATTCCTTTGTCGCGTGCCTACCATGTTATTCCAAGTATTCTTTTAATGTGGCAAGCATTGATCGAGGCAACTATGATTAAAAAAAAGTTATTTGTCTCCAGTATAGTAATTCGCTGACTAATGGATTCATAAGTAAATGTTTCTGAAGTGAGCAATGAATCATTGTGAGAAAATGCTCCCTTTTGCATGGCCATCCTTCACTCTTTGCTGAATTTTAGTGCTGATTTTTAAACACTGTACACTGGGGCACTACTGTCCTGTGCGCAGTGTATGTGCTCTGGCCCTT
The DNA here is from genome assembly GCA_963921515.1 of Calotriton arnoldi. Classification (NCBI taxonomy): domain Eukaryota; kingdom Metazoa; phylum Chordata; class Amphibia; order Caudata; family Salamandridae; genus Calotriton; species Calotriton arnoldi. Next base: position 352,383 of record CAWUFW010006125.1, on the reverse strand, counting down.
AAAACATGTTGAAATTCACTAATCCCTTATTGACTCATTTAACTTTCTTAAAATATATATGGTGCCGAAAATACCCCTGTGAAATAGAAAGTTAAATGACATCTGTGAAATGTAGCACTTATATTGCCATCAACTAGTCTGACAAGCTAAAACATTGTTTGAGGCCCACCATTGTAGCCTGACTGCTGCAGTTTAAACCTTTTTAGAGGTAAAAATCCATCCTTTTAAAATTTTAATAAGTCAACCCGATGTAGGCCTTGTAGCCTACAAGATAGGGTGCCTAGTATTTAAAAATGGGACAGGTAGAAATTAATGTAACCACGTCCCTGCAATGCAAATCTGTTTGCACTATAGAAGGCCATAGGTGTCCTATGAGAAAACTAGAGTACAGATTAAAATATTAACCTTGTATCTCAGGTATAGGACCAGCTAGAAAAATAATTCAACCACTCCCTTTAATATTCAGTAGTGAAGTTTGACTTTTAATAAATATATAGTAAAAGTAACTTTTAGAATGTTACCTTTCCATGCTTGATGCTGCTGGAGGATAATTTACATTAGCTCTCCAGCAGCTGTCAATCAAGTGCTTGTGGGAAATCTTCTCCAAGAGCAGGGACCGTGGCCTGGCTATGGTGACTTGTTTTTCTTCCCCTGGCAGGAAGACCAGTTTGGGTGGGCCCAGGAGCTTAATTAACTTCAAAGAGGCCTGTCCCGTCACAAGTAAATGTCAGGGGGACACCTGAAATGGTCCAACGTTTGTTCCCATAGTGTGGCTGGCACCAACCCAGTGGGTCAGAAAGCTACCCCCAGAACCGGTTACCAGAAAACATAGAGGAGGTGACTGCTTATTATCCCTGCCACACCTCTAGGTGGCCATACAGGCTCTGCACAAGGGGAGAAGGGTTTCCCCATCTTGGATTTTGGGAATAAGGTGCTCTGTGGGATTGTTTGCAGTAGGGCAAACAGGAACTGCTGAAAAAGTGGGTAGGGTTGCCTCTGGAAACGTTTACCTCATTGGTTAGGAAAGGGCCAGATGTACCCCAACACACTAGTTTGTGCCAGTCATAAATCTGGAACCCTGGATGCCCTCCTCAGAATACTCTGGACCTGTGGAAGAACAGAGGGAGGACTGCACCTGTTGTTTGAGACCTGTGAGGGGATCTGAAGGACTGGACCTGCTCTCACTTATACCATGGACAAAGATGTGGATGCGAAGCGTTAGTTGACTTACTCCATGTTGGCTACAGTGACACAGCAAGCTGCAAGAGGTCTTTTTCATGGCATGCCCAGCAGACCAGTAGCATCTGGACATGGACTCGACTCTAGTTTTGACCTCTGCCTGACACCCTAAGAGTCTGTAAATGCCGTCCACCGAGGTTCTGAGGCCATTAAAGTGTACTTCTGTGATTATTTGGGCACCAGAAGAAAGTCTGTACATTTTTTAATCTTTTCCTTCAGGGCTCCATGGGACACACCAGAAAAAGTATCAGACCGACAGTTTCATAGTATCGAATTGGATTTCACCTTTGTTCCGCTTGGAGATCCCCACTCCTCTGAAAAAAACACTTAGTCCCATTTTGTGTCACATTTTCAGCAAGAAATCTCCAGAGCGCCAGCGGGACCAAGCTGCTTCTGGTAATTGGCCTTCAGTTCCACTGCTGTGACTACAGTTTCAGCACTGACCAACATGGGGAAGAACTTTTTTCTCAAAAGGTGACAAAGTCTCATTCTTTGATGGGACTTAGAAGAAATTTCAACATTGTTCTTCCAGAAGATGACAAAGTCCCTTTCTGAAGTGGGGCACAGAAACTTTTTTGAACTTTTTGACTTTCAAACTTTCACCAGAACTAATCCACGTGGTGTGTCCTACCAGGACTCTGTCGCGGGCAGCCTGAAATTGCACCTTTGTCCCGGTCTACTGCGACCACTGACTGTCGTTGGTGCTTTACTTTTTCTTAGTGGTTTTTCACTTAAATCTTTAAAAACCCATATCACTGGTTCCCTATATTGGACTCTATTGTGTGGTGTGTCTTTGACTTTTTTACTGTTTTGGAACTTATAAATGATTTACAAGTTTCCTCTAAGTTAAGCCTGTCTGCTTTGTGCCATAGCTATCAGGGGTTGAGCTCTGGTTTAAATTATTAAAACCTTTGACTGGACATAACAGGTCAGTGACTTTATTACTTGATGTGGACTATCATCCACCTCAACTACTAATTCTCAATCTTACAGATATCGACCAATTGTGTGCCTTCTGCATTATCCCATAATATCTAAAGTATGGCATGCAATGGTTTGATGTTCCTTTTGCAGTGAAGAACCAAGAGTTTTCATGTTTAATTTGTCCACCTGACAAGGAGGTCCAGCACCCTGCAGCACAAACCCTTTGGATGCTAGTTTACAGTACCACAGTACGGCTAAGTGAAAGGGAATTGTCTTCCACTAAGCAAAATATTGTTATAAAAAAAATCTCTCTCTCTCTCTCTCTCTATATATATATATATATATATATATATATATATATATATATATGTATGTATATATATATATATATATATATATATGTATGTATATGCATCACAAAGGACGCGGCACTCTGGAGTTAGGTTTTGAAAGGTTTAGTCGTCAAAACTCAACCAACGCATTTCAGCCCCCTCACGGCTTTGCTCACGGTTAGTGAGTCCTTTCTCTATTGCACTTAATATACCCATATGGGCGTAATGTGGCATTATGGGATTTGTAGTGCTTTTCAATAGTGACAACTTTATTAACACTATATACAGAAAGAACAAGAACATTTTACTGTTATCATTTCTCATGATGGAGTTCGCGCTTTGCTTAATTATGACACGATGCAGTATCGCGCAGCCTGGCATTGGAATTGCGAGTAGTTACATGGTGTCATGTTTAACTGATCTCTAATTATAACCACTTCCTGTTATTTGTTGTATAGTACATGTTTCATTAAAAGGTGTTTACAATGTTTCTTTGTAGGGATATAGTATCCCATTTAAAGAATTCAGACTTTTCATTAAGATGTATTTACAGTGTCTCTTTGTGGGGATATAGTATCCAATTCAAAAGGTTCAGACAAGTGGTTGTTACTGTTTCCTTACAGATCCTACTACTATTAGTTTGAGAAGACCTATAATTACGTTCTCCAGTTGGATTTCTACTCTAGATGTATAAAGAGTTCCTCGTCATTGTTCATCCCACTTGGGGTCTTTGTCCTGAGTCTAATGATATAGCGAGATTCCATTTGGCGTAATTTCTTCATCCTGTTCCCTCCACGTTCGTCTGATGTTATTGCGTGGATGCCATAATAGCTCATCGCTCTCCAATTTCCTTTTTGACACTGTGCCATATGCTTGGCAGTTGCGTATGTCATATCCTTGTTTTTGACTGCTCGAATATGCTCTAGGATGCGTTTTTTTAGTGTACAAATTGTACTGCCAATGTATTTTGATCCGCAGTTACATTCAATGATGTAAATTACATATTCTGAAGCAGGTAATCAATATAGTTGTGCCAACTATTATTGACCTGATTAATGCCTCGCTCTCCAGGGGTATAGTCCCCCACCAGTGGAAAAGAGCTATGGTAAAATCCCTCCTGAAGAAATCTAATCTGGACCTGGACTGCTTGAGCAACTACCGCCCTATCTCGCTTCTCCCAGGGATTAGCAAGATTGCAGAGAAATATGTTAACTCCATCCTCTCTAACTACCTGGAATCTCATAAACTCCTCCACCCCTCTCAAACAGGCTTCCGACCGCGCCAAGGTACTGAAGCTGCGCTATTATCAGTAGCCGAGGAATCCAGAAAGATCCTTGACGCAGGAGGATCCTCTGCTGTGATCCTCCTAGACTTGAGTGCAGCTTTCGACACGGTTAACCATCAAATCTTGGTTCACCGCCTCAGAGGTCTGGGGCTAACTGGTACAGCCCTGCTGTGGCTGCAGTCCTTTTTGGAGGAAAGATCCTTCCAGGTCTTTCAGGGTGGGGTCGTCTCAAAAATTCTGCCTCTTCATTGCGGAGTCCCTCAGGGATCATCCTTGAGCCCCACTCTTTTTAATGCCTATATGGCCCCGCTGGCGGATATTGTACTTCCTTGTGGGGTTCACATAGTTACCTATGCTGATGACACTCAGCTGGTTGTGGCTCTGAATCATTCCGACCAGGGGTCCAAGGGCCTTTGCCCTTGCCTCGAGGAAGTCGCCAAGTGGATGAACCTGTCCCATCTGAAATTGAATGGTGACAAGACTGAGCTCATGGTTCTTGGAGATCATATAAATTTCAAAGCTAGTACTATGTGGCCAGTCTGCATGGGCCCACCCCCTGCCCCAAAGACTGAAATAAAGAGTCTGGGAGTCTGGTTGGATCAGGACTTCAGATTTAAAGTTCAGGCTAGGAAGGTTGCAGCCTCGTGCTACGGCATCCTTAGGATGCTCCGTAAAGTGCTCCCTCTTCTTCCCTTCCGGGCCAGAAAACTGATGGATCAGGCACTTGTCTTGTCGCGGATGGACTATGGAAACGCCCTATATTTAGGTGCGCCAAGTTCAGTAACCGTAAAACTCCAGATTGTGCAGAATTGTGCTGCAAGAATGCTCATGGGGATCCCGTCCCGTCAGTCGGCAAGGCCCGCTTGCGGTCCCTACATTGGCTTCCTGTTCAGGAGAGAATCCGCTTCAAGGCCCTGTGTATTGCTCACAGGTCGCTTGGAGGGAATGGTCCTCCAATCAATCTTTCCTTGATCCAGCCCTATCGAGCCAATAGGCATCTGCGTTCAGATGATCTTTCCTTAGCAGTTGTTCCCAGGATCAAAAAGGCCAGAAGTGGCGGACGGCTATTTTCTTACAATACCGCCAGGCTCTGGAACTCACTCCCTCTGCCCCTGCGGAAGGAACCTAATCATCTGGCCTTCCGCAAACTCCTAAAGACGTGGCTTTTCCCCTAGGTGTCCCTTTCACCTCTATGAATCGTTCAGCGCTGGGATGCCTTCGGGTAGCTACGCGCTTTAGAAGTGTTATTTCATTCATTCATTCATTGTGTTGTACAGGTGATTCTTTGATTCAAGTTTATTGTATTCCCATTCGGTTCTGTTATTGTTCGCATGTTTTTCCCAATTTTACATGCTTTACACGAATGACACTTTGTAAAGCCTTTCTGTTGTTCCATCAGCCAATTGGTTTCCTGTTGTTGTTTAAAGTGGCTCTTGACCAGTACATCTTTTAGAGACTTGATTTTTCTGTATGTGACTACTGGTTTTGGTCCCAACAGTTGTCCTATATCTGGATCGTTTGCAATCAGGTGCCAATACTTTTTAATTTTACTCATGATCTTGCCACTTTCTTTGCTGTAAGTTGTTACTAATCTTGGTGCTTGTTGTTTCACTGTTTGTTCCGTTTTCTGTTTCGGAATTAAGGTCTCTTCTCTGAATTTTTTATCAATTCTTTTTTTGCTTTGATTTAGTGTGGTCTCCCTGTATCCTCCTGACTCAAGTCTCTCCATGGTTTCCTTAATTTTCTCTTCTGCATCATGTGGTTTAGAGCAGTTCCGCTTCATCCGCATAAACTCCCCATAAGGGATGCTATCAATTAATGGTTTGGGGTGAAAGCTTGTCCCGTGTAGGATACTATTTGTAGCTGTATTTTTTCTGAAGAGTGTTGAGTGTATTTGATAATTTTCGATGTAAATCAAGGTGTCAAGGAAGGCTATCAATTTTGTACTTGTATTGCAGGTGAAGGATAAGCCAATATGATTTTCATTCAATCTTTGATAGTATTCTTGAAATTCTTGTTCAGTGCCATTCCATATTAAAAACAGGTCGTCAATGTAACCGACCCACAGGATTATCTTTTCCAGATCATCTTGATTCTCCACACTCCATGCTACAGTTTTCTCCCACCACCCCATTGTGATGTTAGCGTAATTCGGAGAGAAGGAAATGCCCATAGCAGTCCCACACTGTTGTTAAAGCAGAAAATGTTATTTGTTAGACATATTTCAATCATAGTGAGTAACATTTGTGTATGTTTCAGTTCAGTTACTTTTCTTTGTCTGAGAAAATAGTTGCATGCTTCCAGACCTACTTCATGTCTTATAGACGTATATAGCGATACCACGTCTATCGTTATTAATGGATATTGGCTGTTCCAACAAATGCCTGTCAAAATCCTAATAAAGTCACCTGTGTCTCGAATGTAAGAACTCATGCTCTGAGCTATTGGTGCAAGGAATTTATCCACGTATTCGGAAAGGTTCTCATACAGTGAGTCACACGAAGAGACCCTGGGTCTCCCAGGTGGATGATGAAGAGTCTTGTGTATCTTTGGCAAGAAGTATATCGTTGGAATTACCTGGAAATCTTTCACAAGAAATTTCAACTCGTCATCACTGATAAGGTTCTCACTGTGCCATTTGGCTACTTTTTCATTGAGATCCAGTGTCATTCTATTGATTGGGTTTGTTTGGACTTTGCAGTAGTTGGTAACATCTTCCAGTTGTCTGTAAGCTTCATCCATATAATCTTTGGTGTTCATCAATACAATATTGCCTCCCTTATCAGCGGGTTTAATTATAATTTCCTTGTTTTCCATCAGTTTTTTCATTGCTTCCCATTCTTTTTTGCTTAGATTTTCTCTTTGTTTTATATTTCTTGCATTTGATATTTTGTCAAGCTCCTCAATTATTGCCTCGCTGAATTGGTCAAATCTATTTCCTGGGGACAAAATCGGGCAGTATTTAGATTTTGTTTTTAGGCCACTTTCCACTCTTTTGTCAGTTTCAATGGCTAAGTGGTCCAGTAGTTGTTCCTCTGTCATCTCGTCATCGTTTAAATTATACAGGGGATCAAACATACTTTTTAGGTCTTGTACTTGGTCAATTGGTTCGGTATCATACATTTGGGTAGTTTCTCTATGTTCAATGTTGTTGTTCTTGTTAGCGTGTATTTTCGCTAGTTTAAGTATGTGTGTATATATATATATATGTGTGTGTGTGTGTGTGTGTATATATATTATACACTTCAGTAATGCAAAGCATTTACTGTTAGGGAGAGTGCTGCAAAACAATGCAGTGAGCTATGAGTTTAGCTTGCTTTGCCACAGTGATTCCAGTATAAAACTTAGCAAAGTTTTTGCCTAACTATTGTGGAACTTTAGATACTATTTCTCTGAGGTATCATTTAGCAAACTGTGTTAAATGCATGCCAATATTAAAAAAATTAATACATTAGTAATAGAGAATCAGTGGAAAACCTCTATGGGCTATTTCTGGGCAACATGAAAATAGATTTAGGGGCCCAATTGTAAAGGAAATTCACAGAGGTGACCATGCTGGTGTATTTCTTTGCATTTGTACAAATTTACGACTTAACTGAGCTTACAAGAGTTTACAGGCGTAGGTCTACTCCTAGCAAACGTTTGTGAAATCCATTTTACATGAGCAAATATACATGTATATTTGCTCATGGAAAAATCAGCTGAGCAGTTACAATTTCGATTTCCCTATTTTCCCCATCTGGTAAAGTTTTACTCCTGCCCTTGTCAGGAGTACATTTTCAACATTTTCTAGTTTGGGAAAAGGTTAGAGAGGAATTGGTGAATACCCTTTAAAATGCAAGTGTATGGACATGCACAGAGTCATGGGTAATTTCAACCCTTGAACTACTGCTTCTCACCTACTTCCATCCACTTAATGTATATCTGCAGATTTGTGTTCTAATCAGAGCCTTGCTCGAATCAAAACCTTGGTATAATATGAACCGTCACATGATCAGAGGCCATTATAAGAGTGCTAATGTAAAGAGAACACTGCCATAATTCGTCATCTCACTTCTTGGCAGTAATAGAGACAACTGGATTTCTGAAGCATTCCATCTCTTGGACAAGTAGATATTTTATAAAATTCCATACTCCTGGTATGTATTGAGCAAATTGTTAATCTATGTATTTTAGGGATGTTCTATTTATTGTTTAGTAATGCAGCTTTTGCCAATGTATCTTGCAATGCTTTAAAAACATTTCTAAGAACATATATAAGGCAGCGTAAGCCTTATTTTGGCTTACTGTAGTACTCTGGGAAATGATGCAAAGTAGCAAAATGCATACTACTTTTATTGACCTTGTTAGTTCTACCAACTGTATCGATGAACAGCCCTTGATGAGGTCTCATTTTTAGCAACAGTACGTTTCTAAAGTCATTGTGTCTTCAAAACTTCATTTTCACATTGTCTCCAAAAGAAGACAACAAGTATTAGAATGTCTCCTGAGCAAGGTATATCCAAAATCTGTCACCTAAAAGAAGCAACATACGATATTAAATCCTGCATGATGGTGATTGATGGCTAATCTTATGGTTACCTTGGCCCATGCCATATGTCTCAGTTTAAACATGCAAAGTACTTTTGGATAAAAGCAATGGTCATTTTATAGCAGACACTACTTTAATTGTAGAGAAGGTGTGGCTTAGGCTGGGGCACCGTTGCATCATTGCTTATATCACTTTTTAATTACACCGCTTCCCTCTAGTTGTCAGGAATGAACTGATGTCCTGTTTGAGTATAGTATACAGGTTAACTGTAAAGAAGAAAACTGTATTATTTCCTTTGGAATAAATGTAGGCGCTGCACACTGAAACTCCGCACTTGTCAAAAAGCTGTGGAATAGTGCTTAATGGGTGAAGATCCACAACTAACAGGCTGCTTCCTGAAATGTCTCTTGTAATTAAGAGCCTGCTTTGTCTTGAACACCACCAGGTGGAGACCTACCTCGCACCAACACTGGCCCAGTGTGCAATACACCCAGTCTGTCACGTAAAGGCGCTTGTCGACAATAGAGAAATAATAGACTCAGCAGCACAAAAACTAAAGAAATTAAATATGTCACCTCTTATCTTTTTTATTCTAAACTGAAGTGCCCCCAGCTGCAATCTTAGAGACTGTAAAGATAATAAAGCAGATAATGATGCTTTTAACTTTTGATTAGTATGGAGTACACTGATTTTGTCTCTTTTTAACTTGTAACTATAACAAAAAGGTGCAAATGATTGTAAAGATGTTTAGTAATCAAACAATAAATGTTACTTTTGGCTCTGTAAGGACTAGTCTTCTGTAGTTGATGGATATTGCTAACCTGTTTTCTGCATGCTGTCCGACTCTTCATCTGGAGATGGGTGATTATTTGTTCACAATCCAACCTTGAAATATTTAACAGATAGGCTAACCACGTATGCAGGGTTAGAGGATGGGATCAGGTTCCTGGAGATCTAATTAGTTAAACATGTTATTGATTTTTCCCTGCCACTACAGCTACCAGAAGGAATTGTCCCTGAGGCATCAAAGTGGACTATGAGATTTCGGTTCTGAAGCATGTATGATCTGAACTTCGTCACGAATCTTGGACCTACTCTTCCTCAAATATCCACAGCTCCTACTCACATATTAACTATATAGTTACTACCAAGAGATTCATTGCTATTTCCTTTACAGCAGTTATAGGGAGTATTATTTCAGATTTTGCTCTAGTCTAATGGTAGATTAATATACCCTGGGCCCCAATATAGTGGATATGCAAAGATGATGCCCTTGAAAATTCTGTATATAAGAATGTCATAGCTGATCAAATTGTACACTACTTTTCTACACCTCATATGTCTCAGGTCTCGAAAGCAAACCTGCGGAATGGACTTGAGGGGACAGTGAAAAGAAAAGAGCACAGTCCAATAGAAAGCGTGAGGTCATATAACAGGGAAGATCAAGTTACAGGCAAATTTGACAGAGGTTAATTCCCACCATAATTTTAATGGCTCATTTTAAACATGCACAATGGTTCATACTTTAACATCTAAGAGTGCAACTGATTTTATCAGAAAAATATTAACTCTAACAATATGCTAGCGTACAAGTAAATCTGCAAATACCTATATTACAGGAATATAAAATTAATCTGGAGTTGTAGGTTAGGAAGAAGATTGTAAATTATGGTACTCTCACAAGCTGTACCAGAAATTATAGCAAGGTGGATACAGATTTGATTTGGGTAAGTAATGGATTACTTTTTCAGTTCTGTTCACTTCCTGACAGTGTCTGCAAACCTGCGGATAACTTTACGCCTCATGAAGAAGTAGTTGAGCCAGATGGGTTTTCAGGTTTCTTAGGATAAGCATTTGTTTTTTAGACAACCTTTTTGGGTCTCTCACATTATTAGTGAACACATTCTTCAAATGCAATCAAGTAATGAATACAATGGTGGAAGCCTCAATATCATTAATTCATGAACTTGGTAAAGTTGAAGCAGGCCATGCATTTCAAAGACAGATCACCCTAACCAAAAGACACAAAAGCTTAACTAAAATAATAGCTGCAAGACTGGAAGTGCTAGTGCCACCATGGGTGCAGCTGGACTAATTGGGGTTCATATAGGGGCATCAAACTTTTGATAATCCTAGACTATTGGCCTGTTTAACTCTGGAAAAGTCACGTCCAATATTGTTTTACAATAAAGTGCATGTTAACAGGACAAACATATTAAAAATAACTAAGTTGGAAAGTATTCAAGGTTCCCAATGATAATGATGATAGCTAACTTGTCGTGGAATTGGAAGCTAAGGATAACAACCAAATTACTGTGGATAACTTTTATGTGCTAAATATGGATGGTGATGATGATTCCTTTAGAAAACTTAAGCCTTGGCCTGGCTCATTCTCTGTGCCATATTGGATTGAGAGTCGACAGTTGTACCTGAAATTGGACAGACATCCCAAAATTAGGCTACTATAGTTTTTGAAATTCAAAATGCATCAAGCTTCAAATGACTTCCGAATCGCCTTATGAATGACCGCTGGTCAGAGCATATTTAATTCACCAGATACTGGTTGCACCTTTCATTCTGGAGGACATATATGCATCTTTCATATTGCATTAATAAATGTTCATTTCTGTTACCCTGATATTTATGTACTATTGATCTTAAACATGAGTCCAACCATGATGATGTTTATTTAAAAGCATCTATAGGTTCAAAACTCTGTTTAAGGTCATGAAAGATTTGTGGAGCTCTGTGTACGGATTTGAGTGTTCTACATTTTACCAAAGATTGAATTCAATATTGAGTTTCACAATTTGAATCTAGAGTCCATTTACAAAATTGTAAACTTTTATTGTAGTAGTACGAGGCTTATGACCTCATTCAGTTTCTATCACAGAAATACCAAGAGCCACAAATTTATTAGGGCTTCGGGGAGCTAAGAAAATTAGAATCTATATGCTCCGCCCATGTTTTAGATGGTGTACTTCGTTCTAGAGGGCACAGGCAGTAGCGGTCGGTGGTGGGACTGCTGCCGGGCGCTGACGTGGGGCGGGGGAGGGGCAGGGTGGGGGGTAGTAAACTACGGATTACGGACGTTTACAGGTAAGTACACATATAAATAAATAAAACGAATTTAGTTTCTCGCGCTGCATCGCCAAATGTGATGCAGCGCCAGAAACTAAATTTGTTTCATTTATTCATATGTGTACTTACCTGTAATCGCCCATAATCCGTAGTTTACTACACCCCACCCTGCCCCTCCCCCGCCCCACGTCAGCGCCCGGCGGCACTCCCACCACCGACCGCTACTGGGCACAGGTTGTAACTGATAGCAGCTACAATTATTTTACAATGGCAGAAAAAGCTAACTTACTCATCTAGAATGGGGAGATATTGTTGTATTACAATAGGTGGGAAGGTGGGGCAGAATATGATAAGTAATGTGTAATAAGGCAGGAACCCATTCAGTTTTGGTTCAAGGCACAAATATACTTGGTTCTAATTCTTAATGCAGATAAAATCAGTTAATGTGTATCTAAAATAGATTTATGGGTCTCTCACTGTTTAAATGATGTCTTTTGTATGCATATAACAACCCCAGAGCGGATATCTGGGCAGACACAATAGTCACATTCTACAGTAAGAAACCTTTCTCCCCCCTCCCCTCCCTCCCATCCTTCCACCTCCGATGACGTCTTCATTTCCACGTTCAGCAAAAAGGTAAGGACTTAAGAGAAACAGAGTACAAATGTATTAGAAAGAGGAAAACTTAACAAAGTTATGCAGGTAGGGTCTGCTTTAGAATAGTACTTAGACCAATTTGCCAACAGAAGAACAGAATGAGGGTAGGACGATAAATATCTATATGTTATGTTATAGTGAACTTATAAAGCGCTCAGCTACTCAAAAGAGTGTCCCGGCGCTGGACGGAGCCCTACAATACCCTGCTAATACCAGGCTAACGTTTCTACTGAAATAACCAGGTTTTAAGTTGTTTCCGGAAAGTCAACAGATCGGGAACTTGTCTGAGATGCTGAGGCAGACTGTTCCAGCTACGGGCAACCTGAACTTGAAAAGAGCGGCCCCCTCTGCACACACGGGAGAATCTCGGGACCGCTAGGAGATACTGATAAGAGGATCTTAAAGATCTCCCTGGTGCATAACGAAGGACTCTCTTCCTGATATAATGGGCCCCCAAACCATGAAGGGCCTTAAAAGCCAGAACTAATGCCTTGAAAAGGATTCTGTTTCGAATAGGGAGCCAATGCAAAGCAATCAGGTGGGGGGAAACCCGGGTTCTGGGGCCAATCCTGAGAACTGCCCTGGCTGCCGCATTTTGGACGACCTGAAGCTTGTTTATCAGAAACTCCGGAAGGCCTAAGTAAAAAATATTTACGTAGTCCAGCCTGGAGGTAATGAGGGCCTGAACCACGATCTTTCGATGAGGGAAAGATAACATGGGCAGAAATTTTCTAAGCATTTTAAGAAGACCGAAGCAAGAACCTGCGACAGACTGGATCTGGGATTTCATGGACAAAGAATCATCCAATTTCACCCCCAAATTCTTGACTGTCCTGACCGAAGACTGAGGGGGTGCCATATCAGCTGGCCACCATTGTTTCCATACATCCTGGGGTGGTGATCCGAAAAAAATAATTTCGGATTTCTCAGGGTTACATTTAAGTTCAATCAGTCTGAGCCAGGTAAAAACTTTTTTCAAGCAATTTTTAATCAGCTCTCCGTCAAAATCTTCTCCCTTCTCGCATGTGAACAACAGCTGCGTATCATCAGCATAAGAAATGATAGTTGCCTCACAAGCTTCAACCAAAGGGGCGAGAGGGGCCATATACAGATTGAACAGAGTTGGGCTCAAAATAGATTCCTGTGGAACACCCACTTTCAGAGGTGGGATAGTGGCAGAAAAGGGGGGGGACCAGACCTCCTGGTTTCTGTCCTCTAAAAATGAAGAGAACCATTTCAGCACCGTGTCCCCAAGGCCGCACTCCCGCAGTCTCTGCAGGAGGCGGACATGGGGCACAGTGTCAAACGCTGCAGATAAATCCAAAAGGATCAGCACTGCTTTACCTCCATTATCAAGTTTTCCTTTTATAGCCTCAGAGATTTCAAGTAAGGCAGTTTCTGTACTGAAGTTGGAGCGGAACCCGGACTGGCTCGGGTGAAAAAGATTATTAGATTCCGCGTACTTGGTAATCACTGAGTTTACATATTTCTCTAAGGTCTTTGCGAAAAACGGAAGGAGAGAAATTGGTCTGTAGTTGGTAAGAATTAGAGGATCAGCGGAGGGCTTTTTCAGCAGTGGGAATATTTTGGCGCATTTCCATATCCGAGGAACCTGCCCATTACTCAATGATGAGTTAAGTACTGTGTTAGCCTTAGTATTAATAATCTCAGCCACGGAAGCCAATATTTTCGCGGGGCATGAATCAACAGGAGACCCGGACTTAAGGCCCTTCATAATCTCCAGAGATGTCTCTGGAAGAAGGGGGAGAAACTGTGTAAGGGAAGAACCATTTCCTAAACTATTGGGAGATGGCAGTATCATATTTTTATCTTCCTCTGAAAGAGATACGGCAAAGGAAGTTTGAATATTAACAATCTTCTCATGGAAAAAGGATGCTAGCTGATTAGTCCATTCTAATGTGGGGGTAAAAAGTCTAGACTGCATTTGGAGCAGAGAAATCTTTAACAATTTTAAAGATTTCTTTACATTTATTGCCGGAGGACTCAATTTTAGAGGTGAAGAAAATCTTCTTTTCTTCACGGATTTTGGTGTGATATGCATTTAAGGCAGTTTTATAAACTTCTTTATTTTCCGGGCTAAAATCCTTCCTCCATGCTCTTTCCAAGCGTTTGCAAGCACTTTTGCACTGCCTCAGAGCTTGATTAAACCAAGGAGAGGAATGTCTTGTGACCTTGCAAGACCGCAATGTTTGGGGGGCAAGTGCCCAGGTACTTTGCTTCAGCCAATTCTCAAGCTTATTGGCATCACTCTCAGTGTTGCCACTGAGTGAGATGGCGTGTGAAGCTAGCTCCTCACTCAATGCGTCCGGAGTGACTCTATGAAAAGGTCTGGAAGTAAAAAACTGTTTCTTTGCCGGGACATGGGGTTCTCTTATAAGTTTACCTATCCTAAAGCTGATCAAATGGTGGTCTGTCCATATCAAAGGTACAGGGGCAACCGTTTCAATATTGACACTTGAGAACATTTGATCCAGAGTGTGGCCCTTACTGTGAGTAGGGTGGGACACATAGGGGAAAAGATTCATGCATTCAAGTGATTCAAATAGTGCAGTGGTATCCAGCATTTCCAAGTTGTCCATATGAATATTAAAATCCCCTAATACGAAAAAGTGGTTATACCTGGGGGCTAATGGAGCTATAGCGTCACTCAGAGACTTAAGGAACTTCCCTGCAGGCCCCGGGGGACGGTAGATAAGAACTCCGGTCAGTGATTGATGGGGAGAAAGTATGCACTGAAAACCAAGACATTCAGCCCCCTCTACTTCTTCCATGGGGAGAGATAAACAAGGATATTCTTTTTTAGTAATAATGGCAATGCCACCCCCCTTGCCACCAACACGGTCCCTCCTGAGAATCTGGTATCCAGGGGGAATAGCTATAGCAATAGAAGGGTTGGCAAATTCTGTAAGCCAGGTTTCCGTCACAAACAGGATATCGAGCTTGGAATCTTGTAACAGTCAAAGATGTCAAGGGCATGTTTCGCACATTCAGTAGAGCAGCACTAATGATGCCTATCTGCCTATATTAGTCTGATATTCAGGAATGAGCAGGAAGCATTGGTGCCCTTTTAATTTCTTCTTAACTAGAATTCTATCATGCATTTCAAATGTATATCTATTACTTTTAATGTGTGCATAAGTCCACATTAAAATGCCAATTGTATGTAACAATCTTTCTTAATATACATTTTTATTTTGAATGTTTATGTATAGTGGCCATGCTTACATTTATTTTGCAGTGTATAAAGAAAGAAAAAACAAAGAAAAAACTTTTCCCAGATGAGGTGATCGCTCTTGATGCTGTGAAAGTGTTTGACAGGGTCATCGGGCCATTTATGGGGAAAGTTTAGGAGAAATTAGGACAACATATTCTGTTATTTATTGTTGGTATTTCTGTAAATCCGTAGGCTTCGGTCAAAGTTAGTAGCAAGCAAATGGAGCGGTTACCTAAGAAGAGGGACTACACAGGGCTGTTACCTGTCACTTCTCTGGTTAATTTTGTTAAACAGAATCAAGAGTCAGTAAGGAAACACAGGGGATACATTTTTGGTGAGAGCAGCATAAACTGCACATTTGCAAATTATAACAAAGTAACCAGGTCACAATTACGTTTCTTACTTCCAAAATAATTTAAAGCATTAAACACATTTTAAACAGTTTCTGTACATAAAGCAAAGTTCAATAAGCCTGAGATGCTGAATATGGCTTTATGTAAGAGATCAAAGCAGATGCCCTGCACCGTTCAATGCACCGTGGAGCATTACAGACTTCATAAGTCTTTGTTTGAAGCCACCTCTCACGCTATTAGAAAGCATTCTAGAGAAGATTTAGTAAAATGAGGTAAACACTGAGGGGTTTATTCACAAACTGGATACTGTAGTACGTTTTGTAGTACTACAGTGATACTACAAACAAACTACAAAATGCTATTCACAAACCTTTGTGTGGTATTTGCGCCTCGGCCTCTCATCTTTTTTTTTTTTTGAGTGGAGATCTCCGGTCCGACTGCGAAGTCTCCTCACATGTAAGTATAAGTTAAAGTAGTAAATGTTGGCCAAACCAGAAGAGCGTCTGGAAAATGGAAAATACTTCTTACTAAAGAGAAGGTATATGGAGGGGTTTACGGAGGGGCTTACAGAGGGACATGTACCCATGCACAAAATAATAAGCCTATTGCTATTTACAAACTGCATTTCTAAAGTTACTACAGCCAAAACGGGCTCCAAAATGGTAGTAAATTACTCTGGCTCAAAGCTGAAGTAAGCCCAGCACCCCACATGGCCAATCACTGGTACTGCAACACCCTCCCAAAGACAATAATGGATTTTGGTACTTAAAAAGAAGCCCATAGGAAATAACATTAAATTAAATTAGTTAAAATAGTTAAAAATATAAATAAATATTATTTAAATGTAAATATATGAAAATATAACATTTTCATTCATTTTTTAAATATTTTAATCTTTTTGCATTTAAAATATTAATGTTACAAATGTTATTAAATATAATGACATTGTTTAATACATTACCTTGAATAATTATTCAGGCATTTTTTTTTATTTAGGTGGGAATTTATTTTCCAATTTAAACTTGGAAAAAATAATTTAAAAATATTTACTATAATTATGTATTTCAAAATTTAGTTAACAATGCAGTAGCATTTTTTTCTTTCGTCATTTAAAAATATTTTTACAAACTTTTCCCAGGTTTTATAAACTTTTTTACTTTTCCTTATACTTTACCGTTGGAAGACTCCGCAATCGAGGCGGATATCTTCGTATGGTGAAGTCTAGGAGCAAGTTCTGTATACTTTACCATAGGAAGATGTCGGCAGTGGGGGCAGAGATCCCTGTCCATCATTGGCTCTTAGCGCCAGTGATAATAGTGTTAGTTTTGAGTGGTTTGTGTAGAAGGTGCTAGACTGAAATGCTATGAGTTCATGCTCTCTGAGCAGGCTGTCCGTGTACCACTGAATCACCACCTCATGAAAGTCTTGATTCTGAAGTTAGAGTGGGGTGCATCATCCAATGAAGGAACTGCGTCAGACTGAAGACGTGTAGGTCAGAAAGTGATGGCCCTCAGCCTCCTATGCCTCCCCACCACCCACTAACCCCCAAAGCTGAAGATTGCCTTGAGCACTGCACCATACCTGATCACAGAGGTGTGAGCAGGGTCGGACTGGCCTATACGGCAGTCAGGCGGTGCCCAGTGGGCTGGCCTGACAAATCAGTGTGTGGGCTGGTTTTTTAGCAGTTTGTGGGCATTTTTGTATGGCCAGGTGGGCCTTTTTTTTTTACTGTTAATTTGTTATGGTATGTTATTAAATTTAGATTTGTATGGCGCAGCTAATCACCCGTGGTATCCAGGAGCTGGAGTAGGCGAGTAGGTGTGCAACTAAGGTGTTGGGTGTCTGGCCCCACAGAAATTAGTCGAAGAGCGAGGTCTTCAGCTTCTTTTAGAATTTAGGAAGTGAGGAGGAAGCCCTGATGTGTGCGGGGAGGTCGTTCCAGGACTTGGCTGTGATGTAGGACAATGCTCGACCTCCCGCTCTGCTCTTGTGGATGAGAGTGCGGCTGAGCGCAGGTGTCTGGTGGGTTGGTGGAAGGCAGGCAATTGTTCAGGTATGCGAGTTCAATGTTGTACAGTAATTTGTATGCATGCATGAGGAGTTTGAATAGGCTATGTTTATGGATGGGGAGCCAGTGGAGCTTTCTGAGGTGTTGTGAGATGTATGTGTGTCGTGGGAGGTCAAGGATGAGTCTCACTTCGTTGTTCTTGAGGTGGTGTAGGAGGAAGTTGGAGATTCCAGCTTAGAGTACATTGCCGTATCTAACCTGCTAGTGATGAGGGCTTGCGTGATGGTGCGTCTGGTGTTCAGGGGTAGCCCTTTTTTATTTTTTGTGGAGCATGCAAAGAATGTGAAAGCAGGAGGAGCTGACCGCCTTCATGGTTTCTGGCGTGGTTGGAGTGGGTATTGGGCCCAGTTCTGAAGGCCACCAGATAGAGTCCCATGGAGAGTTCTTGTACCCGAAGGTCAGCACTTCCGTCTTGTCATAGTTTCTTTGCTGTGGTTGCTCCATAATCCTGATTGTGTGTGATCTAGTAGGTTGTGGTGTTCAAGGTGGCTGGTGAGTTGTCTGTTGGTGGCCTTCTCCATCACTTTGGCTGGGGAAGGAGGTAGAGAGATGGGACGGAAGTTGCTCAGCTCGCTAGTGTTGGCTGATGTTTTTTTGAGGAGGACGTTGACTGCTGCATGTTTTGAGTCTTCTGGTAAAGTGGCAGTTTGATGGAGATGTTGATGATGTGGGTGAGGGGGCTGCTGATTGGTGGTCCTCCCATGTTGTTAATGTGGTGGGGGCATGTGTCCATAGGTGCCCGGAGTATACCGTTTTCATGATCACTGCGATATCTTCTTTGGGGAGGGTTTTATATTCAGCCAGGTGATTGTCACGGTTTGTGGTGGTAAGGCTGGTGATGAGATCTTTGGGGTCTGATTTTTATTTGGAGTTGCTGTAAATCTTTTCTATTTTGCTGTGGAATAAGTTTGATAACTTTTCGCAGAGTTCCTGTGAAGTGGCGATGGTGTTGTCTGTGGCCTCTGGGTGGTGAATTTTTGGACGATTATGAAGATCTTGCCGCTGTTGGAGCTCGCCTCTAGTCGTTCGGTTAGTGCCCTTCTTTTGATGTCTCTCAGAAGGCAGTGGTAGAGTCTGAGTTTGGCCATGTGTGTGGTTCTGGCATCTGCCTCATGGCTTGTTCTCCATTTTCTTTTTAGCTGTTTGCAGTAGTGTTTAGATTCTCGGAGGTCCTCACTATACCAGCTGGCATGTTGTTACTTCTTTGGGTGTTGCTATTGATGGGCGCAAGGGAGTCTGCACAGTTCTTGATCTATTTGTTAAAGTTGGTAATGCCCTTGTCGAGGTTGCCGGTGGTGTTGGACCCATTTTGAGGGCATTGAGCCAGTCTGCCTTTGTTACAGCTCTGTCTGGGTAGGTTGATGTTTGTAAGTGCGTTGACGTGTGATGCATTGATTTTGAAGTTTATGATGGAGTAGTGGGTCCATGTGACCTGTGAGGAGAAGTTGTAGGTGATCCAGACACTGGTGGTGATGATTGGATCCAGGGTACATCCTGCGATGTGTGTCGGGTCTGTGATGAGCTGGGTGAGTTTGATGTTGTCCAGACTTTCGATGAGGGCTGTTGGAGCAGGGGTCGGTGGACGATTGTGAGTCCTCCTCCTGGCTAGTGAGGGCTGTCCTGTTGTGTGATCTTGTAGCCCGTTGGATGGCCACGGTGATGTCTGGTGTTGATGCAGTGTTGAGCCCGGTTTCCAGGAGGAAGAGAAGGTCTGACGCCCTATTGCTGAGGAGGTCCCAGATTTCGGTGGCATGTTTGCTGAGTGAACAGGTGTTGAGAAGCATGCAGGCGTGTGGTTGTTGGGGTGCTGGTTTGATGCATTGTGAGGCAGTTGCCCGAGTGGGAGGTGGTGATGTTGGTGTGCTGCTGCAAACGAAGCAGCAGTGTGTCATGTGAACGGTCCTACCATGTGTTGTGCGGCAAAAGTGGCTCATTCGGTCGAGCGAGTGGAGGGTCGATGCGTTGTAGCGGCCGGGGCTGGTCGGACTAGGGTTCCTAGCGCTGGAGGCGGTTCAAGCGCAAGCAGGATTGCCTTTAGCACGCCCACTGTACGTACACGCTTCACAGTCACGCTGTGGAAACCATTAAGTAGGTCCTAGGAGGGAGGAGAGTGCGGTGGGGTGCAGTGATCAGGGCTATCAGCGCAGGAAGAGAGGTGCAGCAGGAGAGCAGGTAAGGAGCAGGGGGAGACGAGAAGAGGCACGGGGGAAGGTTGTCGGGGAGCACGAAGGGAGAAGGGCGTGAAGCAGGAAACCGGCATGACGGTTGGAGTAGCAGCAAAGGAAAGAGTAGAAAGAGACTGAAAAAGGGTGGCAAAAAGGGTGGCAAAGTAACCCAGAGAGGCTGAAAACGGGTGAGAAAAAAGGCACAGAGAGTGAGAGAGAGGAAAGAGAGAAAGTGGCACAAGAGGCGAAAAATGGGGGTTGAAAAGGCACAAAAGGAGGCAAAGTAAGCCAGAAAGGCTGAAAACGGGGGAGAAACGAGACAGATTGAGAGAAAGTGCAGAGAGAAGGTGGCACAAAAGGTGGCAAAACGCATGGAAAACAAGAGAAAGGCACAAGAGTGGGCGAGAAGACACAAAAAGAGGGCAGAGAGATAGGAATAGAAGAAATAGCAGCAGCAGAGAGGCGTAGAAGACTCAGGCGAGTAGCCGGGTCCAAAAGGGCCTTGACTGGTCCAGTCCGGGTAAGTCTGGGGCTGGGCCTAGGCATCTGCTCCCTGATATTAAAGCAAACATTGACTTGCAGCAAACACGAATGCATGTAGTCTCCCACACCTTGCAAAATACCCATACAACGTGTCTCTGGTTCGGTCATTGGGGTCCCTTTCATTTTGGTGCCCGGACCTATTTTTTGTCCCATTCCGACACTGGGAGTCATTGGTTCAGAACAGCCGGTCAGTCTCGAATGCATGCACTTCTTAATTCACAGCATGCGTTTGAGTGCTACTGCTTGAGCTCAGCATCGGCTAACAATTACTTCTTTAAGATCTAAGAGTGAGGCGAATGCTCCAATGAGGACAGTGGAGCCTTTTGGACTGCTGCCCTCTGATTCGGATTTTTTTCCAATTGTCCCTGTGGATGTTACATATCTCTGCTGCCCTTGAAAGAACAAAATGTGTTTCTGCCCCTTTATAGTGAGACCGAATTTCTCTTCGCCTTTGCGCTTTTTTCAGAGAGTTATTGTACATTTCTTTCGGCAGGATAGCTGTTGAGAATATTAGACACCTTGTTCTTAAAATAAATTAACTTAGTATGTAACCTTTGGGTGGCAAGATTGAATTTTGCCACCAGATTTTCTGATCTAATTTGGTTGTCAGTTCTAATTGCCCCATGTAAAGGCATCCTTTTTGTTATATTTGATTTTTTTTTTATTCATGTCGTAAACTTGAGACACCTGGGGTGAAAGTGGTAGACCCAAAATGTCATCACATATGTGTTTTAGGTATGACGATAATTAAAATAATTGACGTACCACTTAAATGATCTGCCTTCATAGAAAATGGTATTGTTTCTAAATACATTTTTGCTGCCTTTACCGTCTAGTTTCCCCCCTCTCTTTCGAATATGTTTGTTAAATTTTAATTTTATTTAAAAAAAAAAATTGTAGGAAACCTGTGAAACTCGTATTGTGAAGCTATCTTTTGGTAAACCATGTGCATTTCATCGTGTGAATTTCTGTTAATCTTAATATTTAAAAGGGAAATTCTGCCTTCTGTGTAGAGGTTTACAGCATATTTCACTCGCTGCCAAGTAATGCGTGTTTATTTTTCAGATGATGACTTATGAGTGGTATTTGCCTAAAATGACTAAGCATCTTCCAGGCATCGTTTTTCCGGGGAACAAATGGAATCCTGTCGAAGGAGTGTTTCTTGATGGCAAGCGCACCTTTAATCTTGAGCGTTTTCTCAGAGTCAATAAACAGTAAGAATTTTTAATGCAATACAATTTCTTGCCACAGTCCTTAACATACTCCCTCATGCCAAATCGCGTATACATCTGCATTTTCTTTTATTTGTTACACTGGACACGTTCAAGAATAATCAATGACATTGATTGAGTTATTTAAATGCAATCCATGCAATTGAGATATCCAAGTTCTGTGTGTTAAACATTAGGGTATGATGAAAGACTAATTATGTGGTTGCTGGTTCTCCTGCAGGTAGAACACCTAGAAAGGTTTAGAAACACAGCCAAATACACTGTCAAAAGTGTCAGTTGTGAATGCAATGTGTGTCGGGTCTTGAGTTGGCAACTTCTGGCCCACCTTGTGGCAAATTTGGTATGCTCTCCTGCCCAGGGTTGGGAGGTTTCACCTTGGTGACAGGACGGTCATTGGCATGCCATCTGTTTAAGATATTTCACTGTGTCCTGTTGTCCTTAGTCAATTTCACAGACGTTGCTTGCAAGAATGCCACCGGGCACCTCCAGTGTTGGTATGTTCATGGGTAGGTATGTTGGTATGTTCATGGGGAGGTCAGTAGTAGATGTAATGTATAAGTGTTAATTTTATACCCATACAATGATTTGCACGGGATTTGTACATCTTTCACATGGCTGTAGGTCTATGGTCAGGTTCCACTGTGCAGTAGTGCCCTCTTCGTTCTTACAGTTTGTTTTCTGGATGATATAACGCTGCCCATATTTAATGTGTAAAGTGTATGAAGTTAGGTAATGTTTTGTTATTTGTATCTCTGCGCTCTTTGCCTGTACTTTTTTTTAAAAACTTTGCTTGTAGTCGAAATACATTCACTTTGTCCAACTATTTCCTGAATAGATATGTGTTTTTCTACAATACTCTGACAACCATTTGGCAAGGTTTCTCTTCACACATTTTGTAGGTCTATGACACTGTTGTCTATCCATGCTCAGTTGGACTCTTCATTTGTATGAGGGTGACCAAAGCACAGGGATTCACGGAGTAGGCCCTGTGCCTCCTTCGAAAGGGTTTAATCCAAGATATTTTCCAAAATCTGTGTGGTGATACTTCTTTAAAATTACATAGTGCCTGTGGTGTGCCAATTATTAAAAAGTATGTGTACATATTTTTTACATTGTGGCATATTGGGGCATCCACCTCCCTTTTTAAGTACTCTCATGTAAATAACTTCTGTATTGTCCGTCTGAGTAATTAATATTTCCCTGCTTACTCACAGACGTTTGTAGAACGATGCATAAATACTTTAAATGAAAAGAATGAATACAAATATAAATACTGACATACAGCGATCCACTCTGTCCCTCTCAATATATATATCTATATATATAGATATATATATATTCACTGAAAAAACCATAGGTTTTAGGGACAGTTATAGTTAGTTGGACATTGCACTCGTACAAAACCCGTGAAATTCCCCCGTTATAGTTAGTTCAGCTAACTATAACCTCGCGCCCCGCAATGCACTGCTGATGACGTCACATATTACATCACTCATGACATGGTCAGTGACATCACTGATGACATCACTGATGACATCTCAAATGACATCACTGATGACATCACTGATGACATCATCCAGTGACTGTGTGTTTCTGTAAAGTTTAAATATGTTTAATATACATAGGGAAAGGCGTATTGAAGAGTGAGTGGGTGTATAAGTGTCTGAATGGATGATTTAGTAGGTGCGTGACTAACTGTATAAGTGAGTGATTAAACGTATGTTACTGAATGCATGGGTTAGTGACTAAACTGGGTGAATGTCTGTATCCGTCTGTCTGTTGCTGTGTAAGTGGCTGCATGGGTTTGTGAATAGCTACATGAGTGTCTATATGAGTTATTGATTGGTTGTCTGAGTATCTGTATGGGTGCCTGAGTGTTTGTGTGGGTGGGGTGTGTGCGACTCTGTACATAGATGTGTGTGAGTGGGTGATTCACTGGGTGCATGATTTGAAGAGTGCGTCTGTGATGGACTGCTTGGGTGGGTGAGTGTGTGTATGGGTGTGTTAGTGAGTGAATGTATATCTCAGTGGTACATGTGCGAGTAACTACATATGTAAAAGGAAGTATATATGTGTGTTAGAGTATTTAAAAGGCTATACGTGAGAGTGTGTGATTGTGAGAGTGGCTGTATGGATGCGTGTGTGCTTGTATCAGTTATTGTATAAGAGCGTAAGAATGTGCTAGTATTTGTATGAGTTATTGAGCTGGTGTGTGTATAACTCTATAGGTGAGTAAATGGGTGTGTGATTAATTTTTTGCATGACTGACTAGGTGTGTGAGTACCTCTATGGATGAGTGGCGGTGTGTCAGTGTTTATATAGGTGTATGAGTGCATATGATAGTCCTGTACTGAGTGACTGTAAGTATGAGTGACTGTACGGGTGAGTGAGTGGATGTGTGTGTAGACCTAAGAATCAGTGAGTTGGTATGTAGTTATTGGTATTGGAGTGTCTATGGTTTTGAGAATGGCAGTCTGTAATTTAGAGTGGGTGTATCAAAAGTTATATTAGGGTGTGAGAAGATGCATGAAATTATCACATGGATGATGTCATCAGTGATGTCATTTGAGATGTCATCAGTGATGTCATCAGTGATGTCACTGACCATGTCATGAGTGATGTAATATGTGACGTCATCAGCAGTGCATTGCGGGCGCGAGTTATAGTTAGCTGAACTAACTATAACGGGGGAATTTCACGGGTTTTGTACGAGTGCAATGTCCAACTAACTATAACTGTCCCTAAAACCTATGGTTTTTTCAGTGAATTTCAAAGGTTTTTAAATGCTAATTTCTAACTATAACAGATCTGAAACCTATGGTTTTTTCAGTGAATTTCAAAGGTTTTTTAAATGCTAATTCCTAACTATAACATGTCTGAAACCTACGGTTTTTTCAGTGAATTTCAAAGGTTTTGTAAATGACAATTTTTAAATGTATTAATTGTTATATTAATTTTTTTCATACTGATTTACTACATTTTTTAGAAACAATTTTTTTCTACATATTTTATTTTTTAAATTACATTGTAATTACATTATACATTACATTACAAAAAATACTTTCTCAGAATGAATTACTTTAGTTTAAATACTTTGCACATAGGCAATAGACTTTTAAGTACAGTAGTTACAGTTGTTGCAATGGGCAACACATTTTCAAACACAATGCAACATTCAGCTCAATGTGAATTTCTAGTTAAATGCAATTAGTTACTTTATGGATTACTTTTTCTAACCACAGGACTGGATCCTAGATTCAGTCCTGGTACATCTCCTGTAAACAGTTGAGTAAAAGCGTTTTGGTTACAGTCGTGATTTTTAAGGAATATTATTGTATTTTAAAAGTTGACACTTAGAAACTTTTTCTCATAGAATCACCAATGTTATCCTATGGAAGGAAATTCACTTAGAAGTTAAAAACTGTTAACGTTACTTTTTCTTACTCAGTGTTGGATCCTGGATCCAGCACTGGTGCATCTCCTGTAAACAGTTGAAAGAATGCGTTTAAGTCATACAGGCGATTTTTAAGGAATATTTGTAGTTTGTGAAAATCGACACTTTGAAACTTTTCTGCTGAAAACCAGACAATGGATTCCTATGGAAGAAAATATAAGTTACTGGTAAGTACGGTTAAAATTACTTTTCAGGGTCAGTGCTGGGCTAAAAGATGCAGCACTGAGGTCTCTCCTGATAACAGGTTAGTAAATCGGAATTCGTATTTCGGCTGATTTTAGAGGAATATTTTAAAGTTCCAAAACTCCACACTTAGAAGAATTTCCAAGTGAAACCAGTCAATGTTAGCCTATGGAAGGAAATTCAAGTTACTGGTAAGTACGGTTAAAATTACTTTTCAGGACCAGTACTGGGCTGAAAGATACAGCACTGAGGTCTCTCCTGATAACAGGTGAGTAAATCGGAATTCGTATTTCGGCTGATTTTAGAGGAATATTTGTATGTTTCAAAAATCAACACTTAGAAACTTTTTCAGCAAAAAGCAGGCAATGATATCCTATGGAAGGAAATTCAAGTTACAGGTAAGTACGGTTAAAATTACTTTTGAGGATCAGTACTGGGCTGAAAGATGCAGCACTGAGGTCTCTCCTGATAACAGGTGAGTAAATCGGAATTCGTAGTTCGGCAGATTTTAGAGGAATATTTGCACAATGGTGAAGGGAGGGGCGGGGCCTGAGGTGACATCTGTGCAAACGCGCCCCGTGGCGCGTTTTAAGTTGGGGATTAAGTCCCCTTGAATCATGAGGGTCCCTAGGGGCCAACTAGCCCACCAGGAACCTCCAGTATGCGCCAGGGGCTGCGTTGCAGAGATGTGTAGAGAGGCCACACCCCTTTTACACCTCTCTGCAACGCAGCTCTGTGGCGCTTTCTGGATGTACCTGTTGGGCTAGTTGGCCTCAGGGACCCTCAGGATTGAAGGGGATTTAATTCCCATCTTAAAACGCGCCACGGGGCCTGTTTGCACACATGTCACCTCAGGCTCCGCCCTCCCTTCACCACTGTGCAAACGCGCCCCGTGGAGCGTTTTAAGTCGGGGGATTAACTCCCCTTGAATCCTGAGGGTCCCTGGGGTGCAACTAGCCCACCAGCTACCTCCATTAAGCGCCACAGAGCTGCGTTGCAGAGAGGTGTAAAGGGGCGTGGCCTCTGTACACCTCTCTGCAAGGCAGCCCCTGGCGCATACTGGAAGGTTCCTGGTGGGCTAGTTGGCCTCAGGGACCCCCAGTATTCAAGGGAGTTACTTCCCTTTCTTAAAACGCGCCAGGGGGCACGTTTACAGAGTACTGCAGGGAGGGGGGGCGGGGCCTCCGGCACGATTTTTTTTTTTTTTTTTTTTTTTATTTTTTTTTCTGGGAGGGGGGCTGCATGGTTCCCCTTCCCTCGGCCACTATTGGCCCCGGGGACCCCATCCCCCGGGGCCTGAGCATTTTTTTTGTTTTATTTAAAAAAAAACGGGAAGGGGGCCGCGTGGCCCCCTTCCCTGGGCCTCTATTGGCCCCGGGGACCCCATCCCCCGGGCATGCCCTCTTTTTAAATAAAAATATGGAGGGGGCTGCGTGGCCCCCTCCTCAGGCCATTTAAGGCCCGGGGACCCCATCCCCGGGGCCGGCCTTGCCCTTATTTTTTTATTTATTTATTTTTTTTTATTTGGGGAGGGGGCTGCGTGGCCCCCTCCCGGGCTCTATGGCCCGGGGACCCCATCCCCGGGGCCTGGCCTCTGGTTGGGGACTGTGGGGTGGTCCCCAATCCCCCACAGTCCCGCCGGCTCCCCGCGTCCTATGGGAGCCGGCATTGCTTCCACATGGGGAGCAGCTAAGATGCTGCTCCCCATGTGGAAAAGCAATTGGTTGCATTTTGAAAGAGAGAGCAAGTTTGCTATGACAGGGGCGGGAGCCATGAGGCTCCGTCCTGTCATAGCAAACAGCAGTGTCCCGGGGTAGGCACCCCGGGACACTGCAGGAGCCGGCCCTGGGGGTGGCGGTCCCCAGGGCCATCAAGGGCTCCAGGAGGGCCGCGCGGCCCCCTCCCTACATTTTGAAAGCCCCGGGAGGTGGTGGTCCTCGGGGCTTGGGGGTCAAAACGGACCCCCATTTTCAATTTTCTTAGTGCCCCGGGGAGGTGGTGGTCCCGGGGCGTGTGAGGGCTGGAGCCCCCCACAGAGTTTTAAAAAAATGTTAAAAAAGCCCGGGAGGTGGCGGTCCCCGGGGCTGCGGGAGGGCTCAGAGCCCTCCCGCACCATTTATGATAAAGCCCCGGGGGTGGTGGTCCCGGGGTTTGGGGGCCTTAGAGGCCCCCATACATAAAATAAACCCCCCAGCATGCCCCCGGGACTTGGCCCACCCGGGGGCAAGTAGCTATCGAGCGCGGGAGTCCGCGCTTCGATTCTTAATCGGCAGGAAATGCTTTTTTTTGCCCAGGGGGTCCTTGTGGGACCCCCTGAGCAGACCTAGGGGGTCAGGGTGTTTCTACCCTGCCCCCTTTGTGCGCTTTGCGCACTTGTTTCTGTCCCTCGGTTCTACCGAGGGACAAAATGGCTGCCAACATTTCCTGAATCGGAATGTTGACAGCCAGCTGACAGCCAATTAACATGCAGCTCGTGATCGGGATGGTGCGCGCAGGGGTGCGCTCAGGGTGCGCGGATCCTCCGTGCCCATAGATATATATGTACTTTTACTTTTGATTTTCTCAGCAACTACTGAACGGATTTACACCATTTAACAAAAAGGGTTCTTTCTGAACCAAGAACTACCTCTTTGCCAAATTTGGTGTAATTCCGTTCAGCAGATCGAGCTGTAGCCGTGTCTAAAGTTTCCTATGGAAAAATGAATGGGGAAAACGCGTTTTGGGACCCCCCTTTTTTCTCGACCCCCGCTTGACGAATCACCCCGAGACTTTCAGGGTAGGAGCGGACCGGAGCGCCCCACAAAGTTTGAAAATTTTGCGAAGATACGTCAACCGGCAAGAGAGTTATTTCAAATAGAATGTCGCGGATTTCCTATGGAAAATAGGTTCTAACTATAACTATCTACTGGCGACCGCCAGTAGATAATTTATATATATGTGTCACTCCCGTCGCAGTGAGTAGTATTTACAAAATAACATTCATACATGAGACTTTCAAGATCCCGCATAGGACCTGTATAAAGTGGACCTTAAAGGATACTCTGCATATTACAAAAGGGTGGATGACACCTATGCAAGTCTACTAGCCGCCATAGCCAACCCCTGAGGCAGGATGTGAGGATCCATGGTGACCAACATATCTATCAGACTCTGCAGTACACACTCCACCTTAATCTATTTGCTGTGTACACTAACAGGAGTGTCGTCTCAGCTTTATGGCATGTCTTTCATTTAAATTAGTTTCTTAATCTAAATAATTTTCAAGTAATTTGATTCTCACCTGCAAGCATGTAACATGTGTTTACAAATTAAAGAACATCATTTACAGATTGTTATTTACTGTTTTTCACAGGAAAGAAACATTTGTGTGTATAGGGCTGCACGAAGGGGACTCGACCTGGAAAACAAGTTATTCCCTTTTGCCGTGGGGGTCTTGTGAAAAACTGGTTGCTAAAGACAAATCTTTCATCCCAGACGAGTGGATTAGGCTCACAAAAAACATGTATAACTGGACTGAAGAATATGGACGGTAAGAACAATAATTGGTGGTTTAGACCAGTCTTACTTTTTTAATGTGATGTCTGCTGAATTACAGTTAAATTGTTTTGCTTTCTGTTGCCCTTAATATGGGGTTCAAGAGAATGTATGATAATACCACGCATACCTTTACCATGCATTCCCTTACCATGCAAAAGCCTTTACCACGCATGGTAAGTACCACTATGTAGTGAACTTTTTAAAGCTGGGATCATGTTTCCATAAGAAATACATTTTTTGGTTTCCTAATAACTTTGGTGTCATTTGACAAATCTTCATAAAACTTTCCCAAAAAGCAGTTCAACAACCAAACCTCCTTATTGGAAAGCTTCTGTGTGATCCATGGAGTGGGGCTGAGAGAAACGTGAGTACGCAAAACGTAGGGTCCCCGTTCAGTTTTCCATCCAAAATGGCTGATCAGAATTACATCAAATTTGTTAGAAATCTAGATCTTTACACAAAGCATGCTTATTGTGAATGGTGTAAATCTGTTCAGTAGTTTTTGAGATATTAAGGTTAAAAATGTATAGATATTTCAGGCTTCTGTAGGACCGTGGGACATACTTACTTTACTTACTTATGCCTACTACCCCTCCTGGGATATAGGCCATCAAGCAGGACTCTCCAGCTGTCTCTGTCCTGGACTTTTCTTTCAATCTGACTCCAGGTGTAACCTATCTCCTTGCAGTCAGCCTCAACGCCAGGTGTTTCTTGGCCTCCCTCTCCTCTTTTCCGTTTCTCTTGAGGGTTTCAGGTCAGGGCTTGCTTGGTGGTGTTTGTAGGGACATGCGGAGGGAGTGACCTATTCAGCGCCAGTGTCTTATCATGATTTCTATATGAGCAGGGAGTTGGAAAGTCTGCTGCCATAGGTGGTTGTTGCTGATTGTGTTTGGCCAGCGGATTTGGAGGATTTTCCTCAGATAGGTGTTGATGGAGGTCTGGACTTTGTTGGTGGTGGTTATTGGTGTCCTTCAAGTTTCTACTCCAATCACAAGGACTGATTTTACGTTGATGTTAAAAAGCCTCAGCTTGGTTTGCAGCGTTGGGTCTTTGGAGGTCCAGATCTTCTTTAGCTAAAGGAGGGCAGCCCTTACTTTGTCGATTCTTGACTTGGTGTTGGCGTCTGTGCCACCCTGCTTGTCTGTGACACTGCCCAGGTAGGTAAAGGCCTCAACCTCTTACAGTGCATAACCTGCAATAGTGACTGCAGTTGTTCTGGCTGTGTTAGCTTGAGACCAAGTTGTGCTGATGTGGCTGCCACATTGTTGGTCTTCTCTTGCATCTGCAGATAAGCATGGGAGAGTAGGGCCAGGACATCTGCAAAGTCCAGGTCATCAAGCTGCATCCAAGGTCTTCCTGCCAAAATAGATACTGCACATGCAAGATTGCAACACTGTGCATCATCATTGATCAGTCAATGTAATGGGACTCCCTCCTCAATGTCTACTTCATCGACTATGAGAAGGCATTCAACAGCGTGGACAGAGAGACCCTCTAGAAACTCTTCTGCCACTACGATGTGCCAGATAAACATGCAAGAATCATCAGGAACTCTTATGAGGGAATGACCTGCAGGATAGCCCATGGAGGACAACTCACGGAAGCCTTCCAAGTGAGGACTGGAGTCTGCAAGGACCGTGGGACCAGCAGATCAAAAGATAAGATCTGATTTGCTGCCATGAACATCAAGTTGCGGCAGCCGTTTTAGTACCCGAGGACTCATTCCCACTGCCCGGGGAAAAAAATGAAAAATATACAGGTGGTAGAATATGGATAACCTAAACCCTGACCTAGGCCTAATTGTGGGGTACCCCCAGTGCAAATTAAATTTTTCCGTCACACGGCACCACGAAAAAATTAGGAACAGTGAGGGTCACCCTATTTATTTGAATCCCTCCTTGGTGGGTCAATGCCCGGCGGGGGTCGCTGCATTTTTTTGTTTTATATGGGGAGTAGGCATTTGTGAGCACCTCTCCCTGAGCCTGGGGGCCTAAACATATTTTTTTAACATGTTTTTTTAGGGGGATGGGACCTTGTGTGGCCCTCCTCCTTGATCCAGGTATTGACCTCAGGGATTTCATTTTCTGGGGTTGAAGCAGTGATGATTGCTATCACTTAGGGCGGGAGCAGTCATCCATGTCCCTACCCATAAAAGGACAGGCATGGAACAGTGCATGTGCTCCCGCCGGTGGACCACATTTACTGTTGCCAGCTCCCCCTACAGCCCCCAACAGCTGACAATGTTGTGGGTGCCCTGCATGGGACGGGGGCATCCACCAAAAAATAAAAACATAGCCGGCTGCCACGCTGGCAATCCAGGATGAGTCCTTCACCTGGGAGCTGGCGGGACCGCTGGAGCCTTGGGCCACCCCGCGGCCCCAAACAATATTCTGAGGTGTGGGGGCTCCGGATGGGACCTGGGCACCCACAATATTAATATGACAAAGATACAAAAATATGCACGGCCTTGCCATATGTAAATACAGTAGAGCTACTTATATGCTGATTACATATTCACTGCTCCATAGTGGAGCACCCCATAGTCCTTTGTGAGTGCTTATTTAGTAAGTTTTTACTTCTTTGTCGTGCCCCAAGGAAGGACAAGGGCTCCACAAACAATTTAAGTATAGCTGGGGGTTCTAGGGAGCACAGCAGCACCCCAAGAATGTTTTCAAACAATCACAGTAAGTCTCCTTGGTCATAGAACACATGACTGCGGGAGAGCTTATCAACATTTTTAAAGAACTCTGAGTTGAAGCTGTATGCTCTTCAGCTGGACTGCAGGGACTCCTTGTGGTTGGTTCTATGGCTGCATTTTGTGGCCTGAAGAGTGTTAAAGAAAGACTTGACGTGTTAATAGTTATTTTGAGTAAAGATGTGTTGTTTAAAAATGTTGTGAAAGTATTTATTATTAATCATTGCCATGTATGTACATAGTAATGCATTGGATTGCAGTTATTGATAAATTATTGTGGTAATTTTTTGACAAACCTAAAAGGTCTGCTTTATATATGTTGATGTGCTTGATGTTCTGTGCCTTTGACAAATATAGGAGGTCTGCCTTACTTAAAATTACACCCTTTATATTGTTCTTTATGTTGAAAAAATCTCAGAAATTTACTGCAAAAAAACAAAGCTGAAAGTGACTTTGTAGTTAGGTATGATAATAATATCTTACTCTACTTTAATGGAAAAACGGTTAAATTGCTGCTCTACTTAGGGCTGGTGATAATATGTTTACATTAAAGAAAAATCGGAGGAATTCATTGAAAAAAGCAGAGGCTAAAGTAATGTTATAGTTAGGTGACAATGTCAGTAAAAAGGAACATTTTAAACACAAAAACCACTGACATTCAGCAGTTATAGTTAACTGAAGGAACTATGTCATACCCTCGCCATGCGCTGCTTATGATGTCACACATTACATCAGTCATGACATGTTTTATGACATCATTGATAACATCACTGATGACATTTTGCAATATCATAATTGATGACAACACTGCATGGTGGGGGAGCAAGTTATAGTTAGTCTGGAGATGCTACGGTTGATATGGCGCCTGACCTCTCCGTGGCACCTGTAGTTTCCACTTGGGTCTTCTCTGATGCTACCTCCAGCTCAACTGGTGTTATTTGGGAATAAAATATGGAAGGTAATACCAGCCTTGGAGTCAGTGATGAAGCCAACTGTCGCTTCGGTAACAATGTCTTTGGTTTTGGAATTGGTAAAGATTGCAAAGCCGGATATGATTTTGCAGACTGCAAAAGAAAAGGGTTTTCTGAATACCACCTTCAAGGAAAAAAATCCTCAATAGGAAAAATAACTTCTAAAGTGTCCTTTAGTGGTTTTGGGATCTGTTTGGATGTTTTCAGTGTTGCAAAGAATTAGCTCCCTCCACAGTACTGAGAAGAAGGCATCTGCTAATGCAAGTTGTTTGAACACTTCACTTGAGTCGAGGTTACCAGTACTTGGTGGCCATTTAACAGCTAAGCACTTGTCTGGCGATTCAGCTGCATACAGAGCAGTATTTTTTTACTGAGATAATTTCCGTGAAACAGTGTGTAAAGCAGATGCTGTACCTTAATGAAGGTCGATACTATGAGGATGATTTGGAAAATCTAAATCTGTTCTGGATTTGGCAAGGCATGCAGCTAGATAGCACAGACTTGGTTCTAGCGATCCTTTCTTACTTTATGCTTCTGAGAGTTCATTGGTTCAGTGATACACTGCCAAACTTAGCTGCAACAAATACTAGGCTATATGTTGTTTCCAGGAATCTTGTGCGCTCAGAGAACTAACACTCAATGGGTGTTTTTTTTTCTTCACGCTTTCTGTTGAAGGGCCATGGAGACATTTATTTAGGGCTATTAACGTTTCAATATTCCATTGTAGTAAGTTGGGGTAAATAGAGTGTGTATGTTGTTCATTTGCTTTTTTCAAAAACGTAACCAGATGACACGTCTTAAGACATGAAAGATCTTAATAAGTTAACAGTGATGGTTAATGAGAGACTGTTGATTATATCTGGTGAGTCTGCTTATATTACTGGGCTACAGTTTCAAACAGGCTTTGTAAGCTGATGGTCAGAGAGATGAAGATGAGGCCTAGGGTATCCTGAAGATTGATTTCCAAAGTGCAAGGTGCAGTGACGTTGGAAAGGGCATGGCAAACCCACTTTCACTTAGTGTACTTAGTGGGGACTCCTCTTCTTAAACTGTTGCATATAGTACATTCAGAATAAGGTAAATAGACATCACTACAGATGATATTGCAATTAACGTTGAGGCATGTCCCATGCCAGAATATCAGAGCATTAAAATATGAGCAGCTTGACCCACAGACCTTAGTACTGTTCGTGGTAGAAGCTTTAGTGCTGTTGATCATCCAGCTATGAGATGAAAAGCAAGTAGTCTTTGGTGAGTCCGTTGGGATAATTCCGAGAATGCGCCAATACTGCCAAAGATGTTAGTGGAAATTCCTTGCTTTTGAAGTTATATTGTCATCTCCCCAATGATTCTAATGCGATAATTGGAGTTTATAAGGAGATGATGATTAATTTCCAGGGATGTATAACCACCATCTTATTCCCTAAACATAGGGATCATAAGAAAATGTATTGTATTGATATTGATTGTATGTCTTGTATGTCTTCTAAAATGAATTGAAGGCTCTGATGGACAGCAAAACCAGCAAGGAGTTTATTGGGCAGGTGGGCAAAACCAAAGTAGCTTTGCACAAGGAGTTGATTAGGTGTAAAAAATAAACATGAAGTCCAGTAAACAGCCTGGTAGCTGCTAAAAACTGTAGTGATTTCTGAAAGCTGGTCACATTCAAATGCCAGAGAAGTATGCTAATACTAGGTGCTTGCAACATATCTGATGCAAGGATCCAATATTTTTCTAAACTGTAATAGGAGAACCGTGAGGGGAGAGAACATTCCAATAGAGAGGCCAATAATCAAAGCACCAGCTCCAAAGTAGGTCCTTGCTGATATTTTCAAGTTAAACATAGAAATCTTGGTTCCTATGCTACTCCAAGGGATGAAAAAGTACTGCTAACATCTCTCATCTACTTCTTCGCTGAAGTCTGTAGTCATAATACTGCTTTGTACTAAGCGCCGCAGGAGGGAGCCTGCTAACTATAGGCCCATCTCAGTTCCAGATGCAGCATGAAACATTCTTTTATTATTACTCCTTAACACAGTATTGAAGTGGGTTGTGGAAGAAGCCATCCTAAGTAGAAAACTACCCGGGTAGAGGAAAGTATCTGAACTACAGAACAGGGTTTTCTGTTATACTTGATTTGTGTCAGGTATTGTAAATTGGAAAAAGGCCTGGTGTCCTCATTATTTAAGTGGAGCTTCTTCAGCGTCCTTATTATTCAAGTGGAGGAATATCTTCGAATTTCAATTTGGATTATTCAAAGAGTAGCAGAGCACCAGCATTGATTTTGCATGTAATGCTGCACTCCTAACTTTGACTGAGCTTTCCATGCACCTTGAGGAGCACCAAGGCACCCACTTCATAATACCTAATTCTATCTACAGATGTTTTTACCTTGTAAAATGAGAGTTGTTTCTAAGTAAGTGTGTGTGTGTAGCCAAAATAAGTTAACCGGCTCTGGCCGCACTAGAAGTGCCAGCAACTTTGACATTTTTTAGGTTGAAATAACAGGGATATTTCTCCATGTAATGCCATATAATCTAAGACTGCATACATGAGACAACTGTGAGTAAAACTGAGTTGCAAAATACATGTCTGCACTAACATTTATTTATCCAAAATAATGTCTTCTGAAGTGAAAATGCTGTGTTATATATATGTATCTTAAAGTGGAATATCTGGGACCAGAAGGACGCCGAAAACTTGAGGATCGTTTTAAAGATAAACTGCATGAGATGCATCATAAGTCATATTAGAACATTGGAATGTTGGGAGCTCCATTGAAGACAATGGAGTAGCTCTGGGCTTATAATGGCTGGTATAAGCTCAGCATTCCAACATTCCAATGTTTGTCTTTTTGTTTCTCCATTTTTAATTTAGAACATTCTACCCTTAGTGGGTGGAATGTTCTAATAGCCTTATAGCCCTTCTGCCTCAGGCTATACCAGTTGTTAAAGGCCCTCTTCCTCGTTATAGGCCCTCGCCTGCGGCTCGGGCCTATAACTCGGGATAAGGGCCTTTAACAACTGGTATAGCCTCCGGCAGCGGGCTATAAGGCTATACTAAAGCAGATAGATGAATTATAATGCACTAAAGTTATGACCATATTGGAATTCCCACTATGGAAGGGGATGATTCGCCTGAACAGTCTAGGTTTAGCGATTAAACCATTGAGAACCAGGTCCAGCCTATCTCGGGCTCAGAAAATCAAGTTAATTGGTGCTGTTGTGGACGCAAAGAAAGTTGTTGCGTTCCCACTTGTAGAAAGAGTAGAGAACCTACATATATGGTCAGCTGAGACAGCAAGGTCAGTGTTATGGCTGTTATGTCTGAATTCATCTATTGCTTCAAGCTTGTCTGAGATTGCCTTTTGTGCACTGAACGTATGGCAGTCAGTGGAATCAATACTACGGGTAGTTACAGGACCTAGACATCAATCCTCCATCTGTAGAGATTGCTCTAAACTGATGGAATTGTCCACACGATATTTTCATGGGGAGTTGTTCAGCCTCCCCATTGCATCTAATAACAGATGTCATACTCTACTCTTCTAGGTTCAGAATGCTCACCTTCTAAATACCCATATGAAAGCAAGGCTTGGTTTAATAATCCAACTCCTTATAAAGATCGTAAATGTAAGAGAGGAGAATCATTCTCAGGGCTTTCCCTCTAAAGATCCAGGGAAAGCAGCTGTGGAAGTGGATTATTGAAAGAGGAATTGGTCTGTCAGCAGTTAATCAAATGGGCTGCCTAAATATGAAGGCAGATTTTTAATAAACATATCAACATGCCTGAAATGGGAAGTCATGTTATTTTCTATAGCATATTAGAGGGAAGTAGATTCTCTCAGATGCACTGTCAGTACCACGGGCATGCAATCTACTTTATGAATTCTCTTAATCCTTTGATGCAGGAAATGCAGCCACACAGATTGCACAAGTCTTTCTCGAATGCAGCTTTTTTTCTTGATATTCAGAATGTCTGAAGCTCATTTGTGAACCTATGTGGTATTTTCAAGAAACTCCTTTCGAACGAGGGAGGTCATATTTTTTATCTAAATGTGTAAAAGTTTATGCAAGGAATTTGAGTCGTTAGCCATTTTGCAATTCTCTATCAACGCAAGTGTTGAATGGTTTGAAAACACCTAGAAGAGCATCTACAAAAGCTTGTTTATGCTTGTAGTTGGTTTGTTTTTGCCAAATAGCATTCTCAGAATTAATTGGATCCTTTGAAAGGTGATTTTGTTTTAGCAAATGATTCAATTTATACTAAGTGTAATTGAGAAAAGATCTCCAGTTAGGTTCTGTTAAAGGTTATTTAGTAGCACTATCTACTGTTTATTTTCTCTTGACCAAGCGCCTTGAGACCCTTAGGGGTGATTAGTTAGCGTTTTACAAATAACGGGTTATTATTATTATTATTAAAGCTTCCTGTGGTTTTACAGAATAATGTCCTTCTAGTTTCCTTTGTATTGCGGAGTCTGGAGATAAATCCTGTTTTTGCTTTTCTAATGGGGCATTCCTTCGAGCACCTTGACTGTGGTGAGTTCAAGTTTTTGTCACGCATTATATTCTCCTCCCATTACTGTTTCTCCTAAAGCTACATTTACCCTCAGGGCAATATCCTCTTTGCTTCCTAAAGTTGTGACAGTTTACTTTAGCATGGGTGATTTCTTTACCCTCCTGTTACCTTTATCACTTGTCAATGGAGGACGAGGAACAATTTGTTATTGTTTCTTCTGATGCAAGCTTTTCCAAGTTGATAATCTTTTTGTTGGTTTTTAATGGTGCAAAATCTTGAACCGGATTTCTTTAGTGGTAAAAATTTGTAATCAGCTTCCTTAAATCCACCCTCCAGAAAATGCTTGGGCACACACTGATAGACGCAACGCAGCTACTTTGGTGTTTAGGGAAGTGCACACAAGTTGTTGAGCTGCTACTTGGAGATTCTTGCATTTCTTTTCAAAATGCTATTATTTAGATACTAACTTGAAAGGGGATTTGAAAAGGCTGTACTTCAGCCCTTCCGTGAATAATTCTGTATTTTCACTCAGTCTTCTTTTCGATTACTGCTTTAAAAGTGGTTTACATACGAAATCTAGGGCAATGAATCTTCATTAGAACAACATGTTACTTGCATTCTGTAACTTTCTTTCTGATGGATGCTTCTCCATCTTCAAATTCCTTATTTTCCTCCTACCTCCCCTCTCCGGAGTGAAGGTGAATTTGTTTGTTCTCATTATTTGACTTTGTGGCGGTGTGAATTAGAAGTAGAGGGACTGATATCACTTGTTCTTGTGATGCATTATATTGCAGCTGAACAGTGCCCCTTAACGCTGTTGAAAGGTATTGGATCATATAAGGAATCTATGGGAACATGTGTATCTCTTAGAAACATCATTACCAATAGTAAGCAACTTGTTCTCATGCCAGTGATCATAATGGACTATCACTACAAAGAGCAGTTTTATTATCCAAAATAATATGGTCATTTTTAATTATTGGCTAATCATTTTTATGTGGATGATGGTCTTTACCACTTTTGTTCTTTACTGTTATCTTCATGTATGATTAATTGATATCATCGGCTAGATCTATGATTATTAAAGTAGTTTGCAAATCTTCTTTACAACATGTTCTTTATGCGTGCAATCAAATGTAAGGTGCATTTTTGTGAATTTTGGACATTTCAGACACCACGCCAGCTGAGAAAAAAAAAATCTTTTTGATCTGGGTCTATGCAGTTTAGGATATTTCTTCAATTAGTAATTTGTGTTTTGCTTGTTTTATTTTTACAATTAGTGAAGATATAATTATTAGAGTGTTTTCTTTTTTTAAGGTTTGATCCTGTTTCTTGGGAATCTGTTGCCAATGAAGAAATGTGGCAAGCCAGGTAACATAACTTTTTTCTTGAACTGTAATTCCAATGGCCAAAAGTCCAGTCTTGTTTACACTTACTGCATGAGTAGTACCATCATTGTGTAAAAACAAAATGTTGTTTTTGAATACAGGAACTACAACTTCACCCTTTTTCTTCAGTTGGGATGGGTTCATCCAGTTGTCTGACCAACTTACACTTGTTTAGGGTTCTTGGATCCTACAAGTTTTAGGAAGAGAATGGCCAATAAGCAGACTCCATTCATCTGTAAGTGGCAGATGGTCAAAAAGTAAGAAGCAGCTCCAAGGGTTTTTACTCCGTGGCTTAAGGGATTTTCCAGCCCTTGTATTCCTTTAACGATCCGGCCATTGAAAGCTTTTGCTGTCTCTCACACAGATGTTTTGTTCCTAAATCTTAATCTACATGAAATGATTTTCACAGCAGAAGCATTACTCCCTCACCTCATGCAATTGGATGTTTAGTGTATCATGCCACCACTTATACAGTGCTTTTATTTGCAATGCACAAGGGACTAATTTGTGTTGCAAAACTATAGTTAATCATCAACTTTTTGTCACGCTCAGTCCTTTGTCACCCATGAATTCTAAACAAAAGCAATTTTATTCTGCTACAGCAGATGAGACGAAGGTATTTTTTAATGCTTTGTCTAAACTAGAGTGCGAGCCTGACCTTAACATGGCTACCTAATTACTTAATTTTTTCGCTTCAAGGTGGCCTGATCTCATAATGGCTGTCTGCCATTCTTTTTTTGCGCGGTCCTGGCTCGTACTCTCTCCTGCCCTCCTTGTTACAATGTCTCAAGGTGATCCCAATTAAAGCACTGCCCTGCTCTCCTTGTCACTCCTTCACTGTAGTGCAGCTGTCCCAGCGCCTTCTCTGCCCTGCCCACCTTGTTACCTTTGCTCATGGTGATTCTAACTTTTGCACTGCTCCACCCTCCTGAGCGTTTTACTGCAGTGCCTAAGAAACTCTAGGATTGTTATAAGGGTTGCATGACCTAAAGTATAGACCCTTAGAATGACAAAACTTGGCAAAATGAGATCCAATGCATATTCCACCATTTTTCCTTCATCAGACATGCATTTTCCTGCAATTACATTCACAGCTTCTTTGATTTGTCTGTATATACAGAACTACCCCATCAATTTGTCTAACGCATTAGGAAAGCGTCGTTTAAAAAGCTCTAAATTATTTGGAAATAAATTAAATGGATTTGATTTTTTTAAGTTAGAATTAGGGAGGGTTGGAGTTAGGTTTATGGTAATTAACTGAAAAATAATTTTGTAAAATTCTTTAAGGGTTAGTGTTGATTACTGTTGCTTAACAGTTTAATTATTTTCAATATAAAATAAATCAGTACCATTTGCATTTAGAATTAGGGCTAGTATTAATAGAATAAAAATTAAATCACAGTAAAAGTATTTAATAACAATTAAGTCTAGGTTTGGCCGTAGGGTTGGTACAAGGTTTATTATAATTTGAATCAAATTTATTTTGTGTTAGAGAAAAATTTTCTGCAATACAAGTTAATTTGATTTAATTTGAAACAATAAGGGTAAGGATAGTCCCAGGGTTACAAAAGTGTATTATTTTGTTTATTCAGTTACAAAGGTAATATATAGGTATAGGGTTAGAGTTAACATTACTTTTATCATAACTAAATATAATTTACATTCATTTAACTTACAATTGGGGTAAAACTTAGTGTCACAATAGGGTAACTTTGTATCAAAATACAGAAATGCAATGTAATTCATTTTAGGCTTCGAATAAGGGCTAGTGTCAAGGAAATGTAATGTATTGAGATTAAAGTAAGGTTAAAGCACTATGGTAAATATGAAGTTTAGTTATAAAGGTGATATTAGACCTGGCATTTCTTGGCGTGGTTACCCCTGACTTTTTGCCTCTACCTCCTCTATTTTTTTGATGCTGTGATGGATTTCGTTTTACTGGCTTAGATACTTTGGGCACTTTGCCACTGCTGATCAGTGTCAAAGTGCAAGTGCTCCCTGTATAAAGTGTTATGGTGATTGGTTGTCCATAATTGGTATGTTTGCCTTACTAGTAAAGTCCCTAGTAAAGTGCACTATGTGTGCCAGGGCTGGTAATGCAAATGCTACTAGTGGGCCTGCAGCACTAATTGTGCCACCCACACAAGTAGCCCTAAAAAGAGATCTCAGGCCTGCCACTGCAGTGCCTGCGCGCAGTTGATAACTGCCTTGTTGTCCTGACAAGTGCACCCACTTGCCAGGCCTTACCCTTCCCTTTTTATGCACATCAGACACCCCTATAGTAGGCCCAAGGTACCCCCCTGGGCGGGGTGCAGTGTATGTGAAAGGTAGGACATGTACTGAGGTGTGTACCATGTTCTGACAGAAACACTGACAAATTCGTTTTTCACTGTTGCAAGGCCATCTTGCCCATAGGACAGAATGGGGAATGCTGGGTCCCATGTTTCCAGCATATCTTCCAATAGTCATAAGATGGAGGGATGAAGTTTAGTGTGCCTGAATTCAGAATTTGATAACACATCTTTCTTTGAAGATGGTTTTTAAATTGTGTGTTTAGAAACCACACTTTTAGAAGTGGCTGGTTTCTTGTCCTAACCATCCTGTGTGTCTCTGCCTGGTTGTGTATTGCCTGTCTGGGTTTGGATGTGACAGGGTCTGGGGAGCGTCCTGACACCAGAGAGGGGTAGGTGAGATAGCACAGGCTGGCCTGCATTTGGTGTAGGGGGAGGAGTAGCCCCTTTGATGCGAAGAGGCCTGTGCTGCTGCCACAAAGGAATGGCTCCACCTCCTGCAGAGTGTCTGAGGCCCAGACCCCCACTATCAAAGAAAGAAGAGGTGTACTGGCAGGAAGGCACCCAGAACTGGTTTGGACCGGGCTCAGAGCCCCCCTGAACACAAAGACTTCAAAGGCATTTAGGGGTATAAATGTAAGAGCTGAAACCCCTGAACTCAAGACTGCAATCCAGACTGAAAAAGGATTGAAACTACTTCGTGGTCAAGAGGAACCTCTGCCAAGGAAGAACAGCTGAAGAGAAGGACTGCCCTTGCTGTGTGTTCTGGGGCTGGCCTGCAGTTTGCTGATTTGACTAAGGAGTGGACAAGGGACTTTGCTGTGTGCTGTGTCCCCCTGCTTGAGAGGACTTTGCTGTGTGCTGTGTCCTGAAGTAACTTGTCCGGGCCCGAGAGGAGCTGGCTCCCTGTTGTGGAAACTCAGGAACATAAAAGTTTCCAAGTGTGTCTCAGCGACGCTGTGTGCGTGTTCTTTTTGCAGCCTGAGACCTTCGTGAGACTTGCCCCGTGACTGTGTGCCCCGGAGCAGTCTTGCGCCCTGCTTCGATCGACAGCGTGACCAGAAGTGCTGTGATCGTTATCACCATCGGCCCGGACCGTCGTCCCAAGGGGGAGCCGTGAGGTGAAAGTTTCCAAGTGTGTCTCAGCGACGCTGTGTGCGTGTGCTTTTTGCAGCCTGAGACCTTCCTGAGACTTGCCCCGTGACTGTGTGCCCCGGAGCAGTCTTGTGCCCTGCTTAGATCGACAGCGTGACCAGAAGTGCTGTGATCGTTATCGCCATCGGCCCGGACCGGCGTCCCAAGGAGGAGCCGTGAGGAATCACTGCCGCCGGCCCAAGCCTGCCTTTGCCCAAGATCAACGGAGCCGCGCCGGAGCCGATCAGCTGCGAGGCTGTCGCCTGGTAGCCCGACTCTCACTGCGAGGAGCAGCCGCCGCCAACCCGAAGCCGCACAGCGTGACGCCCAAGCCGCGAGGAGAGGAGAGAGAGACTGCACCCCCCCAGGTAACGCTCAGCAAGCGTGCGTGTGTCGCCGCCTGGGGCGGAGTGCGTGCTACGAGAGACCGTTCTCGGCCTTTCCCATCTTTCCAGCGCAAGCCTCCGCTCAAGTCAGTATCGCGGCCCGTACTCGCCGAGGAGTGGCAGTACCGGGGTCGGATTGTGGAGCTGCACGTTGTTTCCTTCGTAACAGTATTGGGGGCTTATTTTGGCAGCCGCTGACCGCGAGTCAGCCAAGAGTGGCATAGAGACCTTCACAACCACCGCGATCGGTGCCGAACTGCATTGTTACTTGTTTTACGATCCGCATTAGTACTTGCATTACGAACTGCATTATTACTTGCTTTACGATCCGCATTAGTACTTGCATTACGAACTGCATCATTACTTGCTTTACGATCCGCATTAGTACTTGCATTACGAACTTCATTATTACGTACTTCTACGATTCGCATTAGTACTTGCTTCAAGGGCTGTCTTATTTCTACATAATGAACTGCATTACGAACTGCATAGCATTGCATTAGGACTGCATTAGATCATCGTGAACTGCTCATTAATACCGCAAGAACTTACAAGTGATTGTTGGCCTAATAACCGGCCTAGGGAAATATTACGAATACGCATATGTTGGATTTTTATCGTTTGGTCTCATCGTATTTCTTTTTGATAAAAATACCGCTATTTTTATAAAACCGGTGTGGTGTCCACTTGTGGTGTTATCACTGTGTTACTGGGAGTGTGGTTGCAAATACTTTACGCACTGCCTTGGAGATAAGCCTGGCTGCTCGTGCCAAGCTACCAGGGGGTGAGCAGGGGTTATCTAAGCGTGTCCCCCTCCTTACCCTGACTAGAAGCAAGGGTCCCTATTTGGACTAAGGTACATACCTCAGCCAACTAGAGACCCCCAGTTCTAACAGGTGATTTGAATGTTATGGAGAGGGGCGTGAAATAAAAGTAGTGAAAGCAAGTTATTAAACATGAACAATGCTTCTGCTGTCATGTATACACTGCAAGTGCAATTAGCGGCAAGGACGTTAGATGCATAAGGCAACCTCCCTGGAGCATCCATGTCTTGTTAGATCAACTCCATCTTCAGTCTGAGGGAACAATACTTGAGACTCTGAAAAGGTCACAAGGAAAGGAACAACTGGGAAATACCAAGAATCTCTCCAAGAGAGGTATTGTAGTTAAGGAACTCCAGACTTGGGAGTTCAAAAGTAAGCAATTAGAATACCTGGCATTCTTTTCTGTCAGTCTACATTGAGACCTCGGAGAGCAACAAAATGGCAGAATATGATTAAAGCAGACCATTTGTCCAGAAAAGACAGGTTATCCACTGTCCATAATTTAGGTAGGGAGACTTTGGAGCAAAATATACAAGTGTTCTGCCAAAGCAAAGAGATCGATCCAATGAAAATGTAACCCTCTTGATTATTAACTGAAACACAAAAGGATGGAGACATTACAAGACTGAAGATGGAAATACTCTACTCAACTTGACTGTAAATCTATTTTTTACCTGTAAGGTTAAGACTTAATTAATAGACAAAACATGGCTTAC
Source organism: Calotriton arnoldi (assembly GCA_963921515.1). Classification (NCBI taxonomy): domain Eukaryota; kingdom Metazoa; phylum Chordata; class Amphibia; order Caudata; family Salamandridae; genus Calotriton; species Calotriton arnoldi. The sequence goes on along the minus strand of CAWUFW010006125.1, from coordinate 308,641 downwards.
AGCTAACGTCTATGTCTTCTCTGGCACTATCACCAGAGTAGGACACCTAGATAATCCCTATTGATTGACATAAGCTTTTGCCACCGGATTAATTGCAACTTCTTGGTCCTATATCCTAATGCATTGCTTAGATACATTTCAAACTGGATAATTGAAGAACCACCCTCCAGTTTATGTACCAATTGTCCATTTAAGATTTCTCCTTGTCCATTGTGGCCGGTATCTGTTGTAGCCTCCTGAGGCGAGGATGTGTCTTACAGAATCCCTGCATGCTCCGTGACGATACCCATCTCCTAAGAAAGTGTGGGAAAAAGCGTCCCTAGAAATAGTACAAATGGCCCCATGAAGTACCAAGCCCCATATCAAGAGACCTCTTACCCCCAAGGAGGCTGCCTGTTTTCATTGATAGTGCTTAGAGTAGCTCACAGACTTGCGTTTATTTTTAAATAAACACAGGGATACATTTTCCTTTTATGGATAAGGGAATGCTGTGTTTATTTTGCATTATTATCTTCAGGCTACAGATAGCAGGGCCTGATAATGAGTAGTACTGGAGTCAGATTTATGACCCAGGGCATAGAGGTGAAGAACTGAAGCACTGAGGTATTTAAATCTTAAATAAAAGTCCTTGTCAACTCAATATTGGAACATTTCTGAGTGCTTTTAAATGGGAGAACATTGAAATGAAGAGTTCACTTAATAATTAAGTTAACTCTTCATTTTAAATTTATCCCATTTCAAAGTGTTGCATATAAAACAGCAGGCCTCTTGCACCCGGTGGCTAGTAGACACTATGCCATATTTATAACTGAACTCAAATCGGAGAATTTAAAATGGATAAAAAGCCAAATACGTCTTAATTTTTTAAGAAGAATGTGTCTTCACTTTAAATTCCTCCTATTTAAACAAATGGCTTTATTTCTCAGTTATAAATATGGCACTGTGTCAACAGGCCACTGGGTGCAAGCGGCCTGCTGTTTGTAAATGCAACACTTAGAAATGGGAGAAAATTTAAATTATGAGTTTTATGGAATCCAAATAAAGTTAACTCTTCAATTTAATTTCATCCCATTTCAAAGTGTTGTATTTACACGCAGCAGGCATCTTGCTCCCAGTGGCTGGTGGACACAGTGTCATATTTATACCTGAAAAATACAGCCATTTTTTAAGTGGGAGAAGTTTAAAATGCAGAAAAATGTTCCATATTACGGAAAAAAATTGCAGGATGTTTTTCTGCACTTTAAATTTCTTCTATTTAAAAAAAATGGTTGTATGTTTGTATTATACATGTAACAGTGCCAAATATGGCGAAAGGTATGTCCTGTGCCACAGGTACATACAACACAGACTCTCATTCACCCATACACATATATCATATTTCTACACACACATGTTCATACATCCCTCAAAGTCCACGGTCCCACTGAGACACATGGCATATTGCCCTTAGTCAAAGAATTGTTTTCAAACCCTAGTCTTTGGCTCTATGGACATTAAGCTTAGATTCAATGAAACTGGGCATGGGGGTGTCTGGTATTATTCCACGAGTGGCGTGGCTTTCAGTAGCTCACAATGATTTTCACTGATCAGAAGTAGCTTTCACTACAGAAAAGGTTGGAGACCCCTGGTTTAGATGCACCTCCTCAGTTGAAGAAAACCCTCCCTACCGGATCACATAGAACTTTAGCTGCAACTCTCTTTGAAAATAGACTGTAGACCTTTAACTTCGCTGATTTCTGACAAATCACTGGCCAGGCAGGAACAATCAATTCACAAATTCAATTTCACAGTGATAGGACCAGCCACACAACTAAATCTGGATAAGGGTGCTGCAATTGGTGCATACTCTACAAAATGTGGCCACCTGGGTCCTTCCCAGTGGTGCCCTAATAAACAGCCACCCCAATGAAGTGTCCTGGTCCTCACACAAGCACACAGCTTTCAAGAGTGTGAACAGGGGTAAAAGATATGAAGAGTTTTGGAGAGCACTGGAAACTTAACAGCTAAGGTCCCTCACATTGTGATCCCGCCTGGTGAGGCAGTCCATAAACCAATTCTCTCTCAGCTCTCTAGGTCTTGGGCAGAGCAACAAACTCTAGAAAAAAACCTTTGAAATATATATTTCTGCCGTAAATCACTTGGGTGTCTCAATACAGAAAAAGAAGGGACGCAAGGAATTATGTCTTCACGAAGACAGACAAAACAGGCAGAGTTGGTTGTCGGTGCTGGTTTTGAGTGAAGATAACATGGGAAAGATTTAAAACAAGCATTGGCAAAGCCTATAGGCGTGCGTTTATGCCACACAGGAGGGAGCCAGCAGAGTAGATAGAGGGACTTATAGTTATAAAGTAGTCTCTCCTGCAGATTTGTGCAGGCACTCAGTTGAGGCACAAGGATATGACTAAATAGCTAATACCATTAGGTAAGGGATGAATACTCCACTGGGCTGAGCTAAGATGTGATTGACAAAGTCTCAGGTCAATGGTTGAAAGAGACTGGTTGAAGGAAGCCAGTGGTTGTATATTGTTAGCAGTAGGTTTGACAGCTGTGCTGTCAAAACCAAGACCTACAAAGGACAAAGCAAGGGTTACACTATAGGAAGAACATTTTCTGTGGTGGCGGGGTCAAATCAAAGAATAGCTTTCCTCATAAGCGAGGAACACAGGTCACTTAGGAAGGACTGTAACAAAGAAGGACGTGTCCCACTTCTGCACTGAAATGATGACAAACAAAAGGACAACTGCTAAAAGAATGTGGGTGTAGCAGCCAACACCCACAATCACAAACCAAGGAAAACAATCCTCTGCACTGCATGAATTTTAGGAGAGAAATATGGAGCTCACCAGACTTTACAGATATGGCCTTTAGAGCTCCCATGTAAATCTCCTTCTCTCATGATCTTCCTGTGATTTAAACCAAGGGGCACATTTAGTGTTTTACTTGTGAAACTCTGAGAGGCTACCAGTCCTCCTCAATTCCTATAGCATACTGCCTCGAGGTTGCAGGGTTACACTCACAGCTGCAGCACAGGAAACTGTTCTATAAAATTCCCCTCAAAAAGCTGCAGTAGACAATATCCTGACTTTCACCCCTTTACAGGTCAATAAAAAAACTGGTAAATGTACTGAGATCTATGCACTAAGCTGGAGGTAGAGCCTTGTCTGTATTAGCTCCCTTTCGCCTGATTATTTGGTTGGCCATTTCAGAAGGTGTGAGGCTTGCTACTGTTTAGAAACAACTTAAAAATGTTGGTTGTGGCATGTGTATCTACAGCTACACATGCATAGTGTACTTCCGCTATCTAGTGTTGGGCTTGGCCTTGTACAACTTGTTTTTCTTCAACTGAAGCGTTTTAGTCATGAGATCTAGTGACTCCATCTATTAGTGGCATTGCACATGGGCATTGGCTCCATTGTTAAATTGTTTTTCTCTGCCATCAGGTTCAGACGTGTCATTGTGAGCTCCAGTTCGATGCGTTGTGGTGTTCTCGCTGTGCCCTCAGACCCGTCCCTTCGTCGGTTCTACAAAACAATCCTGCTTCTCGCCGGCTTTCAACCATCGCTTTCCATTCTACTCCGTGTCAGCTACATACCTCTCAACTCGGGTCTAGAAAGTCCCTGTGATGGAAAGAACTCCATTTCGATTCTGTCCTACTTGCCACGCTAAGTACCCAAGATCGAACCTCCACGAAGTCTGCAATCGGTTTGTCTCCTGACCACTGAGAGGACTCCTGTGACACATGTCTTGTGTTCCGTAACAAAAAGACTCTACGGAACTGATGCACTCATTGCCACGGCACACTTTCAAGAGGCGAAAGACACTCCAGACCTCTTTGGAGAGAACGTGAGAAGTCGGATATTGATGCGGTTGATGCTTCAGGCATCGAAATGGTACCAGCCTTCTCGCCGCAAAGCATCGACTTTGAGGCGGATGTCGATACAGAACTACCTCTGCCTGTCCAGCAGCAGCAAAAGACTGCAGTGGGTACTGATGCTCCTCTTACAACCAAGAGGCACCAGCCTCGAGCTCCTGTGCTTATGAGGCCTCTGGTGCACCACTGCCCTCAGGCAATGACCGACCCTGACATTTCAAGATGGACCCGAGGTCCGTTCCACATTTGGTTCCAAAGTCCTCCTCGAAGCATAGAGCCTTGTCTGCGGGATACGAAGGCGCACCCTCATCCACCCTTGGACTCAAAAGGGGTGGAGCTGAAGATTTCGGAGCCGAAATATCTTGCACCAAAACATTCAGAGTCAAAGGCAAGTTTGCCACTGAGACCCGCCGACCCGAAGCATTCAGCACCAAGATCGAGCTTGATGCCCTACGGTGGGTCCCCATCTATCCCATCAATTTCTGTTTCATTAAATCCTACATATTTTGCCTAATGTTTAACAAAAAGACTATAAATCTGGAGTATAATTTTGGGTTAGACATTACATTTGGCCAGGAAACATAGCGGCGATGTAGTGCTGTAGATTCACATGTGCCCATCCTCCTCCCCGGTCACCCGAGGTTGTTACAGAAATCTTTTTTCTTTTATTACCTATATATCTCTGCTTTGCATGGGCATATTTTCTTTGTATTCTCTATGCTTCATTCCCAATCGTGCCTTACGTGCTGGGAAAAAACAATCTTACAATGGAGCCAATACGCAATACCACTAATAGGTGGAGTCACTAGCTCCTGTGACTAGAAAACACTACCTTCAAAGAAAACAAGTTGTACATGTTCGAGCCCAACACTAGATGGTGAAAGTATGCACAGTATGTGAATCTACAGCACTACATGCCACAAACAGATGCTTACAGGGTAAGTAACATTTTCCTTATTTGCACCCTTAGCAAGGGAAACGGAGAATCATGTGATGAGGGAGCCATTGGGTCAATTATAACCTGAAACAATGACTACACACGCCAGACAAGAAATAGAACAGTAATACACAAAGTATCTGATATGCATCCACCTTTTAAGTTGTTTGAAAGGTAACAGGATTCATCAGATATACCTGTACAAAGCAATGTTTCATTTCCTAACTCTCCCTGACTCACTCACATGGGTGAGGGTTGCAAGACCCACCTCGCATATGAAACATGTCTGTAGATCAAACCCTACAAAATATATCACCAACACTTAGTCCGGTGGGTTTTTGAATGTTATGCCTTCTCCCATGGAGACCCTCCATCAAGTAAATACAGAGATTAGTATACCCATGAGAACCTAAAGCACCAGAAGGCTAAGGGTTTGGTAAATGCTGTGCAATACAAAAACTGCATGACAGAACACAACTTTCTGGCACTACCCTACTCCAACTACCAAGAAGCATTGCCTTTCGATTTCTGCGTTTCTGCCTCTGGGTTTATTCATTTTACAGCTTTCTGTAGTGTGAAAACCAGCCCAAATGGCATCCTAACCCTGTAAAAAGAACTCTCTGCAACATATACAAAATACTGTACATACAATAAGGAAAAATGTCCAGTCCAGCTGTTCATGAGTATTGACGAGGTACTAGTGCAGATCATTCACAGTAAAATGTCCAGATAATAGGCCTAGAATGCACTGCCAGATTGAAATATGGTTATTTCTGATCTCACCATTGCCCTTAACTGTTCGTTTCTCTGATCATGTTAAATCCGTCCATGCAGTTATTGTTATTCGCCACTTTTCTAAAATGAGCAGTAACAAATTTACCACTGCATTAGAAGCAGTATCCCCTCAGCTAGGCCTTGAGATCTTTGACAGCAATGGAAATTGTGATCTCAGGGTCACGAAGGCACTGGATACAACCGCTGCGCCTAACTAGTTTGCCTCCACTCAGCCATGCCCATCTGCCCCCTGGTATATGGACAATGTACCTGCGGCCAAATGAATATGTAAGTTACTTTAGGGTAGTTGGCAATACTAAGCAACTGCTCTAAAGAAATACAAGGAGAAGGTTCAAATATCCTGTGTTGTTTTCTGTTTTTACCACCTGAATCCCATTGATTAAAAGGTTCACCTCAGAGGAGTTCAAAATGGTTAAATCACTTTTCCAGCCTCACGTCTGTGGTTCTTCTATCCCCCATTCTTAAACGGTCTGTGAATACTTTGCAGGCCTTTTCCTCAAATGAAAGTGAACAGTCATGTTTCGTTTACCTCTAATGCTGCTAATACCACTTGCTGTACACCCTGTTTTGCTCCTTGTGCTTTCAGCCCTGCCAAGCTCAAAGAATTAACCTACTATACTACATCTATTTTTATTTCTGTTGAATCTGGTTCTCTTCCTGACCTTAACCCAGCGTGCCTCAAGCTCCTCCTGTTTCGTGCAACTGCCCCAATATTAACGGACCGATGTAATGTTTCCTTTAGCAGTGCTGTACTCTAGACTGCCTCAAAGAACAGGTTGTTGGTACCCGTTCTTAATAAAGCTTTAGTGCGGTCCCACTATACTCTGGAATTTTCTACTGATTTCTGTGCTGCCTTTCTATGCCACAGTAACCTTTTTGTGTGTGGTGTTTGTTCCTTGCATCCGGTACTTTGGTACGCCACTCTTTCCAGACCGCTGTAGACCTAAAAAACTGGCTACTGCAATCCATCTTTGCATTTCCTTTTATATGTTTTGTATTTGAGTTATTTTTTCTTACTATTCCTAAGAAAAACTGGAGGACTGGCTCTGTTCTCGGATCAAACAACTATTATTAGTTAACCTGCAATAATAAATGAATTGTGAAGCGATGAGTGCGAGGTGAAAATTGTGATATTATTCTAGAGTGAAATTATTAATTGATATGGTCTGTGTGAATAAAGTTAGAGAAAATATGCATTTAAATCAAATAATAAACAGCAGATACAAAACATGTTAACACTGGGTTGAGTAAGAATTACGTGAAAGGGGTGACATAATTACGTTAATCTTCAACAATACGCACAATTACACAAGATTGAATGCAGTTGGACCGATAAGAGGTTGCCAAGTTATCCAATGAAGTGCGACACAAATGAGGCAGATGGATGTAAGCAGATAGGTGAGCTCAACAAGACTTTCACAACAGCTGACTGAGGCAACAAGAGCTTAAAGGGATTATGGACGGCGGAACATTAGGTGAGAAAAACCACTCTTGACATCAATACTATTAACTCATCAAGTTAAAACCTGCAATAAAAGTCAGCACTAACAGCATTCAGTCTGGAAACAAACGTTTACCTCACAATTGTTGACTGCATCATGGAGTATGAATTTCTATACAGAAAGGCACAGTGTCCCTCCAGTAACCTGTACACTCGCATAATAAAATGGGGGAAGATAGTAACTGGCACCGGCCTCCCGCCTGTGGTGGTTGGTGACCTTCCGCAGGGCTGCTCTCAGCTGTACCCTGTAATCGGATTCTCCAACTGATCCCTATGAGGTGAAATGGTTTCATTGCGAATACCACTTTTGGAGGTACAGTAGCCTTGCGCATTTACCATAAATAGATATCTGGGTGCATGACTAATTGCATTTGTATAAAGTTGTTCATAAGTTGCATTCTTAAGGACCATGCATTGGCGAAGCCAACAGTTCGGGCGCATAACTTAAAGTGCCTCTTCCTTGGTTGGTGAGTTGGTGTTTGTGCAATCATCAATGGGTAATGTCAAGAATGAGTCAATGGGTAGACAACCGGGAGGGGTGACCGATCTAATGATCAATATGTTGTCATTGCCCTTGATAAGAGTGTGGACATAAAAGGTGCGTGTAGTACTGGTGTAGCTCTTGAAGAGAAAAACTCCTCTGTATTTAAGCTACAACACTTCATTTCATCCCCATTTTGTCGGCCTTGAAAAAGTGGTAGCAAACCGTGAAACATGTTTGTGATCCATTTCTTCACTACATGTGCTCAATGTCATCTCAGAGTATGAACTTCATGAGATGAAGTATAATGGCTGCTTGAATAAAGACTTTCATTAAACTTTGAAACAGTCATTAACTTTATATATGTTGGATAACCAAGAAGAATAAAATGAGAAGATCCAGCTCAAGTTTGGGATTGTAATTTATTTATGGAAAAAAATACTTTTTAAAATTATAACCTGTAAATTGTCAGTCTAAATACAATCAAGGTTGAAAATAGAAGGGGAGGAATTGTACTGTGGGCAGCACCCAGTCCACCCACACTGATTTACTGAGACTAGGGGGAATGATGCATACTGTCTTTTGGGCGAGCCAGCACTTTAAGGACATGGAGGTGTTAAAAACTTTATGTAGGAAAGTCCACACTGGAAAATCCTACATCATGGGAATTCTACTTGGTCAAGTATGTTAAATATTCACGAGTCGGTGCATGTATTGTAGTCTAGACTGACCATTATTAAAACAGAGGGACAGAAATGCAATATGAAGCTACCTTGCTACCATTGACACGCGACTGCAAAAGGTAGTGAAATGACTGTTTCGCCATCAAGGCACTACCTGCGCAATCAACAACCCACCAGTTGACATTGGAGATTAAACGAAAAAGAGTGGTAGCAAAATGTCTGTTTTGCCAACCAGCACAGTGTTAGCATATCATATTGTGCTAATAAGGGAATGCTCCTTGCCACACTTCTGCCTTTTAGAAGTGCTGTAAATAACAGGTATTACTATTACTTAGTTTCATTGGAAGAATGGGCCACCAAGCCGACCTTCTTGGGAATTGAATTCATGACCTTAAGATACGCCCCCATTTTTCAGCAGAGACTTTTTTACGCATATAACCATCCTATCAGTATATTACTTGTATGTAGAGAACTACATGGTAAACAGCTCGACTAATTAGCACAGTCATGCAAATGTGTCATTTCAAGAAAAAGACAAATACTGTGTAAAATCCTCGTAATCTATACTCTTCGCAGTTTGCAAGCAGGAGCCTGAATTTTAACTGGCCTTAGCATTCAAAATTCACCCTTTTGAAAATATACTGTACCCTCTTACACCTGCTTCAAGACCGTTTCTTCTCTAGCACTCCCATCTGCACTTCTGCTATTTTTGCACACTTTTAACAGGTGCTGCCATTACCAAATGTCATGGTGTTCACTTTACTGGCCAGGGAACGGTGGGCAGCTGTGTCAACTTTCCCTTGAGCTGTACCTGTGACTTACTGGCTCCCACATATCTCTAGAGTAAGCGCTCAACTCACTTGGCCATTCTACCAGCATACAACTTCGGTGGGCATAACAATATGATGGGTGGAACACACAGCATAATGCTTTCTAAACTGGCCATTCAAGAAAAAAACAAAATCATGTGTGATAGCACTCTTAGCCACACTTTATGAAGTCTGAAAAAATTGTGTTAGTGTGTTTTATCACCATTGTAGAGCTTTAGCAATTACGGCCACTTCCCCCACTGGAAGGGCATGGTGGCCGGATCTGTGGAGATCAGTAGGCCATCACAAGTGGGCTGCGAAGTAGGAAAAATGCAAGAGTGCAGGCCTGGGCAGTGAGAGAAGAATCTTGAGGATGCATGTAACAATGATTGCATGACCCAGGAGAGAGTGAGTTACGTTGATGGGGGCATTCTACACAACCCAGAGATTGTTGCACTCTTTCTACCGTTTTTGTGGATGAAAAATGAAGTACTGCAAAGCTGGGAGAGAGGATGTGCCTGACGGCCAGAGCTACCGACCTTGGAGCTGGGGAACCGGGTTCGAGACTCGGCTTCGGCTCAACATCCTGTGATTCTGGGAAAAATCACTTCACCTCCCCGTGCCTACCAAAAAACAAGCATTTGCAATGCAATAGGACTCGCATTTACAGGAGACCTATTGCATTGCATCACGGACAACGGGAGGGGGGGGAAGAAGGCAAGGACAACAGGAGTGCGGGCGGGGGGGAGAAGGCAAGGACAACGGGAGTGCAGGCGGGGGGGACGAGAAGGCACTGACAACGGGAGTGCGGGTTGGGGGGGAGAAAAGGCTCAGACAACGGGAGTACGGGAGTGAGGGCAGGGGTGAGAAGGCACGGAAAAAAATAGTGCTCACTGTCTAAATAACACGTACCGTACATTACCGTGTAACACTCGAAGTGAAGGGGCCAGTAGCCATGGGAGGGTACAAATGACGACTTGGCCATAATAAGGCAGTACTAACAAGCCTCATAATCAATCAGAAGACAGCATTTACGAAGGACAAAGACACAAGCCAATGAAAAAATGGGCGGGGAAGTTGGCTTCCCTCACGTAGTAAACTACCACAGATCTTCCCTAGAGCAGCGCTTGCGCGCTGACTCTAGGCTCGACCTAATGAATGTGTCCTTGTGTAACGTAACTGGTGTTCATGTAAAGCGCTCTAATACCTTAGGGTCGAGTTTGCGTTATATAAAACGGCAAAAAATCTCAGTGTATCACATGCATGTAATCCTAACTCTGGCCTAATAACACACAGTGCTGACGTACCTGGAGCCCGCCCCCTGGGTGAAGGTAGCACGTGCTTGACATTTTTCTGTGGCCTTAATGGCAATGAAGTGAAAATGTGGCTATATCCATCCATTCTGCTTACAGCACTAAGCGGCCCTTCTTCACAGCCTCAGCTAGATGTGAATTATCAAGCTGTTTCCTGCAGAGAGTCTGCTCTCCATATTCATACCACTACTTTGGCATTTTGTGGCAATTATACCTCACTACAGGAAAACCAAATTTTAAAAAAAGCGTCCAGATTTCACAGGCCAGTGATACAGGGCGTTTTTTAAATTTTATTTTAATAGTACAACTTCCCCATTAAGGCACACATACTGCTATGACCTTCCTGTAACTTTGCTTTTTAAGTAATTTTAGCAGTCTGTGTTATACATTTAAGATTGGAAAAGGTTTCAATTATTAAAGCAACAAATTATTCATACTGCATTTCTAATTTGGCTAATTTTTCTAATTTTGTTTTAACACCTCTATCAAATAGTAAACTGCCCGACAGAGTGCTGGAGGTTTTAAAAACTTGCAAGGAGCGTTTCGAATGGAAAATTCAATGTGGTCAGTGTTTGGGAACTGTTTGAAAACCCAGTGTTAAGAATATAAATGCTGACAACCAGATTATTTATATATTTTTGCACTGTTACATTTACTTATTTCCCATAAAGCCATTTGCGAAGTGCATGCAGTAAGTGAAAGTCGCACGATAATGATAGTTATTTGTTGTGATTCTAGGATGAAAGCACCATTCTTCTTATTTCATCTGGCAGATACTGAGCCCATGTCTGCGGATATAAAAGCACAACTTTACAGTTACTCCTATAAGGTACTGATCTCTTGTTTCCCTCTGTTTGGATAGTTCATATTAATTTTCAAGGTACTGAAGTGCATATCCATAAATGTCAGAAGTGGTTTAATTTGTATTTTTACAATAATTGAATAGTGAGCCAGGAGTCACTCTTCCTTAAGGACCGCTTTATGGGTTAAGCACTATTTATGCTTTATACAGTGTTTGGTCTGCTGTAGTGGGAGCTAAGGCCCGCTGCAGAAGTAGCAGGTACCGGCTGTCCAACAGCGCTGAAGGTTGGCAACAAACCATAAACAGTTGGGGAAAAAAATGTGTTTGTGGTATGGGAAAATGTTCCATGGATTACTGGATAAGTCGGTTTGAAGTCCATCTTAAGTTCATTTATTTTATATTAGCAACATCTGACTTTTGTTGGGCTGTTGCTTGTACATTTTTCTGTAGCAGCAAGTATACCTCCGCGCCAAAGTTTTGTTCATTTTCTTTCTCGAGTGGTTTCATTCTGGTAGGGGTAAGAGGCAAGAATAGAAAAAGGAGCTGTGAGTTGCACCAGTCATAGTTGGTGAGCATGCTGAGTGAAGGGCATCAGTCCAGCCATGGCACACTTTTGCCTGGCAAAGTCGTTAAGCATTTTGACAAGCAAAATACCTTTGATGCTGAGAAAAAAGCTTTGATATTTTCTGACTCGACATTGATAATACAGGCATTGTAGTGTGCAAAAAAAGAGTGTCGTAGATGGTTTGAAGCTTTTCGCTTGGAATACTGCCTGCCTAGTACCAGAACTCCCTAGAATCCATTTTTGGTGTTCATAATTTATATGTACCTCCAAACTTCCAAAATGTTGTTTATGGACCATAAGGTGCTTTCAGAGCACGACTACAAATGAGGCCATGTTCCAATTTCTCCTCTGTATCGATCTCTGGAGGAAACGTTTTCTACCAGGGTAGCCAGTGACCCCCAGGAACAACTAAGTGATGTGAGGCTGGGCTGTGAATTGCAGCCTTTCTGCAAGATGCAGCAAGAGATAACAGGTATGTATTTGCAGGAAAATGTCCTTTTTTGCATGGTTGCTTTTCCTTTTCGCTAGGTTTTGCTGCTGGTTTTTGACTTTCCTAACCAGGCCCCAATGCATGTGTTCTGTTTGACCTTTAAAACATGTCAAAATTGGCTGTACTCCTAATTGGCAAATTTAACTTAGCTATGGGTCTCTATTACATGCTACAAAGTGTACCCGGGCCTGTATATTAAATGTCACTAGTGGACTGCAGCACCCAGTGTGCCACCACTAGAGTAAAAGTGCAAAGCACGACTGAAAGCCTACCACTGTAGCCTGCCTTTGCAGTTTTAAAACTGCAAATTCGACATGCCAAAATAGCCCCTTTTGACAGGCCTAAACACTCCTTTTTTAATATTAAGTCGCCTCTAAGTAGGCCTTAAATACCCATAAGGCAGGGTGCATGGTATTTAAAAGTAGGATATGTAAAGGTTTAATGTTAAACATGTTCTTAGAGTGTGAATGCCCTAAAAGCTGTTTTCACAGTAGCAGGGTGTGATGGATCACACCATTACAACAATAGCCAGTGATAACTTTTTAGAAACTTTAATGGTTTTAAGTACATTATGTTTTTCAGTATTTCGGTTTGTTTCTAGGTTACTTGCTTCGTGATCGCATGTTTCCGAACTCTTGGCTCTCTTGATTAGGTGTTATGCGCACGCACTCCGTAATGGGTTAGCTTGGAAAAAACGAACATAAAGTATACTGAAATAAATGCTTTTCAACCTATGCAATAAATTCTCTGCACTGTCACGTGTACAAACTCTTGTGGCTGAGTTGGTTGACTAACACTGCCACTTTACACTCCTGTTATTACCTAATGCCCACCTTGCCACCAATTAACCTAACTGCATACAATAGGTTGGATTACTTGGCTAAAGTCATGGCTCTCTTCCTGGGCCATGGTAGCTAAGACCACAGCGCCTCTCTCCTCTAGGTCACTGGGCTCATGCATGTTTGGGGCTACTGACTCTGGCTGGCTGCTTGTCGATTCCCCACTACGTCGTGTCCTGAGAGCACCTCTCCCTTACTTGTCTTCGGCATCTTCTGACCCTCCTGGGTAGCTTCATTGTTCCTCATGGGATTTCCCCCTCTGGTTCTGCTTCACCTTTTGTCTTCCTGGATTCTACTTGCTGTCCTGGTCACTCAGCATGCTCCTCCAATCCTTGGCACTCCATACCTTCCTCGTTCTCCATCTCCTCTTGTGCTGCTTTACCCCTCCTCCTCTAGGTCACACAAACCCTCTCTTTACAGCACTAGACCACTAACCTTCTTCTTTTCTACTTTTAGCGGTGACAGTCTTGAAAATCTCTGTAGCTTCTCCTTGCTCCCCTTTATAAAGGTCTAGCTGTTCTATAGAAAAGCATTAGGATACAATATTAAATGTATATCTCTGTGGTATCTCTTCTTAGAATACCAGCTACAAAGTTAATTCTTTGAGTTTTTAAAATATCTATTACAAGCCTAATTCACTAGTAAAGCCAGATTTGCAATACATATTTTGCAAAAGCTACTTTTAAAAAGTCCCCTTTTACCTGCCTAAAGCCTCTAGAACCCCATTTGCATGAGCGTCAAACTGCCACCCAGGAGCTGAATGGCCCCTTTGATGAGGTGTGAATTTTCTCCCAGATATGAGACAAAGGCTTTGGGTGTGGGGAGGTGTTTGGTCCCTCTGACAGGATGACCATCTGGGCTGTACCCAGGAACTTAGTTAACTTCAAAGAGGCCTATCCTGTCACTGGCAGATAGCTAATACCTGGGCCCACTTTATCCTTTGTACCCCTAGTCAGCCAGGCGCCAATCTCAGTGGGAAATTAGCTGCCCCAGAACCAGTTTTGAGTGCCCACAGAGGAGGGTGTGCTCATTTCCCTGGTTTGGTGGCACAGGAGCTCTGCACAGGGGAAGAATGGGTCTGCCATGTTGAATTTAGGTAGAGGGGGCACTGTGGGATTGTTTGCATTAGGGCACACTGGAACTGCTGCAAAAAGGGGTAGGGGTCCCCATGGGAACTTTTTCCCTATTGGTTAGGGAGGGGGCAGAAGACAGCACCCCTGGTTACCCTCTTCTGAGGACTACTGGACCTGTGGAAAACAGAAGAATGACCTGCTGTTGAGACCTGTGCGGAGGCCTGCTGTTGAGACCTGTGAGGAGGCCTGGAAGGCTGGACCTGCTCTTACTTGCACCCAGGACAAAGAAAGGGACTCCAAGGGTCAGTTTGCTGACCTCCTACTAAGCTACAGGGACACAACAAGCTGTTAGAATCCCTTTCCCTGAAGAGCCCAGCTGACCAGTTTCAGCTGGATCTGCCTTGGAGCCTGCTAGTGGCTTCTGCTGGAGTGAGTGACCCCCAAGTGCTGGTATAGAGGTCCTGGGACCCTAGGCTGTATCAAACTTTTCTCCTCCTAGCATCTTGAAACCGCTGGGACTTAAAAACTATTTTAGCTCCAAAGACCTTCAGAGGACTGGGACAAACTTGCCAAGTCAATCTGACAAAGGTGCCTTGTTCGGCTACAGCTTTCAACCTTGCCACCCTCGAGGAATCCAAGTTCTGAAACTAAGTAACTTAATATGAGACTAAGTCCGAAGCTAAAAATCTTTACTGGCAGTGGCTTCAAAAGTATCTGGCTGACGAGGGACCTTCCTTGGGTGCAAATTTTGAATTTCTCCTGCTCTGAGCTTCCCCGCCAAAAGTCAACTGTTTTACCTGGACATCCTCTGACAACTATCTGGCCTCGTGCAGCGCAGCTCAGCCTGCTGCTGTGCCCCGCTAAGGATTTTCGACGTCCATTTCAGAGACTAACTCAAAATGTAAATCTTCTGACCGGGGCAAACCTGGTTTCTGTATCCAAATCATGCTCCATTGCAGTCGGCCTTAAGTCGTGCCTAGGTACCGGTTAAATAACCAAATGACCGCAATTTCCACTTAATACTTTTTGCCACTATTTTTATTTAAAATTTTAAAAATGTATATCTCTTGTTCCCCCTCACTGGATTTTTGTCATTTTGGTGTTATTTTGTTCATTACATTATTCTATATGTTTATAAATAAGAGTGGCATTTTTATTCTGTTGTCTCTCCGACATTTTAACTGTTTTGCTACTTCTAAATGCTTTACATATTTTCATAAATTAAACCTGTCTCCTCTATGCTATAGCTACCAGGGGTTGACCTCCGGTTTTAATTACTGAAACCTTCACTGGACCTAACAAGAAAAGTGAAATTTTTTTGGTGTACGAAGTTATTTTCTCACAGTATGCGTATGTGTGTGTGTGCTTGAGAATGACATTGAAGAATCCTTGCTGACCCCCTTGATGGTAAAGGAGGAATTGTAACATTTAAAAGTGCAGTAAACCTTGTAGGAAGAGACTTGTACTTTTAGACTGCTGGATTAGCAGAGTGAACTGAGACCATGAAAGCAGGAAGAATTGCCAACTGGATGTGCAGGACCGAAGACTAAAGAAGAACACATGCTCTGGGTAAAGACTACAACTTCAGGAAGAACAGGTGCCTGCAGCTGTGGACACTAAAAGGATTTTTAAGGATTATCAAAGTGATGTTTGTAGAGCCGGAAGGTTGTCTGCGGAGCTAGCACCTCATAGAAAGACACCATCTGATCCAGATCCAGTCCAATAACTTGAATGGGGTCCAGTTGATAAATCCACAAAAGAACTAATGAAAGACAATTCTGGTAATGCCCACGGAGTATTGGGTCTGGATTTTTGGGAGTTTGGGAAATTGATTCCTAGATTTTTAGGTAGGAGATAATAGAAATGTCTCCTTAAAATCTACATTAAAGGCCAACAGCCGGTTTAAATTTTATGGTGTTCAACAGAAACAATTTATGCTGTAGGGACAAAAGTCCTCAAATGACTGAAAGAGCCTGACTTTCTTTGGCATGCCCTGTGATATTCCAGCAGTGGACTCCACTAATGGTGATTATGCTGCATGTGCTCTGTTGTAGCCAGCTTGTGCACCCAATGTGTGTCAATGCGTAAACCTATATCCAAGGCCTCTGAAATTATGCGGCAGGGGATCCCCAAATTATGCGGCAGGTTCACTGAATTATGCAGCAAGAAAAGGCAAATTATGTGGCATAGTGCAGCACTTTTTATAGTATTACTTATTTTGCAATTTTTTACTTATTTTAATACGGTCTTGTAAAAGATTTCACCTTATTAGTACCAGTTTAACAACCAAAATATAGATATAAGGAACTGAAAGTTGATCAATGAATCTTTGCAAAGGGGCCTTCCACAACACGCAAACATATGTTGCCATGTTTTTAAGCAACTTTTGATCCGTTTTATCTAGAAACATATTTTTTTAAGATTTGCAGATTATGCTGCAGATGATGGATTACATGATTTATTCGGCAACACCATAATTATGCAAAAAAGCAGCAAAATCGCATAATTCCAGTGGCGCTGCCTATATCTCATTTACTCTTTTGTACACTGCAACATTTGGACCGGGAGTGGTGTAGTCCCTATCGAAATTTGGTGCTCCCTGCTGGACCTGCCTCTCTAATTGTTAAATCTTAACCTGGAATATTAGATTGGAAGCATTTCTGCTGAAAGGACGACATACTAGAACTAAAATTTAAAGGTTTACCTAAAGAATATCAGGGACAGAATGCATAAATTGGGCTATCACAATAGGTTTGATGAGCATACAGATGATGTGGAATATAGCAAGGAGTTGGGTGAAATTCTACTGGAAATCCAGCATAGATTCACCTTTTAGGAATGGGGATGGGGGTCTCCTCCTTTGCAAGGAGAAATTGCGGTCTTATATAGGATTTTAAACTAAGAAATCTGATTGCGACATCTATCCGCAGATTCCTTACTTTAGAATATTCCCCAGGCGCCAGAATGAATCTGGAAACTTTTTCCCCACAGTATGTCTGTGTGCCGGCAGAGGGCGTCGAGCGACTCCACAGCAACGTCGTCCCCGTATGTGACGTCAGCAGAGTCCATCTAACCCCTCCGCCAACGCACTGATGTCAGTTCCTTCTTTTCTGCGCTTAAAATGCGGATCCGGAGTGGAATTCAGGCCATTATTCGTCCCTTCCTCTTTCTTCATTGTCAACGAACAGTGTGCCAGTACGATATCTTCTGGGTTTAAACCCTGAGGTTCCTGTGAGAGGCAGATATCGATCACGGATCCACATACTGTTTGCTTGTGGTGTCTGGGTGAACACCACGACTCCGCTGACTGTGGCTCCTGCCAACGTCTCCGGCCGAAGGCGTTGAAGGAACGCAGTATGAAACTCCTCGCGGGAGGGATGAATCGTCTTCCCCGAAGCGGCCTTTGGATGAATCGCGGCATCGTTCATCTCCCCTGAGGCTGGAAGACAGTTTGCGGAGTTGCTCAGGTGAGGAGCCAACGCCATCCCACAGGGCGCCGAAGACCCAGCGCTCCAAACATCAGTTGGATGTCATCCCACACCCTTCGGTTGCGGAAGCCTCTCAAGTGACCTCGCACCTCCCTGAATACCCTGGAGCCGGGGCAAGCTTAGATAAGATGAGAGTATTTTCTTGCACTTCAGTGGGTCTTCGACCCACCAACTTCCTCTAGTGCGGTTTCTAACCCCAAAGAGGTAGGGAGTACCCTAGCTGCCTCTTTGCCTGCGGCTTTGACTTCGACCAAAGTGGGGCCCCCTGAATGCGTCGGCGGATTCGACACAGCTCCGATGCACAGCCCTCCGGGGTTCACACCTTCAGCATCAGTGCCTCGTCAGCCTTCGATGTCGGCTGCGCCACTCAATGCGGACCCCATTGCCATTTCTGACATTGAGTCAACGCCGCAATGGCACCGGAAGGCATATAGTACGGTGTCGGTGGCGCCGCTCATTCTAGATCCATCTACTTCAGATCTTATTGAATCTCTACCGGGATTCCCTGTGGGAAATCCTCGCTTTTCAGGCAGAGAGCAGGATGTGGGGCAAACTCTTCTTGGTGCTCTTGCCCCACCACCCTTGGAAGAAAACTGGCTGACTGATCTAGGAGGTGCTAGCGGTCTGCTGTCATTCCCAGCCTCAGACTTGCTCTCTCTTCCGGGCATTGCCACGGAGGATAGTTCCTCGTAGTCGGAGGTTCTGACAATTTTGCATTGCCAATTCCTGTCTGTGCAACTAACCACAGATCTCTTGATGCAGGTTCTTGGTCAAGGTGAGACAGGAGTTGTCCCGTTACTCCCCTACAACGAGTCCCTCTTCGACATACTGTTGGGGACTTGGGTTCAACCTGTCACGAGCCTCCTATTGACCGGGCAGTGGGCCACAGGTATCGCCCTGCCCCAGGAGATCCCACCTGCCTCGTACGCCATCCCATCACAGGAGGATTGGTGATACAGGCTGCTACTGCGTCGACGGACCCTTCTTTCCTTCCGGTGGTTCCCCCTGGCAGGGACTCCAGGTACTTGGGTAATAGTGGTCGAAGTCACTTCTCTTCTGCCAGTGCAGCCTTGCGATCTTTAAATACTGCCTGCGCTTTAGCCAGAATGTCTCACGCTCTATAGAACTCTGTCGCACAGCGCTTGCCCTCAGTGTCGGAGGAGAGCAGTGTCTTTGGAGAGCAGGCTGATTCAGCCCTGCTTCGGGTTCAAAGCTAACCGATCTGATAAATCGACCTCACAGGTTCGCAGTTATATTTGGTATTCCTCCTCTACAGATCTGAGTTCAGCCTGTTTTTGTGAGGTGCCACCAGCACCCTTTTGAGGTAACAGAATGATTGATTGTTACCCTGCACTCCTTTTAGGAAGTCCCTCTCTGTTCCACTTGCAAGTTTCAAGTAGGTGGCGCACAATTAGTGCCTTTTTTTCTTTCTCTACTAGGTGCAGAATTGCTTCCTAAGTTGTCTGCAGCAGATACAGCTGCTTTATTCGTAAGGGTTTTCTTACGTCCTGTTGAGTTGTACCTTTGTGGTGTATCCTATACCCTATGTAGGGTATCTCTAGTATGCTTTTGTCCAGCATTTCTGTTTATATCCATATGCATTTTGTATATGCGTGTCTATTCCCTGCATCCCTACATGGGAAGACTAGTTATACGCCTTGCATAGGCGTGGTGTACGTTGTATACACTGCTTCTTCAGATGTATAGTGCATGTAGCTATGGATATTGTTTGTAATGATATCTTATGGATATCTTTTCTTCGCTTGACATATCCAAATATGTCTTCATGTATTTAGCCCTGTGGGCTTTCCTGATGTGATGTTCTAGGGTCCACACTCTTTCCATACGATTGAACTCGTACCTCTGGTGGGTACTGGTCCTTTTTTATACCCATATGGCCTGATGAGGTCCTCTACCCTATACATATATTGACCATATTCTTGGCGTCAGGCTGATATATATATATATATATATATATATATATATATATATATATTCACTGAAAAAACCATAGGTTTCAGGCACGTTCTAGTTAGAAATTAGCATTTAAAAAACCTTAGAAATTCACTGAAAAAACCATAGGTTTTAGGGACAGTTATAGTTAGTTGGACATTTCACTCGTACAAAACCATAGAAATTCCCCCGTTATAGTTAGTTCAGCTAACTATAACTCGCGCCCCCGCAATGCACTGCTGATGACGTCACATATTACATCACTCATGACATGGTCAGTGACATCACTGATGACATCACTCATGACATCTCAAATGACATCACTGAAGACATCATCCAGTGACTGTGTGTTTCTGTAAAGTTTAAATATGTTTAATATATATAGGGAAAGGCGTATTGAAGAATGAGTGGGTGTATAAGTGTCTGAATGGATGATTTAGTACGTGCGTGACTGACTCTACAAGTGAGTGATTAAACGTATCTTACTGAATGCATGGGTTAGTGACTAAACTGTGTGAATGTCTGTATCCGTCTGTCTGTTGGTGTGTAAGTGGATGCATGGATTTGCGAATAGCTACATGAGTGTCTATATGGGTTATTGATTGGTTCTCTGAGTATCTGTATGGGTGCCTGAGTGTTTGTGTGGGTGGGGTGTGTGTACCTGAGTGTTTGTGTGGGTGGGTGTGTGTGACTCTATACATAGATGTGTGAGTGGGTGATTCACTGGGTGCATGATTTCAAGAGTGCATCTGTGATGGACTGCTTGGGTGGGTGAGTGTGTGTATGGGTGTGTTAGTGAGTGAATGTATATCTCAGTGGTACATGTGCGAGTAACTACATATGTAAAAGGCAGTATATATGTGTGTTAGAGTATTTAAATGGCTATAAGTGAGAGTGTGTGATTGTGAGAGTGGCTGTATGGATGCATGTGTGCTTGTATCAGTTATTGTATAAGAGCGTAAGAATGTGCTAGTATTTGTATGAGTAAGTGAGCTGGTGTGTGTATAACTGTAGGTGAGTAAATGGGTGTGGGATTAATTTTGTGCATGACTGACTAGGTGTGTGAGTACCTCTATGGATGAGTGGCGGTGTGGGATTGTTTATATAGGTGTATGAGTGCATATGATAGTCCTGTACTGAGTGACTGTACGGGTGAGTAGATGTGTGAGTGTGTAGACCTAACAATCAGTGAGTGGGTATGTAGTTATTGGTATTGGAGTGTGTATGGTTTTGAGAATGGCAGTCTGTAATTTAGAGTGGGTGTATCAAAAGTTATATTAGGGTGTGAGAAGATGCATGAAATTATCACATGGATGATGTCATCAGTGATGTCATTTGAGATGTCATCAGTGATGTCACTGACCATGTCATGAGTGATGTAATATGTGACGTCATCAGCAGTGCATTGCGGGGGCGCGAGTTATAGTTAGCTGAACTAACTATAACGGGGAATTTCTATGGTTTTGTACGAGTGAAATGTCCAACTAACTAGAACTGTCCCTAAAACCTATGGTTTTTTCAGTGAATTTCTAAGGTTTTTAAATGCTAATTTCTAACTATAACGTGCCTGAAACCTATGGTTTTTTCAGTGAATTTCAAAGGTTTTTTAAATGCTAATTTCTAACTATAACGTGCCTGAAACCTATGGTTTTTAAGTGAACTTCAAAGGTTTTTTAAATGCTAGTTTCTAACTATGCCTACAGAGGTAGGACATGTGAAGAAAGAAGAAAAACGCACAGAAAGAAGCCAAAGAAATGCAGAAAGAAGCAACAGAAGTCCACAAAGACGAAGAAAAGTGCAGGAAGAAGCAAAAGATGTGCAGAAAGAACCAACAGAGGAGCAGAAAGAGGCCTTGTTGCAAAATCATCCTGTGCCCACAACTTTTTCAGACGGGTACTGGTGGTAACTGACTCTGACTAACCAGAGCCAGTGCTATGCTAAAAGACACTTAGAATACAGTGAAAACACCTACATACACTAGGGAACACTATGCGTTGGGGTACCCCTGTGATTAGCATGACCTCCTCTGTAAGTCCCTAGTACATAATAGGGCAGGGGGATTAAAACTACCTCTTAAAACGCGCTACGGGGTGCGTTTGCACAGTGGTGAATGGAGGGGGGGCCTGAGGTGACGTGTGCAAACGCGCCCCGTGGCGCGTTTTAAGTAGCGGGATTAAGTCCCCTTGAATCCTGAGGGTCCCTGGGGCCCAACTAGCCCACCAGGTACCTCCAGTAAGCGCCACAGAGCTGCGTTGCAGAGAGGTTTTAAAAGGGCGTGGCCTCGGATCACCTCTCTGCAACGCAGCGCAGTGGCGCTACTGAAAGCACCTGCTGGGCTAGTTGGCCCCCAGGGTCCCTCAGGATTGAAGGGGAATTATTTCCCCAACTTAAACGCGCCACAGGGCGTGTTTGCTACACGTCACCTCAGGCCCCGTCCCCTCCCTTCACCACTGTGTAAACGCGCCTGTGGCCGTTCTAAGTTGAGAGATTGAGTCCCCTTGAATCCTAAGGGTCCCTAGGCTCAAACTAGCCCACCAGGTACCTCCAGTAAGCGCCACAGAGCTGCGTTGCAAAGAGGTGTAAAAGGGCGTGGCCTCTGAACACCTTTCTGCAACGCAGCTCCTAGCGCATACTGGAGATACCTGTTGGGCTAGTTGGCCCATCAGGGACCCTCAGTATTGAAAGAGAATTAATTCCCCAACTTACAACTCGCCACAGGCGTGTTTGCACAATGGTGAAGGAAGGGGCGTGGCCTGAGGTGACATGTCTGCAAACACGCCCTGTGGCACGTTTAAGTTGGAGAATTAATTCCTCCTCAATACTGAGGGTCCCTGGGAGCCAACTAGCCCACCAGGTACCTCCAGTATGCGCCAGAGAGCTGCGTTGCACAGAGGTGTTCAGAGGCCACGCCCCTTTTACAACACTCTGCAACGCAGCTCCGTGGCGCTTACTGGAGGTACCTGGTGGGCTAGTTGTCCCCCAGGGACCCTCAGGATTAAAGAGGTATTAATTCCTCAACTTAAAACGCGCCACAGGGCGTGTTTGCACACATGTCACCTCAGGCCCCGCCCCCTCCCTTCACCACTGTGCAAACGCGCCCCATGGCGCGTTTTAAGTTGGGGATTAACTCCCCTTGAATCCTGAGGGTCCCTGGGGTGCAACTAGCCCACCAGCTACCTCCATTAAGCGCCACAGAGCTGCGTTGCAGAGAGGTGTAAAAGGGGCGTGGCCTCAGAACACCTCTCTGCAACGCAGCCCCTGACGCATACTGGAGGTTCCTGGTGGGCTAGTTGACCCCAGGGACCCCCAGTATTCAAGGGGAATTGGCTCCCCATCTGCAAATGCGCCAGGGGCGCGTTTGCAGAGTGCTACAAGGAGGGCGTGGGCTCTGGCGCGATGCCGGTCTTTTATTTTATTTTGTTTTTAAGAAGGGGGTTGTGTGGCCCCCTTTTTCTAATTTATTGGCCCTGGGGACCCCATCCCCCAGGGCCTGCCCCTATTTAAAAAAAAAAATTGGAAGGGGCCGCGTGGCCCCCTCCCGAGGCCTTAATCGGCCCCAGGGACCCCATCCCCGGGGCATGGCCTTTTTGTTGTTTTCAAATCTTTTGGAGGGGGCTGCGTTGCCCCCTCCTCAGGCCACTTATGGCCCCGGGACCCCATCCCCCGGGGCCGGCCTTTGTTTTTTTTTTTATTATTTATTTTTAACATTTTGGGGAAGGGCTGCGTGGCCCCCCTCCCGGGCCACTTGTAGCCCCGGGGACCCCATCCCCCGGTGCTGGCCCTCTCCATTGGGGCCCGTGGGGGGGTCCCCAATGCCCCCACGGTCCTGCCGGCTCCCGCGTCCCTCGGGAGCCGGCTTTGCTTTCCACATGGGGAGCTGCTAAGATGCAGCTCCCCGTGTGGAAAAGCAATTTGCTGAATTTTGGAAGAGAGAGCAGGTTTCCTGCTCTCTCTTCCAAAATTCAAGCAAGTTTGCTATGACAGGACGGGAGCCGCGAGGCTCCCGCCCTGCCATAGCAAACTACAGTGTCCCGGGTGTGGGCACCCCGGGACACTGCAGGAGCCGGCCCTGGGGGGTGGCGGTCCCCAGGGCCATCACAGGCTCCAGGAGGGGGGCCGCGCAGCCCCCCTCCCATCCAATTGCAAAGACCCGGGGAGGTGGTGGTCCCCGGGGCTTCGGGGGTCCGAAACGGACCCCCACATTAAAATACTTGGTGCCCCGGGGAGGTGGCGGTCCCCGGGGCGTGTGGGGGGGCTCGAGCCCCCCTACACAGGTAAATTTTTTTTTTTTAAAAGAAGCCCCAGGGGGTGGCGGTCCCCGGGGCTGCGGGAGGGCCGAGTGCCCTCCCGCACCATTTAAATTCAAAGCCCCGGGGGTGGCGGTCCCCGGGGCTTGAGGGCCTTAGAGGCCCCCAAACAAATATTTTATAAACTCCCGCATGCCCCCGGGACTTGGCCCACCCGGGGCAAATATCAACGAAGCGCGGGAGCCCGCGCCTCGTTTTTATTTTCACGGCGGGATCCGCGCATCCCGCCGATTGGAAAAAAAATGCTTTTGGGGTCCTTGTGGGACCCCTAAGCAGGCCTAGGGGTTCAGGTGTTTCTACCTGCCCCTTTTTGCGTTTTGTGCACTTGTTTCTGTGCCTCGGTTCTACCGAGGAACAAGATGGCTGCCAACACTTCCTGGTTTGGAGTGTTGACAGCCAATTAGCATACAGCTCGTGATCGGGAGGGTGCGCGGATCCTCCGCGCCCATAGATATATATGTGTTTTTACTTTTGATTTTCTCAGCAACTACTGAACGGATTTACACCATTTAACAACAAGCATTGGCATAGCCAATAGGTCTCGCCTTTGGGACCTTATAAGTGTTTAGCCATGCAACAGTTGATGTTGTTGCACCAAGGATATTGTGCTGCATAACTAAATACTTATAAGGTCCCAAAGCGAGACCTATTGGCTATGCCAATGCTTGTTTAAACAAAGCTGAGAATTCCTGGTATGAAGCCCGGTAGGACGCCGGAGCTAGGAGTCAAAAGAGGCTATTCCAGGATCACACAACGTGGTGAAGATGAGAAGCTGGTATCAGAACTTTTGTCTTGTGTCCCCAGAATGGCCAACATGGCCTCTGGACTATATCTCCGCACATGCTTAAAACAGCAGTATTTTAACACTGAGTCACTGTTACGAAGCTGAGCACAGGAAGTGTGACCTAGTTGCCTGAGTAACAAGCATTTCCTGGGTAGTGGTAAGACATAAGGACCCAGACACATTGCTAGAAAGTGATAGGAGAGGTCTAACAGTCTGCTTAGGTTACTCAGTCTCCCCAAAGTGACCTGTGGTGCTCGGAGGTGTTCTCCCAGGAGATTCCGCACTAGAAGAAGAACCGATCTTCTCAAGATCATACAGTGTGAGATCTAGAAAGCGAGACTCCAAATTCAAATCTCTGAAAACGAACCAGGAATTTAGCCCACTGGGTGGATCTTCCTAGTCCTTCCCAAAGGCTATAATTGTCCTTTCCTTCGACTCAGAAGCACATTCAACCAAATCTCCTGTTTTATGGCTGTCGGGTACTGGAGAGGAGGTGATATTGGAGGGGCGGATATGCGAGAGCAGAACACAATAATGTCCTATGACCTCACCACCACCCCTAGGCAGTAATGGAGCTCCAGGCCACAGGACCTGGCTCCAGAGTACAGAGGCACATCTGTTTGCCTCTTCGCCTCTCTGCGGGTTATGAAGGAGGAACTGGATTGTGCTATGCAACAATCACAAGGCGAACACACAGAAAGATAGCTCTGCTGTCTATCACTAAGTGATGGTCTTTCAACAAGCCACATGTTAAAGGCACACACAATTTTACCACCTACTTGTTTTGGACGGTCTTAACAGGCCATTTGTGTCTTACTCGAAGATAGCTCTGCTGTTCACCAAAAAGTGAAACTCCTTGAACTGCTGCCGTGCCACTGAGTGACGTTTCTCAGACAAGCCCCCAGTGTCACACACCAAGATGGGTCTACTCTCCAATAACAAGTGAAGTCATGGGTGTTACATAAGTTAAAATGCTGCTGTCTCGGAGCCTGCAAATGCAAAAAAACAAGCATCTCTTAATAGTCAGCCATGTAT
Source organism: Calotriton arnoldi (assembly GCA_963921515.1). Classification (NCBI taxonomy): domain Eukaryota; kingdom Metazoa; phylum Chordata; class Amphibia; order Caudata; family Salamandridae; genus Calotriton; species Calotriton arnoldi. Next base: position 282,915 of record CAWUFW010006125.1, on the reverse strand, counting down.
CCTGACTCTCTCACCAGCCTTAAATGCTTAAGTAGTTTCCTCCCCATTGGTTTCTGCTTTCTCCCGTAGCCTTGTCTCCTCTTTCCACTGTTTGCCTCCCCCTTCCTTTCTGTCGACTACACCCATAAGGACAGATTTTCCAAGAGTTTGCGTCAGGTTTGACAAAACCCCAAGCCTGTGAGCATTAAAGTTTTCACTTGAAAACACTTTTTTGGGCTTCGGAGTCAAAGCAAAAGTTCAGAGAAACGTAATTATTTGGGGGCATCGCTACTTGTCATAACAACCATAGCTGCCGACTTTGAAACTGGTGAACTGAGTTCGAGTCTCGGCATCGGCTTAACATCCTGTGATACTGGGCAAATCACTTAATCTCCCTGTGCCTACAAAAATGAATGTGTCCTTGTGTAATATAACTGGTGCTCATGTAAAGCGCTCCAATACCTTTGGTTCGAGTTTGCGCTATATAAACAGCAAAAAAATAAACCAGAGACTCTTTTTGAACTGTCTGGGACTCATCATAGGTATGTTGCAGTTGACATGCTTTGTGATTAAGGAAGCGCTAATGTTAAATTACTTAAACATTATGTCGAGTGAAAACCGGAAAAAAACATGAACATGTGCAGTATGAAGATATTCATTTCCTTTGAAAATTCCTGCACCTCGAATTTGCTTCAACGCTCTCTCAAAAAATTACCCCCCGAACCGAAGGGGTTCGGATTAATAACTTCCAAAATCTAAACCACAGACTAACCCCGAAGGCAGAGTCTTGCACTGCTGCTATCAAAGAAACACATGAAGCAGAGGAAATAAAAGGGATGAAAAAGAAAGTTGGCTACCTGCCCAAGAGAAGCGGCATCAATAACTGGAAAATTGAATTAGAATGCCACATGAAACACGAGATGAATGCAATCTTCCCAGCGGTCACAGAGAACTGTTTTTTAAAACTTTTGTAAAATGTTGGCAAAATCTGACCCTGGCGAGGCTCTCATCCCACAAGTAAGAATCAATGGCTCCTGCAGACAGAGTGGCAGGCAATTACTTAACTCGTACATTATGGTCCAGGGGGCCCAAGCGAATCAGTGATAGCGCCGAGACTGCTGCGGGGAATGTGTTACAGAAGATGATCTCCGTTTGCAGCCAGTAAATATCCGCAGTATCAGAACTAAAAGTTAAGGCATCAGGGACTGTTGCTGGATACGGGTCTAGATCAAAAGCAAAACAAGACTAAGAGCGCAAGCTCGCCCTGGAAACGCCTCCCCTCCCTGCTGTTTGTTTCATGTTTGCAGAGGGAGCGTGGGGGAAGGGAGACCTGGTGGAGGCTCCTGGATATGAGAAGGACTTGCTTGGTCAGTCGCCAAGGGAGCGTGACCGCTCAGGAAAACAAGTCGGGTGAAGACATTTAAAAACAAGCGCGCGCGCTCGCGCAAGTAGGGGGAGTGCGGCCGAGAGCAGGCAGCGTTTCCCTTGCAGGAGCGAGCGCAATAATTGTTAACATATGGCGCCGCTCGCTCCCGCAAGGGAATCGCCAAACGTGCACGCGTTGCATTGAAAGCAATGCAACGCGTGCACGTTTTTGCCTGCAAAGCTGAATCGATTTCAAGAGGTCTCTTTCCTATGCAGCGCATGCGCGCTGCATAGGCGAGACCTAAAAAGGGTTCTTTATGAACCAAGAACTACCTCTTTGCCAAATTTGGTGTAATTCCGTTCAGCAGTTCGGGCTGTAGCCTTGCATAAAGTTTCCTATGGGAAATTGATTTTTGACTCTTATTTTTGAATTTCTCCAGCAACTACTGAACGGATTTACACCATTTAAAAAAAAGTCGCTTTCTGAACCAAGCGCTACCTTTTGCCAAATTTGGTGTTATTCCGTTCAGCAGTTCGGGCTGTAGCCGTGTCTAAAATTTCCTATGGGAATTAACATGGAGAAAACACGTTTTGGGACCCCCTTTTTCTCGGCCCCGCTTGCCGAATCACCCCGAAACTTTCAGGATAGGAGCAGACCGGAGCGCCCCACGAGTTTTGAAAATTTCGCGAAGATTCATCAACCGGCGCCAAAGTTATTGGAAATAGAATGACCGTGGGGGGTCCCCAATGCCCCCACGGTCCTGCCGTCTCCCCGCGTCCCTCGGGAGCCGGCTTTGCTTTTCCACATGGGGAGCTGCTAAGATGCAGCTCCCCGTGTGGAAAAGCAATTGCTTTGAATTTTGGAAGAGAGAGCAGGTTTCCTGCTCTCTCTTCCAAATTCAAAGCAGTTTGCTATGACAGGACGGGAGCCGCGAGGCTCCCGCCCTGCCATAGCAAACTACAGTGTCCCAGGTGTGGGCACCCGGGACACTGCAGGAGCCGGCCCTGGGGGTGGCGGTCCCCAGGGCCATCACAGGCTCCAGGAGGGGGCCGCGCAGCCCCCTCCCATCCACTTGCAAAGACCCGGGAGGTGGTGGTCCCCGGGGCCGTGAGGTCCGAAACGGACCCCACATTAAATCACTTGGTGCCCCGGGGAGGTGGCGGTCCCGGGCGTGTGGGGGGCTCGAGCCCCCTACACAGGTAAATTTTTTTTTTAAAAGAAGCCCCAGGGGTGGCGGTCCTCGGGGCTGCGGGAGGGCCGAGTGCCCTCCCGCACCATTTTAAATTCAAAGCCCCGGGGGTGGCGGTCCCCGGGGGCTTGGGGAGCCTTAGAGGCCCCCCAAACAAATATTTTATAAACTCCCGCATGCCCCCGGGACTTGGCCCACCCGGGGGCCAAATATCAACGAAGCGCGGGAGCCCGCACTTCGTTTTTATTTTTCACGGCGGGATCCGCGCATCCCGCCGATTGGAAAAAAAAAATGCTTTTTGGGGTCCTTGTGGGACCCCCTAAGCAGGCCTAGGGGTTCAGGGTGTTTCTACCCTGCCCCCTTTTTGCGTTTTGTGCACTTGTTTCTGTGCCTCGGTTCTACCGAGGAACAAGATGGCTGCCAACACTTCCTGGTTTGGAGTGTTGACAGCCAATTAGCATACAGCTCGTGATCGGGAGGGTGCGCGGATCCTCCGCGCCCATAGATATATATGTGTTTTTACTTTTGATTTTCTCAGCAACTACTGAACGGATTTACACCATTTAACAACAAGCATTGGCATAGCCAATAGGTCGCGCTTTGGGACCTTATAAGTGTTTAGCCATGCAACAGTTGATGTTGTTGCACCAAGGATATTGTGCTGCATAACTAAATACTTATAAGGTCCCAAAAGCGAGACCTATTGGCTATGCCAATGCTTGTTTAAACAAAGCTGGGAATTCCTGGTATGAAGCCCGGTAGGACGCCGGAGCTAGGAGTCAAAAGAGGCTATTCCAGGATCACACAACGTGGTGAAGATGAGAAGCTGGTATCAGAACTTTTGTCTTGTGTCCCCAGAATGGCCAACATGGCCTCTGGACTATATCTCCGCACATGCTTAAAACAGCAGTATTTTAACACTGAGTCACTGTTACGAAGCTGAGCACAGGAAGTGTGACCTAGTTGCCTGAGTAACAAGCATTTCCTGGGTAGTGGTAAGACATAAGGACCCAGACACATTGCTAGAAAGTGATAGGAGAGGTCTAACAGTCTGCTTAGGTTACTCAGTCTCCCCAAAGTGACCTGTGGTGCTCGGAGGTGTTCTCCCAGGAGATTCCGCACTAGAAGAAGAACCGATCTTCTCAAGATCATACAGTGTGAGATCTAGAAAGCGAGACTCCAAATTCAAATCTCTGAAAACGAACCAGGAATTTAGCCCACTGGGTGGATCTTCCTAGTCCTTCCCAAAGGCTATAATTGTCCTTTCCTTCGACTCAGAAGCACATTCAACCAAATCTCCTGTTTTATGGCTGTCGGGTACTGGAGAGGAGGTGATATTGGAGGGCGGATATGCGAGAGCAGAACACAATAATGTCCTATGACCTCACCACCACCCCTAGGCAGTAATGGAGCTCCAGGCCACAGGACCTGGCTCCAGAGTACAGAGAGCACATCTGTTTGCCTCTTCGCCTCTCTGCGGGTTATGAAGGAGGAACTGGATTGTGCTATGCAACAATCACAAGGCGAACACACAGAAAGATAGCTCTGCTGTCTATCACTAAGTGATGGTCTTTCAACAAGCCACATGTTAAAGGCACACACAATTTTACCACCTACTTGTTTTGGACGGTCTTAACAGGCCATTTGTGTCTTACTCGAAGATAGCTCTGCTGTTCACCAAAAAGTGAAACTCCTTGAACTGCTGCCGTGCCACTGAGTGACGTTTCTCAGACAAGCCCCCAGTGTCACACACCAAGATGGGTCTACTCTCCAATAACAAGTGAAGTCATGGGTGTTACATAAGTTAAAATGCTGCTGTCTCGGGAGCCTGCAAATGCAAAAAACAAGCATCTCTTAATAGTCAGCCATGTATCCTGACTCTCTCACCAGCCTTAAATGCTTAAGTAGTTTCCTCCCCATTGGTTTCTGCTTTCTCCCGTAGCCTTGTCTCCTCTTTCCACTGTTTGCCTCCCCCTTCCTTTCTGTCGACTACACCCATAAGGACAGATTTTCCAAGAGTTTGCGTCAGGTTTGACAAAACCCCAAGCCTGTGAGCATTAAAGTTTTCACTTGAAAACACTTTTTGGGCTTCGAGTCAAAGCAAAAGTTCAGAGAAACGTAATTATTTGGGGGCATCGCTACTTGTCATAACAACCATAGCTGCCGACTTTGAAACTGGTGAACTGAGTTCGAGTCTCGGCATCGGCTTAACATCCTGTGATACTGGGCAAATCACTTAATCTCCCTGTGCCTACAAAAAATGAATGTGTCCTTGTGTAATATAACTGGTGCTCATGTAAAGCGCTCCAATACCTTTGGTTCGAGTTTGCGCTATATAAACAGCAAAAAAATAAACCAGAGACTCTTTTGAACTGTCTGGGACTCATCATAGGTATGTTGCAGTTGACATGCTTTGTGATTAAGGAAGCGCTAATGTTAAATTACTTAAACATTATGTCGAGTGAAAACCGGAAAAAAACATGAACATGTGCAGTATGAAGATATTCATTTCCTTTGAAAATTCCTGCACCTCGAATTTGCTTCAACGCTCTCTCAAAAAATTACCCCCCGAACCGAAGGGGTTCGGATTAATAACTTCCAAAATCTAAACCACAGACTAACCCCGAAGGCAGAGTCTTGCACTGCTGCTATCAAAGAAACACATGAAGCAGAGGAAATAAAAGGGATGAAAAAGAAAGTTGGCTACCTGCCCAAGGGGAAGCGGCATCAATAACTGGAAAATTGAATTAGAATGCCACATGAAACACGAGATGAATGCAATCTTCCCAGCGGTCACAGAGAACTGTTTTTTTAAAACTTTTTGTAAAATGTTGGCAAAATCTGACCCTGGCGAGGCTCTCATCCCACAAGTAAGAATCAATGGCTCCTGCAGACAGAGTGGCAGGCAATTACTTAACTCGTACATTATGGTCCAGGGGGCCCAAGCGAATCAGTGATAGCGCCGAGACTGCTGCGGGGAATGTGTTACAGAAGATGATCTCCGTTTGCAGCCAGTAAATATCCGCAGTATCAGAACTAAAAGTTAAGGCATCAGGGACTGTTGCTGGATACGGGTCTAGATCAAAAGCAAAACAAGACTAAGAGCGCAAGCTCGCCCTGAAACGCCTCCCCTCCCTGCTGTTTGTTTCATGTTTGCAGAGGGAGCGTGGGGGAAGGGAGACCTGGTGGAGGCTCCTGGATATGAGAAGGACTTGCTTGGTCAGTCGCCAAGGGAGCGTGACCGCTCAGGAAAACAAGTCGGGTGAAGACATTTAAAAACAAGCGCGCGCCTCGCGCAAGTAGGGGGAGTGCGGCCGAGAGCAGGCAGCGTTTCCCTTGCAGGAGCGAGCGCAATAATTGTTAACATATGGCGCCGCTCGCTCCCGCAGGGAATAGCCAAACGTGCACGCGTTGCATTGAAAGCAATGCAACGCGTGCACGTTTTTGCCTGCAAAGCTGAATCGATTTCAAGAGGTCTCTTTCCTATGCAGCGCATGCGCGCTGCATAGGCGAGACCTAAAAAGGGTTCTTTATGAACCAAGAACTACCTCTTTGCCAAATTTGGTGTAATTCCGTTCAGCAGTTCGGGCTGTAGCCTTGCATAAAGTTTCCTATGGGAAATTGATTTTTTGACTCTTATTTTTTGAATTTCTCCGCAACTACTGAACGGATTTACACCATTTAAAAAAAAAAAGTCGCTTTCTGAACCAAGCGCTACCTTTTTGCCAAATTTGGTGTTATTCCGTTCAGCAGTTCGGGCTGTAGCCGTGTCTAAAATTTCCTATGGGAATTAACATGGAGAAAACACGTTTTGGGACCCCCCTTTTTTCTCGGCCCCCGCTTGCCGAATCACCCCCGAAACTTTCAGGATAGGAGCAGACCGGAGCGCCCCACGAGTTTTGAAAATTTCACGAAGATTCATCAACCGGCGCCAAAGTTATTGGAAATAGAATGACCGTGGGGGGGTCCCCAATGCCCCCACGGTCCTGCCGGCTCCCCGCGTCCCTCGGGAGTCGGCTTTGCTTTTCCACATGGGGAGCTGCTAAGATGCAGCTCCCCGTGTGGAAAAGCAATTTGCTTGAATTTTGGAAGAGAGAGCAGGTTTCCTGCTCTCTTCCAAAATTCAAAGCAAGTTTGCTATGACAGGACGGGAGCCGCGAGGCTCCCGCCCTGCCATAGCAAACTACAGTGTCCCAGGTGTGGGCACCCCGGGACACTGCAGGAAGCCGGCCCTGGGGGTGGCGGTCCCCAGGGCCATCACAGGCTCCAGGAGGGGGCGCGCAGCCCCCTCCCATCCAATTGCAAAGACCCGGGAGGTGGTGGTCCCTGGGCTTTGGAGTCCGAAACGGACCCCCACATTAAAATACTTGGTGCCCCGGGAGGTGGTGGTCCCCGGGCGTGTGGGGGCTCGAGCCCCCTACACAGGTAATTTTTTTTTTTAAAAGAAGCCCCAGGGGGTGGCGGTCCCCGGGGCTGCGGGAGGGCCGAGTGCCCTCCCGCACCATTTTAAATTCAAAGCCCCGGGGGGGTGGCGGTCCCCGGGGCTTGGGGGGGCCTTAGAGGCCCCCCAAACAAATATTTTATAAACTCCCGCATGCCCCCGGGACTTGGCCCACCCGGGGGCCAAATATCAACGAAGTGCGGGAGCCCGCACTTCGTTTTTATTTTTCACGGCGGGATCCGCGCATCCCGCCGATTGGAAAAAAAAAAAAAAATGCTTTTTGGGGTCCTTGTGGGACCCCCTAAGCAGGCCTAGGGGTTCAGGGTGTTTCTACCCTGCCCCCTTTTTGCGTTTTGTGCACTTGTTTCTGTGCCTCGGTTCTACCGAGGAACAAGATGGCTGCCAACACTTCCTGGTTTGGAGTGTTGACAGCCAATTAGCATACAGCTCGTGATCGGGAGGGTGCGCGGATCCTCCGCGGCCATAGATATATATGTGTTTTTACTTTTGATTTTCTCAGCAACTACTGAACGGATTTACACCATTTAACAACAAGCATTGGCATAGCCAATAGGTCTCGCCTTTGGGACCTTATAAGTGTTTAGCCATGCAACAGTTGATGTTGTTGCACCAAGGATATTGTGCTGCATAACTAAATACTTATAAGGTCCCAAAGCGAGACCTATTGGCTATGCCAATGCTTGTTTAAACAAAGCTGGGAATTCCTGGTATGAAGCCCGGTAGGATGCCGGAGCTAGGAGTCAAAAGAGGCTATTCCAGGATCACACAACGTGGTGAAGATGAGAAGCTGGTATCAGAACTTTTGTCTTGTGTCCCCAGAATGGCCAACATGGCCTCTGGACTATATCTCCGCACATGCTTAAAACAGCAGTATTTTAACACTGAGTCACTGTTACGAAGCTGAGCACAGGAAGTGTGACCTAGTTGCCTGAGTAACAAGCATTTCCTGGGTAGTGGTAAGACATAAGGACCCAGACACATTGCTAGAAAGTGATAGGAGAGGTCTAACAGTCTGCTTAGGTTACTCAGTCTCCCCAAAGTGACCTGTGGTGCTCGGAGGTGTTCTCCCAGGAGATTCCGCACTAGAAGAAGAACCGATCTTCTCAAGATCATACAGTGTGAGATCTAGAAAGCGAGACTCCAAATTCAAATCTCTGAAAACGAACCAGGAATTTAGCCCACTGGGTGGATCTTCCTAGTCCTTCCCAAAGGCTATAATTGTCCTTTCCTTCGACTCAGAAGCACATTCAACCAAATCTCCTGTTTTATGGCTGTCGGGTACTGGAGAGGAGGTGATATTGGAGGGCGGATATGCGAGAGCAGAACACAATAATGTCCTATGACCTCACCACCACCCCTAGGCAGTAATGGAGCTCCAGGCCACAGGACCTGGCTCCAGAGTACAGAGGCACATCTGTTTGCCTCTTCGCCTCTCTGCGGGTTATGAAGGAGGAACTGGATTGTGCTATGCAACAATCACAAGGCGAACACACAGAAAGATAGCTCTGCTGTCTATCACTAAGTGATGGTCTTTCAACAAGCCACATGTTAAAGGCACACACAATTTTACCACCTACTTGTTTTGGACGGTCTTAACAGGCCATTTGTGTCTTACTCGAAGATAGCTCTGCTGTTCACCAAAAGTGAAACTCCTTGAACTGCTGCCGTGCCACTGAGTGACGTTTCTCAGACAAGCCCCCAGTGTCACACACCAAGATGGGTCTACTCTCCAATAACAAGTGAAGTCATGGGTGTTACATAAGTTAAAATGCTGCTGTCTCGGGAGCCTGCAAATGCAAAAAAACAAGCATCTCTTAATAGTCAGCCATGTATCCTGACTCTCTCACCAGCCTTAAATGCTTAAGTAGTTTCCTCCCCCATTGGTTTCTGCTTTCTCCCGTAGCCTTGTCTCCTCTTTCCACTGTTTGCCTCCCCCTTCCTTTCTGTCGACTACACCCATAAGGACAGATTTTCCAAGAGTTTGCGTCAGGTTTGACAAAACCCCAAGCCTGTGAGCATTAAAGTTTTCACTTGAAAACACTTTTTTTGGCTTCGGAGTCAAAGCAAAAGTTCAGAGAAACGTAATTATTTGGGGGCATCGCTACTTGTCATAACAACCATAGCTGCCGACTTTGAAACTGGTGAACTGAGTTCGAGTCTCGGCATCGGCTTAACATCCTGTGATACTGGGCAAATCACTTAATCTCCCTGTGCCTACAAAAAATGAATGTGTCCTTGTGTAATATAACTGGTGCTCATGTAAAGCGCTCCAATACCTTTGGTTCGAGTTTGCGCTATATAAACAGCAAAAAAATAAACCAGAGACTCTTTTGAACTGTCTGGGACTCATCATAGGTATGTTGCAGTTGACATGCTTTGTGATTAAGGAAGCGCTAATGTTAAATTACTTAAACATTATGTCGAGTGAAAACCGGAAAAAAACATGAACATGTGCAGTATGAAGATATTCATTTCCTTTGAAAATTCCTGCACCTCGAATTTGCTTCAACGCTCTCTCAAAAATTACCCCCGAACCGAAGGGGTTCGGATTAATAACTTCCAAAATCTAAACCACAGACTAACCCCGAAGGCAGAGTCTTGCACTGCTGCTATCAAAGAAACACGTGAAGCAGAGGAAATAAAAGGGATGAAAAAGAAAGTTGGCTACCTGCCCAAGGGGAAGCGGCATCAATAACTGGAAAATTGAATTAGAATGCCACATGAAACACGAGATGAATGCAATCTTCCCAGCGGTCACAGAGAACTGTTTTTTTAAAACTTTTTGTAAAATGTTGGCAAAGTCTGACCCTGGCGCGAGGCTCTCATCCCACAAGTAAGAATCAATGGCTCCTGCAGACAGAGTGGCAGGCAATTACTTAACTCGTACATTATGGTCCAGGGGGCCCAAGCGAATCAGTGATAGCGCCGAGACTGCTGCGGGGAATGTGTTACAGAAGATGATCTCCGTTTGCAGCCAGTAAATATCCGCAGTATCAGAACTAAAAGTTAAGGCATCAGGGACTGTTGCTGGATACGGGTCTAGATCAAAAGCAAAACAAGACGAAGAGCGCAAGCTCACCCTGGAAACGCCTCCCCTCCCTGCTGTTTGTTTCATGTTTGCAGAGGGAGCGTGGGGGAAGGGAGACCTGGTGGAGGCTCCTGGATATGAGAAGGACTTGCTTGGTCAGTCGCCAAGGGAGCGTGACCGCTCAGGAAAACAAGTCGGGTGAAGACATTTAAAAACAAGCGCGCGCGCCTCGCGCAAGTAGGGGGGGGGGAGTGCGGCCGAGAGCAGGCAGCGTTTCCCTTGCAGGAGCGAGCGCAATAATTGTTAACATATGGCGCCGCTCGCTCCCGCAAGGGAATCGCCAAACGTGCACGCGTTGCATTGAAAGCAATGCAACGCGTGCACGTTTTTGCCTGCAAAGCTGAATCGATTTCAAGAGGTCTCTTTCCTATGCAGCGCATGCGCGCTGCATAGGCGAGACCTAAAAAGGGTTCTTTATGAACCAAGAACTACCTCTTTGCCAAATTTGGTGTAATTCCGTTCAGCAGTTCGGGCTGTAGCCTTGCATAAAGTTTCCTATGGGAAATTGATTTTTTGACTCTTATTTTTTGAATTTCTCCGCAACTACTGAACGGATTTACACCATTTAAAAAAAAAAAGTCGCTTTCTGAACCAAGCGCTACCTTTTTGCCAAATTTGGTGTTATTCCGTTCAGCAGTTCGGGCTGTAGCCGTGTCTAAAATTTCCTATGGGAATTAACATGGAGAAAACACGTTTGGGACCCCCTTTTGTCTCGGCCCCGCTTGCCGAATCACCCCGAAACTTTCAGGATAGGAGCAGACCGGAGCGCCCCACGAGTTTTGAAAATTTCGCGAAGATTCATCAACCGGCGCCAAAGTTATTGGAAATAGAATGTTGTGAATGGCGGTCGCCAGTAGATAGTTATAGTTAGGACCTATTTTCCATAGGAAATTCACAACATTCTATTTCCAATAACTTTGGCGCCGGTCGACGAATCTTCGCGAAATTTTCAAAACTTATGGCCCGCTCCGGTCCGCTCCTATCCTGAAAGTCTCGAGGTGATTCGTCAAGTGGGGCCGAGAAAAGGGGTGTCCCAAAACGTGTTTTCCCCATGCAATTTTCCATAGGAACCTTTAGTCGCAGCTACAGCCCGAACTGCTGAACGGAATTACACCAAATTTGGCAAAAGGTAGCCCTTGGTTCAGAGTCGTGCATTTTGGTTAAAGGTGTAAATCCGTTCAGTAGTTCCTGAGAAAATCAAAAGTAAAATCACATATATATCTGGGCGGAGCCTAACCACACATGTCATTGTGAGATCTGATTGGCTGTCAGCACTTCATCCTGGAATTGCTGGCAGCCATCTTGGGACCAATATACATGATAGTACCCCATTGAAATGCATTGTAGTGAATCAAAGATTTTGAGGGTTACCAAAAGGAGAACTATAAAGGGTGATAACAGACTTTAGTTACATTAGAATTCATTTGTTGATGGTACCATACTAATTTCAGGAATTGTGGTGTGTTCTAAGGTGATTTTACCTTGTGAAAAACCTTCTGCTGGGATATCATGAATCATGTTTGAGAGAAAACTATTTTCACATGCTTGTCCCATAGAGTTTTGGAAGGTGCTCCAGAAGCTAAAAGGAGAGCATATTTTCTGTAAATTCACATTATCTTTCTCAGTCATGTGAGAATGAAGTCTGACATTCTCAGTAAAACATGTACATCCAACAAGGGCAGAGACTGTCAGTTGATTCCTTTGTGTTCTACTGCAGCTTCCCAGAGTGTTCTAAAGAACAACTAGAGTGCTAACAGCCTTACTTATGACAAAATTATGGCACACCTGAAGCCATCTTGATTGAAATAAACTGGTAACTCTTAAAACATTTAATTTAAAAAGGAACAAAATGAGGGGGTTCATTTTGCCATAGAAATGGACAACATTCCCAGCACGACCCCCTACACTACACAAGCACCACTGCACTACCTTAAACCCTAAAACACTACCCCCAGCACGACCCCCTTCACTACCTAAACACAACGGCACTACCCTAAAACACTACCTCCAGCACGACCCCCTACACTACACAATCACCACTGCACTAACATAAACCCTAAAACACTACCCCCAGCATGACCCCCTACACTACCCAAACACCACTGCACTACCCTAAACTATAAAACACTACCCCCAGCACGACCCCCTACACTACCCAAACACCACTGCCATACCCTAAACCCTAAAACACTTACCCAGCATGAACCCCTACACTACCCAAACACCACTGCACCACCCTAAAACACTACCCCCAGCACTACACCCTACACTACACAAACACCACTGCACTACCCTAAAACACTACCCCAGCACTACCCCCTACACTACCCAAACACCACTGCACTAACATAAACCCTAAAACACTACCCCAGCACAACCCCCTACACTACACAAACACCACTGCACTACCCTAAACCCTAAACCTTCCCCCAGCACGACCCCCTACACTACCCAAACACCACTGCACTACCCTAAACAATAAAACACTACCCCCAGCATGACCCCCTACCCTACACAAACAGCACTGCACTACCCTAAAACACTACCCCAGCACGACCCCCTACACCACCCAAACACCACTGCACTACCCTAAATCCAAAAACACTACCCCCAGCATGACCCCCTACACTACCCAAACACCACTGCACGACCCTAAACCCTAAACCACGACCCCCTACACTACACAAACACCACTGCACTACCCTAAACCCTAAAACACTAGAACCCAGCACGACCCTCTACAGTACACCAACACCACTGCACTACCCTAAACCCTAAAACACTACCCCCTACACTACACAAACACCACTGCACTACCCTAAACCCTAAAACACTACCCCCAGCACGACCCCTACACTACACAAACACCACTGCACTACCGTAAACCCAAAACACTACCCCAGCACTACCCCCATACTACCCAAACACAACTGCACTACCCTAAAACACTACCCTCAGCATGACCCCTACACTACACAAACACCACTGAACTGCCCTAAACCCTAAAACACTACCCCCAGCACGACCCCTACACTACCCAAACACCACTGCACTACCCTAAACCCTAAAACACTACCCCCAGCACGACTCCCTACACTACACAAACACCACTGGACTACCCTAAACCCTAAAACACTACCCCCAGCATGACTCCCTACACTACCCAAACACCACTGCACTAAACCCTAAATCTACCCCCAGCATGACCTCCCACACTACACAAACACCACTGCACTACCCTAAACCCTAAAACGCTACCCCCAGCACGACCCCCTACACTACCCAAACACCACTGCACTACCCTAAAACCTAAAACACTAACCCCAGCATGACCCCCTACACTACCCAAACACCACTGCACTACCCTAAACCATAAAACACTACTCCCAGCACGACCCCCTACACTACCCAAACACCACTGCCATACCCTAAACCCTAAAACACTTAACCAGCATGAACCCCTACACTACCCAAACACCACTGCACCACCCTAAACCCTAAAACACTACCCCCAGCACTACACCCTACACTACACAAACACCACTGCACTACCCTAAACCCTAAAACACTACCCCAGCACTACCCCCTACACTACCCAAACACCACTGCACTAACATAAACCCTAAAACACTACCCCCAGCACAACCCACTACACAAACACCACTGCACTACCCTAAACCCTAAAACACTACCCCCAGCACGACTCCCTACACTACCCAAACACCACTGCACTACCCTAAACCCTAAATCTTCCCCCAGCACGACCCCCTACACTACCCAAACACCACTGCACTACCCTAAACAATAAAACACGACCCCAGCATGACCCCCTACACTACACAAACACCACTGCACTACCCTAAACCACTACCCCAGCACGACCCCCTACACTACCCAAACACCACTGCACGACCCTAAGCCCTAAAACACAACCCCCTATACTACACAAACACCACTGCACTACCCCAAACCCTAAAACACAACTCCTATACTACACAAACACCACTGCACTACCCTAAACCCTAAAACACTACCCCCTACACTACACAAACACCACTGCACTACCCTAAACCACTACCCCAGCATGACCCCCTACACTACCCAAACACCACTGCACGACCCTAAACCCTAAACCACGACCCCCTACACTACACAAACACCACTGCACTACCCTAAACCCTAAAACACTAGAACCCAGCACGACCCTCTACAGTACACCAACACCACTGCACTACCCTAAACCCTAAAACACTACCCCCTACACAACACAAACACCACTGCACTACCCTAAACCCTAAAACACTACCCCCAGCACGACCCCCTACACTACACAAACACCACTGCACTACCGTAAACCCAAAACACTACCCCAGCACTACCCCCATACTACCCAAACACAACTGCACTACCCTAAAACACTACCCTCAGCATGACCCCCTACACTACACAAACACCACTGAACTGCCCTAAACCCTAAAACACTACCCCCAGCACGACCCCCTACACTACCCAAACACCACTGCACTACCCTAAACCCTAAAACACTACCCCCAGCACGACTCCCTACACTACACAAACACCACTGGACTACCCTAAACCCTAAAACACTACCCCCAGCATGACTCCCTACACTACCCAAACACCACTGCACTAAACCCTAAATCTACCCCCAGCATGACCTCCCACACTACACAAACACCACTGCACTACCCTAAACCCTAAAACGCTACCCCCAGCACGACCCCCTACACTACCCAAACACCACTGCACTACCCTAAAACCTAAAACACTAACCCCAGCATGACCCCCTAGACTACCCAAACACCACTGCACTACCCTAAACCATAAAACACTACTCCCAGCACGACCCCCTACACTACCCAAACACCACTGCCATACCCTAAACCCTAAAACACTTAACCAGCATGAACCCCTACACTACCCAAACACCACTGCACCACCCTAAACCCTAAAACACTACCCCCAGCACTACACCCTACACTACACAAACACCACTGCACTACCCTAAAACACTACCCCAGCACTACCCCCTACACTACCCAAACACCACTGCACTAACATAAACCCTAAAACACTACCCCCAGCACAACCCACTACACAAACACCACTGCACTACCCTAAACCCTAAAACACTACCCCCAGCACGACTCCCTACACTACCCAAACACCACTGCACTACCCTAAACCCTAAATCTTCCCCCAGCACGACCCCCTACACTACCCAAACACCACTGCACTACCCTAAACAATAAAACACGACCCCAGCATGACCCCTACACTACACAAACACCACTGCACTACCCTAAACCACTACCCCAGCACGACCCCCTACACTACCCAAACACCACTGCACGACCCTAAACCCTAAAACACAACCCCTACACTACACAAACACCACTGCACTACCCTAAACCCTAAAACACTACCCCTACACTACACAAACACCACTGCACTACGCTAAACCCTAAAACACTACCCCAGCACGACCCCCTACACAAACACCACTGCACTACCGTAAACCCAAAACACTACCCCAGCACTACCCCCATACTACCCAAACACCACTGCACTACCCTAAACCCTAAAACACTACCCCCAGCATCACCCCCTACACTACACAAACACCACTGCACTACCCTAAACCCTAAAACACTACCCCCAGCACGTCCCCTACACTACCCAAACACCAGTGGACTACCCTAAACCCTAAAACACTACCCCCAGCACGACTCCCAACACTACCCAAACACCACTGCACTAAACCCTAAATCTACCCCCAGCATGACCTCCCACACTACACAAACACCACTGCACTACCATAACCCCTAAAACGCTACCCCCAGCACGACCCCTACACTACCCAAACACCACTGCACTACCCTATACCCTAAAACACGACTCCCTACACTACACAAACACGACTGCACTACCCTAAACCCTAAAACACTACCCACAGCATGACCCCCTACACTACACAAACACCACTGCACTACCCTAAAACACTACCCCCTACAGTACACAAACACCACTGCACTACCCTAAACCCTAAAACACTACCCCCAGCATGACCCCCTACACTACACAAACACCACTGCACTACCCTAAACCCCCTACACTATACAAACACCACTGCACTACTCTAAACCCTAAAACACTACCCCCAGCACGACCCCCTCACAACACAAACACCACTGCACTACCCTAAACCCTAAATCTACCCCAGCACGACCCCCTACACTACCCAAACACCACTGCCATACCCTAAACCCTAAAACACTACCCCCAGCATGAACCCCTATACTACCCAAACACCACTGCACAACCCTAAACCCTAAAACACTACCCCCAGCACTAACCCCTACACTACACATACACCACTGCACTACCCTAAACCCTAAAACACTACCCCAGCACTACCCCCTACACTACACAAACACCACTGCACTACCCTAAACCCTAAAACACTACCCCCAGCACGACTCCCTACACTACCCAAACACCACTGCACTACCCTAAACCCTAAATCTACCCCCAGCACGACCCCCTACACTACCCAAACACCACTGCACTACCCTAAACCATAAAACACTACCCCCAGCATGACCCCCTACACAAACACCACTGCACTACCCTAAACCCTAATACACTACAACCAGCATGACCCCCTACACTACTCAAACACCACTGCACTACCCTAAACCATAAAACACTACCCCCAGCATGACCCCCTACACAAACACCACTGCTCTACCCTGAACCCTAAAACACTACCCCAGCACTACCCCCTACACTACCCAAACACCACTGCACTAACATAAACCCTAAAACACTACCCCAGCACAACCCCTCCACTACACAAACACCACTGCACTACCCTAAACCCTAAAACACTACCCCCAGCACGACTCCCTACACTACCCAAACACCACTGCACTACCCTAAACCCTAAATCTACCCCCAGCACGACCCCCTACACTACCCAAACACCACTGCACTACCCTAAACCATAAAACACTACCCCCAGCATGACCCCCTACACAAACACCACTGCACTACCCTAAACCCTAATACACTACAACCAGCATGACCCCCTACACTACTCAAACACCACTGCTCTACCCTAAACCCTAAAACACTACCCCAGCACGACCCCCTACACTACCCATACACCACTGCACTGCCCTAAACCCTAAAACACTACCCCCAGCACGACCCCCTACACTACTGCACTACCCTAAAGCACTAGCCCCAGCACGACCCCCTACTCTACCCAAACACCACTGCACTACCCTAAACCCTAAAACACTACCCCCAGCACGATCCCCTACACCACCCAAACACCACTGCACTACCCTAAACCCTAGAAAAGAAACCCCCACCCCATGCCCAATCCCCCTTACCTCTCACTCCTCGTGGTTCCTCTCTCCTTGTGGTTCCTGCTTCACGTCATCTCTGAGGGGCGGTGCACGTCGTTGTGAGGAAACGGAACAGCCTCTGTTTCCTTACAACGACATGGATCATCTACATGTTTTTAGAACGCATGGTCATTTACCATACATACCTTTACAACAAAATTCGTTGTAAAGGCATGCGTGGTAAATGACCATGCGTTCTAAAAATGCATAGTAATGACTTTAGTGATGTACAACGCATGCGTGGTAATGCATGCGTTGTAATGGTATCGCGAAGTAAAAAGTCGTTATAACGGCTGCTTACCGATCGAAGCTGGCCCCTGTTCTTCAGTGAGACGTTTATTTGATTAATTAGGAGGAAGGAATGTGTTTTTTTTACCGAAAAGTGCATTCCCGGCTGTTGTATTGTGAAAGTGTCCGCGTGGCCTGGTTTCACTTCCGGTGAGAGAGTGAAAAAGTCTGTTTGGATCTAAAGGAGTTCTGTTGTTGGACAGGGCCGGCGCGAAACGTCATCAGAAAACATAGCTAATGGAAAGCGTCCTCCCTGAAGTGTGGAGCAGTGCCATGAGAGGTCAACGAGTGTGCGTCCCACCGCAGTATGACCGTACCGCGTGACCCATGTGCCGCCTCCAGGGTACGGGAGGCAGAAGCGGCATCGCAGGTCCTCTTGAAGACCGTTGTAGCACTAATTCTACATTTTGGTACTAGGGCATTTTAACTTCGTTGTTCCTGCCAGATACAAAGAGAAGATCCTGTGTTATTCAGTGCCCTTGTTACCTTTCTTGTGGGTTGTGGTGCTTGTCACTTCGCTGCCCCGCCGGTGCACACGACTGGGCACCCCACCTTGTGTGCCACCTGCAGGGCCTCTGCCCTCTGATCACTGGTTTTGGTTTCTGGAGTGGCAACATAAACAGTTGCTCCCAAAGGACTAGCCTGAACACTTAGGTGAATATCCCCTGCACCAGCATTCCATGGAAATTCTTTCCTAGCTCTCCCACGTCAACGAGGACGTCATAATGGCACGGCTCCGCTGGCGACACCGTATGACGTCATCGGAGCCATAAGAGGACCTCGTCGGCGTGCTGACGTCAGTTCCACCCATTTTTCCGTGCCACCGAGGCAAACAGGCGGACCGAGACATTTTCACATGTATACATAGTATAATAAATATATATATATTCACTGAAAAAACCATAGGTTTCAGGCACTTTATAGTTAGAAATTAGCATTTAAAAACCTTAGAAATTCACTGAAAAAACCATAGGTTTCAGGCACGTTATAGTTAGAAATTAGCATTTAAAAACCTTAGAAATTCACTGAAAAAACCATAGGTTTCAGGGGCGTTATTGTTAGTTGGACATTTCACTCGTACAAAACCATAGAAATTCCCTGTTATAGTTAGTTCAGCTAACTATAACTCGCGCGCCCGCAATTCACTGCTGATGACGTCACATATTACATCACTCATGACATGGTCAGTGACATCACTCATGACATCACTGATGACATCTCAAATGACATCACTGATGACATCATCCTTGTGATAGAGTGGCAGACCTCCTCTCACCCTAATATAACCTTTGATACACACACTCAAAAATACAAACTGACATTTTCAAAACAATGGACATACCAATACCAGTTACAACACACCTATTCAGTAATTCCAAGATCTACACACACATCCACTCATTCACCAACAGTCCCTATACAGTCACCCATACATGTACTCACTCATCATATGTACTCATACACCTATACATCCTGTTACACACCGCCACTCATACTTAGTTACTCACACACATAGTCACACATGCAAACAAAGTATCAAACATCCATTTACTTGCATATACAGTTATACACACACTACCACACTTACTTCTACAGAAACTTACACATACTTACTCTCTTAAACAATCACTTATAGAAACACCTACTTATTTGTACAGGAACTCTTCCAATCTCTCACTCTCACATATACTCACTTATATACACCAATACTCACATATACTAGTTTAAAACATATGTAGTTACTCATAAAGACACTATTGAGACAGTCATTCACTCACTAACACACCCATACACACACTCATCCACCTATACAGTCCTGCACACATGCTGTCTTCAACACATACAAACAGTGAGTCACTCATTCATGCATCTATGCACTAAGTGACTAATATTGCCTTTGCAAAACTGTATGTAGCATAAAAATAACAAACAATAATGGTGTTATCACCTGAGAATTTTAGAACAAAAACTACCCACATATAGTTCCCCTTTAAAGATTAAATAAGGGAACATCAATTTAGACTACTCATCCGTTCATAATTTCATCAGACAGGATGAGCAGTAACATGGCATATTTTTATTCTTTTTATGAATCTTAACAATTTTAAAACAGTATTACTAAATAGTCAATTAAACGTCTCATGGCCGTTCCTAGACAACTTAGACAGGCTCGAGAGAGAGTGAGAAAAAGAGAGAGAGAGAGAGCATATAAATCAAGAAAAATGACAATGTATTACTTTATTGTAGTTACCCTTAATTTGCCCAGGAGCTAATCTCCCTAATCTCTTCCCCTCATTCGACAGCAGGTAACCTGAAACAGGTGACCTTCTGTCGACACTATCTACCCCTATTTTTGGCAGCTGGGCACAAACAAACTTGTAGGAGGTAAATAGCACATTTAGCTAACTAGAAAACATTAATAACCAACTACCAATTCCTTTAGCAATTGTACTAGTGTAACATGAGGGCGCATGAATGCAAACTGAATTTCATAGCCTTTTAATCTGGCCCTAGCTCCAGGAAGGCTTAATCAAGGCCATAACTTTAGTGAAACAACTAAGTAAATTCTTCTATTTCTTAAATGTGGTTAAATTACTAATGGCGATATCCCTAATATTATTAACAAGAATTGAGAATTCATTTTCACCCTAATTTCCCTAGGCACATTATAGCCTCAGACATCATTAGAGCAAAATTTACATTTACCTGTAGTGTTTTACCCTACAATGTTAGAATCAGGATATTTAATTAATACAAAAAAAATCAGTTTATTAAACATTACAAGCTTTCATAGTGTAATGTAGAAATCACATACTGTCACAGTGGCTCCATGCGTGGAAATTTTTACATGCAGTAAGGCTGGTCAGTTCTAAATACAGAACTTGGCCTCTGACCTTTAAACCTGCTGTCCCCTGTCTTTCCAATTCAAAGTAACTCTGGAGAAGCACAGCTAAAAAGCAGTCCTATTCCGTGCCTGTGAGCTAATAATTTTAAAGGTAAGATGCACTGTTTGCTGTCTTATTTTATACTAATTTTTATTCGTGTGCAGTGTGTGATGTGCTTTCTAGCAGTTTAGAGGCCAGCTACTTGTTCTGCAATTGCATGTGTGCACTGCTGAAAACTAAGATCAGTTTGAAAACAGCCCTGGGTGCCAGGACTGCTTTTAAAAAGTAAATTGTGGCCAAACTCGACTTTGGTGGTAGGGGCACTTAAAAATGAATAACCTACAGTGTTTTAGCATATTAGGGACCCCCAGGGTCTCCCTAGATATCCCAGAGGTGGGAGGTCAGAAATGTATAAGGTACACCCTTATAAAATAAGGTTTTATATGCCTGGATAAAGTGAAATTTCACATTTCACTCCCCACATTGTGGTAAAGTGCTGCTCAAATTCAACTTTGATGCTAGGAGCTTATATATTTGTCATAGTAGGATTATTAGACATTGAAAAATGCAAAAACGATTTTAGTGCAATTATTTTTAATAAAAATGTTTTTTTCATAGTCAATTTTTTTTTTTTAATAATGATCACTAACCCTTTTGATGTTTCCACATATGAAAAGCAAGCCTCATTCCTTTCCTTTTGCCTTTAAATGCATGTATTTATAGCACTAAGCACAGAAGCTGTACTGAAACATAAAATACTTTGTTGCACTTTTTAAAGGGCAGTAATTATTTACCATCAGAACCACAGATATGCTTATTTAGAAAAGCAACAAGAAAGAAAATCCCTGCTTTTAATCCTTTCTATTTTATCCAAAATAATGAAGCTGTATTTGTAACTTTTAAAATCAGTAGTCTTTAACGCACGTGTTGGATCTGTAGCTTGTGGCCGGCATAGCCATGTGTTGTTTACTCAGCTGTGTTTTTAGGACCAGCAAGCCTCAATTTCCACGCCTTTTTCTGGAGAAAACCCTTTGCTGTATTGTAATGTCCTGAAAAAGTTTGATCTCCGTCTGTTTTGACAGACAGCTTCCTTCGGTACAGACAGCTTTGAACAGCTGTTTCTTAAAGCTCTTTTTCGGGTGCTGGAAATTTGAGCACAGTGCAGCCTATTTAAAACACAGGCATTCCAAGCCGGCACAAATCTATTGTCTTGTAATGTGAAAAAAGGGCGCGTTTATTTCAGCAGCAACCAATTTACTCAGATGATGTGAATGCCTTTTAATATTAATGCCTAAAGGATAATGCTGTAACATTTTATATTCAGTCTTAGTTATGCAAAACACACAAATTCGTTTTTTTTTCTTTCTATGAGGCCTATTTTTTTCCTATTGAGTGTTAATTCTAATTTCTCTTGTGGCAATATTCACACATCTATACTTTGTTACTGTTTTACTTCTAATGGTAGCGTGCAGCTATTTAGCATATGTTACATAATTCATTCCTTGAATTTCTAAAATGTAGTTCTTTCAATGACATTTGCATAACAGAATGACGACAAAAAACCAAATTGAGCTCATTCCAGACATTTTCAAGAAGGGGAGCCACACACTTAGAACACACAACACTGCTTGCTAAGGCAAGCCATTCTCACACAAAAAACATATTCACTACTTAGTGAAACAAGTACTTTCAAGCATCACCACCGGTGTCAATCCACAACCACATGGACACTCAAAAAAAAAAACAATTAACCCACAAATTAACACTTAGGACAAAAGCAAGAGACAGCTCACAGACTGTACTTAAACCAAACCATTTGTAAATACCAATTGTAGAGTCATATTTACAAACGAAAGGACTCTAAAAAAAGGTACAGAGATTACACCAAGACAAATAGACAGCCAAAAGACTGCCATGTTAAAAAAAAACAGACTCGCGCCTCAGGCCTTTTCCAATAATACACCAAATTACCAGTTGGGCGCAAATCAGGATCCTTCTTTATATATATATTTTTGATCCATGGTGTACTAGTCATCATGGAAGAAATACCATTTTTAATATACCTAAACCCATTTAGGTATCCCCTCTTAGGGAGTCAGCTGAGTACTTTCTAAATCCATATTGGTACCTCCAAGACAGCAACACTTTCTACGAAGTGTGCTAGGAGCAGGCATGCCAAAAATATTATAGCATATATAATATTATACTCCAAGTGACACTTAACACAATTTGTGCCGTTCAAGTTTTCAAAGTTAGAGAAAAATCTCCTCATTACCTGCCTTCATTTGCTGCAGCAAACAAACAAACAAACCAAAATCTTGGCCAAGCTAATCTAAACAAAAGTGTTGCTACAGCAACCTTACCAAACCAAAGTCTCCAACCTCCACCTGCCAAGTTCTGAGTGACCTAACGGTCATTTGAAAATACTCACACCAAAGAAGATCTCAGTCGGGAGCGGCCAACACCTGGAGGGTCAGATCGGGAAAACCAGAAAATACGTTGGTCTGCAAAGACAAAGGGTCTTCCTCATGCAGGGTACCTCCTCAGTAGATTCCTGTCTTCCGTCAAGACCACTCCCTTGGATAGGCGCTTCTCCGATGAGGTCCACGTTCGGGCGCCAATTTGTAGAAAAAAAACCTTTTCAGGGGTTCACTGATGCACCTGGTCCTTAAACCAACAAAGAAGAGATTGGCACAGAACCTGGAATATCAAAATAACAACTTTATTAACCTCACATAAGGGAGACTGTGTCAATACAGTACCCGCAGGCCACTGTAGGAGACAGTCTAAGGAGTACAAACACTCTGGGTCTTTTATGCCCAGTTTATAGCTGAGTTAGCATGTAGACTCAAAAGAGGCGGTACAAGTGTGCACATGAATAGCTAGTTACATAGAAGGATACATAAGAATTGCTTAGTCAACAGAGTGGGAGGGTTTACAATATTGCTAATATTAGTTAAAATAGCCTGACAGTTACTCTAAGAGCAGGTGCATTCTAGCAGCTAGACCTTTCTGAGCATGTGCAAGGCTCTGGCTCAGTACTGAAGGAGTTAATTATAGTTCCTGACTCAAGTGAAATACAAGAGCAGGCAACAGTGAAGAGGGAGAAAGCACATGGCGAGCACATGGCTAACTAAAATGGCTGCCACAAACAAAATGGCTTCAGCTGATGCTAACAACCATTGCAGCTAGTTTTCCACAAACCCAGATGACAGAGCGTGTATATCTGCATCTACCCAATTGTGTTATGATTTATCATTTATGTGTATGCCAGACATCTGGCTGGATAGGCTGTTATTACTGATTGCTGATGTATATATGCGCACTACAGTCCCTCTTTCACATCACTTTCCACAAATCCCTCCTATGCACTTGTCACTTCACCCTGTGTGCACCTGCCTTTTAATAATTTAAATGTGTAATACATTGTACCGTATAATTTGATTTATCTCAATAATGTGATGTAATAAAATCACAATCAATGGTGCAATGAGTTAATGGTGGTGTGTGACTTTGATTGAACACACGGATCATTTGTTGTGTTTGTTATTTATTGTGACTGTTTTCCACTGTGACCTTACCTTTTGTACTACTGTAATTCAGTGTTCAGCAAGAGGCCAATGAATGTTTATATTCAAAAGACCCCTAGCGATGTAGGGAGAAGGAGGCAAGGTAGTGTTATGAGAGGCTCCAAAATGGCGGCAGGCAGAAAAGGTCAGCGGTCTAGTGTATCTCCCTGTCCCCAGGTGCACCCATCGGAATGTACCAGAACGTTGCCTCTGGAATCTCGCACTTCACCTGAGATTCCAGAGGATTAGGCAGCATATCTCGGAGCGGCGCGAAATCTAGTCAGGGTTAGAGGCGTCGTGGCAGCGTCGTTTCACAGTTTGTTTTCGTCGAGTAATTTTCCGGTGCTACAAATCCTGGAGAGGTCTTCAGCTGAAAAAACGTAAGACTGTTCCATTTATTTTATTTTTCGAGTTGAGCCTGGCAAGTTGGTGAGCGCGCATTGTGGGAGAAGCGGAATGCGCTGAAGGGAAACTTGCGAGAATACATTGTGACACAGGTGCGAGTAATGACACGTTTCTGTTAAATACGCTTGTTATTTCTGCGCTAGTGTTTTGAAGTGTTTGAACAGAAATATTGCAGAGTGGTACATTGTGACTCAACAGTGTATTCACTAGAGAGCTGTATCAAAGCATTATTGTTGTGAATTTGATTTTCTTGTTAGAGCTTAGTGAAAGAAGGGTCATTTCACATTGCAGTTATTGTGAGTTTTACAGTAAAGTGTTTTCGGTCAACAGACAGTATTAAAAGTGTAAGGTTCATGTTCTCCCGAATACTTACCTGAAGTGTAGTTCAATCCTAATATTGAGCAGCAGCACGAAATTCATTAGTTCTGAAAGAAAAGACATACCAACATTAGAAGAGAAGAATCCAATAAGATATAGAGGTTAACACACAGACTACACAAAGGTTAAAAAGAGGTGAGAATAGGAACAAGAAAGATAAAAAGATTCAAACATAATTAGACCAACAGAGTTTTAAATATTGAAATCTTCTATTGCAGAGAAATAGATAACACAGAAGTTTAATTGGAAAAGTACATCTCCTTAAGAAGAGAAGCTGAGGCCAAGTGAAAGCAAAGTAGGTAGTAGATATAGATATATAAGTATTGATTAGGAAGAGATTAAGAATAGAAAAGAAGGAGTAATGTATTTTTAACACGTGTTACAGTACCGCCAAGTGAGACAAAAGAAGATTGAGAGAGCAGGACGTGAGTCCGAAGAAGGAGGAAACCTGGTGAAGACTTGGCAGTCTCTTCTCTGTCCCAAACCCCTTTCCCCTGAGGGTTTCTTGTCGTGCAAGTATAAATCTTGGCGGCGGAAAGGTCTTGGAGGGGCATTGGGACCTGACGTCACTCTACTCCCATGCAAGTGGGCCAAAAGGCTTTCTGACACTTGCCTCTTTGTGCACCTCTCCTACCTCTTTCTGCACTCCTCTTGCTTCTTTCTGCACCCCTCTTGCCTCTTTCTGCAACCCTCGTTTTTCTTTATGCACCTCTCGTTTTTCTTTATGCACCTCTCTTGCCTCTTTCTGCACCCCTGTTCCCTCTTTCTGCACCCACCTTTCCTGCCTCTTTGTGCATCTCTTCTACCTTTTTCTGTACCGCTCTCGCTTCTTTCTGCACCTCTGTTGGTTCATTCTGCACTGCTCTTGCTTCTTTCTGCACCCCTCTTGCCTCTTTCTGCACCCCTCTTGCCTCTTTCTGCACCCCTCTTTTTTCTTTCTGCACCTCTCTTGCCTCTTTCTGTACCTCTCTTGCCTCTTTGTGCACTCCTCTTGCCTCTTTCTGCACCTCTGTTGGTTCATTCTGCACTGCTCTTGCTTCTTTCTGCACCCCTCTTGCCTCTTTGTGCACCCCTCTTTTTTCTTTCTGCACCCCTGTTCCCTCTTTCTGTACCTTTCCTGCCTGTTTCTGCACCTCTCTTGCTTCTTTCTGTACCTCTGTTGGTTCTTTCTGCACTTCTCTTGCTCTTTCTGCACCCTTCACGCCTCTATCAGCACCTCTTTTGCTTCTTTCTGCACTTCTCTTCCTTCTTTCTGCACCCCTCCTGCCTCTTTCTGTACCTCTCTTGCCTCTTTGTGCACCACTCCTATCTTTT
Organism: Calotriton arnoldi; assembly: GCA_963921515.1. Lineage (NCBI taxonomy): Eukaryota > Metazoa > Chordata > Amphibia > Caudata > Salamandridae > Calotriton > Calotriton arnoldi. The sequence continues at coordinate 256,556 of CAWUFW010006125.1, read as the reverse complement.
TCTGCACCCCTCTTGCCTCTTGTTGCACCTCTGTTGGTTCTTTCTGCACTGCTTTTGCTTCTTTCGGCACCTCACTTGCCTCTTTTTGCACTTCTCTTGCTTCTTTCTACACCTCTGTTGCTTCTTTCTGCACATCTCTTCCTTCTTTCTGCACCCCTCCTGCCTCTTTCTGTACCTCTCTTGCCTCTTTGTGCACCGCTCCTATCTTTTTCTGCACCCCTCTTGCGTCTTTATGCTCCTCTGTTGCCTCTTTCTACACCGCACTTGCTTCTTTATGCACCCCTCTTGCCTCTTTCTGCAACCCTCGTTTTTCTTTCTGCACCTCTCTTGCCTCTTTCTGCACCCCTGTTCCCTCTTTCTGCACCCACCTTTCCTGCCTCTTTGTGCACCTCTTCTACCTTTTTCTGTACCGCTCTTGCTTCTTTTTGCACCTCTGTTGGTTCTTTCTGCACCTCTGTTGGTTCTTTCTGCACTGCTCTTGCTTCTTTCTGCACCTCACTTGCCTCTTTCTCCACCTCTGTTGCTTCTTTCAGCAATTCTTTTGCCTCTTTCTGCAGTTCTCTTCCTTCTTTCTGCACCCCTCCTGCCTCTTTCTGTACCTCTCTTGCCTCTTTGTGCACCTCTCCTACCCTTTTCTGTACCCCTCTTGCCTCTTTTTGCACCTCTGTTGGTTCTTTCTGCACTGCTCTTCTTTCTGCACCTCACTTGCCTCTTTCTGCAGTTCTCTGGCTTCTTTCTACACCTCTGTTGCTTCTTTCAGCAATTCTCTTGCCTCTTTCTGCAGTTCTCTTCCTTCTTTCTGCACCCCTCCTGCCTCTTTCTGTACCTCTCTTGCCTCTTTGTGCTCCTCTCCTACCTTTTTCTGCACCCCTCTTGCCTCTTTTTGCACTTCTGTTGGTTCTTTCTGCACTGGTCTTGCTTCTTTCTGCACCTCACTTGCCTCTTTCTGCAGTTCTCTTGCTTCTTTCTGCACTGCTCTTGCTTCTTTCTGCACTTCACTTGCCTCGTTCTGCAGTTCTCTTGCTTCTTTCTACACCTGTTGCTTCTTTCAGCAATTCTCTTGCCTCTTTCTGCACTTCTCTTCCTTCTTTCTGCACCCATCCTGCCTCTTTCTGTACCTCTCTTGCCTCTTTGTGACCTCTCCTGCCTCTTTGTGCACCTCTCCTACCGCTTTGTGCACTCCTCTTGCCTCTTTCTGCACCTCTGTTGGTTCATTCTGCACTGCTCTTGCTTCTTTCTGCACCCCTCTTGCCTCTTTGTGCACCCCTCTTTTTTCTTTCTGCACCCCTGTTCCCTCTTTCTGTACCTCTCCTGCCTGTTTCTGCACCTCTCTTGCTTCTTTCTGTACCTCTGTTGGTTCTTTCTGCACTTCTCTTGCTCTTTCTGCACCCTTCGCGCCTCTATCAGCACCTCTTTTGCTTCTTTCTGCACTTCTCTTCCTTCTTTCTGCACCTCTCCTGCCTCTTTCTGTACCTCTCTTGCCTCTTTGTGCACCGCTCCTATCTTTTTCTGCACCCCTCTTGCCTCTTGTTGCACCTCTGTTGGTTCTTTCTGCACTGCTTTTGCTTCTTTCTGCACCTCACTTGCCTCTTTTTGCACTTCTTTTGCTTCTTTCTACACCTCTGTTGCTTCTTTCAGCAATTCTCTTGCCTCTTTCTGTACTTCTCTTCCTTCTTTCTGCACCCCTCCTGCCTCTTTGTGCACCTCTGTTGCCTCTTTGTGCACCTCTCTTGCCTCTTTCTGCACTTCACTTTCTTCTTTCTGCACCTCTCTTGCCTGTTTTGGCACCTCTGTTGCTTCTTTCTGCACTTCTCTTGCCTCTTTCTGCACCTCTGACTTAGAGGTAGTTTTAATCCCCCTGCCCTATTATGTACTAGGGCCTTACAGGGGAGGTCATGCCAATCACAGGGGTACCCAAACCCATAGTGTACCCTAGTGTATGTAGGTGTTTTCACTGTATTTCAGCATAGCTCTGGCTCCGGGCCTGGTTAGTCAGAGTGAGTTACCACCAGTTCCAGTCAGCAAAAAGTTGGGGCACAGGATGACTTTGCAACAAGGCCTCTTTCTGCACCTCTGTTGGTTCTTTCTGCATATCTCTTGCTTCTTTCTGCACCTTTCTTCCTCTTTCTGGACTTCTGTTGCCTCTTTCTGCATTTCTCTTGCTTCTTTCTGCGCCTTTCTTCCTCTTTCTGCACATGTCCTACCTCTGTAGGCATACTTAGAAATAAGCATTTAAAAAACCGTAGAAATTCACTGAAAAAACCCTAGGTTTTAGGGACGTTATAGTTAGAAATTAGCATTTAAAAAACCGTAGAAATTCACTGAAAAAACCATAGGTTTCAGGGACGTTATAGTTAGAAATTAGCATTTAAAAAACCTTAGAAATTCACTGTAAAAAACACAGGTTTCAGGGACGTTATAGTTAGTTGGACATTTCACTCGTACAAAACCAGAAAATTCAGCCGTTATAGTTAGTTGAGCTAACTATAACTCGCGCCCCCGCAATGCACTGCTGATGACATCACATATTACATCATTCATGACATGGGTACTCAAAAACTTTCTCTCGGGGGCCAAATTTACAGTGTGGTTTGTGGCCGAGGGCCGCACCGGTGGGGGCGGGGTCAGTGGGGGAGGGGGGCGGGGCTAGAGCAAAAAAAAAAACTATGACCATGAGGTTGAACACAGGCCCCTGCAGCGGACGCCTTCGTCCACTGAGCCACCAGACCCCGGCATACACACATCTCTCTCTATCTATCTATCTATCTCTCTCTCTCCCTCCCTCTATCTCTCCCTCCCTCTCTGTCTGTCTCTGTCTCCCTCTGTCTGTCTCTGTCTCCCTCTGTCTGTCTCTGTCTCCCTCTGTCTGTCTCCCTCCCTCTGTCTCCCTCCCTCTGTCTCCCTCCCTCTGTCTGTCTCCCTCTGTCTGTCTCCCTCTGTCTGTCTCCCTCTGTCTGTCTCCCCCCGATTCCCTCCCTCTGTCTCCCTCCCTCTCCCTCTGTCTGTCTCCCTCTCTCTGTCTCCCTCTGTCTCCGTCTGTCTGTCTCCCTCTCTCCCTCCCTCTCTCTCTCTGTCTCCCTCTCGCTCTCTCTCTCGCTCTGTCTGTCCCTGTCTCCCTCTGTCTCCCTCCCTCTGTCTCCCTCTCCCTCCCTCTGTCTCCCTCTCCCTCTGTCTCCCTCTCTCTCTGTCTCCCTCTCTCTCTGTCTCCCTCTCCCTCTGTCTCCCTCCCTGTCTCCCTCTCTCTCTGTCTCCCTCGGTCTCCCTCCCTGTCTCCCTCTCTCTCTGTCTCCCTCTCCCTCTGTCTCCCTCCCTCTGTCTGTCTCCCTCTCTCTGTCTCCCTCTGTCTCCGTCTGTCTGTCTCCCTCTCTCCCTCCCTCTCTCTCTCTGTCTCCCTCTCGCTCTGTCTCTCGCTCTGTCTGTCCCTGTCTCCCTCTGTCTCCCTCCCTCTGTCTCCCTCTCCCTCCCTCTGTCTCCCTCTCCCTCTGTCTCCCTCTCTCTCTGTCTCCCTCTCTCTCTGTCTCCCTCTCCCTCTGTCTCCCTCCCTGTCTCCCTCTCTCTCTGTCTCCCTCGGTCTCCCTCCCTGTCTCCCTCTCTCTCTGTCTCCCTCTCTCTCTCCCTCTCTCTCTCCCTCTCTCTCTCTCTGTCTCCCTCTCGCTCTGTCTCTCGCTCTGTCTGTCCCTGTCTCCCTCTGTCTCCCTCCCTCTGTCTCCCTCTGCCTCCCTCTGTCTCCCCCTCTCTGTCTCCCCCTCTCTGTCTCCCCCTCTCTGTCTCCCCGTCTCTGTCTCCCCGTCTCTGTCTCCCCCTCTCTGTCTCCCCCTCTCTCCCTCCCTCTCTCTGTCTCCCTCTCTCTGTCTCCCTCTCTCACCTCACCCTCTCTCACCTCACCCCTCGTTTGTGTCAGCCCGGGCTGAGACAGCTTCCCGGGAACACACACAGCCGCACCCGAGTACTTCACAGGTCTTTAAATGACCATTCATTTGTTAATGAGGCTTTGTTGTATTTCACCTCTTCTTAGCGCCCCTGCATCTCCACTCAGTCAGAGTGGAGATGCAGGGGCGCTAAGAAGAGGTGAAATACAACAAAGCCTCATTAACAAGTGAATGGTCATTCAAAGAATCGCCCGGCCCGCATAGAGCAGAGTCTCTCAGAGTCGCACTGCTGCAACCGCAGTATTTGCTGACACTTTAAAAAAACAAAAACAAACACAGGTACGATGTCTGCAAGGTCCGCGGGCCGCCAAGGAAGGCTTGCCGGGCCACTGGCGGCCCGCGGGCCGTACTATGAGTACCCGTGATTCATGACATGGTCAGTGACATCACTGATGACATCTCAAATGACATCACTGATGACATCATCCACGTGATAATCTGATGCACCTCCTCATACCCTAATATAACTTTTGATACACCCACTCTAAAATACAGACTACCATTTTCGAAACCATAGACACACCAATACCAGTTACTACATGCCCACTCACTGATTCCTAGGTCTACACACACATCCACTCATTCACCCATACAGTCACTCATACATGCAGTCACTCATCAATACAGCATTATCATATGCACTCATACACCTATATAGACACTCACACACCGCCACTCATCCATGGAGTTACTCACACACCTAGTCAGTCATACAAAGAATCAATCACACTCCCATTTACTCACCTATACAGTTATACACACACCACCTCACTTATTCATACAGATACTAACACATACTTACTCTCTTGTACAATCACTGATACAAGCACACACTCATCCGTACAGCCACTCTCACAATCACTCACTCTCACATAGTCATTTATATACTCCAACACATTCCATATTCTGCCTTTCACATATGTAGTTACTCACACATGTACCACTGAGACATCCATTCACTCACCAACACACCCATACACACACACTCACCCACCCATACAGCCCCTCACAGACGCACTCTTGAACCCATACACCCAGTGAATCACCCACTCACACATCTATGCACAGTCACACACCCCCCACCCACCCAGACACTCAGGCACCCATACAGATGCTCAGACAACCAATCATTAACCCATATAGACACTCATGTAGCTACTCACCAACCCATGCAGCCCCTTACACACCAACTGACAGACTGATAGAGACATTCACACAGTTTAGTCACTAACCCATGCATTCAGTAAGACATGTTTAATCACTCACTTATACAGTCAGTCACGCACCTACTAAATCATCCATTCAGACACTTATACACCCACTCATTCTTCAATACACCTTGGCATATATATATATAAAACATATTTAAACTTTACAGAAACACACCGTCACTGGATGATGTCATCAGTGATGTCATTTGAGATGTCATCAGTGATGTCACTGACCATGTCATGAATGATGTAATATGTGACGTCATCAGCAGTGCATTGCGGGGGCGCGAGTTATAGTTAGCTCAACTAACTATAACGGCCAAATTTCTCTGGTTTTGTATGAGTGAAATGTCCAACTAACTATAACGTCCCTGAAACCTGTGGTTTTTTCAGTGAATATATATATATATATATATATATATATATATATATATATATATATATATATATATATATATATATATCCTCTCAATATATACGTCGGATTTGTAGTACAGATTCCGATTGTTTTAAGGCCCAACGAGAAAGCAGGGACAGATTTAGAGCAAGAGGTTACTCAGAAGCGGTACTCAACAATGCCATTGACAAAACCAGTAAAATTGATAGGTCAGTGGCATTAGAAAATAAAATAGCTTCAGAGGTGTCTAACAGTGAGCAATTTGAGCAACCAACCCGCCTAAATCTAACTTTCAATGAGCAACACAAAACCCTGCGTAAAATAATAAATATAAATTGGGCCCTGATCCAAAATGATCCAATCTTAGGAAGCCAACTTACTAATTCCCCTAATATCACCTTCAGGAAAGCTCGTTCGATGAGCAACTCATTAGTGAGTAGTAGTCCCAAAGTGAGACCTTTCAAAACCTGGCTCAGTGCCAGAAAGGGATTTTTCAAATGTACCTCTTGCAGGGCTTGCAAGTACGGGATTAAGAAGTCCACATATGCAACGCCCTTTAAACCTAAGCCAGTGCCAATTACCAAAACACTCCGTTGTAAAACTGAGTTTGCAGTGTATGTGCTGGAGTGTTCATGTGGCCTGCAGTACGTGGGAAGTACTAAGTTACAGGTCCACAAACGATTCTCCAGCACATACGGGCCATCACTAACAACGATGTGACCTACCCAGTTGCGAGGCATTTTAAGGATTTCCACGGCAATAAATTGGAGAATTTGTCGTGGACACAGTCCTTCCATTTAGAAGGGGAGGCAACCGGGAAGCGCTGCTAAGGAGACTGGAAACTAGGTACATACTGGAGTTGGACAGTAAAACGCCGCATGGCCTCAACTCCAGTGAGGATTTTTTTACATGTCTCTAGTTTGTTCTGATTTGCATTTCCAATTTTATACAGCTGGTAAATTGCTGCTGTTGACATTGTTTTTAGCTTTCACATAATGTATATAAAAAATATTCACATATGCACTTTATAAATCACAGCTGTGATTTATTTGGGTTATTATCACTTGCACAATTGGCACTAGCACTTTATGCAGTAGTTGGAGGTGGCAATCAGGGCCCACTTGGGCAGTATTAATGCAACAATAACAGACAAATTTGAAATGAGTAATATCGGTCTATGTGTTGAATATAGGCATATAAGATCAATCAACTGATTCTGACTAAACTTTATGTAGATACAAAGTGTCACTATAAGCTTAGGTCATTTCAGTGATGGTATTTTAGTTGTTTTTATCACTTTTTACATTTTAGTGATATTATGCCAATTTTAAGTATTTATTTATATATTTATATATTTATGAATACTTATCCATTCTGTTCTGTATTTGATGAATTTAATTGAAATTATTGTGTATTTATACAGTGATTACAGGCACAGGATGTGAAAACAGACTATGATCAAAATGTTTGTTTATGTCTATGATTGCCTCGCAACTCAGTCATGTGATCAGCACTTGCACTTTAAAATGGTGAAAGCACTCCACATGTGCGTCATGTGATCAAGGCCTCCTGTAGGCCGAAACGCGTAATGGCGGAGGTGCAGGGCGTTTTCAAATAAATATAATTGCACCTAATTCCGGGTCTGCATTTGTCTATTTCAAGTATCCTGAACGATGGCGAAGTAAGGAGAATATATATATATATATATATATATATATATATATTATTGCTCCACTGCACTTTACCAGGATGCACTCGCAGGCGGGTGCTGGCGTCGCGGAAGTGCACCGCGATTACATGAAAGCTCCTCCGTTTCTCCGTTACACAGAACAGAAGCCAGCACTCACGGGGAAATGTTGCAAAAATCTTTATTGCTGTAAGCAACAAACAAACGCGTTTCGGCGTAGCGCCTTCGTCGGTGTTACTAACGTACGCGCTGCAGCCAATTTTAAAAGAGCATTTACAAAGACATAGACAGAGGACTCTCATTACCATTTCACTTTTTAGGCGCCATCTTAGCCTAGTCATTATTCCAATTTTCTGGTTTTATATATGCCAATATATTTTACATTGTCAACATTGTCTAAATCATATTACAGTTCATCTGTTTAAATTTTGACAATTGTTTACCCCTAATCATGCCGTGTATCGGCTTAATCATCGGTTTAACAAAACAATTTTTTGGCAATAAATAATTCATTTTCATATGTTATTATTACTTGATAAGAGTCATGATTTTATGCCATATTCTTTACATTTACATTATCCGCTTGTGTACATTTTTAAACATCATTAAGCCGTTTATCGGCTTTTTTAGCCACCATTCAAAGATGCACTGCCAATTCTTCCCCGCTATTCATGCCCTTAGGGAATTTGGTTTGGAGATCGATAATATATCGAGACTCTAATCTCCGCAATTTCTGGATTCTGTTTCCACCTCTTAAATGTGCGGCCACAGAATCCAGACCAAAATATTCCACCAAATCCCTGTTACTATTGTGCATGGCTGCGAAGTGTCTGGCAACTGGGTACGTTTCATCTTTTTTCGTAATGGCCCGCATATGTTCTAAAATGCGGACCTTGACTGGATGTACGGTGCTCCCTATGTATCTTAGTCCACAAGGACATACTAGACAATAAACTACATGTGTAGTGTTACAGGTAATAAATTTCATTACTCTCTTTTGTTTTTTGGTGTCTGGAATTACATATCCCAAGACTCGCTTGCTTTTACTGCAAGCCTTGCACTTTCCACACGGAAAAAACCCCTTCATATCTTTGAGTGTACCAGTTTTCTGTGGTTCTTTTTCCATGTGACTATGTACCAGCATGTCCTTTATAGATCTTGCTTTTTTAAAAGTTATTCTTGGAAAGTTAGGTATATCCTGACTAATGACAGCATCCGTTTTAAGGATATGCCAATTTTTCCTTAAAATCCTTCTTAAGGTACTAGCTCCATCAGAGTATGTTGTTATCATCCTGAATTTGCCATCCTGAGTATCTTTTTAGGGTTTTTCAGACTTTCCATGACTTGTTGTTTAGGAATGGACCTAACCTTGTTAAGAGTGCCCTCTAGAAGCTGAGGATCATATCCCCTATTGCCAAACCTCCCAATGCATTCACGGGCCGAAAGTTCAAAATCGCTATTTCTTGTACTATTTCTTTTTAGTCTTAATAGCTCCGCATAGGGAATGCTTTGTATTAGTTTGGATGGATGACTGCTTCGAGCGTGCAGAGTCGAATTACCCGCAGTGGGCTTTCTATACAATGCTGTGTTGATGTTCTCATCTGCTATGAATACCCTCAGGTCAAGATAGTTCACTGCCACTGAACTTATCTCTCCTGAGAATCTTAAATTCAAATTATTATCATTAAGACTATTGATGTACTCATGAGCAGATCTTGCATTGCCGTTCCAAATTAAAAACAAGTCATCTATGTTCCTATGCCAAGCTATAACTTCTCCTCGGTCTATTTCTCCCCGGTATGTTCTGGGCACCCGCTCCTCCCACCAGCCTACGAATAAATTCGCATAGCTGGGGGCAAAGCAGGTGCCCATCGCAGTGCCAGAGATCTGCCTGTAATAATCATCTTTGAAGAGAAAAATGTTGTTTGTCAGGCAAAATTCTGTGAATTCCAACAACATAAGATTATGCTCAGCATATTTCAATGGACGTTGGTTCAAATAATATTGTACAGCTTTAAGTCCATTAGAATGATCTATACAGGTATATAGACTAGTAATGTCTAACACAATAAGATGATAAGATGAATCCCATCTTATTGTGGCAATCTGTTTCAGAAAATCATTGGTGTCCTTCACATATGAGGTCAATTGTAATACCCATGGAAACAAAAAGTGGTCTATAAACATTGACAAGTGCTCAGTCAGACTCCCTTGTGAGGAGATAATAGGTCTTCCGGGAGGACATTGGCTATCTTTATGCAATTTCGGAATGTGGTAGAAGGTTGGGATGATAGGATTTAAATTTCGAAGAAATAAATATTCATCAGTCCCCAACATTGCCTTATCATCCCAAAGTGAGACCTTTCAAAACCTGGCTCAGTGCCAGAAAGGGATTTTTCAAATGTACCTCTTGCAGGGCTTGCAAGTACGGGATTAAGAAGTCCACATATGCAACGCCCTTTAAACCTAAGCCAGTGCCAATTACCAAAACACTCCGTTGTAAAACTGAGTTTGCAGTGTATGTGCTGGAGTGTTCATGTGGCCTGCAGTACGTGGGAAGTACTAAGTTACAGGTCCACAAACGAATTCTCCAGCACATACGGGCCATCACTAACAACGATGTGACCTACCCAGTTGCGAGGCATTTTAAGGATTTCCACGGCAATAAATTGGAGAATTTGTCGTGGACACAGTCCTTCCATTTAGAAGGGGAGGCAACCGGAAGCGCTGCTAAGGAGACTGGAAACTAGGTACATACTGGAGTTGGACAGTAAAACGCCGCATGGCCTCAACTCCAGTGAGGATTTTTTTACATGTCTCTAGTTTGTTCTGATTTGCATTTCCAATTTTATACAGCTGGTAAATTGCTGCTGTTGACATTGTTTTTAGCTTTCACATAATGTATATAAAAAATATTCACATATGCACTTTATAAATCACAGCTGTGATTTATTTGGGTTATTATCACTTGCACAATTGGCACTAGCACTTTATGCAGTAGTTGGAGGTGGCAATCAGGGCCCACTTGGGCAGTATTAATGCAACAATAACAGACAAATTTGAAATGAGTAATATCGGTCTATGTGTTGAATATAGGCATATAAGATCAATCAACTGATTCTGACTAAACTTTATGTAGATACAAAGTGTCACTATAAGCTTAGGTCATTTCAGTGATGGTATTTTAGTTGTTTTTATCACTTTTTACATTTTAGTGATATTATGCCAATTTTAAGTATTTATTTATATATTTATGAATACTTATCCATTCTGTTCTGTATTTGATGAATTTAATTGAAATTATTGTGTATTTATACAGTGATTACAGGCACAGGATGTGAAAACAGACTATGATCAAAATGTTTGTTTACGTCTATGATTGCCTCGCAACTCAGTCATGTGATCAGCACTTGCACTTTAAAATGGTGAAAGCACTCCACATGTGCGTCATGTGATCAAGGCCTCCTGTAGGCCGAAACGCGTAATGGCGGAGGTGCAGGGCGTTTTCAAATAAATATAATTGCACCTAATTCCGGGTCTGCATTTGTCTATTTCAAGTATCCTGAACGATGGCGAAGTAAGGAGAATATATATATATATATATATATATATATATATATATATATATATATATATATATATATATATATACACATCCAAAACACTCCTTTTCTAAAGAGAGGCACTGACACCTGCTGAAAGTTGTTCCAAAGTGCTTTAATTCACGTGGAAAACTGCATACAGATAAAGAAACCCAACGCGTTTCTCCTCTTGCGAGGCTTGGTCACGGGTAGTAAGTCTCTGCCTTTGGACTGTCACGTGATTTATCCCTCCGGTTCAGTCGTCACACAGAGTGCAGTCACAAACAGGTGTGTCATTTAAAAAGACAGCAGCATGTATAAACTTTCACAGTTCACTTTCAAAACAATGCTGCAATCGTAAATTTGATAAATGCTGTTTGTTAATGCAATGTTCGTTTAAAATCTGCACAATCTTGCCTTTATGTCTCCACACAGCCTTTTTCCCTTCTTCAGCAGCCAGAGGACAAAACATCTTGCTTTCCCTTACCGACACTCCTTATAATTTTTATCTGGAATATCTTCCGTTTTCGATTTTTCAGGAGGTTAGGCGGGCCGGGCTCATTAACATCCATAAACCATCCAAAACTTTGCTCCGAGACTTGAGCCTCAGACCCTTCAGGGCGGGTCAGTGTACAGGACCGGAGCTCCCCGAATAAACATCCATCCAAAACACTCCCTATTCTAAAGAGAGGCAGTTGTTCCAAAGTGCTTTAATTCACGTGGAAAACTGCATACAGATAAAGAAACCCAACGCGTTTCTCCTCTTGCGAGGCTTGGTCACGGGTAGTAAGTCTCTGCCTTTGGACTGTCACGTGATTTATCCCTCCGGTTCAGTCGTCACACAGAGTGCAGTCACAAACAGGTGTGTCATTTAAAAAGACAGCAGCATCGTTGTATTTAAGCCCCCGGGTGGGCCAGGTCCCGCGAGCATGCCTTATTATGTGGTGGGGGCCCACGGGGGCCCCCGCAGCCCCGGGGACCGCCACCTTCCTGGGGCTTTTTTAATAATTAGGGTGGGGGGGCTTCGTGGGCCCCCCGGGGACCGCCACCTCCCCGGGGCTCTGCTTTTTAAAAAAACCAAATGTGTGGGGGGGCTCGAGCCACCCCACACGCTCCGGGGAGCACCACCTCCCCAGGGCACTAAATATGGAAATACGGACCCCCAAGTCCCGGGGACCATCACCTCCCCAGAGTTTTCAAAATGAAGGGAGGGGGGCCACGCGGCCCCCCTCCAGGAGCCCTCGATGGCCCTGGGGACCACCACCCCCCAGGGCCGGCTCCTGCAATGTCCCGGGGTGCCCACCCCTGGGACATTGCTGTTTGCTATGGCAGGGCGGGAGCACGGCTCCCGCTCTGCCATAGCAAACTTTGCTTTGCTTCATTGAAGCGAGAGCAAGGAAACCTGCTCTCGCTTCAATGAAGCAAAGCAGAATTGCTTTTGAGCAAGGGGAGCTGCATGTCAGCAGCTCCCCTTGCTCAACAGCAATGCCGGCTCCCGCAGGAGGCGGGAGCCGGCGGGACCGTGGGGGCATTGGGGCTCCCCACGGTCCCAATCACAGAGGCCAGGCCCCGGGGATGGGGTCCCCGGGGCCAAAAGTGGCCCGGGAGGGGGCCACGCGGCCCCCTCCCTCTAATAAAAAAAATTAAATAAAAAGGAAAGGCCGGCCCGGGGATGGGGGCCCCGGGGCCATAATTGGCTTGAGGAGGGGGGCCACGCGGCCCCCCTCCATATAAATAATTTTTTTTTAAATAAAGTCTGGCCATGCCCCGGGGGATGGGGTCCCCGGGGCCGAAATTGGCCTCGGGAGGGGGGCCACGCAGCCCCCTTCCTGTTTTTTTTTTTTAATTAAAAAAAAAAATAGGGGTCAGGCCCTGGGGGATGGGGTCCCCAGGGCCCCAAAAAAGTAAAAAGAAAAGGGGGGCCACACAGCCCCCCTTGTAAAAAAGAAAAAAGAAACTGGCAACTCGCCGGAGGCCCCGCCCCATCCATGCAGCACTCTGCAAACGCGCGCCCACCAGGTACCTTCAGTAAGCGCCACAGAGTTGCGTTGCAGAGAGGTGGTCCGAGGCCACGCCCCTTTTTACACCTCTCTGCAACTCAGCTCTGTGGCGCTTACTGGAGGTACCTGGTGGGCTAGTTGGCCCCCAGGGACCCTCAGGATTCAAGGGGACTTAATCCCCCAACTTACAATGCACCAGGGGGTGCGTTTTCACAGTGGTGCATGGAGGGGGCGGGCCTGATATAACAAGTGTGCAAACACGCCCCCTGGCGCGTTGTAAATTGGGGGATTAAGTCCCCTTCAATCCTGAGGGTCCCTGGGGGCCAACTAGCCGACCAGGTACCTCCAGTAAGCGCCACAGAGCTGTGTTGCAGAGAGGTGGTCCGAGGCCACGCCCCTTTTTACACCACTCTGCAAACGCGGCTTCTGGCGCACTGCTGGTGGGGCGATGAGGTCCTCTTGTGTCCTGAGGACCTCAGGACACAAGTGGACTTCATCGCCCCACCAGCAGTGCACCAAGAGGCGCGTTTGCAGAGTGGTGTAGAAAGGGGGCGTGGCCTCGGACCACCTCTCTGCTGTCCAGCTCTGTGGCGCATATTGGAGGTACCTGGTGGGCTAGTTGGCCCCCAGGGACCCTCTGTATTCAAGGGGAATTAATTCCCCAACTAACAACGCGCCAGGGGGCGCGTTTGCAGAGTGGTGGAGAAAGCGGGCGTGGCCTTTGTCTACCTCTCAGCAATCCCACTGCGTGGGGCTTACTGGAGGTAAGAGGTAGGCTAGTTTGCCCCTAAAGGACCCCCAGCAGTGTAGGGGACTTCAATCCCCATCCAAGAGCGCGCCAGGGAGCGCGTTTGTAGAGTGGTGGGCAAAGGGGGTGTGGACTGGTACGAGTACTTACCAATGCTGCTGTGTGGGACTTACTGGATGTAATAGGAGGGGAAGTTGGCCCCCAAGGATGTCCTTGGGGGCTAACTACCCCTCTTGTTACCTCGAGTAAGTCCCACACAGTGGGATTGCTAAGACGTCTTCGGAGGCCATGCCCCCCTTTCTCCACCACTCTGCAAACGCGCCTCCTGGCAGACTACGGGATGGGGGATGAAGTCCAATTTAGTCCTGAGGGAGTTTGGGGGCCAAGAAGCACTCCTGGTACCTCCTGTAAGTCCTACGCAGCGGTATTCCTGAGCGCTGGTCGGAGGCCAAGCACCCTTTCTCCACCACTCTGCAAACGTGACTACTACTTAAAGAAGCATCTTTCTGCACCTCTGACTTAGAGGTAGTTTTAATCCCCCTGCCCTATTATGTACTAGGGCCTTACAGAGGAGGTCATGCTAATCACAGGGGTACCCCAACGCATAGTGTTCCCTAGTGTATGTAGGTGTTTTCACTGTATTCTAAGTGTCTTTTAGCATAGCACTGGCTCTAGGCCTGGTTAGTCAGTCAGTTACCACGAGTACCCGTCAGCAAAAATTTGGGGGCACAAGAGGACTTTCTGCTCCTCTGTTGGTTCTTTCTGCACATCTCTTGCTTCTTCCTGCACTTTTCTTCGTCTTTCTGGACTTCTGTTGCCTCTTTCTGCATTTGTCTTGCTTCTTTCTGTGCCTTTGTTCCTCTTTCTTCACATGTCCTACCTCTGTAGGCATAGTTAGAAATTAGCATTTGAAAAACCTTTGAAATTCACTGAAAAAACCATAGGTTTCAGGCACGTTATAGTTAGAAATTAGCATTTTAAAAAACCTTAGAAATTCACTGAAAAAAACAGAGGTTTCAGGGACGTTCTAGTTAGTTGGACATTTCACTCGTACAAAACCAGTGAAATTAGGCCGTTATAGTTAGTTCAGCTAACTATAACTCGCGCCCCGCAATGCACTGCTGATGACGTTACATATTACATCATTCATGAAATGGTCAGTGACATCACTGATGACATCTCAAATGACATCACTGATGACATCATCCACGTGATAATCTGATGCACCTCCTCACACCCTAATATAACCTTTGATACACCCACTCTAAAATACAGAGTACCATTTTCGAAACCATAGACACACCAACACCAGTTACTACATGCCCACTCACTGATTCCTAGGTCTACACACACATCCACTCATTCACCCATACAGTCACTCATACATGCAGTCACTCATCAATACAGCACTATCATATGCACTCATACACCTATACACACTCACACACCACCACTCACCCATACAGTTACTTACACACCTAGTCAGTCATGTAAAGAATCAATAACACTCCCATTTACTCACCTATACAGTTATACACACACCACCTCACCCATTCATGCAGATACTAACACATACTAACTCTCTTATACAATCACTGACACAAGCACACTCATCCATACAGCCACTCACTCTCACATAGTCATTTATATACTCCAACACTCACATATACTGCCTTTCACATATGTAGTTACTCACACATATACCACTGAGACATCCATTCACTCACCAACACAGCCATACGCATACTCACTCACCCATACAGCCCTTCACAGACACACTCTTAAACCCATACACCCAGTGAATCACCCACTCACACATCTATGCACAAAGTCACACACCCCCCCACCCACCCACACAAACACTCAGGCACCCATACAGATACTCAGGCAACCAATCAATAAACCATATAGACACTCATGTTGCTACTCACCAACCCATGCAGCAGCTTACACAACAACAGACACACTGATACAGACATTCACACAGTTTAGACACTAACCCATGCATTCAGTAAGACACATTTAATCACTCACTTATACAGTCACGCACCTACTAAATCCTCCATCCAGACACTTATACACCCACTCATTCTTCAATACACCTTGGCATATATATAAAACATATTTAAACTTTATAGAAACACACAGTCACTGGATGATGTCATCAGTGATGTCACTGACCATGTCATGAATGATGTAATATGTGACGTCATCAGCAGTGCATTGCGGGCGCGAGTTATAGTTAGCTGAACTAACTATAACGGCCGAATTTCACTGGTTTTGTACGAGTGAAATGTCCAACTAACTATAACGTCCCTGAAACCTCTGGTTTTTCCAGTGAATTTCTAAGGTTTTTTAAATGCTAATTTCTAACTATAACGTGCCTGAAACCTATGGTTTTTTCAGTGAATATATATATATATCCTCTCTCTATATATATATATCCTCTATATATGTATCTATATATATCTCTATGTATATATATATATATATAACGCACAGAATCCAAGGTAGTACGCACACTCAGGAATTGCCAAGTAAAGAATTTAATCAGTACAGGTTAAATTCTTTACTTAGCAATTCCTGAGTGTTTGTACTACCTTGGATTCTGTGTCACATAACGCCGGCTAGCTCCGCCGGCATTTCGCACCACCTGCCTTGGGCTGAGGTATCCGGCAGGAGCATTCTGTATATATATATATATAATATATATATATATCCTAATATCCTACTGGCGGTCGCCAGTAGGTAGTTATAGTTAGGACCTAGTTTCCATAGGAAAAGCGTTTTTTGATTTGCCAATATCTTTGGCGCCGTTTGACGAATCTTCGTGAAATTTTCAAAACTAATGGAGCGCTCCGGTCAGCTCCTGAGTTCGGGGTGATTCGTCAAGCAGGGGCCGAGAAAAAAGGGGCGTCCCAAAACGCGTTTTCTCCATGTTAATTTCCATTGGACATTTTGGAAAAGGCTACAACCTGAACTGCTGAACGGAACTACACCAAATTTGGCAAAAAGGTAGCTCATGGTTCAGAAAGCGTTCTTTTTTTAAATGGTGTAAATCTGTTCAGTAGTTCCTGAAATATTCATATTTAAAATATTTATTTATCTGGTGACCGCAGTGGATCCGCGAACCCTCCCGATCAGGAGCTTGACTCTGATTGGCTGCCAACACTCCAAACCAAAAAAAAAGACTCAATCACACTGCCATTTACTCACCTATACAGTTATACACACACCACCTTACTTATTCATACAGATACTAACACATACTTACTCTTATACAATCAGTGACACACGCACACACTCATCCATACAGCCACTCTCACAATCACTCACTCTCACATATAGTCACTTATATACTCCAACACTCACATATACTGCCTTTCACATGTGTAGTTACTCACACATATACCACTGAGACATCCATTCACTCACCAACACAGCCATATGCACACTCACTCACCCATACAGCCCCTTGCAGATGCACTCATTAACCCATACACCCACTGAATCACCCACTCGCCAATCCGTGCAGGGAGTCACACACCCCCCACCCACCCACCCACATAGACACTCAGGCACCCATACAGGTAACCAGACAACCAATCATTAACCCATATAGACACTCATGTAGCTACTCACCAACCCATACAGCCACTTACACACCAACTGACAGACTGATACAGACATTCACACAGATTAGTCATTCACCCATGCATTCACTAAGACACGTTTAATCACTCACTTATACAGTCAGTCACGCACCCTTTAAATCATCCATTCAAACACTCATACACCCACTCATTCTTCAATAAACCTTGGCGTGTATAGTTATATATATAACATTCTTAAACTTTTTAGAAACACCCAGTCACTGGATGATGTCATGAGTGATGTCACTGACCATGTCATGAGTGATGTAATATGTGACGTCATCAGCAGTGCATTGCAGGGGCTGCTGTTTGTTTGATCGAGCACAATAAAATTTAAATCTGCACAAAACTGTGGCCCGTGCTCCAGTTCCTGAAGAATCGAGGGAAGGGCGGAGTACTTCTGGATATATCTGGATATATATATATATATATATATATATCTATATATATATATATATATATATTATCTACTGGCGGTCGCCAGTAGATAGTTATAGTT
Organism: Calotriton arnoldi; assembly: GCA_963921515.1. NCBI lineage: Eukaryota > Metazoa > Chordata > Amphibia > Caudata > Salamandridae > Calotriton > Calotriton arnoldi. Next base: position 238,851 of record CAWUFW010006125.1, on the reverse strand, counting down.
AGGACCTTTATCCATAGGAAATCCGCAACATTCTATTCCCAATAAGTTTGGCGTCGTTTGACGAATCGTCGCGAAATTTTCAAAACTAGTGGGGCGCTCCGGTCCGCTCCTGTCTTGAAAGTTTCGGGGTGATTCATCAAACGGCGGCTGAGAAAAAAGGGGGGTCCCAAAATGCGTTTTCTCCATGTTAATTCCCATAGGAAATTTTAGCCACGGCTACAGCCCGAACTGCTGAACGGAATTACACCAAATTTTGCAAAAAGGTAGCACTTGGTTCAGAAAGCGACCTTTTTTTTAAATGGTGTAAATCCGTTCAGTAGTTGCGGAGAAATTCAAAAAATAAGAGTGAAAAAATCGATTTCCCATACGAAACTTTATGCAAGGCTACAGCAAAACTGCTGAACGGAATTACACCAAATTTGGCAAAAGGTAGTGCTTGGTTCAGAAAGCACCCTTTTTAAAAATGGTGTAAATCCGTTCAGTAGTTGCTGAGAAAATCCAAAATAAAAGTTTCGATATTTAGAGGCACGGAGGATCCGCGCACCCTCCCGACCACGAGCTGCATGCTAATTGGCTGTCAACACTCCAAACCAGGAAGTGTTGGCAGCCATCTTGTTCCTCGGTAGAACCGAGGGACAAGAAAAGACAAAAACAAGGGCGCAAAACGCAAAAAGGGGGCAGGGTAGAAACACCCTGACCTGATTTTTTTTTTTAAATCGGCAGAAAACGCGCTGGGTGCGCGGATCCTGCCGATAGAAGAAAAAAAAACGAAGCGCGGGCTCCCGCGCTTTGTGGTTAATTGGCCCCCGGGTGGGCCAAGTCCCGGGGGCATGTGGGGCTTTATTTATTATTAATTATATGGGGGCCTCTAAGACCCCCAAGCCCCGGGACCGCCACCCCCAGGGCTTTAAACAAAATGGTGCGGGAGGGCTCTGAGCCCTCCCGCAGCCCCGGGGACCGCCACCCCCGGGGCTTCTTTTTTAAATTAAATCACCTGTGTGGGGGCTCCAGCCCCCACACGCCCGGGACCGCCACCTCCCCAGGGCACTAACAAATTTAAAATGGGGGTCCGTTATGGACCCCCGAAGCACCGGGGACCACCAACTCCCTGGGGCTTTGCAGATGTGGGGAAGGGGGGCTGCGTGGCCCCCCTCCTGGAGCCAGTGATGGCCCTGGGGACCGCCACCCCCAGGGCCGGCTCCTGCAGTGTCCCGGGGTGCTCACCCCGGAACACTGTAGTTTGCAATGACAGGACGGGAGCCTCGCGGCTCCGTCCTGTCATTGCAAACTGCTTGCTTCATTGAAGCGAGAGCAGGAAACCTGCTCTCGCTTCAATGAAGCAAAGCAGATTGCTTTCCACATGGGGAGCTGCATGTCAGCAGCTCCCCATGTGGAAGCAATGCCGGCTCCCGAGGACGCGGGGAGCCGGCTGGGACCGTGTGGGGATTGGGGACCCCCACGGTCCCCAACGGAGAGGGCCAGCCCCAGGGGATGGGGTCCCCGGGGCAAATAGTGGCCCGGCAGGGGGGCCACGCGGCCCCCCACCCCAAAAAATAAATAAATAAAGGCCTGCCCCGGGGATGGGGTCCCGGGGCAAAAGGAGGCCTGAGGAGGGGGCCACGCAGCCTCCCTAAAAAAAAAAAAAAAGAGTGGCCATGCCCCGGGGCCGGGAATCGGCCACGGGAGGGGGCCACGCGGCCCCCTTCCCGTTTTTTTAAAAAGAAAAAAGGTGTAAGGAAGGGGGGCCACACAGCCCCCCTTCGGAAAAAACAAAACAAAAAATAAACGATCGGGCCGCAGGCCCCGCCCCCTTCCTTTACCACTCTGCAAACGCGCCCCTGGCGCGTTTGCAGAGGGGAACGAATCCCCTTGAATACTAGGGGTCCCTGGGGCCAACTAGCCCACCAGGAACCTCCAGTATGCATCAGAGGCTGCGTTGCAGAGAGGTGTACAGAGGCCACGCCCTTTTTACACCTCTCTGCAACGCAGCTCTGTGGCGCTTACTGGAGGTACCTGGTGGGATAGTTGGACCCCAGGGACCCTCAGGATTCAAGGGACTTAATCCCCAACTTAAAACGCGCCACGGGCGCGTTTGCACAGTGGTGAAGGGAGGGGGCGGGGCTTCAGGTGACATGTGTGCAAACAGGCCCCGTGGCGCGTATTAAGATGGGAATTAAATCCCCTTCAATCCTGAGGGTCCCTGGGGGCCAACTAGCCCACCAGGTACCTCCAGTAAGCGCCACGGAGCTGCGTTGCAGAGTGTTGTAAAAAGGGGCGTGGCCTCTGAACACCTCTCTGCAACGCAGCTCTCTGGCGCATACTGGAGGTATCTGGTGGGCCAGTTGGCCCCTAGGGACCCTCGGGATTGAGGAGGAATTAATTCTCCAACTTAAAACGCGCCACAGGGCGTGTTTGCAGACATGTCACCTCAGGCCCCACCCCCTTCCTTCACCATTGTGCAAATATTCCTCTAAAATCAGCCGAACTACGACTTCCGATTTACTCACCTGTTATCAGGAGAGACCTCAGTGCTGCATCTTTGAGCCCAGTACTGATCCTGAAAAGTAATTTTAACCGTACTTACCAGTAACTTGAATTTCCTTCCATAGGATATCATTGCCTGCTTTTTGCTGAAAAAGTTTCTAAGTGTCGATTTTTGAAACATACAAATATTCCTCTAAAATCAGCAGAACTACGAATTCCGATTTACTCACCTGTTATCAGGAGAGACCTCAGTGCTGCATCTTTCAGCCCAGTACAGATCCTGAAAAGTAATTCTAACCGTACTTACCAGTAACTTGAATTTCCTTCCATAGGCTAACATTGACTGGTTTCACTTGGAAATTCTTCTAAGTGTTGAGTTTTGGAACTTTATAATATTCCTCTAAAATCAGCTGAACTACGAATTCCGATTTACTCACCTGTTATCAGGAGAGAACCCAGTGCTGCATCTTTTAGCCCAGCACTGACCCTGAAAAGTAATTCTAACCGTACTTACCAGTAACTTGAATTTCCTTCCATAGGCTAACATTGACTGGTTTCACTTGGAAATTCTTCTAAGTGTGGAGTTTTGGAACTTTATAATATTCCTCTAAAATCAGCCGAACTACGAATTCCGATTTACTCACCTGTTATCAGGAGAGAACCCAGTGCTGCATCTTTTAGCCCAGCACTGACCCTGAAAAGTAATTCTAACCGTACTTACCAGTAACTTGTATTTCCTTCCATTGGAATCCATTGTCTGGTTTTCCGCAGAAAAGTTTCAAAGTGCCGTTTTTCACAAACTACAAATATTCCTTAATAATCGCCTGTATGACTTAAACGCATTCTTTCAACTGTTTACAGGAGATGCACCAGTGCTAGATCCAGGATCCACCACTGAGTAAGAAAAAGTAACGATAACACTACTTACCTGCTAAGTGAATTTCCTCCCATAGGATAACATTGGTGATTCTATGTGAAAAAGTTTCTAAGTGTCAACTTTTAAAATACAATAATATTCCTTAAAAATCACTACTGTAACCAAAGCGCTTTTACTCAACTGTTTACAGGAGATGTCCCAGGACTGAATCTAGGATCCAGTCCTGTGGTTAGAAAAGTAATCCAGGGGCGTGGCCAAGTGTCGGAGCAAAATGGCCGCTTAAGCCACTAGCTCCGTGATCCTCCTTCCTCCTCCGTCTATCCTGCCCACATATCCTTACTGCCCGAAGCGGGTGTCCTGCGCCGGAATATTAGCGGTGCGCCGTCACCCCACCCCCGCGGAGCTACGGCAGCGGGGAGCGGAGATACGGGCCCCGGTGGTTCCGGGCCTGTCCGAAGAGGTGAAGTCGGGGGCTCGATTTTGCGGCCGGACCGGGTCCGTGATAAGGAGTGGCCGTTGTGGACGAGTCGCGCGTGGACGACAGGAGGATTGCCACGGTAGCGAGACCCGGGAGGGCCGAGCGGGGCTGTGTCTGTCTGGCTGCCACAGCTGTTAATTGAAGACCGTCGCCCGGACGGAGGAAAGCCGACCGACGTCGGCGTGCTGAGGGCCCGGGGCTGGGAGCTCAGGACTGTAGCTGCGGGGCCTGCGGGACACGACCTGCGACCTGCCTGCAAGCGGAGACAGGGGAGGAGACCGGTGGATCGCCGCTGGAGCGCCTCCACCTACAGCCCCCCAGGACTACATTACCGGAGCCCCCCACGACCTTGGGAGCAGGCACGTAATTGCCAACCCGGGTGGTGTGAGGGGGTATAGACTTGGAGACGATCTCTGCCGGAGGTAAAGATACAGCGGCTGTTTGGGGGTGCTGATGGACTCTGTAATGCTGTGTGTGTCTGGGTTACCCTTGCCCCTGATCAACGCCGGATGGGGGACGTGCCTCGCAGGGGTCCATAAGAGCCCATGAGCGACTGGTGAGGTGACGGCTCGGTGGGCAGGATTCCTGGCGGACTGAACTTGTGGGTACAGCTGGGTGTTGGCTGCGGTGCGCCTTGACGGACTGGAGCGTAGGGTGCGCTGGTGTCTAAACCGCCTGTGAGACGACGCCCTGCTCCGGCGCGCTACGGTGACCAGTGGCGAAGAGAAGCTGCGCCTAGTCCAGCGGGGACCCTCGCGACCACTGGCGCTGCCGTGACTGTCAACCACATAACTTCTCTGTCCCTAATCGAAGAGGGGCTGCGGTGGTGCGCACCTTCAGCGTGGTGGCTACAATTTATGACTACCATGGAGAAAGGGAAAGGGACAGGCACTAGGGGGTCCAAAACAATACAAACCAATAAATTGGACTGATATGCTTTGCCCAAGGAAGCACTGCATGGTCGGCAATCCTTGGGAGGGGCAGCAGCCGAACAGAGCGCAGAGGAACCGGAGTTATCCCTAAAAGATGTAATGAAGGCTATCGCAACGGTCCACACCACTTTGGAACATAAAATAGACACAATGGCTATTGATGTCAGCCTAATCCGGGCAGACCTTTCTAAGGTCCATGAAAAAGTGGCGCAAGTGGAACTGACTACTGCTAGTTTGGTCGAAGATGTGAACCAAGTGCAGGGAGAGCTCCGGGACTTACAGACGTTCCGCAAAGCCACTGAACTTAAGCTGGACGACTATGAGGGGCGCCTCCGGCGCAACAACCTTCACATTTTGGGGGTGCCGGAGAAAGCGGAAGGACAGGCACCGGACCTATTCGTCGAAGACCTCATATTACAGCAGCTTCAGCCCAAGGGACTCAGTAAGTTCTTTGTTGTGGAGCGGGCACACAGGGTACCTGGTGGTCCACCTAGGCCGGGGGCCCCTCCTCGACCGATGTTGGCAAGAGTCCTCAATTTTCGCGACAGGGATGCCGTACTCCAGCATGCCCAGAACCGGACCCCCCCTCTGCTTCAAAAACGCGGCCATCTCCTTCTTCCCGGACTTTACGCAGCGGGTGCAGAAACAGAGACTATCTTTCATGATGATAAAGCGTAAGCTTCGAGACTCGGGCCTGAAATACTCAATGCTGTTTCCTGCACGTCTCCGTGTGGAAGCGGAGGGGAGGGCTTTGTTTTTTGAACGGCCGGAGGAGGCAGATGACTGGTTTGAACACCACATGGGGCGGACAGAGCGAAGTGGCGACGCGGGAGGAGATGCAGGTTCCCGGACTCCTGTCTAACCGATCTACACAGACTAACTATGGCTCCGAATGTAATGTATAATACTCCCTGCTGGGGTCTGAGATAGGTTAAGGGGGGTGGCGGCCAGTCCCAGAGGGGTTACTCTCCTTCATTAAAGGGTATTATCAACGGCGCGGACTTATGCACCAGGGGGCAGTAAGGAGTTCATCCTCAGAGGAGGAAGCAGAGGGACGAGAAGCCACGTCCGCACAAGTTCTACTATTAGATCACAATAGGGCGACAGGCACTCTGCAAGTTTTCTATGGGCAGTTTAAAGTCCAGAGGGCAGGGTAGCAGGGTGGGGGTAGTTGGGTGGGAGTGTTATATTGGTTTTATGTTATTGTTATTGCATCGGCGTCCGAATCCGAAATAGCTGGTGAGGAAACTGCAATCCGAGGTTATGTACAGCATGCAACATGGGGGACAAACATCTTAAAGTGTTGAGCTGGAATGTCAACGGGTTGGGGGACAAGATAAAGCGCAGTGTTGTACTTCAATACTGCAAACAACGGGCTCCAGACGTAGTCCTGTTGCAGGAAACACATTTAATGGGAAATGTATGTAAGGTTATGCAAAGAGGGGGCTATAAAATGGCTGCACATGCGGGATTCACGACGGGGTCCCGAGGAGTGGGTATCATGATTAAGACCTCCCTTCCCCTCGCAGTCACATCGACTTGGGTGGATGACAGGGGCAGATATGCTGGAGTCTCTGGGATGTGGGAGGGCCGGCCCATCACACTCATGTCAATATATGTCCCCCCTGGACTGCAGTGCTCTACCTTTACTGACCTGGGCTCGGTACTACTCTCTATCCCGGAGGGTCTTCTCATTCTGGGGGGCGACTTTAACGCCGTAGTCTCAGGTACACTTGACAGATTCCCTCCGCGGGATATAGGGCCCTCTTCCTGGTGGTTACCCGACTTTCTTGACGCTATGGGGTTGGTGGACGGGTGGAGGTCCTATCATCCAGACCAGGCCCAATACACTTTCCACTCTGGCGCACACCATAGCCTCTCTCGGTTGGACTACTGTCTGGTGCCGGCAGAGCAGATCAAATATATTCATGAGATCCGGCACCTGGCCAGGGGATATCGGATCACTCACCATTGTGGATCCACATTGCCCTTAGTCATAATACAGTGGGTAAAATAGCGCCCATTAATCCTTGGCATCTCCGCAATCCCAAAATCCGCACGCACCTTATCAAAACTATGAGTGACTACTTTACCGAAAATGAAGGTACGGTGCTCTCCTCTCAGTCTCTATGGGAGGCATTTAAAACGGTGATCCGTGGCCAGGCAGTCTCACTGATTGCGGGAACCAAAAAAGAGAACCAGAAGGAGGCCTCAGATATGGAGGCCGAGATTAACAGACTAGAAAGTGATCTGGAGGCGGGAGTCACCCCAGAGAGGCTTCATCTGCTGAGCCTTAAACAACACGAGTACAGGGCAGTGGTCACTGAGAAAGCAAAAATCCTTGGTAGAGAACGACAAGGTAGACTTTATGACTTAGGAGACAAAGCAGGGAAATTGATAGCATGGCTCGACAAAAAGGAACTGGCGAGTAGATTGGTCCCTGAACTCAGAAGCGACACTGATACTATCATCACGGACCCCCAAGAAATTGTTAATGGCTTTGCTAACCACTTCCAGACCGTATACACCACATTGGCCGGGGGTTCTGAGGAAGACTCACAAGAAATGATAAGAGACATCGCACTCCCCTGTCTGTCACTAAGTGATCGCGATCTTATGGATGGTGAGTTAACAGCGGACGAAATTGCGCAAGCAATCCGTTCCCTGAACTCGGGCAAGGCCCTCGGCCCCAATGGGCTCCCCATTGAGCTTTATAAGCTACAACCTGATAAACTAGCGCCATATTTAAAATCTATGTTTGAGGAGTCTAGGGAATTGGGCATGTTGCCTAGAGATCAGAGGGTAGCCACCATAGTGGCTATTCATAAAGAGGGTAAACCCAGGACAGAATGTGCCTCATATAGGCCAATTTCCCTCCTGAATGCGGAGCCTAAAATTCTCGCCAAACTCTTGGCCAATCGCCTTATCAAAGTAATTGGTGAACTGGTCCACCCGGACCAGTCCGGATTTATACCCCGCAGAAACACGGCATTGAATCTCCGAAGAGTGCATGGAGTGATAGGGAGAGCGCATACCATTCAGGAACCTGCGATAATAGCTTCTTTAGACGCGACAATGGCATTCGACACACTCGAGTGGCCATATCTCTGGGCGGTGCTGTCAAAACTGGGATTTGGCCCGAAATTTATTCAGTGGGTGCGACTCTTGTATAATGAACCCTTGGCCCAGGTAGTTGTTAACAATAAGATTTCCACCACATTCCAGCTCAGCCGGGGAACCCGTCAGGGCTGCCCACTCTCCCCCTCCTCTTCGCATTGGCCCTTGAGCCTTTGGCAGCATGGATACGACGTGACCCTAGAGTGAGAGGATTGAAGTGGTCTTCGGAATGTGAGGACCGCATCTCATTATACGCAGATGACATATTGCTCTACCTTGCGTCCCCCAGAAGATCTTTGATAGTAGTGCTAGATATCCTTAAAGTCTTTGGCAGACTCTCTGGCTTCACGGTCAACTGGAGTAAGTCCTCCCTATTCGTCTTGAGTGGGGATCGACCCCTGCTTCCCCAAGATTGTCCAATACAAATTACCACGGTGGGCTTCAAGTATTTGGGTATTTTTATCTCCCTAGATCCCCAATCCCGCTATGACCATAACCTCCTTCCCCCTCTGAGCAGACTTAAAGCAGATGTAGCTAGGTGGAAATCACTTCCCATCTCCCTCTTGGGTAGAGCTACTCTGTTCAAAATGATGTCCCTGCCGCGATTCCTGTACATATTGCATAACACTCTGGATCCCATCCCCCGCAATATTTTAAGGAAATTGAAGGACTACAGAGGCAGCTGCTTTGGGAGGGCGACCTCGAATCGCCCTAAACAAACTGACGCTAAACTGGTATGACGGAGGCATCAGCCTCCCGGATATTAAAAAATATTATTGGGCTGCGCAATTGGCAGCAGTTAACCACGGTACCTATGGAAGAGTTGATGATCCTGGCTATGCGATGGATAAGTGGATACTACCTGGGGGTAATTATAATAGGGCATTATATGCAAGACCCCGGAAATATGTCTTGACGGGGCCTACTAAGCACACGGTCCGCGTCTGGCACGAGGCGTCCTCCTCACTCGGGTGGGGCCGGCAATTAACGATGTCTACCCCGCTATGGGACTCAGAGACATTAGATAGCCTATGGAAAACAAAAGGATTTGACAGGTGGGATCGTATTGGCATCTCTCAAGTTAAAGACATCTGGGGCCCGGGAGGGATCAAGACATTCACTGAGCTCCAAGCGGAATATGCACTTGCAAACACTGAGTACTTCCGGTATGCGCAGATATCCCATTCACTCCTACGGGCACTCCCCGAGGGCAAGCTCCCTCCTGACGCCTCCCCACTAGAAGACAGGATACTCGATGGCCACCTACCTGATAAAACTATTTCACTGATCTACCAAAAATTAGTCAACAACACCGAAGATCCTCTCCAGGCCCTGCGGAGTAAATGGGTAACAGACGGGCTGGAAATAGATGACGAGGACTGGCAGGATGCGGTCTCCTCCCCCGGGTGGTAGCCATCTCAGCACGACTCAGGCTTGTCCAGCTTAAAATCCTACATAGAGCCTATGTCACAGGACCCCGCCTGATCCGCATGGGACTTGCGGACAGTGGGGAATGTAGGCGACGGTGTGGACACATAGGGACATTCATGCACATTATCTGGGAGTGTACACAGGTGGGTCTCTACTGGCAGAAATTCCACGACGTGATCAACTCGGTTCTGTCAGTTCGTCTCCTCCCAGAAGCACGACGATGCCTCTTGAATATCTGGGAGCCTACTGACCTAAATACCCACCATATACAATGGGCTACACTTGGGCTCATGCTCGCCAAGAGGAACATTGCACAGCTATGGGGAGCGGCGAACACACCCGCTCTGGATGACTGGGGAAAGGATTTAGACTGGTGTATGTTTAGAGAAAAAACTGTATATTTGGCAAGGGGTTGCCCTGGGAAATGGGCACGAATATGGGGCCCCTGGAATACTTATCGCGGAGAAATCTGTGCCCCTCCCTGTACTGCTGAACGTGACATTCCCCTCCCTCCGTAACATTCCTTCTGTGTAAAATGATTAGAACTACCCCTGAGATTTATATGATGTATACCTTGATGCTTCCTCTGTATGTTGTCCATGTGTCCGATGTATGTTTAATAAAAAGTTATAAAAGAAAAGTAATCCATAAAGTAACTAATTGCATTTAACTAGAAATTCACATTGAGCTCAATGTTGCATTGTGTTTGAAATTGTGTTGCCCATTGCAACAACTGTAACTACTGTACTTAAAAGTCTATTGCCTATTTGCAAAGTATTTAAACTAAAGTAATTCATTCTGAGAAAGTATATTTTGTAATGTATAATGTAATTTAAAAAATAAAATATCTAAAAATAAATAGTTTAAAAAATGTAGTAAATCAGTATCAAAAAAATAAATATAACAATTAATACATTTAAAAATTGTCATTTACAAAACCTTTGAAATTCACTGGAAAAAACCATAGGTTTCAGACATGTTATAGTTAGGAATTAGCATTTAAAAACCTTTGAAATTCACTGAAAAAACCATAGGTTTCAGGCACGTTATAGTTAGAAATTAGCATTTAAAAAACCTTTGAAATTCACTGGAAAAACCATAGGTTTCAGACACGTTATAGTTAGAAATTTGCATTTAAAAAAACCTTACAAATTCACTGAAAAAACCATAGGTTTTAGGAACAGTTATAGTTAGTTGGACATTGCACTCGTACAAAACCCGTGAAATTCCCCCGTTATAGTTAGTTCAGCTAACTATAACTCGCGCCCCCGCAATGCACTGCTGATGACGTCACATATTACATCACTCATGACATGGTCAGTGACATCACTGATGACATCACTGATGACATCTCAAATGACATCACTGATGACATCTCAAATGACATCATCCACGTGATAATCTGATGCACCTCCTCACACCCTAATATAACCTTTGATACACCCACTCTAAATTACAGACTGCCATTCGCAAAACCATAGACACTCCAACACCAATAACTACATACCCACTCATTGATTCTTAGGTCTACACACACATCCACTCACTCACCTGTACAGTCACTCATACTTATGGTCACTCAGTACAGGACTATCATATGCACTCATACTCCTATATAGACACTCAAACACCGCCACTCATCCATAGAGGTACTCACACACCTAGTCAGTCATGCAAATAATTAAACACACTGCCATTTACTCACCTATACAGTTATACACACACCAGCTCACTTACTCATACAAATACTAGCACATTCTTACGCTCTTATACAATCACTGATGCAAGCACACACTCATCCATACAGTCACTCTCACAATCACACACTCTCAGCTTATAGCTATTTATATACTCCAACACACATATATACTGCTTTTCACATATGTAGTTACTCACACATGTACCACTGGGACATACATTCACTCACTAATACACTCTTACGCACACTTACCCACCCATACAGTCTGTCACAGATGCACTCTTGAAACCATCCACCCAGTGAATCACCCACTCACACATCTATGCACAGAGTCGCACCCACCCCACCCACACAATCACTCAGGCACCCATACAGATACTCAGACAACCAATCAATAACTCATATAGACACTCATGTAGCTATTCACAAACCCATGCAGCCACTTACACAGCAACAGACAGACGGATACAGACATTCACCCAGTTTAGTCACTAACCCATGCATTCAGTAAGATACGTTTAATCACTCACTTATAGAGTTAGTCACGCACCTACTAAATCATCCATACAGACACTTATACACCCACTCATTCTTCAATACGCCTTTCCCTATATATATTAAAAATATTTAAACTTTACAGAAACACACAGTCACTGGATGATGTCATCAGTGATGTCATTTGAGATGTCATCAGTGATGTCATCAGTGATGTCACTGACCATGTCATGAGTGATGTAATATGTGACGTCATCAGCAGTGCATTGCGGGCGCGAGTTATAGTTAGCTGAACTAACTATAACGGGAGAATTTCACGGGTTTTGTACGAGTGCAATGTCCAACTAACTATAACTGTCCCTAAAACCTATGGTTTTTCAGTGAATTTGTAAGGTTTTTAAATGCAAATTTCTAACTATAACGTGTTGAAACCTATGGTTTTTCAGTGAATTTCAAAGGTTTTTTAAATGCTAATTTCTAACTATAACGTGTCTGAAACCTATGGTTTTTTCAGTGAATATATATATATATATATATATATATATATATATATATATATATATATATATATATATATATATATAGAGAGAGAGAGAGTTAGATATATAGATAAGAGTTATTTATTTATTTCAAGGAAGTGGCAAAGTAGTGTGTGTGTGTGATGCATGCACAGCCTCTTCACTCTGCAATGGCTGCTGAAAGTTTTGTTTTCACTTTGTCACATACAGAGTGGTACAACCAGTGCTTCAGGTCATGTGTGGACAGCCAGCCTTAAATGCTCTGGGTACCTGGTTATCATACACTAAGGACTTATAAGTAAATCAGCTCATGCCAATTGGGGTCTTCTAATTAAACATACCATTTTGAAAAGTAAAGGATACTGTCACTGAGATCTGGACAGAAGGCCTCAGTGCACTCTCAAAGTTGAAAAACAGCAGCTAATAGTTAAAAATGGGGCAAAACGTTGGGGGAAACCTGCAAAAAGCCTGCTTTCTCACAGTTTAAAAAAAAAAATTTTTTTATTAAGTATTGTGATGGGAGAGGTGGGGGCAACAGAGGGGTAAGCAGGGAAGAAGTTCATGCAAGGGGAAGCAACAGGCAGTTTGGGCAGGAAAACAAATAAGCAAAAAAACAGAGTTGGGATGGATCCACAGTGGTGAGGTGAGAAGGGAGAGCAACATGGAATGTGCAGGAACTGTTATCTGTGAGGGGGACCAGCACATTTATTTATTTATTTATTTATAAAGCGCGACATTCATCCCGCTGGGATATCACGGCGCTAGTTGTGGCGGAGAAATGATGAGTAAGGTTATGATTAGTTGGGGGCAGACGGCTTGGCTAGGGAAACAGATATGTTTTGAGTTTCTTCCTGAACGCCATGTGTTCTTCAGTTAGTCTTAGCTCCAGCAGGAGCTCATTCCAATGAAGTGCTGCAAGGTGCGAAAAAGTGCGTCCACCTGTCCTGCTTTTACTTATTCCCTTGGTCTCGGCTAGTTCTAAGGAGCGTGACCTTAGGCATCTGGGTGGGACATAGAACTTGATTCTGTTCTGTAGAATCTTGGGGCCTGTGTGATGGAGTGCCCTATGAGCGTGTCCTAGGAGTTTGAAACGCGCTCTTTGGCGCATAGGCAGCCAGTGGAGTTGTTTCAGGCATTTTGTCGCAGGACTGTATCTGCTCTCATTGCACACTAGTCTAGCCGCTGCGTTCTGTATGACCTGCAGACGTTTAAAAAGATAATCTGGCATGCCAACAAAGAGTGCATTTCCGTAATCCAGCCTGCTAACAAGTAGTGCCTGCGTAATGGTCCTCCTGCTTTCCACATGAAAGAGAGAGCACAAATACACAAGCCTCACACAGATAGATGGCAGTAGTGATTCTCAAGACTGCACTGGTCAGTATTCCCAATTCTCTTATCTTTGACTGCTCCCGAAATTTTGACTGCCCACAAAACTATATACAGTAATAAACATTTCAATATTTAAAATCATTTTCATTTTTTTTAACTTTTTTAGTTTTGTATAAAAACATAGGTATGTACCTTAAGTACATACATTATCTTCAAGCAAATTTGCGTAACACCTCACTTCTGTTGTAAATTCCTATTGTGACCTAAATTCTGTGAACATCCTAGACCCTAAAGATTTACCCACAGTGATTACAGTTCAAAACAGTGCACAAAGGTTCTACTTTTTATACCCATAATCCTCCATGATAAATATCGTAATGCATATCATATATACAGGAGAACAAAATGCATTACTTACAAATATTGTCTCATAAATATTCCCATCAACCAGTTTCTACTCAAATCCCAAAAAATTGTATTCACTGATAAAGGAAAGAAAACAATTTGTCATTCATGTGTCTTTCTTGGTACTTATCATGCATAATATGGTTATTTTTGCAGTATCTTAATGCGTGAAATTGTAACATTCTTCAATTGTCTACAATTTTTTACTATCTTAGAAACATTAATATATGCCGCTTGGCAACATCCTGGAAATGTATTCAAATGATTCACAGATTCAACAATATCCATCAATTCCATCAAATATCTACATCCCTTGCGAGGTTCAGTTTACGTAAACCGGATCACACAGATCAGCAACATAATTGCAGTTGATTACTCCTGCAACATCCGGTTATTAAATCACATGGCAAGCCCTTACCCATATTAATACCCGCACCCACAAAGCACTGTGCATATAAGCCACTCTCTTCAATTAACGTTACATGAGTTCTCACACACAATTCACCCAATTACCTTTGCCCGTCAAGTGACCCTGCAACGTATGGGCGCCGAGAACATTCGTTTATCTTCAGAGGCAGGTCAAACACAGTTTTAAAATGCTTTTTTCAAGATATCACGCGCACTCCCGTTTCTAATTCACCATCATTTGTCCTCACACAAGGTTCACCTGAAGTCACTGTCCGTATCCACACACACGGTTCTTTAACTGTATTACAGTATGGTACTACTGTGCACAAACATCTAATAACTGCAGTGTTGCTCATAATAACACAAGGACCTCTACATTAAAGGGAGTAACGTACCCACATGGAGTATAACACTGAAATTCTCCTACAGCTCTCCACCCGTACTGCAATGTCGCACCATTATGCACAATCATCTCCCTACTGCAATGTTGCTTGTACGTTGGGCAAAGAAACGTGCCTACTTCCTGTTGGAATCAAGGCCTCAAAAAAAGCGCAACAACTTTAAAGCCCATGCATAATTATTCACTGTCCTGCACCTGGGCTCCGTTACGACTCTATGGTATCGCAGTCAATATTGCGCTCCATCTTAGTGTTCCTTCCCGCGATACCACTACATACTAGTATCTCCCTCTATTGATGTTAATCTTGCCGCAACACTAAGGAACCTGCCCATGTGGTCGTATCTCACTCAATAACACCTCACGGTGTCATGTTTTAATTACATTAATGGCCTCCAAATAGCTGTATTTAGTTGTAGTCACTCCTCAGCGCCATCTAAGTCTATCTTCCATGCATATCTTGTTACGTTATAGTCCATGAAATCATATGTTATCTAATCCAGTTCCACAATGATGCGTTCTATAATACCTACGGTATTTCAATCGGCAGGGTAGTCTTCCCATATTTAATATCCCTAACTACCTTGTACCCTATATCAATCAATCAATCAATCAATCAGGATTTGTAGAGAGCGGCTGCTTCACCCATGAGGGTCTCAAGGCGCTGTCTGATCATGCTGCTTGTTCTACTGTTGGTTGAACATCCAGGTCTTGAGGTCCTTTCTGAATTGCTGGAGCGATGGTGAGGCTCTGAGGTGCAGGGGAGGTCGTTCCAGGTCTTGGCTGCCAAATGGGAGGTGGAGCGGCCTCTGCTGTTTGTCCGGCAGATGCAACAGGTGGCAGCTAGAGCGAGGGATCCGGATCTGAGTTTCCTAGTGGGCTGGTGAAAAGTTGTGCGTTCGTTGAGGTACGCAAGTCCTTTGTTGCGTAGTGCTTTGTATAAATGGGTGAGTAGCTTGCACTGGCATCTCTTCATAACTAGTAGCCAATGAAGTTTCCTGAGGTGAGGGGTTATGTGCGTCCGTTTGGGGAGGTCGAGGATGACAGCTGTGTTCTGGATTGTCTGGAGTTTCTTTATGAGTTGGGCTGTTGTTCCTAAATAGAGGGAGTTGCCGTAGTTGATTCTGCTGGTGACGAGAACCTGCGTGACAGTTCGCCTGGTGTTGGTCTGGAGCCATCTGAAGACCTTCCCAAGCATTCGTCAAGTGAGGAAGCAGGAGGTGGAGACAGCGCAGATTTGCTTCGTCATAGACAGCTGGCTGTCTAGGATGATGCTTAGGTTGCGGGCGTGTTCGGGGGCCACCATTCGTTGTTCCAGTGTGTGTCCTTGCCTTTCCCGAAGATGAGTACTTCTGTCTTGTCGGTGTTGAGTTTGAGGCAGTTGTTGTTTATCCAGTTGGCAACGTCTTTCATGCATCTTTGGAACTTGTCTTTGATGGTTCTTAGATTGTTAGTCAGAGAGAGGATGAGTTTGTTTGTTGTCGGTGTAGGAGATGATGTTGAGTCCATGAGGAAGCTGATGCTGTTTGCCCCGGGGGTTGTGGAGCAAAGTCTTAGTAGATGGTGATAATTTTGTTGTGGCAAAGTCTGCAAGGGTGTTGCAGAGATCTTGCAAGGGTGTGATGTTGTTTTCTGTTGCTGAAGGGGTGGTGAATTCCTTGACTTTGTTGAAAAGTTCCTTGTTGTTGGAGCTGTCATTAATGTGGGTGGCTAGGGCAGTCTTCTGTTGTTTTTCAAGAGGTGGTGGTAGCGGTTGAGGGTAGCTTTGAAGCGTTTTCGGTCCTTGAGGGTCTTACTGGCACGCCATCTTCTTTCCATCTGTCTGCAGTTGCATTTCTGGGTTTTTAGTTCTTCCGTGAACCAGTTGGGGTGTCATGTTCGTTTCTTGGGGTTGGTCGGTTTTCTCGGGGCGACTTCATCAGCGCTTGCTGTGATCCAATTTGTGAAGTTGTCCACTGCTGGTTCTGTGTCCTCGGTGGTGGTGGGTAGGTTGGAGTTGAGGGCATTGGTCCAATGTTTTTCCGATACCTTGGACCAGCAGCATCATGCTTCGCTAGCGGTGGGGGGGGGATGTTGAGGGGTCACGAGATGACAAAGTGGACGCAGTGGTGGTCGGTCCACATGTGCTCTTCCGTGTCGGTGTATTTTACTCTGTTGCTGGCTAAGAAGATCGGGTCGAGCGTGTGTCCTGCAATGTGTGTGGGGTTGTGACCAGTTGCTTGAGTTCGAGGTTGGCCATACTTTCTAAGAGGTCAGTTGTATTGGTGTCGTCGGTGTTCTCAATGTGAAAGTTGAGGTCTCCTAGGAAGATGTACAGATTTGAGTCAATGGCGATAGGTGCGATGAAATCGGGGATGGCGTTGTAGTAGGGTGGGCGGGGCCCCAGAGGTCTGTAGGCGAGGGTGCCTCGGATTGTGGTTTTGCTGTTCGTTTGGAGTTGAAAGTTGAGGTGCTCCAAGAAGGGGGTAGTGTCGTATGTGGTGGTTGCACATTTTAGGGTCTCTGTAGATTCTGGCGATGCTGCTGCGGTTTCCCTTGGTGTGGTCTTGGTGCACAATCTTGTATCCGGCTAAGGTGGTTGTGGCAATGTTGAGTGCTGATGCGGGGTTCAGCCAGGTCTCTGTGATGAAGACAGCATCTTGGGCATGGGTGGTGATGGGGTCCCAGATTTCCGTGCCTTGTTTTCCAAGTGAGTGTGCGTTGATCAGCAGACAGTTGATCTCTCCGGAGGTGTTTGTGCCGGCCTTGCTGCTGGGCGTGAGTGACGTGTTGTGGGTCGATGGGCGTGGCGTCAGTTGTTTGCCTTGTCATACAGGTGAAGCAGCAGTTCCGGCAGGAGAAATGGGCCACGGTGGTCTTGGAGGAGGCCTGGGCACAGCTGTTGTTCTGGTGTCCGGGGTCCAGGACTTGAAGTTCTTCCGAAGTGAAGCAAAGCCAGTCTGTGTGGGTTGGAGTCCTGGCGCAGCGCAAGCTCCATGCACCCTGGGCGCGTCCGCTGCGTGGGTGCACTGTGGTCTCCATGCTGGAGGGCTGGTGTGGGCCCTAAGGGGTGGGATGGCGGTGGTCTCCGCAGTAGAAAATACCAGGCACAACGGGGTGCGCAATAGGAGGAAGGCACGGAGAGCAGCAGGCCTGCAGATACACACGGGGGGGCCTCAAGCAGTGATGCAGGACAAGGGACAGGTCAGGGGGCCCCAGCAGGTAAGGCAGGCAGGAAGAGAGGGTAAGGGAAAGAGCCAGACTGCAAGGGCAGGTGCAGCCAGACAAGGCTACCTGGGGCGAGGGGGCGCAGAAGGGTAGTCAAGTACTGGGAGTCTGGCGCAGGTTGAGCCGAGGGAGAGCGCCGGGCGTGGTGTCAGGGGGCATAAGGCGGCAGGGCACTCTATCTGAAACTGTGGGCAAAAGAGGGGTGGCCCAGTTGAGCCTCCTCAGGGTGTGGACGGGCCCACCCTTGGCCCAGGCACCACCCGCACGCGTCCCACGATGCGGGAGCCGCAGAAGGTTACAATCAGCGCTGGGAGGGGCAAAACGGGCTAGGGCCCACCTCCTGGGGGACTGCTGGGAATTGCAGTTCCTTTGTAGAGATGGCGACGCTGGCTTCCGAGTGAAGCAGGGGAAAAGCGCAATGCAGGTGTCCAGGGCAAAGACAAAGTAGCAGGTGAGGCACAGACGACACTGCGGAGTCCTCCATGATAAATGTTCCTTACCCAATCATTCTTATAAGTTCTTTTAGAATACCAAACCCCCATCCATAAGTAGAACAAAAGCACATATTCTGCAATGGAGTACATTCAAACCCATACTGTTTCTTCATCATCATCAAGTACCATCCCTGTGCAACACACCCATTTACTTATTTTGCTCATTGTGTACTCTGTGTCTTGTATCTCAAATTACAAATTGGAGTGCAATACCATGGACGTTTGCATAAATCATGTGATATGTTGCCCTCCCTTATAGTAGTTTTCTACAAAAATACACAAGCAGTCTCATGGAGTGCGAAAAGCAAAATAAAATAGTTTCCTAAATGTAAGCATTGAAGAGATATCAGTCACCAATTCAAAAGGATGGTAAAGAAGCTATAAACACAAAAAGAGGATCGAAAGGCATCGAATAAGAATCAAGCCAATTACGCTGACCAATTCTAACAAACAGGCTATCCCAAAGTGCACTGTGAATTTTGGTTTCGTAGGTCTTTTTGACCACAGACAGCTGAAAGTTGTCTGAAGGAGAGACCTAAAAAGAGCAACTGTTTCGCTTCCATAACATTTGGGGTTTACATTTAATATGGAGCGGAAATTAATCAGGCAATAAAAGAAAAGTATAAATAACAATAATGAACTTAATTGTTTTGTTATTAAAATGAACTGAAATAGGGCTTGTGTTCGTGTTTTGACATTTTGCAATGTAGGTGTTTATAAAATATATGTTAATTTATATAACAAACAGCGTGTAGATCTGATGCACTTCTGGATCATGAATGGTCGCTTGATTTGACTATAGTCTTTTAAATGTTGAGACATTTTTAAACATTGTAAGATTTTGCATGATTTAACAGGGATGTTCTATTTTACTGTATGATTTGTAAATGAATGTTAGAAATCTTTTCAACTAAATCTTAATGAGGAATATAGTGGTGGGGTATGCCAAGGGAGAGTTGGAGCGTTTACAAATAGACAAAAGATTACAGAATTGCTCAGATCATTGAGGGGATAGATGAGCTACCTTGTGGGCCAAGTTACCTTAGTGCTAGAACTGAGTTTAATAAGAGGTGAAAATCGGATCTGATCACGGAGGTCTGTCTGCTTAGTTGAGGTGTGAGGTAAATGTTATTAGTATAAAAAGGAGGAAGGTTGCCACTGATGTTTTGACTGCAGAATTTGAGAGCAGATGGTGTCAGTTTCCAGGATCTTAGGGTGACATGTACGTAGGTTTCATTTTGCGGTTTCCTAATAGCAAATTTTTCGATTTGCTATTAGGAAATTGCAAACACCTGTGAACTAATGGTACTAATGTGTTTTTGACACATTTAGCGATTCCTAATGGGGTCGCAATTTGCGACCCATTGGGAATCACTAAAAATACAGGGATGGTGTCCTGCTGGGGACAGCAGACCACCACGTCGGTGTTTGCTTTTAAATAATGCAACGTTTTGCTTTTTATGCAGTCCGTTTTCCTTAAAGGAAAACGGGATGCGTTTTAAAAAGGAAAATGAAACATTTCAGTTTCATTTTTTAATAGTACGCAGTGGTCCGAGGGACTACTGCCTGCTCTGAAAAAATGTTTTTGCATGCATTCACAAAGGGGAAGGAGTCCCCTTGTGACCCCCTTTCCATTTGCGAATGGTTACCACCTAATTGAAGTAGGCGCAAAATGTGAATGTTTTGCAACCGCATTTTGGTCGCAAAACATTTGTACATAGCACTGCGAGTTGTTATTAGGAAGAGACGCCCTTAACATGCCTCTTCCTAATACTGAATCCCTAACCCATTTTGCAATTCGTTAATAGGTTACTGAATCACAAAATGGGTTTGGTACATAAGAAAATACATTTTTCCAGTTGCAAACGGCCGGATTCTGTGAATCGGTCTAATTGTTGCCGGAACAAACCTAAGTACATGTTGCCCTTGATTACTACTGGAATTTAAGCATCTAGAATTTTTCTGTTGCCTAATACCTTCTTTTCTTTGTCAGCTTGTCTGCAGTAGAACTACAGTTGCTTGATATATTCCAACTTGGCAGACAGATTTATAAGAAAAACACCAATTACATGCAATATAGTGTGTAAGGAGGTTGACAATACAGAGCAGTGGAGAGAACTATTTTTTATTGATGCAAGTTCATCAAAGGAATACCTGAGCTATGATTAGCAGTGTTTAAGTGTTGCATCTCGATATGTGTTACTCAGCTTTTCCTCTTTTAGAGGGCAAAGAAATAAGTCCCATTGAGTCAGTGGTCGAAGTGCATTAAAAAAGTATGGGAATTACAATGCTGTACGCAAAGGGGGCAGGGTGAGTGAGCATGAGGGCGGGGTCAAAGGCGTGGTTAAAAACTGAAAAATATTCTGTAACTTTTTCAGGTTTTCACCTTCAGGTAACTACATATAAAATAAGGCACCGCTTAAATGAAAAGTTAAGTTAATCAGTGGGAAATGCACTATCGTACCTTCTGAAACCTGCATTAGTTAATTAACTGCAGAGGTGTGTGTATGTAACCAGAGGGCCACTGAATTGAATCCTGGTTGGTGCGGTGGAGAAGAGTGATGTGTGTGTGTTTAGTGCTACGAGAGGTCACTGTTTGTGACAAAGACCTGTGAATATGTAAGTCACTATTGTAAACTCGCATCATACACAGTATAATATAGGCTGCTACAAAATCCGCAAAAAAAGGTTTAAGATAAAGTGCTTCTATATATAGATTTTAGTAACAACAAAACTGTACATAGTGCATTATTTTATAACTGTCCATTAAAAGCACACACTTCACTGCTCAGCTTGTAACTCCTCCCTTGCAATACCACTCAAAAAGAATAAATGTTTCATCAGGAAGCTTTAAGTGATTCTATCAGTTGAAGCCAATACCGGCTTCCAAGCCCCCTATACATTTGCAGATTAACCAGTTATGTACATTTACATTTCTATTAGGCAGCATGCACCCTGGCAGGGCGGCTTGTTAAACTGTCTGCCCCTCCCGCGGTTTAACAGCACAGGAGACTCCCTGTCTTATGCTTCAGTTTAAGCATTTCAACTCTTGGATTTCACCGTCCCGAGACGGTTGTCTTCTCGCAAAAAGTAGGGGAACTGTTTTTCTAAAATCAGAAAATTATGGGCACTTCGTGCCCCTCAGATCTCACCCACTTCGACCACTGAATTGAATTAGATAACCAAACATATTAACCCCTGCTATAGATTGGCTCAGCCAATTAAAAAGCTGTATTTATCTAATGATGCTGATAACAACTACTGTTTGCTTTATTTTAAGTGCCTTGAAAGTCTGAAGCAGGGACATAAAGTCGATAGGGACAGTTGGGATTTGTCTGTATTTCTGCCAGGGGTAAAATTAAATGGTATGTGTGCTAATGACCTTAATGTCAGCATTGACGCTAACTGCCATTTCTCCTCATTATGCACAATTACTTTTAGCTGGGCTCCTATTAGTTGGGCTGGGAAGGGCATTCTCAATTCATTTTTAAAGTTTTTAGGGGAGTGCATGCATGAAAAGTTGTTAACGCCTCCAATAGAGGGCAATAACAGTTATTCATGTTCCTGGAGACAATTTAGTTGGTTGTATGTGCTATATGAATAGTAATTGTTAGTGATATTTATTTCTTGTGAATTTTTATTTTGGTTTGTTATGCTTCAAGCAAGGTAAAGACAGCTGTATAAAATATTTAAAATTCAATTCTATAATATAAAATGCGTGTAAATGTCTTTCTTTTCAGTTGTACGAGGAGCTGGTTAAGACACACGAAACACATCCAGTGAACTGGCACAAAAACTATGCAATTGCCTGTGAGAGGATGTTGCGTCTTGGAAAGATGGACACGGATCAGGAAGCGCTGCTGTCAGAAACTATCAAACATTTCACCCTCTATCTGGCCAAGGAAACTGATGATCCTCAGTCGTCAGCCATATCTCAGGCCGTACACCACCTGAAAGATGAATTGCACAGACTGAAAAAAATGAAAGCTGGTTTATAAGGCCAGGCATTTAAAACATCCGTTGGCCAGACGTATAACGGATCCGTGTGCCAATTTTCTAATAAGGCCATGGACTTTTTTTTTGTACGGGTTGGGCACCCCATACCAATATAAATGTTTTTTTACAGAGGATATGAGAGAAAAAGATTTTTTTTTTTTAATTCACAAATCAAAGAAATTAGCGGAATCATTAATGCTGCAAACGGAAATACTTTAAATGTTATTTTATGAAATCAGTGGTAATATTCCAATGGACTTGTCAGGTGAATTTTAATAATATAATATGCAAAAAATATGTGCATTTTCCATTTCTTTTTACAGAGCCACCTCTAGACGTTTTTTTTATAAAAGTCATATTGGTATTTTTATATATTTTGAGTTTTAAAACTATTCAAAGGCTGTGCTGCTAAAAATATTATTGTCGTTAATATTGCTACTTAAGCAAGCCGACTTGGTGCTCGTTTGTTTCGGTTGCTAAGTAAACGTCGTTCTGTTTTTTTACCTAATTACTTTCATGTTTGTATTTCTGTGTGTTACTCTTGTCCCGGCCTGGACCCTATAATTAGGCCCCTGCTGCCAAAGTGTTTAAAAGGAGGTTTCTGAGATTTCTATAATTTCACCACTCGTACAAGAGCCTTTCATACTTCCTGCTAAAGAGAAGAGGAGAATACATGTAAATAATAGTTTGTTATTTTATTATGACAGTTAATTAATGGCAGCCTGGTTCAATGAATAAAGTCACCTAGGGTCCTTTAGCACATCCTAAGCAGAGACAGGAATCTAGGTTTTCTTTTCCTTTCAATTGTGCAACTTCCAGACTGCGCACACTATATAGCGCCCTGTATAGACATGCTCCCTAATGAAGAGGGCGGGTACGGAGCTTGTCTGCATTCAAGGATCACTGGTGAGTCATTCACGAAGAAAAAGGCCCTTTAACGAGGAATAGTCACAGTTCCGTGGCATTGTGCTGGCGAAATGACCCGATCAAAGGTCTCCTGCGGTGCATGCATGGTTCCTTTCATACCAAGGCCATAATTAAAAGCGCTAATTCTCTTTTAAAATGCTGCAGGATGCCACGCAGGCATCGCTCGGGAGTGCCCTTTGTGATGTCATGAGCCGTCGAGGACCCGCGCTGAGGGCTTTTGAGTGAAATGCCAGTCATGGCGGTGCTTCAGCACTGCGCGGCCTCCAAAGGCCTGACAGGGCCTTGACTACACAATTAGAGCTGAATGTGGCCCTTGTCAGCCGCCTGTAAATACATTTCAAAGGGGCGAGCGCTGAAGTTTCATTACCTGATCCCGGGAGCTTTGTTGTCTCCGGCACACACGGGGAGAAGCTCTTGCCCCAGCCATGCTCCGTTTTTTGAAGATGTCCACCGGAGCCTGTCGGGCCCAAGCAGGATTCGCAGCCAAAGCTTTTGATGAGTGTCAGTGGTTGCAACAGTTCTGCTGTTAGAAAGACACGAAAGTGGGAGAGCTCATTAATCTCTCCTTTGGCTCTCCCTGCCTTTTGCCCTTTTATTACGGCCCTATTAGGCTCCAGCTCATCTTGAATCACAAAAAATAAATTGGAGCTGTTAAGCACTAATTGGCAAAGACGCTTACTAAAGGGCACAGAAAGTCCAGTGCAATGTGTTCTCTATGGGGAAACCCTGGTTTACATTAAAGCCAAATTAGGGCATAACATGTTAAACATGGTGAATGTTCAGGAGTAAACTGTTTTTGGGTGACCGGGCAATATTGAAAATCACCAAATGTAAGTAGCTAGTCAAGGGCACATTTAATTGACGGGTATGTGTGTGTTTTTTTTTGTTTTTTTTTACTTCCATTTTGATAAGTTTTACCCAGTTAATTGGATTTGATTCTGGGTATTTGATATTTTTTCAACTAAAACGTTTAGTTAAATGTGTAATAATAATGGGGATGTTCAAGAGAGATTGGCTCAGCTCAAGGTGGTGTTGGTCTCTGTCTTACCAGTTACCGTTTAGATGCTATAAATTGAGTTATTGATCTCACTTGGAGAGGCACTGTACTAAAGGTACAATTCTTATAAAATTTCCAACACACTATAATTTAAAAAAAGTAAAGTGCTTTCACATTTATTGTTTTAAATCAGGGGTCTCCAACCTTTACTGTAGTGAGAGCTACTTCTGATCAGTGAAAATCATTGTGAGCTAGTGAAGGCCAAGCCACTCACGAAATGTTACCGGACACCCCCACACCCAATTTAATTGAATCTGAGCTTAATGTCCATAGAGCCAAATACTAGCGTTTGAACAAAATGCTTTGACTACGTGTACTATGACAGGGCTGCCATGTGTGTCAGTGAGAGCGGGTTCTTTGAGGGATGTATGAACGTGTGTGTATGGAAGTGATAAATGTGTATGGGTGAATGAGAGTCTGTGTTGTATGTACTTGTGGCACAGGACATACATTTCACATTTATTGTTTTAAATCGGGGGTCTCCAACCTTTACTGTAGTGAGAGCTACTTCTGATCAGTGAAAATGCAGAGTTTCCACAGTTTTAATGGGAAGAAAATCATGATTTTATTAAAGGCACGGAGGCTAATATTATGCATAAACCTTTATTGCCCTAGAATTAGAACACTTATAAACTCTAGAACACTGAACATGCATATAACCTCAGAACAGGCAGCCATCTTCCTCTTTTAACTGCTGCGAAATAAACAAAGTCCCAAACAAAGTCCCATCCACTGATCCAAAAGGTCCAATCCATTTGCGTCCTCCAGAGACTTGTCTTCGATATCCATCTCTTCTGCTTTAACCTAAATAAAAAAGTACAAAAATATGAAAAGGGTGGGCAAGCGGAGGGATAATATTAGCCTCCGTGCCTTTAATAAAATCATGATTTTCTTCCCATTAAAACTGTGGAAAATCTGCATTTTATGGCAAGGCCTGGAGGCTAATATGCATGTTCAAAGTTCATCTAAAACTCTTTCCAACACATTTTCCACTGGTTTAAAATAGAATTTTTTAAAAGTTGAATCATTTGACCAATCAGCCGCCCTCAAAATACCACTCAAACTAAAACCTCTCATAAACGCCTTACTAGCCATAGCACCCCTAACAGAATGAGCCCCAAAAACACTCACATCCACACCAGCCTTACACATAACCTCCTTCACCCACCTAGACAAGGTTGGTGCAGAAACAGCCTTAAAAGGCCTTCTGTAAGAAATTAACAACTGAGAACAACCACACTCCCTTAATCCAATCGTTCTCAACTCATACTCTCTTAAACAACAAACCACACACAAGTTACTATGCCCCTCTAAAAGAGGATAAAAAATAGTCCTAGACATAGTTTTCGTCCTTTTTCTCAACTCAAAACACACACCCTCCGGTTGATAACTTCTAGAATTCACATCTAAAGCCCTAATATCTGAAACCCTCCTAAAAGTGACCAAACACAAAAGCATTGCCAACTTCCATGACAAAAACTTCAGATTCAAAGACGTATTTGCACCCCATCTATCCAATTCCTTTAGAACAACTGAAACATCCCAAAGAACGCCATACTTTGCCCTAGGTGGCAATTCTAACCGAACACTTTTAACCAACCTTTTAACCAAAGCATGCTGTCCCACAGGTACACCATCCACCAAAACATGCCCGGCCGAAATCGCAGACCTGCTTAAATTCACTGAATTATAAGCCAAACCACTTTTGTACTGATCCGATAAATAATTCACAACCTCCACGGGATCCAAACCCCTCTCAACACACCAACCACACCATTTCCTCCAAGCTGACTTGTAGACCCTTGTTGTTCCTGTAGACCATGAACCCGCAATGAGATCCGAAGCCTCCTTTGATAACCCATGCACTTGCCAAACTCTCCTGAAATCAGCCAAGCCATTAGCCTCAACTGACCTGACACCACCAACTCGTGCACGTTCCCTTGCGCATCCAAAATTATCTCTTGGTAATTCGGCAACAAAACAGGATCCTCCATTAACAAACTCATCAGATCTGGGAACCACACTTGGGCCTGCCAAAATGGCGTCACCAGAACTACCTCCGCCTTCTCCCTCCTTACTTTCATCAACACTCTCTGAATCATGGAGAACGGCAGAAAGGCATAAAGCCTCCCCACACTCCACTCATGAAGGAAAGCATCTATCCCCTTCGCTTCCGGATCCGGTCTCCAGCTGTAAAACTCCATCAGCTGCGTATTCAATCTGTCCGCAAATAAATTCACCTGCAGAGGACCCCACCTCTGCTGTAACCTCTGGAAAATTCCCCTGTCCAATCTCCAATTGCTCACATCCTTGAGATACCTTGAATACCAATCCGCTTCTACGTTGCTCAACACTGGAATATACTGGGCCTGAACCATAATCTCTTTCTCCAAACAGAACCTCAAAAACTCTTTTGCCAACTCCGCTAGCCCCCTCGATCGAGGACCCCCCAGCTTGTTCACATAACGCACTGCCGAAATGTTGTCCATCTTTAACAGAACACAAGATTTCACTTGATCCTTCATGAAACTCTTGATTGCAAATGAACCTGCCAGGAGTTCCAGACAATTTATGTGAAGCTCCCTTTCCTCCTTGGACCACTGACCCCCAGTCGACACTGTGCCACACCTTGCTCCCCAACCGTGCAGACTCGCATCCAACTCTATATCTCCGGAACTTCCCCAAATATTGCTCTTTCATTCCACGCTTCCAGACTCATTAACCACCAATCCAACTCCTCTTGAGTCTCTTGATTCATCCTCACTTTCTGTGAGTATTTCGCCCCCTGCCTCAATTGAAAAGCCTTCAACCTCTGCAATGCTCTGTAATGAAGGGGAGCGGGAAAAATCGCTTGAATAGACGCTGATAATAGACCCAGCAGTCTTGCCAACTGCCGCAAAGTGATCCACTCCGCGTTCTTCACTCTCTTTACCTCTTTCCGAATTTTCTTCACCTTCTCCATTGGTAATCTCAACACACATTCCAATGTCTGAATCTGAAAACCTAAAAACTGCATCACTTGCTCGGGCTCCACACACGACTTCTCCCTGTTCACCACAAAGCCCAGATCCTCCAGAACTTTCATTGCAAACTCCGTCTGCTCCTTTGCCAAACTCTTTTCCTCGGCCATAATTAAAATATCGTCCAGATAAACAATCAATCGAATTCCCCTGGACCTCAACCACGCTACTACTGGCCTCATTACCTTGGTAAAACACCAAGGAGCTGACGTCAACCCGAATGGGAGACTTTTGAACCTCCATTGCACTCCTTTCCATCTGAACTGAAGGTAATCCCTTTGCTCCACACACACCGGAACAGTCAGATATGCATCTTTCAAATCTAACTGGGTCAACCAATCTCCTTTCCTTAGCAAATCCCTTAACATATGAATTCCTTCCATTTTGAAATGGTTGTAACACACCCAATCGTTCAACTCTCTGAGGTTTATTACAGGTCTCATACCCTTCTCCTTTTTTTCCACTAAAAACTAATTGCTTACGAAACACTCTGGAACCATCCTTGCAACCTCTATCGCCCCTTTCGCCTCCAATGCTTCTACTTCCTTTGTTAGAGATCCTCCATCTCCTTTGAGAACCGTAAAACAGCGGGACTCCTCCTTTGTACTGGCATCTGTATAAAATCTATGTGATAACCAGCCACTGTTTTCAAGACCCATGATTTCTTTCCACCTTGAAACAAACTGGGCTAGTCTGCCGCCCAATTTTACATGGATAGAAATAGTGTCTGTTAAACACCTTACCTGATGCACCTCTTGTCTTTCTCTCTGCCCGCATTCCTCTCGACCTGTATCTTTGCCTCTGTGGGTAGAAACTACCCTGTTCTGTCCTCGTGAAACCATATCCATAATTCGTTCCATAGGGTCTAAAACCTCTACCAAATGATCCTCTGGTAATCCCTTGACCACGGCCGGGGAATCGACCCCGCATTCTCCCGGCCATTCCAAAAACCCTTCGGATATCTTTCCGAGCCTTCTGTAAAGAGTTAAAGGTACCAACATACCTTGACATGTCCTTCACAAATTCATCTATGAAGAGCATACCCTCACTCTGCTCTACAAATTCTTTGTTAGCCAGATCTGCCAGCTTAGGGTCAATTTTAAACAGGATGCTTTTTCGTCTCTCCACACACAGGGCTGCATTAGAATTTCCTAGAAGGCAAATCGCCCTCTGCACCCATTTACGCAACTTCACTACGTCCACACCTGTATTGTTAGAATGTGCTTCCTCACATAAATCAAATATTTTGGTTAGAGGACCAAGCACGTCAAGCAGCCTATCTTGGCATCCCTTCAGACCCTTATCTAGACCCCTTCTCGGATCTCTACCTGTCTTATTTAAAAATGCCATCATTTTAAGGTCCAATTCAGGCGTATACGCCACCTTTCAATCCAAACTAGGCCTTGGGCACTCAGATCTTAACCTTGTCCGCACTTCTTTGGGAATCTCCCTTCTAATCCAGGACCTCACATATTTAGCAACTTGCTCCGAAGGAGTCCATTGAGGTGACAGAGGATGTTGAATCAGGAGAGGATCAAACATCTCCTCACCCAGAGGATCCACAAAATCTCCTATCTCTAATTTAATTTTCTTTTCTGCCACCTTCCTTCTCTTGTGCGGAATCTCTTCCTCATCCGATTCGTCAAAACTTGTAGAGCATGTCAACTCTACATCCCCACTGGCAGAGGACGAATCACAAGCCACAACACTGTGGCCTCTCTTTTGCGCCTTTATAGCGCCACTGTTTGCCTTTATAGCATCATCATATTTCTGAACCTTACGTTCAGCAACCTTTTCCATCCTCTTCTTCTCCACATTTTTTCTTTTTTGTGTCCTTTTAACTCCTTTACTAGAACCACTAGCAACAATCTCTACTTCTTCCGTTGTCCAAAAAATTTCTTCCTCAGTAGACCTCTTCCTACACTCCTTAGCCTGTAAACCTTTCTCAACACTACTTTCAATCTTTCTGTCAATAGTAGCAGTTATTTCACCAAACATCCTTTCCATATACTGCTTCATTCTATCCTCAAAACCTGCACTTTCACTATTTTCCATTTTTTAAATCTTAAATTTTGAAATCCTATACACCACTAAACACTCCTCAAACAAATCCAACAAACTGTAACTTCCGTTTCCACCTTTATTTCCACTCTTATACACTCAAAATACCTAAGAAACTCTCCCCGTGCAAAACGAACTCCGTTTGACCTTTGCCAAAGAATCTGACAGAAACTGACAAACTTCTGCCAGTTTCCGATCGACGTTTTTACCCAAAATATGGCCGACCACCGTGTCACACAGACTAATACAATTTCCTCAATCATCTAAAATGCCCGCCGTACGTAGCGTAAGTACGGCGGCCTTCTTTCACCCAAAAACTCTAAATCAAATCCTCTCTGCGCTCCAAAACTCGGGAGACGCAAGAGGGAACTGACGCGCTCGAGCAACAAAGCAACAATGCTTATCTGCTCACGCGCGTACTACCGGCTCGAGCCCTGCCTCGCGTACACCATTCCCAGCACGCGCTCAAGAGCGTGTTGTCAATTTCAAACCGCAACTGTAAGTTAAATTTAAAAACTTAGAAAAACCTGGCAATTTCATTACGCGCACAAAGTTAAATCATGCTGAAGCAAATACTATTTGCCTTTTTTAATATAATATAATACTCTTAAAAACACTAAACTTACAAATTAAATTAAAATTAAAATGAACTGCCTAACCTATAAACGTAACTTTCACACACAAGTCAAAACAACTCGCTCCCATTTAAATAAATATTCTCACATTCAAAACATATCCCAGACATTAATAAAGTACATGAGATATGAATGGACTTATCTGTGCTTGAGCAGCAACAAAAGAGGAAGATGGCTGCCTGTTCTGAGGTTATATGCTTGTTCAGTGTTCTAGAGTTTATAAGTGTTCTAATTCTAGGGCAATAAAGGTTTATGCATAATATTGGCCTCCGGGCCTTGCCATAAAATCATTGTGAGCTAGTGAAGGCCAAGCCACTCACGAAATGTTACCGGACACCCCCACACCCAATTTAATTGAATCTGAGCTTATTGTCCATAGAGCCAAATACTAGGGTTTGAACAAAATGCTTTGACTACGTGTACTATGACAGGGCTGCCATGTGTGTCAGTGAGAGCGGGTTCTTTGAGGGATGTATGAACGTGTGTGTATAAAAGTGATAAATGTGTATGGGTGAATGAGAGTCTGTGTTGTATGTACTTGTGGCATAGGACATACATTTCGCCATATGTGGCCCCTGTTACATGTATAACACAAACATACAACCATTTTTTTTTTTAAATGGGAGAAATTTAAAGTGCCGAAAAATGTCCTGCGAATAAATAAATGTTTGTATTATGGAACTCAAAATTTCTCCCACTTAAAAATTGGCTGTATTTTTCAGTTATAAATATGACATTGTGTCTACCAGCCACTGGGAGCAAGATGCCTGCTGTGTGTAAATGCGGCACATTGAAATGGGAGAAAATTAAACTGAAGAGTTAACTTTGTTCATACGGATTCCATAAAACTCATCGTTTAAATTTTGCTCCCATTTCAAAGTGTTACATTTACGAACAGCAGGCATATTGCACCCAGTTGCTTGTAGACACGGTGCCATATTTATAACAGAAAAATACAGCCATTTGTTTAAATAGGAGGAATTTAAAGTGAAGACAAGTGCTTCTTAAAATATTAAGATGTAATTGACTTAATTGAAAGTGGAAAAAAAATGGACTCAGTGTTTCATAGAAATATTTTTAGCAATTCTCCCATTTGAAAAAATGACAGCAATTTTCAGTTATAAATATGGCATAGTGTCTATTAGCCACTGGGGGCAAGAGGCCTGCTGTTTATAAATGCAATACTTTGAAATGGGATACATTTAAAAGGAAGAGTTAACTTATTCATTAAGTTAACTCTTCATTTTACATTTCTCCCATGTAAAAGCATTCAGAAATGTTCCAATATTGAGTTGACAAGGACTTTTATTTAAGATTTAAATACCTTAGTGCTTCAGTTCTTCACCTCCGTGTCCTGGGTCATAAATCTGAATCCGGCACTGCTCATTATCAGGCCCTGCTATCTGCAGCATGAAGATAATAATGTAAAATAAACACAGCCTTCCCTTAACTTTAAAAGGAAAATGTGTCCCTGTGTTAATTTTAAAATAAACTCAAGGCTGTGAGCTACTCGGAAGGTGTATGTGAGCTACTGGTAGCTCGCGATTGACTGGTGGAAGACACATGTATCAAATGTATATCATATTCAGCTTATAAGCATTGACTTAATTCAAAAGTCTCAGAATGCATTAACGGCTTTCATTATAATAGACACCTTCATAGTCAATCTTCCATAACGTCAAAATAATAAAAGCCACCTAATGAGAATAGTTAGTCCATGCTGGTTTTATACTTCTTTCATACACTTATATAAGCACTACCACTGTACCTTCATTTAGTTCATATCAGTTGGTAAAATGCGCACAGTACTGTTTCATGATTGAAACTAATAGTATATTCTTAGATTTTGAAAAAGTGGCATTTTGTGTGGTCGCGCTGTGAATGTCCGAAAATGCAAATTTCCTAGCTTTCACAACTGAAAGCTTAGATTCTAATAGAGACTCAGAAGTGAGGATTATGCTTTACCTTTTTCTAGACTACAGCCACCATAGAAAAAAATCAGAATAATCAACTTAAATACCTATAGGGCTTTGTTAAAAAAAAGACAAAAAACTACACCTCACATGGTAAAAGAACAAGCAGTCACAAGTCAGGAACTTTGTTTAATCCTCGGGTGGGTATGCTGGGTAGTACTTTTCACACTGATAATCTTAGATTGACTGTAAATTCACTTTTATATCAGTGTTGCTATATCCCACCCATATCGAAGGTTTGGAAATTACATCATTCCTTATCTGCCCCACACCTTCTCCACCACCCCTGGTATTTAAAGTTGGTTAATAAAAAAGCAACAATACAAACATTCGAAATCCTTTATTTCTTAGGAATAACTGTCTCAATTGTTTTTAATAATATGGAGGACGTACAATAGCTGCACAGGAGACTGGTATTAAATTAGGTGAACTGGAGGATGGCATAAATTAAATGCAATCGAGTTAAGCATTCCTTATAATATATTCTTGTCAAATATGTTAGTCATCTAAAGTAATGCATAGAACTATGCTTCAGTTTTCATGAAATTATATTTTTTATACTGCTTCAGCTTCTCTTCCTTTGTAAGAATTTATTTTCATAAGAAAACTGCTGAATACTAATAAAAAATAAAGACAAAAAACACTACTAAACAACATACAAACCAGGGTTACCTGAAAGCTACAATGTAAAAGGATAACATTTTGTTCTGGTGATAGTAAATTAAATGGTCTGAGGTGTTATCATCTTACCTTCTAACACACTGCATGTACATTAGATACTTGCCTTGAGGAAACCAAAGTAACAGAGCCAGCTTGGCTGAAAATTGTTTTAGGGATAAATCTCAATTGGTAGGCCAGTTCCTTAAGCAATGAACTATATTCACATCTCATAACCTTGAATATGTAAGTTATAGGTTATCGAGGCATATATAAGTAAATGGCGCTACAACTCTTCTAAACCAATAGATGTGTGCTCACCTATGCCAAAGAGAATTTGTAATTGGCAGATGCCCTGCAAAAATAGCTGATCTGTAGTAGTTTATGGTATTGTAAGCCATTGCCCCTTTAGCCCCCTGAGAGGAAATTTAAGACATCGATCATATCTTTCTCCACAAGATAGAAACTCTGTTCAGCGTACAACATAACTATTGTCCCCAGGCAGAAGCATATCTCTTGTGGCTCCCTCTAGATCAGACCTGCTGTAAGCCATTCTGAAAGGCTTGCCATTTGCCATCATCCTCTGAAATTCTGATTGGGAAGTGGCCTGATTCAGTAATGGATGTCTGTGTTGCAGCAGGTTCATCCCAGTCATCTGAGAATTGGGTAGAGAGATTGTAGCAACCCATGAAAGTTCCAGAAGAACTGGAAACTAACTTGCAGATTCCAGAATAGTATAAGAAGCACAAGACCTATCTCCTGTCATGAGATGTCACTCCTCGTAATGTTAAGAAATCGGGTTAAAATACAGTTTTCCACTCCAGTACTGTAGAAAACATCTCTCACTTGAGCTATCAGGCCTAGTTACCAGCTGAAGAACCACAGAAGCAGCCTTTTGATTCTGGATACAAAAAGATCAATCTCACCCCAAATTTCGATGATCCTCCTGAAAAGAGTTGAAGAGTTGTCTTGTTCTCCTGCAATATTTGAGGAGCCTTTAATGAGGTTGGCCTTGAATTGAACATCCACATCTGTAGTTCAGTGGTCTAGACAGTGGCACCGAAAGCTCTTGACTGGAGACTGAATTTCATGTCCCTTAGGTGACTGATGTGTTGGACAGCCATGATGTCCATTGTCAACAGTGCACAGCACTCTGCCCTATCCTGAGCGAGACTTTGTATTTCAAATGAGTCCATTAACAGCTTCAAATGTTTAATGTGTAGTCCCAACTCTGCATGTTACCATTTTCCACCAATGGATGAGTTGCCACGTCTGTCTCCCCGTTGCCTTCTTGCATCTGATTTGATAACCGGATGCAGTGCATCTCTTGCCTGGCATCCTTGGATAAAGTTACTGAATCTAATTATGACAGTCCTTTACTGTAGAAAGATTGAAAATATGGCTTTAAATAAAGAGGCTAAGGCTCCTACACAGTGGCGGCTCCACCGCTAAGGCAGAGGAGCGTCGCCCCACTACTCCAACAGTTAAGAAAGGAAAAAATAAAATGATAACATAATGTTATTATCAACTTATTTTGTCCTCCTGCTGCTGCAGCTTTGCATGAGGGTGCGGGCGGGGCTGCAGAGCAGGGGAAGAGTGGTTTGCCCACTCCTAAGTGTGCAATGACTATTTGGTCGGCCCCCCCGGCCCACCCAAAACAGTCATGCGCACTTCCCTGTTCTCCATGCAGGCTGCATTACAGCCTGCGTGAAGAACATGCCCACCCCTCCAGCCCCTGGCTGAGCACTGTCACGGTGCTCAGACCAATCACAACGCAGCATTGCAGCGTTGTGATTGGCTTAGAGGAGGGACCCTGGCTGCCTGCTTCCTGTTCCTGGAGTCGGACGCAGGAGAGCAGGAGCAGAGACGCGGTACCCGGTGGGAAGGTAAGTGTTATTTTTTTTTTTTACATTGCAGCCCGCCCATATGTCTTTAGACCACAGTTGGGATGACATCAGGCCCCAGTATGCATCTATCTGTTCATTGCAATAGGCAATATCTTTCAACCAATGTTGAAAATTGGGTCCCTAGTTGACAGAGGTACGCGCCCTGTCCAAGTAGGGACTGCAATTCTAGTCAGGCTAAGTCAGTCACACACTTAAATCAGCCTGTGCTCACCCTCTGGTAGCTTGGCACAGAGCAGTCAGGCTTAACATAAGATGCAATGTGTAAAGCAGTTGTGCATACGTGGGTACTTTAACAGTGAAAACACCACAAAAAAGACCCCACAATGAGGTATGCAAATAGTATCTCTTTTACTCTTCAAAACAAGATAAAAACGATAAGAATTCAATTAAAGCATTTCAAGTTATGGATACTTCAAGAATGTACACTGCTGAAACAGCCCTTGCGCTTTCAATAGGCTCTTTACTTTTATGCTGGGGAAGTGACAGCGATCCATGCCGTGGATCGGGAAAAGACTTTCTCCCTGGGTCAGCGCGAAGCATTGCTTCCAAAGTTATTACAGTTAAAATGCCATGTCATGTTTGCAGGAGACTAATCTACTTGCTCCGTTCAGGGCCACCCACAAGAGTGCTGGTGGACCGCAGGTACCTCATAAGTCCCGGAGTGCACAGTACCTTTCTCAGGTGATTGTAGTGGTGCCGTCTTGCTCGGGACCCACATTGCTGGAGTCTCCCCTTGAAGGATACGATGCAGCGATTGGAGTCACAGAGCTCAGACGCCCGTCTTTCTTTGATGTGTGCAGAATGCTCTGGGTCGCGCTGGACTGCCTTTGGGTGCTACGGCTTCGACTAAGTCAACAAACACGATGGTCTGTGCTTAAGCAGGCAGACATGACGGTTCTTGATCAGTGCACCACGCTGATGCATGTGGATGCCCAAAAGTGGCTGCCGACACTCCGCAAAGGCCCAGGACTGGTTGAGGGCAAGTCAGGCAGAGTCAGACTCTAGATTAGCAGAACCTAGCAGCTGTCATTTGTGCGAATTAAATCTTTGATGGCCCTGAGAGTTCCTGAACGGGGCAAGCCAGCAAGCTCTTTGAGTTACTTGGGTTGCTAAAGGTTGTAGAGAACAGGTCCAGTCCTTCTCACCACCCAGGTCAGAGGCAGCAGACAGCAGGCCAGCAGAGCAGGTAGCAAAGTGGCAGTCCC
This sequence comes from Calotriton arnoldi, assembly GCA_963921515.1. NCBI lineage: Eukaryota > Metazoa > Chordata > Amphibia > Caudata > Salamandridae > Calotriton > Calotriton arnoldi. The sequence goes on along the minus strand of CAWUFW010006125.1, from coordinate 203,142 downwards.
TCCTGTAGCCCAGCAATCAGCAGGCGAACACAGCAAAGCAGCTAGCAAAGTGGCAGTCCCTCCTGTAGCACAGCTCCTTTTCATGGCAGAGTCTTCTTAGGACCCCATAGTGAACTAGTGAGAGGGGGTCATAGGCCCAATACTTCTACCCAAATGTGTCCTTGAAGTGGATGTGACTACAAAGCAAAGTCATTGTGGTGCACAAGTCTCCTTTCAGCCCAGCTCTGTCTGCCAGCCTGTGTGTGTGTGTGAGGGGGGGGGGGGGTGGGTAGGGGGGGAGGGTGGAATCATTGTTTTCTGTGAGGTCCAAGCCACTACCTATTCAGGTGTACATGTCGGCTCCTCTCCCTCTTGCCCAGGAAGACTCATCAATATGCAGATGCAGCTTAGTGTCCTGTATTTGTGGCTGTCTAAAGGGAATGCACAAAGTACAGCTGTCACCCCACCCCAGGCATGTATTAGAGACAGACTGTAAAGCACACAAGAGAGCTAATAGCAGAGAAATGTCGACTTTCTAAAAGTGGCATTTCTAGATCAGTAATACCATATCCAACCTTACCACTAAAGAGGATTTATCAATACCAATCCAATGATATAAAGCAGCTACTCCTCTGCAATCAGGAATTTAAACTTAGAAAGGGTATTTAAGGAATTCCCAATGTTAACCTAAGAGAGGAGTAGGCCTCACAATAGTGAAAACGAACATGGGTGGTTGTCACTACCAGGACATGTAAAACAAAAAGGTACATGTTCTACCTTTTACTGACACAGCACTCTGCCCTTAGGGCTACCTATGGCCTACCTTAGGAGTGACTAAAAGGGGAGTTTAGTGCTTGGCAAGTAGTTGGAAATGCAAAGTCGAGGTGGCAGTAAACTGTTCCCACAGTCTCTGCAGTGGCAGGCCTGAGTCAGGTTTGAAAGGCTACTTCTGTGGGTGGTACAAGCAGTGCTGCAGGCCCACTAGTTCCTGTGGAATAATATACTATGAGGTTATGATACATAAGCACAATCTCGATATAGAGGGTTAGATACTGGCAGAGCGCGAAGGAACCACTAACACACCGATTCCAGTGTAGTATATTTTATGGATTTTTTAAACAAAGTTAGGAGTAAACATTATACATCAAAACACCATTTGTGCATAGTGTCCCAAGTGACAAAGGGAACCTAAACCTAAGTGACAAAGTGAATATTAAATTCAAGGTTTCCACAGTTTGTACAAGTTCGACCATTATCAAAATGATTCCATGTGAACAGCAGCTATATACAATGATATGTGCTGGGGAAATGGTTCGCTTCTTCTGTTTGTCTACGGCGTTTCGACCCTCAAAACAATGTGGGGTCTCTTCAGGACTATTGATGAAGGGACATCTGAATATATGGTTGCACAGCCTTGTGAAAATGATGTGCCACACGTGAAGAAAAGAGGAAAAGGTTTTCTCACATGAGGACCCGTCCGGGTACTCAATGTGAGGACAGGTTGTCAATCCAATGGGGTATGTAGGTGGGCCAGAGGGGCTCAATTAGTTTTACGCCACAGCCGTAGCGTTGTAGAATCCCTTTGTGGATTAACAGTGACAATGCACTTTCATTGTATTGGCTGAATTGCTTGCCAGGACAGTGGTAATTCATTGGGGGTGTGGCCCATCTCCTAAATTTCATGACTGGTTGTTGGAAATGGCCATTTTTGCAGGGTCACCACAAACGTTTTGCCTTCCTCCTCCTCTGTTTTTGCTGCCTTTAGGACTCTGAGGACTTTACTACAGCTGACCAGTGCTAAAGTGCACGTGCTTTTATCTAAAAATGTGATGACAATTGGTTTATCCACGATTGGTATATTTGGTTCACTTATAAGTCCCTAGTAAAGTGGTATGGTATATGGGTATATATGGTATACCCTTTTACTAGAGGCTTATAAGTAAACCAAATATACCAATCATGGATAAACCAATTGTCATCACATTTTAGATAAACACATTCACTTCAACCTGGGCCCGTAAATCAAATGCTACTAGTGGGCCTGCTTCAAGAAAGAACAGGGGAACCCTACTCACTAAGGAGCCAGGGTAATAGTTATATATAGTTATATGACATTGTACCCGATCAAGCTGACTGACGCGGCTTTTTCTGAATCTACACGCAGAGCGCTGTCCCGCTTTTCCATTCTTCTACCGAGAAATACTCTCAGTGCATTGTCACTGTTAATCCACAAAGGGATTCTACAACGCCCACCTACATACCCCATTGGATTGACAACCTGTCCTCACATTGAGTACCCGGACGGGTCCTCATGTGAGAAAACCTTTTCCTTTTTTCTTCACGTGTGGCACATCATTTTCACAAGGCTGCGCAACCATATATTCAGATGTCCCTTCATCAATAGTCCTGAAGAGACCCCACATTGTTTTGAGGGTCGAAACGCCGTCGACAAACAGAAGAAGCGAACCATTTCCCCTGCACATATAATTGTATATAGCTGAATCTACACGCGGAGCGCTGTCCCGCTTTTCCATTCTTCTACCGAGAAATACTCTCAGTGCATTGTCACTGTTTATCCACAAAGGGATTCTACAACGCTACGGCTGTGGCGTAAAACTAATTGAGCCCCTCTGGCCCACCTACATACCCCATTGGATTGACAACCTGTCCTCACATTGAGTACCCGGACGGGTCCTCATGTGAGTAAACCTTTTCCTCTTTTCTTCACGTGTGGCACATCATTTTCACAAGGCTGCGCAACCATATATTCAGATGTCCCTTCATCAATAGTCCTGAAGAGACCCCACATTGTTTTGAGGGTCGAAACGCCGTCGACAAACAGAAGAAGCAAACCATTTCCCCAGCACATATCATTGTATATAGCTGCTGTTCACATGGAATCATTTTGATAATGGTCGACTTGTACAAACTGTGGAAACCTTGTATTTAATATTCACGTTGTCACTTAGGTTTAGGTTCCCTTTGTCACTTGGGACACTATGCACAAATGGTGTTTTGATGTATAATGTTTACTCCTAACTTTATTGTTTAAAAATCCATAAAATATACTACACTGGAATCGGTGTGTTAGTGGTTCCTTCGCGCTCTGCCATTAGCTAACCCTCTATATCGAGATTGTGCTTATGTATCATAACCTCATAGTATATTATTCCACAGGAACCATTGTTTTTCCTATATAACTATTACCCTGGTTCCTTAGTGAGTAGGGTTCCCCTGTTCTTTCTTGAAGCAGGCCCAATTGTTGCATTTGATTTACAGGCCCAGGTTGAAGTGAATGTGTTTATCTCAAATGTGATGACAATTGGTTTATCCATGATTGGTATATTTGGTTTACTTATAAGCCTCTAGTAAAGGGGTATACCATATATACCCATATACCATACCACTTTACTAGGGACTTATAAGTGAACCAAATATACCAATCGTGGATAAACCAATTGTCATCACATTTTTAGATAAGAGCACGTGCACTTTAGCACTGGTCAGCTGTAGTAAAGTCCTCAGAGTCCTAAAGGCAGGAAAAACAGAGGAGGAGGAAGGCAAAACGTTTGTGGTGACCCTGCAAAAATGGCCATTTCCAACAACCAGTCATGAAATTTAGGAGATGGGCCACACCCCCAATGAATTACCACTGTCCTGGCAAGCAATTCAGCCAATACAATGAATTTGCGACTTGTAGCAGTAATATCTTTAATGTAGCCTCACAAGGCCAGGAGCATGGTATTAGGGATTGGTGCACCTGTCATGTCGGGCATGCGCTCACAGTACCTCAGACCAGAAGGAAGCAACTGGCGGGCATCACCACACCAAGTGGAGGAAGCCAGCATCTTAGTGCCAGGATCTAGTGCAGTTGAAGCAATCCAGGAGAGCCAGCCTGAAAAGCACAACTGGTGTGTGGTATATTCTATGTAGGAATTGAAATGTATTATTTTCAACCTGTAATTAGGGGAGAGGAACCCCTCTGCGCGCAGCAATATTTCCACTGTTTGTCAGTCAAAAGAGCTTCCTTCCAGGTTGGCTGTCCATCTCTCCCTGGCCTTGGAGACGCACACCGGTGCTGCCGCCTGCATAGTTAAATACATCTGGACACCAGTTTCTTGAGGGATTCTGAATCAATGAATGTGGTTAGCGCTCTGAGTGCAGCAGGTGGGGAAGGAAATGTGGTTGTAGTAAACTGGGAATTCTCTCTCAGTCTGAAGTATAAGGTATCTAACAGTGTCTGGGCAGAAGTTTCCTGAATGGTAGCTAACGGGAAAAGCTATCTGCGGGGTGCAGATGTCCTAAAGTGTGCAACCGTAATAGACACAATTGCTTATCCATCCTAATTTCATTCGTCAATGGTACTCCTGAATTATATGCCAAGGGTATTCCGGGGGCAAATAGTTGGTCAAGACGAGCTTGGTGCCTCAGTCTGCCCCAAACCCACACTGTTCACCTTACTGTGCTTAGTGCAGTCATTGTCTGCACAGCAGGTGAACAAAGGACTGTGTTAAGTGCAGTGGGACTGGCTTTGCCTGCCTCAATGGATACATGCGGTTGCAAGGGTGTGGGATATCAAAAATGGGTCTGAGTGCATAGATAGAACAGTTCGAAGTCTGGGGCAGAAAATCTACCCTGCTCAAAGGGACAATCAGCGTATTCCAGTTCAAGCAAGGTTGTTTGCCAGCCCAGGTAAGCTTCGTCATGGAGGACCACAATTTGTTAAAAAAAATTGGTAATATGAAGGATAGGGATGTTCACAAATAGACACAGTAATCTTTGGAGGACAACCATCTTGACCATTGCTAATTGGGCTGCCAGGGACAGGGGAAGCTTTCTCTTCCCTGAGACCTGATCCTCAAGTTTGCAGTAACTGTGCCATAGTTATCACGGAGGGTAGCCTCTACATCTCTACTGATGTGGACCCCCAACTATTTAGCAGGCATGGTGCTCAATCTTAAAGGGTATTCTAGGGGTCACTCGGGGAAGAGGGAGTAAGTGGAAAGATAACTGTTTTGGGCCAACCGATAGATCTCCTGGACAGGAATGCATACTTAACGAAATCCTGTATTATCAGTGAGGTATTGGCTGCTGGGTCTTTTGACCAAAAGGGTGATTTTGTCCACATGTAGGCCCCTTTCTGAGTGGTGCTGACTGGACCTGTAGGCGATGAACTCCATGAGCATGACCACAGCAAAAATAACAGGGTGAAAAGCAGCCCTCTGAGACACCCCTGGATATGAGAAGGAGAGAAGATACCAATAATTTGATGTAGCTGATAAAGTTGCTACTAAAGCCAATTCTCTGCAATATCAGGAAGAGGTACCACTGTTTCAAGGAATGAAACACCTTTATGGCGTCAAGGAACGCTGCAACTACTTTTATCTGTAGGTTGAGCTGGTGGATCAGGGCAGAGATAGTGTGCAAGTTGTGAAACATGCTCCGTCCCAGTATGAATCCTGATTGATCAGGTCTGACCAGTACAGAGAGCAAAGGCAGGATTCTGTTAGCTAGAAGTTTAGCTAAGATGTTGTTATAAAAATAATTGATAGCGGGCAGTGCGAATCATTGCGTTCCACTGGCTTATCCACCATAAGTATTGTGACGAGCAGTGCTTCGCCAAGGGATTGCAGAAGGGAGCTCCAGCATATAGCTTCTTCGTACACATCAAGTGTGCTGCTAATAACTGCATATTCTTTGTAAAATTGGACTGTCAGTTCATCAGCACCAGGGGTCCGACCGCTTGGTATACTGCGGACAACCTGAACACTCTCTTCAGTAGTAATAGTCATGTCAAGTGCTGGGAGCCGGAAAGCCAGGCAAGAGCTGTAGTGTCACAAAAATTGGATGTGTCTGCATCACTGTGGTTAGTTTTAGTCTGGTAGAGATCAGTGTAAATGTTGACAAACTCCTGTAGAATGGCATCTGCCTCGTGCACAGAGGAGCCATCCTCACAGAGTATTCAAACAGTTTCAGAGCAGGAGCACAGACACATAAGGTGCACACACATCCTACTCGGTGCACAAACATCCTACTCGGGCGAGTGCCTTCACCCCTATGCTCTAACATTGGCCTCCCTGCTTAAGAAGGCGGTTTCCCTTGCAGCAAAATCATTGAACTTTGTCAGTTAAGCCTGGATGTCGGCTTGGAGACCTCTGTCCCAAGACTTGCAGTATTCTCTCTCAATGTCAAGGAGCTCAGTGTCAAGTTTTTCCAGTGTGTGTATGGATTTTTGCCAGGATCCCGGCCTGCTTTAAGATACAGATGCCTCGGATCATTTCCTTGAATGCCTCCCAGAAGACACCTGGACTGGTCACTGAACCCACATTATGGGTGAAATACTTGGAAATCGCAAAGCGAATGTCGTGCCTAAAGACCGTATCATACAGAAATGTTGGAAGATAATCTACATACAAATACTCCATGGTGATTTGCAGGAAAGGAGATCTTGAGAAGAACTGGGGAGTAATCGAATAAGGTTCTAGGTTTATGGTCCATTTCCGTTTGGACATATCCCTGAAACCAGCCAGTAGTCAATCTAGACCAGGAGTTAAATGTGGTGGAGATTCATGTGCCCTCGAGGTTCCAGGCGTCTAGTGCACCAAATGCCAAATGTTTCTGCTTAAGCAATGGTTTAAATCAACTGCTTCACTGCCAGTGGGTGCAGGCATCTTGCTGTGCTTATACTATCAAGAGTAGGATGTAGTATAACATTAAAATCTCCACCCCATAGGAGAGTCTTCTTATCTAGGGGCACAGTTTCCATCCAGGCGCAGGGAAATAATTTGGGGCAATCAATAGTGGGCCCGTATACAGAGACAAGAGCAATAGTTAAGGTTGCTAGCATGCCCCAGCGAATGACGTACCTGCCCTCCCTCAGGAACCCGTACAGTTTGGTGAACATGAAGTGGGAGGCTCTTTCAAAAAACAATGGCAAACCCCTTGGCATATGTTGAGTAGGAGGCCTCCACAGCCACTGATATCCATCCCGCTCAAAAGCTGTAGGCAGTTTGATTAGTGAGTTTGGTCTCCTGCAACATTTCAGTGTCTATTGAGGTATGCCAATAACTTGCAGGCCTTAAGTCTGTCATTCATGCCACATACATTCCATATCGGTAACCTAATAGCATGCCCATTCCCTTTGATCAAAGCAACGTATCTACTTGAAGGATCCCGAGGTGCATGCATGGGCCTTGAACCACATGGGAATTATACTGAACTGTTGAGTGTCCACTTATGTGCTCCAGTATGGTGTAGAAAGCCAGTTCTCTCTGCAAAAACCACCCACATCCACTCAGATGCAGCTCCTGCATCAGAGGTGAATAGAACTCCCTACCACCCTACCCCCACACAACAATTAAACAATCCTAAAACTGAGCCTATAGGCTACGTAGTGTCCAATAACAAACTAAATTGCGCAGAAACAAAGGTTAAAAAAAAAACCTCAGAATGTCAAGGGAAACTCTTGCGGGTAGCAACAGTACGATGGAAAATCCTCCCTGCGTAAGAAGGTGGCTATGTCAGATAGGAGATCTGGAGTGGAGTTAGAAGCAGTACAGTTCCCCAAAGTGTCCCTAATCGGATGTCTCTCAAGCAGGCAGTGCACAGGATGGTATCCCCTGCACGTGCTCACGAACTGGAAGGAGAGCTAAGTAATTAATCAGCCCGGCCAATCAGCCCGGCCTGTAAATGGATTATCTCCTCTAGCAATACAGTTGTTAACAGGGAGCAATGTCTGGCACAGCTGTAGGCACCCCATTATTGAGCCAGGGCACGCTCTACCAGGCAAAGCGATGTTGCTGATGGCAGAAAAGGTCCACTTGCATGCACCACTACACACCACTCAGTAGATTCAGAGGACCCCGTCTTGGGCCAATTGCCCATCACCATGACGAAGGGCAGCACAGCACAGTCCCGAGGATCAGTGAGCGCTAAGGCTGGGCATTACAGGGCGAGTGTGAATGGGACTAAATTTGGACAGTCAAGGAGAAGAGTGAGCAGAATTGCTGTTATTTTTTTTAAATTCTATTTATTAAACAGTTGCTCAGTCCACATTACAGAATACATTCTTTGTTAAAGGATATGGCATTTTGTTGTGGAGAGGTACAACATCCTAACAATTTCAAGAAATAATAGGCTTAACACAGTACACGTAGTTGTAATTGTAGATACATGCAAGTATTATCTTTATCAATCCCCATTCAGACTTTAAATCCCCCCTCTCCCAACCTCCAGGAGTCAGCCTTTATGTTCCTCTTTACTTGCCCCATTTGTCTTAAACTTTCTCTAATTTTTTAAGGCAGCCCCTACTCTAATAAATCACCAGCTCCGCCTGCTGGCTTCAGTCCATGTCGTTTTCCCAATCTTGTACGCTTGGGACCCCACCCGCACCCCATGCCTTCGCGATGTTTCTTTTAGCCACTCCTGCTGCCAGCATTAGTCAAACCCTTGTGTATTTGGGCCAAGTCTCCTCCCCCGTTATGCAAAGGAGGTGCCATATGGCCTGGATCGGTACCGCGAGACCCGTTACCCGGGCCATAATCTGTACCACCCCTCCCTAGTACTGCTGGATTTCAGGACATTTCCAGAGGATATGAAAAAATGAACCTGCAATGGCACATCCCTAGCAGAGAGGGCCGTATCGTACTGGCCCAGACGATGTAATTGGGACCTAGAACCATAGGATCTGTATAGTATCCAAAGTTGTATTAGACGGAAGCGAGCTCTTATGGCTATTTTTCTGGGGCTCTTAAGTGCCTCCACCCAATCATTGTCCTCAATAAGGCTGACATCTCCTTCCCAGGCCTCCCGCAGGGATCTCAGCAGGTCGGGAAAGTTGTTCATTATTTTCATATAGGTCAAGGAGATCGCCTTAGCCTGCATAGGATCCAGTAGCAAACGATCCTCGAGTGGGGTAAACTCCGGCAATTGTTTCCCCTACGGAAGATGACACCGCAGCAAGTGCAAGTATCTGTATCTTTCCGCTGTCCCGATTTCGTATTCCCTCTGCAGATCATCAAAGGGCAGTAACGTGCCCTCTCTCAAAATGTCACTGAGATAGTCAATCCCAATCAGTCTCCATTTCTGGAAGTCTGCCTAGTTCCCCACCTCCTGAAGTAGTTTGCTGTCCCATAGCGGGGTCCTGTCTGTCAGCCTGCCCTACCAGCCCAGGTGTTTAGAGGCTTCTCTCCACGCCTTAACTACTATCTGGGTATGTAATTCCCTGTTTACCCTTCAGAAGAAGTCAGGTGCACCTTCTATGGGGTGTTTTGGAGGACATATAGGAGACCGGGAGGGCCATCCTCTTAAATAGCACGGCCCTTCCCATCAGGACGCCGGCAACGTCCTCCAGTGTGTCACATCTTCTCTAAGATGCTCCAGTTGAGCAAACAGTATTTTTGCAGAAAGTCCTTGGTGTCTCTGGTCACATAGATGCCTAAATACCAAAAACGGTGTGTTATCACCAGCACAGCGCATGTGGATGGCAGGGCCAGCCGTTCACCGGCCAGTGGGAATGAGATACTTGTCACAGTTGATCTGGTAACTGGAGTAACTCTCAAAGAGTTGGAAAATCTGTAGAAGTCTGTCTACCATCAAACGCAGGAATGTCATTGGCATATAAGGAGATCCGTTCCTCCCATACGCCATACCCCTGAACTCCCCCACACAAGAGGTCCTGTCGGATCCAGGCCACCAGTGGTTCCAATGCCAGCGCAAAGATCATCAGGGAGAGGGGGCAGCTCTGCCTAGTTCCGTTGCGAAGGGGGAAAGAGCGTGACAGTACACCGTTGACTCGCACCCTCTCAAGAGGATCTTGATACAGGAGTTGAATCTATGAGCAAAACTTGGGGCCGAATCTGAGTCTGGACAGGCCTGCAAACAGGTATGGCCATTCTATACTGTCAAAGGCCATTCGTGCGTCCGATGAAAGTAGAACGGCGTCTTTGGCTTAAGGGGCCATCGTCATGTGCAGCACCACGTAGAGGCCCCTCAGATTAAGTCTCGTGCCCCTATGTGGCATAAATCCGGTTTGATCCAGATGGACAATCGCAATATCACTGTCGCGAGCCTGTTGGCCAAAGCCTTCGCCAGGACCTTGGCCTCTAAGTTCAGGAGAGATATCGGCCTATAGAAATTGCAGGCCGCAGGCGGTTTACCTTTTTTGGGGAGGACCACTATAGTGGCCAGTCTCTGATCCCCTGGAAGGGAACCCCCACCCCTCTAGCTGTTTGGAACATGCCAAGCATATACGGCCCCACTCTATCAGCTACACATTTGTACAGTTCTACTGGCAATCCGTTAGGACCTGCTTCCTTGCCGGATTGTAGTCCACGGATCACCATCTCTATTCTTCGATCGTCAGGTCATGTTCTAGTGCATCCCTATCCTCTGGTGCTAAAATTTGGAGGGAGACGTCTTTAAGAGTTCAGCACAGTCGTGGCCAAAGTGGGTAATCGAGGAGGTGTACATGTGTTCATAGTGCATTGCGAAGACCTCCGCTATGGCCTTTCCCGTGGCATGGGTTGCCCCCGCGGAGTCCTGGATTTCTACCACCCAATTCCTACTCCTGTCAATTGCTGTTAATCTTGATCACTGAGATTATCCAGTCGTTCGATGTCAGTGTCTTTGTTGCATTCCACAGATCGGCACAGATGTTTGCAGAGAAACTTGAAATGTGTATTGTTTTCCATTAATAGTACTGTGTTGTAAAGCAGGCTGTATTGTAGACCAGCCTTCAGAAATGATCTTTTTCACCAAGAGAAATTTGTGTCGAGCAGCCTATACTGATGCAGTAAAGCCTGGGAATATAGAGGTGCTGTTACCTTCTGTACGAGGCCCCGTTTCTCTCTGGCACAATGTAGAATCAGCTCTCTAACCTTGAAGTATAAAGGTCTGTCAATTATCAGATGAGCAAGCCCCTCCTGGGGAGGGAAGGCGAGACTCGGCAACCTAAAAGATAAGATACTGTTTGACACTCAGGCTGCCAGCCTGTTTTTAGAATCCTGCACTAAAGAGGCACTTGTTCTTAACTGTTTTAAACTGTGTGTTTACTAAAATTGCTTTTCGTTTTTAAACTGCTTGCTTTAAATTGTATTAGCGAGTATTGGTTGCGAGTATTGCTTGTTTTATCTGTTGACTCCTGGACCCTCACCGAGTCTCCAGCGCTGCTACCTTTCCCCGCCAATCCTCCCCGTTCCACCGCAGCTTTTCGCTGTTTGCGTGGAGGGAGAATTACCCCTTGGGTTTCCTACTTCCGTTGGGCCATTTGGCGGCTGCCATCTTGGGAGGGAGACGGTCTAGTCTCCTCCTTGTTCCTTCTGCCTCAGGGTATTTAACTAGGGGATGCCGCTGACGCACAGGGGGTGCGCCGCTGGCGCGCCTAAGGCAAGCCCGTCTGCGCCCGTCAACGTCCCGGAGGCGGCCGGCGCCGGCCATGCTGCCCGTCGAACCACAGGGACGACGCATATTATTAGCTATGGTCGGGATGCACTACTCAATGCAGGCAACCTCCTTAAGTGCCGGAATACCGCGGTAAGCACTGACAATGTAGTTATATCTCACTGCTCTCACTGCAACTGGTCTCCGGTCAGGGGCCGGGAGGATGCTTTGACAGGACCAGTTCAGAGTAAAAAGGCAACTAGCTCAGGAAGACATGGGAAGTATGTTAAAGCTATACTGCTTAATACTCGCTCCCTGCAAAAGCATGAGTCACAAATCTATGACCTTTTATTAGACGAGAACCCCAACCTCATGTTCCTTACGGAAACATGACTATCAGACTCCTCTAATCCTCCCATTGCATCTGCTAATCCTGCAGGTTATAAAATCATGAGGAAAGACCGTCAGGTGGGGAGTCGCCATTGTTTTCAAACAGGAACTATAGTGCTCCTCTATTGTACTGGACCAGGTGGAAGGTGCAGAATATCTGGGGTTCCGCTGCACTCTTTCACCGCACCAATGCATTGCTGGGATGCTAATTTATAGACCACCGGGCGCACCTAGAAACTTCATCAACTCTCTACAGGAATGCATTACACCGCTTACCCTACGTTATAAGCACCTTCTCATTCTGGGTGACCTGAACCTGCATTTAGACAAGCCCTCGGACCCCCAAGTGATGGCCCTGTCTGAAATCACGGCAGCCTGTAATCCTAATCCCTTCATCATGGTTCCTACTCATAAACTGGGACACATTTTAGACCAAATCTGTTACGATATGAAAGTGGAGGCGGATCCCCCAATCCTGCTAACGTGGTCAGACCACTTCCTGGTTAACTTTCGGATACCAGTTACAGGGAAGCTTTTCCCTTGAGGGGTGGAAAAGGCTGAACACAATTTCAGACCCCTCACATATCTAATGGGCCTCAAGTCGGGATCACCAACAGATGCGTGCCCTGCCAAACTGATACCCGCTCTAGCAGCCACCTTTAAACGCACCAGTCAATAAGGTACTCAACTCGCTTGAAACGGGCATTGTGCTGCCGCTCTGGAAGCAGGCTAAGATTCTGCCACTCCTGAAAAAACCAAATGCAGACCCCAACGTTCCTACGAACTACAGATCCATTTCACTCCTCCCGGCCTTCTCCAAAGTATTGGAGAAACATGTTAACAAAGTACTCATAAAGTATGCGGAGAATCACAATCTCCTGCACCCCACGCAATCCAGCTTTAGGGCCAACTACAGCACCGAGACAGCCCTGCTGGAGGTGACGGAACATCTCAGAGACAAGTTGGACCATGGGGGCAGAGCGATTCTCATTTTACTCGATCTGTCGGCGGCATTCAACACGGTGCCCCATGGGATGCTCCTCGACAGACTGAGGAACATGGGCATCATAGGGAGGGCACTAGCCTGGATAACATCCTTTTTGGAGCATAGAGAACAGGTTATCTGGGCTCCACCGTTTTCAACCTCTATGCCCAGCACGCAGGTCGGAGTCCCGCAAGGCTCCTCATTAAGTCCAACTCTTTTTAATTTATACATGTCACCCCTAGCATCCCTGGTGGAGGCACAGGGTGCCAAAATAATTTCTTATGCTGATGATACTCAGCTGATTTTCACATGCGCCAAAGGCACAGACTTCAATGGGGGTGCAATTAGATCTTGCCTCACAAAGATTTTTAGATGGCTAAAGGAGAACCAACTCAAGTGCAATCCTGATAAAACCGAGATTGTCTTCTTCGGCCAGCCCGCTGTGAACAACTGGAGCCAATGGTGGCCCGCAGAATTCTCCCCTCCCTGTGCTGCCCAATCTACAGTCAAAAACCTGGGTATCTACATCGATAATGAGCTCTCGATGCGGTCCCAGGTTCAGGCCCTAGTGGGTACTTGTTTTGGCTTACTGCGGATGTTGAAGAAAATCCTTCCGCTTCTCCCTCCGGATTCCAGGAAGACAGTGGTGCACGCGCTGGTCACGTCCAGATTGGACTATGCCAATGCCCTCTACCTGGGTTTACTGGACTACCTTCTTCAGCGCCTTCAGTTAGTGCAAAATTCAGCAGCCAGGGTGATTCTCAGACTGAAACCCAGGTCGCATATGTCCCCTCATCTTAAGTCTTTACATTGGCTTCCAGTAAGGGAGCGGATAAAATTCAAGGCCATGGTAATTTTCTTCAAAGCCTTCCATGGCTTGGGCCCCGACTACCTTAGAAAGCGAGCTAGCCGCTACAATCCTACTAGAGCACTCCGATCATCCTCCGCCGATTTGGCCTGCATCCCCAAAACACGCCTGGTGCGTAGAGGTGGTATATCCTTCGGCTTCCTAGGAGCCCAAGCATGGAACAAACTGCCGGCAGCGCTGAGAGCATCATCAGATCTTACCCACTTCAAGACACAGCTGAAAACATGGCTTTTTAAGAGCTAAAATAAATAATATAACCAAAGAAGACGGCCAAGAAATATGAAAAAATGACTGTCTGACATAAAATGTCTGGCACCTCGAAGGTTTGTTAAGAAACCTCACACACCAACCTGGTTGGTGTCATGCTTCATCATCGGGTCCCAGCTGGGTAGCCGAATGCTACCCGGCTGTGCTACAACACCTGTTTACAGTGGAGCGGGTTTCAAGGTGAATGTGAGTGTGATGAAGTGAGTGAAATATAAAAATACCTCCAGAGTACTACCCGTTACTTTTATTCGTGGTAGTCTGGGATATAGTTAAAAAAGAGACATGAGAGTGGATAAGAAACTACTCATATTCTGCGTAGTTGGTTATATTATCCTTAGGTCGACATGTTTCAGCCCTTAACAAAAATATATACGGGCTTTCTTCAGGACCTCTCAAATAAATAAATGTGAGTGATGTGAAAAAGTGTGATAAAAATTATTACCACATGAAATGCATTTTTAACACTCACGCTAAGGAGTGCTATTTATGCGGCAAGGACTGGCGATGTGTAAGTCCTTTTTAAAATGTAGAATACCTGTAAGGAAAAAGGCATAACACAAGACAGAATAAAAAGAGAAAGAAAAAGCATTAATTCCACTATTTATGATCGTACTGGTCTTAATATATTGTGCTCACTCCATGCATTCTATCAATATCGCCAGTACTGGTGGTAAGTATCTTGTGTTAAATACTTAGCGAGGTGTCAGACAAATATGTACCAGATGGTTTACTGTGTACACGACATAACACAACACACACATGCCATGCATATCGTACACTGGGTGAAGTGATTATGCCTTCTCAGTTTGTCCTCTATTTTATAAACAAACCGGGGTTAAATTAGTGGAATTCACCCATGCGAGCTATCGCGCTACTGTTGCGCTGTGGACATGTATCATAACACTCGTATTTGTATTGCCAATGTCTCTCATGAGAACTTTCGTGCTATTGTTGCGCAATGAACATGCCTTCTAACACTGGCGCTTATGTGCCAATTTTAAACGTCTAACGACAATTTGTCATATTTATCGTATAATTACATTAATTCATATGTAGACGTTCTTATCTGGTCCAAGAGGGGGAAGAGGCACCTCTCTTACTTCACATACTACGGAAAATGGGAATTAAAAACGGAAAGAAACTCTTAATGAACGATTGATCTAAACCGCCCAATTACTGAAACTAATCATCAGGGCATACAGCGGTATATTGGAATTATCTTACTTTATGTGGCGGCGTCTCCCTCATACAACCTAGAGCATGTCCCCTAGACCAGGCTGGCAACCGCAAGGGCGTTTGAATAGTATATTTATCGTCTAAGTTCCGGTGGTCGGAATGACGTGCGCGTCATCACGTTGTAAAGCGTGTGACGTCGACGTTCAAGAAAAGACTAGACCGTCGCTTTAGGGATGCTAAAGGCTCACTCAAAATACTCGTCAACACGTATGACGAAAAATAATGTGTTAATTTGGCGCATGCGCAGTAAGGGATTACCGAGTTGTTACAATAAAATTCAGCAAATTTACTGAATAGTGTTATGTTATGTTCCCGAGGGAATCCAAATTGCCATATTCGGTTAATCGCAACTCCCATAAGAAACCACACTATGAAAAGGTTTGAGGTATAAAATGTTGGCCTTTAAGGATGTATATCTAGTGTGCCTAATTGCGAGGATGCCGCTTTTCGAAGGGATTGGGCCAAAATCGCTTGGCGATGCACAAGAGACTGGATTGTGTTGATAATTCAAACAGCAAAAAGACTGGGAGATGCTTATTTAATAGAGATCCAGACTACAGAGAATCATTTCAAAACAACTCTAACATCATATAAAAAACGGCTAGATGAAGTAAATAAGGAAATGCAGGAATATAAGGAGAATTTGACACAGTCTAAAATCCAGAACTTTAAAAAAGATCTAAAGAAGTTCTCATATGTTAAATCATATCCCTATTCCGATCCAGATTACCAACTTCAAAAGAACCGCGAACAGTCGTATAGTTCTGATGATGCCTCATCTAACAGCAGCGGCTCTAGCTCTAGTAGCTATCAGAACAAGAAAGGAGGACGAGGAAGAGCGAACAAACGGCAACAGCCTTGGAATCAAGGCCATCCAGGCAATCATATGCAATATCCACCACAGCCATTCCAACAGGTGCCACCACAAATGATGTATGGCTGGAACCCGCCTTTTGCACCTCCACAAATTCCCTACATGATTCCCAACCAAAGGTTCCCTGTTTTAGGGAATGGCCGCGGCGGACGAGGAAAACGACGAAGACAAGCACAGGTACATTGGGAGGACGACTCCCAAGAGGGAGCATACACCAGGAGCAGGTCCAAGGAACAACGCATGGGACTGAGCACCAGCAGAACCTAGTCACAAATTACTCCCAACATGTACTGGATGAAACAGAAATGAACTTACTAAATAAAGGCTTAGGCTTTGTTCCCACGCCCCGCTTGGACAAGTTCCGCCTCCATTGTGAGATGGCGGAATTTTTCAGAAAGTTGAAATTAAAAGCTTTCTTTTCTAAACAAGAAAACGAGGTTAATGAACATCAGGAAGGAGATACGAATTTCAAACTAAAGTCCACATTTATACCACCACCTTATACCATACCAGTGGAAATCGCAGCTTTCGAGCAGGCTGTCTTCAAAGACATCGAAGCCCTGTCAGAAAATAAGACATTTAAAAACACGACCAAAAAGGAATAGGATGGATTGACTACACTGAAAGAAAACAAGACTGTGGTTATAAAACCAGCGGACAAGGGAGGAGGTATTGTCCTACAAGATAAGACAGCTTACAGAGATGAATGCCTACGTTTGCTATCTGATAGACGGAACTACAAACCGATCACTGAGGACCCTACACCTAGATTGAAAGAAACTATCCAGGAATTGGCCATTGAAGCAGAAAACCGTGGCCACATCAGTAAAAAGGAAGCCCAATACTTAACTACTTCGAAGGAGAGAATTCCTTATTTCTATACAATCCCGAAAGTGCACAAAAACACAATTCCACCACCAGGCCGCCCCATAGTGTCCGGCATAGGCTCTATTCTAGAGCCTCTCTCCAATTTTTGTGATTTTGTTCTCAAACCACTGGTGCAGGGCACTACAACATATTTAAGAGACACAAAGGATCTCTTAGTACAAATTAAAGATTTGACATTCAATCCTAACACAAGCTTCTTAGTAAGCTTAGATATAGAGAGTCTCTATACGAGCCTCCCGCAGGATGAGACTCTGGAGGTACTAAGAACGTCCTTAGATAGCAGCAACTGGGATTACCAAACGCCGAAGTCATTCATTCTTGAAATGTGCTGAACTTGCTTTGAAGCATAACTATTTTGAATTTGAAGGCCAACTGTATCAACAAACGTTTGGCACTTCTATGGGGAGTACATTTGCCCCAAGTGTAGCGGGACTTTATGTATTCAGTTTTGAACACAAATTCCTGCTGAATAACACATCGATCACAAATAATATACGTTTTTATAAACGATATATTGATGATGTGTTCCTTATTTGGGAAGGGACAGAAGATTCATTAAAGAACTTTCTGTTATGGATCAATGAGTGTGATCCGAATTTGAAATTAACAAATACGAAAAGCAAAAAGACTTTCATTTTTCTAGACCTAGAGATCTCACACAACAATGGTGTTCTGGATACCAAGACACATTTCAAACCAACTGCGAGGAATTCATTACTACACTATACAAGCTTCCATCCTCGTCCTCTGAGAGAGAATCTGCCCTACGGCCAATATCTACGGCTACGTAGGAATTGTAATAACCTAATCGATTTCAAACAGCAGGCAAAAATATTGACCCTCAAACTCAATAAGAGGGGCTACCCTAACCAAATAATCACGAAGGCAGAGAAAAGAGCGCGCAATCAAAATCGTGAAAGCTTGTTAGAACCTAAAATGCAACTTGAGACCAAAGTACCTCTAACTTGCGTCACGACATATAACCCTGTGTCCAACCAGGTGGCAAAAATAGTACAACGACACTGGGCCATACTGAATACAGGCAATTTTGAATGGGAAAAGCCGCTATTCTCATATAGAAAAGGGAGGAGTCTGAAGGATAGTCTGGTGCATACAAGACCCTTAAAACAGCAGAACTGTGGAGAAAACACAATAATCAATGCATGGGGCTTACCTAAGATAACCGGACATCACCCGTGTGGTGATTGCAGTGTATGCCATTTAACTCAAACCACCAAAACCCTCAGTCTAGAACCGGGTAAAACATGGATGATTCGTCGACATACTAACTGCAATTCGGTGAATGTCATATACCTTATAAATTGCCCTTGCAATTTAAGGTACGTCGGAATGACAAGTCGCAAGGTGAAAACTAGAATTGTTGAACACAGGAGTAACATCCGCTGTAAGCGCAATATATCCCGCCTGACAAATCACTATCTTGAACAGAATCATACCCCCAATGATATGCAGTGGGTAGTGATTGAACAATTAGATCGCAACATAACTCAATATCCAACAAGAGTTGCTGGATAAAGAGCAGAGATGGATATATCGCATGTCTACCCATATCCAGGGGCTGAACGATAATATACCCTGGAATTGCCTTAATCATTGAATTTAAGGATATACTGCGTATTTTACCAGGTCAACTCTCTAAAGATATCAGGAGTAGAGAGAGACTAACAATATATTCTTTCGCACAGCAGTCACCCTAACAACATCTAGTCAATATGACTATTTACCTTATTCATGGGAACCTGAATACCCAAGTCCTTAGAATAATGGCTATCATCTGATAGGCTGTAGATTTATCTATTATTGACATGACGCATTTGCCAGAACATTTAGTCTAAAACCCCCCTTTGAATACTAAACCACTATTAGGCAGTTTCAAACCTAGGACTGCTTTTTCTAACTAATAGTAGTTTCTGATTAATAGCGCCTTGTCTTTAGTGATTTGTATTTTCTGTAGTTATTTAAATAATTACTTTCCACACTGTACAGGCGCAATTAGGCACACTAGATATACATCCTTAAAGGCCAACATTTTATACCTCAAACCTTTTCATAGTGTGGTTTCTTATGGGAGTTGCGATTAACCGAATATGGCAATTTGGATTCCCTCGGGAACATAACATAACACTATTCAGTAAATTTGCTGAATTTTATTGTAACAACTCGGTAATCACCTTACTGCGCATGCGCCAAATTAACACACTATTTTTCGTCATACGTTTTCTCGTGATGACGAGTATTTTGGTGAGCCTTTAGCATCCCTAAAGCGACGGTCTAGTCTTTTCTTGAACGTCGACGTCACACGCTCTACAACGTGATGACGCGCACGTCATTCCGACCACCGGAACTTAGACGATAAATACACTATTCAAACGCCCTTAGCGGTTGCCAGCCTGCTCTATGGGACATGCTCTAGGTTGTATGAGGGAGTCGCCGCCACATAAAGTAAGATAATTCCAATATACCGCTGTATGCCCTGATGATTAGTTTCAGTAATTGGGCGGTTTAGATCAATGCGTTCATTAAGAGTTTCTTTCCGTTTTTAATTCCCATTTTCCGTAGTATGTGAAGTAAGAGAGGTGCCTCTTCCCCCTCTTGGACCAGATAAGAACGTCTACATATGAATTAATGTAATTATACGATAAATATGACAAATTGTCGTTAGACGTTTAAAATTGGCACATAAGCGCCAGTGTTAGAAGGCATGTTCATTGCGCAACAATAGCACGAAAGTTCTCATGAGAGACATTGGCAATACAAATACGAGTGTTATGATACATGTCCACAGCGCAACAGTAGCGCGATAGCTCGCATGGGTGAATTCCACTAATTTAACAGCCCGGTTTGTTTATAAAATAGAGGACAAACTGAGAAGGCATAATCACTTCACCCAGTGTACGATATGCATGGCATGTGTGTGTTGTGTTATGTCGTGTACACAGTAAACCATCTGGTACATATTTGTCTGACACCTCGCTAAGTATTTAACACAAGATACTTACCACCAGTACTGGCGATATTGATAGAATGCATGGAGTGAGCACAATATATTAAGACCAGTACGATCATAAATAGTGGAATTAATGCTTTTTCTTTCTCTTTTATTCTGTCTTGTGTTATGCCTTTTTCCTTACAGGTATTCTACATTTTAATAAGGACCTACACATCGCCAGTCCTTGCCGCATAAATAGCACTCCTTAGCGTGAGTGTTAAAAATGCATTTCATGTGGTAATAATTTTTATCACACTTTTTCACATCACTCACATTTATTTATTTGAGAGGTCCTGAAGAAAGCCCGTATATATTTTTGTTAAGGGCTGAAACATGTCGACCTAAGGATAATATAACCAACTACGCAGAATATGAGTAGTTTCTTATCCACTCTCATGTCTCTTTTTAACTATATCCCAGACTACCACGAATAAAAGTAACGGGTAGTACTCTGGAGGTATTTTTATATTTCACTCACTTCATCACACTCACATTCACCTTGAAACCCGCTCCACTGTAAACAGGTGTTGTAGCACAGCCGGGTAGCATTCGGCTACCCAGCTGGGACCCGATGATGAAGCATGACACCAACCAGGTTGGTGTGTGAGGGTTTTCTTAACAAACCTTCGAGGTGCCAGACATTTTATGTCAGACAGTCATTTTTTTCATATTTCTTGGCCGTCTTCTTTGGTTATATTATAAATTTGCAGGGACAAGGACGGCCGTCCTAGAGTCCTAGCTCTTTATTTTGGTTTTGAATAATTGGCAGCGCACAGCTGCGAGAGCCTAACCTTTCTTCATTTTTAAATCCACCTGCCAAAGTACTGTACAACATGGCAGAGAATCTGGGCTTAACTTTTTCGGAAGAAATAATTTGTGATATACTGGCAGCACCACCGCTGATGGCAGATCTAAACATAGCAAGAACAATATCCCAAAGTACGGACTGGGAATCGCTTACAGAAATGAAACGTAATCATATACGAACCATTCTTCATGGCGTAATACTCACAGAATATCTGAGAGCCAACACGGCTCCCAGAGGGCTGATAGTTACAAACGCCCCGAGAATATTTGTCGAGGATGCCGCTTTTCGAAGGGATTGGGCCAAAATCGCTTGGCGATGCACAAGAGACTGGATTGTGTTGATAATTCAAACAGCAAAAAGACTGGGAGCTGCTTATTTAATAGAGATCCAGACTACAGAGAATCATTTCAAAATAACTCTAACATCATATAAAAAACGGCTAGATGAAGTAAATAAGGAAATGCAGGAATATAAGGAGAATTTGACACAGTCTAAAATCCAGAACTTTCAAAAAGATCTAAAGAAGTTCTCATATGTTAAATCATATCCCTATTCCGATCCAGATTTCCAACTTCAAAAGAACCGGGAACAGTCGTATAGTTCTGATGATGCCTCATCTAACAGCAGCGGCTCTAGCTCTAGTAGCTATCAGAACAAGAAAGGGGGACGAGGAAGAGCGAACAAATGGCAACAGCCTTGGAATCAAGGCCATCCAGGCAATCATATGCAATATCCACCACAGCCATTCCAACAGGTGCCACCACAAATGATGTATGGCTGGAACCCGCCTTTTGCACCTCCACAAATTCCCTACATGATTCCCAACCAAAGGTTCCCTTTTTTAGGGAATGGCCGCGGCGGACGAGGAAAACGACGAAGACAAGCACAGGTACATTGGGAGGAAGACACCCAAGAGGGAGCACACACCAGGAGCAGGTCCAAGGAACAACGCATGGGACCGAGCACCAGCAGAACCTAGTCACAAATTACTCCCAACATGTACTGGATGAAACAGAAATGAACTTACTAAATAAAGGCTTAGGCTTTGTTCCCACGCCCCGCTTGGACAAGTTCCGCCTCCATTGAGAGATGGCCGAATTTTTCAGAA
This sequence comes from Calotriton arnoldi, assembly GCA_963921515.1. Taxonomy (NCBI): domain Eukaryota; kingdom Metazoa; phylum Chordata; class Amphibia; order Caudata; family Salamandridae; genus Calotriton; species Calotriton arnoldi. Next base: position 181,350 of record CAWUFW010006125.1, on the reverse strand, counting down.
AGTTGAAATTAAAAGCTTTCTTTTCTAAACAAGAAAACGAGGTTAATGAACATCAGGAAGGAGATACGAATTTCAAACTAAAGTCCACATTTATACCACCACCTTATACCATACCAGTGGAAATCGCAACTTTCGAGCAGGCTGTCTTCAAAGACATCGAAGCCCTGTCAGAAAATAAGACATTTAAAAACACGACCAAAAAGGAATGGGATGGATTGACTACACTGAAAGAAAACAAGACTGTGGTTATAAAACCAGCGGACAAGGGAGGAGGTATTGTCCTACAAGATAAGACAGTTTACAGAGATGAATGCCTACGTTTGCTATCTGATAGACGGAACTACAAACCGATCACTGAGGACCCTACACCTAGATTGAAAGAAACTATCCAGGAATTGGCCACTGAAGCAGAAAACCGTGGCCACATCAGTAAAAAGGAAGCCCAATACTTAACTACTTCGAAGGAGAGAATTCCTTATTTCTATACAATCCCGAAAGTGCACAAAAACACAATTCCACCACCAGGCCGCCCCATAGTGTCCGGCATAGGCTCTATTTTAGAGCCTCTCTCCAATTTTTGTGATTTTTTTCTCAAACCACTGGTGCAGGGCACTACAACATATTTAAGAGACACAAAGGATCTCTTAGTACAAATTAAAGATTTGACATTCAATCCTAACACAAGCTTCTTAGTAAGCTTAGATATAGAGAGTCTCTATACGAGCCTCCCGCAGGATGAGACTCTGGAGGTACTAAGAACGTCCTTAGATAACAGCAACTGGGATTACCAAACGCCGAAGTCATTTATTCTGAAATGTGCTGAACTTGCTTTGAAGCATAACTATTTTGAATTTGAGGCCAACTGTATCAACAAACGTTTGGCACTTCTATGGGGAGTACATTTGCCCCAAGTGTAGCGGGACTTTATGTATTCAGTTTTGAACACAAATTCCTGCTGAATAACACATCGATTACAAATAATATACGTTTTTATAAACGATATATTGATGATGTGTTCCTTATTTGGGAAGGGACAGAAGATTCATTAAAGAACTTTCTGTTATGGATCAATGAGTGTGATCCGAATTTGAAATTCACAAATACGAAAAGCAAAAAGACTATCATTTTTCTAGACCTAGAGATCTCACACAACAATGGTGTTCTGGATACCAAGACACATTTCAAACCAACTGCGAGGAATTCATTACTACACTACACAAGCTTCCATCCTCGTCCTCTGAGAGAGAATCTGCCCTACGGCCAATATCTACGGCTACGTAGGAATTGTAATAACCTAATCGATTTCAAACAGCAGGCAAAAATATTGACCCTTAAACTCAATAAGAGGGGCTACCCCAACCAAATAATCACGAAGGCAGAGAAAAGAGCGCGCAATCAAAATCGTGAAAGCTTGTTAGAACCTAAAATACAACTTGAGACCAAAGTACCTCTAACTTGCGTCACGACATATAACCCTGTGTCCAACCAGGTGGCAAAAATAGTACAACGACACTGGGCCATACTGAATACAGGCAATTTTGAATGGGAAAAGCCGTTATTCTCATATAGAAAAGGGAGGAGTCTGAAGGATAGTCTGGTGCATACAAGACCCTTAAAACAGCAGAACTGTGGAGAAAACACAATAATCAATGCATGGGGCTTACCTAAGATAACCGGACATCACCCGTGTGGTGATTGCAGTGTATGTCATTTAACTCAAACCACCAAAACCCTCAGTCTAGAACCGGGGAAAACATGGATGATTCGTCGACATACTAACTGCAATTCGGCGAATGTCATATACCTTATAAATTGCCCTTGCAATTTAAGGTACGTCGGAATGACAAGTCGCAAGGTGAAAACTAGAAATGTTGAACACAGGAGTAACATCCGCTGTAAGCGCAATATATCCCGCCTGACAAATCACTATCTTGAACAGAATCATACCCCCAATGATATGCAGTGGGTAGTGATTGAACAATTAGATCGCAACATAACTAATATCCAACAAGAGTTGCTGGATAAAGAGCAGAGATGGATATATCGTATGTCTACCCATATCCAGGGGCTGAATGATAATATACCCTGGAATTGCCTTAATCATTGAATTTAAGGATATATTGTGTATTTTACCAGGTCAACTCTCTAAAGATATAGGAGTAGAGAGAGACTAACAATATATTCTTTCGCACAGCAGTCACCCTAACAACATCGAGTCAATATGACTATTTACCTATTCATGGGGAACCCAAGTCCTTAGAATAATGGCTATCATCGATAGGCTGTAGATTTATCTATTATTGAATGACGCATTTGCCAGAACATTTAGTCTAAAACCCCCCTTTGAATACTAACCACATTAGGCAGTTTCAAACCTAGGACTGCTTTTCTAACTAATATAGTTTCTGATTAATAGCGTTGTCTTGTGATTGTATTTTCTGTAGTTATTTAAATAATTACTTTCCACACTGTACAGGCGCAATTAGGCACACTAGATATACATCCTTAAAGGCCAACATTTTATACCTCAAACCTTTTCATAGTGTGGTTTCTTATGGGAGTTGCGATTAACCGAATATGGCAATTTGGATTCCCTCGGGAACATAACATAACACTATTCAGTAAATTTGCTGAATTTTATTGTAACAACTCGGTAATCCCTTACTGCGCATGCGCCAAATTAACACACTATTTTTCGTCATACGTGTTGACGAGTATTTTGGTGAGCCTTTAGCATCCCTAAAGCGACGGTCTAGTCTTTTCTTGAACGTCGACGTCACACGCTTTACAACGTGATGACGCGCACGTCATTCCGACCACCGGAACTTAGACGATAAATATACTATTCAAACGCCCTTGCGGTTGCCAGCCTGTTCTAGGGGACATGCTCTAGGTTGTATGAGGGAGACGCCGCCACATAAAGTAAGATAATTCCAATATACCGCTGTATGCCCTGATGATTAGTTTCAGTAATTGGGCGGTTTAGATCAATCGTTCATTAAGAGTTTCTTTCCGTTTTTAATTCCCATTTTCCGTAGTATGTGAAGTAAGAGAGGTGCCTCTTCCCCCTCTTGGACCAGATAAGAACGTCTACATATGAATTAATGTAATTATACGATAAATATGACAAATTGTCGTTAGACGTTTAAAATTGGCACATAAGCGCCAGTGTTAGAAGGCATGTTCATTGCGCAACAATAGCACGAAAGTTCTCATGAGAGACATTGGCAATACAAATACGAGTGTTATGATACATGTCCACAGCGCAACAGTAGCGCGATAGCTCGCATGGGTGAATTCCACTAATTTAACTCCCGGTTTGTTTATAAAATAGAGGACAAACTGAGAAGGCATAATCACTTCACCCAGTGTACGATATGCATGGCATGTGTGTGTTGTGTTATGTCGTGTACACAGTAAACCATCTGGTACATATTTGTCTGACACCTCGCTAAGTATTTAACACAAGATACTTACCACCAGTACTGGCGATATTGATAGAATGCATGGAGTGAGCACAATATATTAAGACCAGTACGATCATAAATAGTGGAATTAATGCTTTTTCTTTCTTTTTATTCTGTCTTGTGTTATGCCTTTTTCCTTACAGGTATTCTACATTTTAAAAAGGACCTACACATCGCCAGTCCTTGCCGCATAAATAGCACTCCTTAGCGTGAGTGTTAAAAATGCATTTCATGTGGTAATAATTTTTATCACACTTTTTCACATCACTCACATTTATTTATTTGAGAGGTCCTGAAGAAAGCCCGTATATATTTTTATTAAGGGCTGAAACATGTCGACCTAAGGATAATATAACCAACTACGCAGAATATGAGTAGTTTCTTATCCACTCTCATGTCTCTTTTTTAACTATATCCCAGACTACCACGAATAAAAGTAACGGGTAGTACTCTGGAGGTATTTTTATATTTCACTCACTTCATCACACTCACATTCACCTTGAAACCCGCTCCACTGTAAACAGGTGTTGTAGCACAGCCGGGTAGCATTCGGCTACCCAGCTGGGACCCGATGATGAAGCATGACACCAACCAGGTTGGTGTGTGAGGGTTTTCTTAACAAACCTTCGAGGTGCCAGACATTTTATGTCAGATAGTCATTTTTTTCATATTTCTTGGCCGTCTTCTTTGGTTATATTATAAATTTGCAGGGACAAGGACGGCCGTCCTAGAGTCCTAGCTCTTTATTTTGGTTTTGAATTTTTAAGAGCTAAGCCTCTAGTAAGGCAGCCATATGTGAACTGTCAGCTCTGGGACACTCCTGCTGGAGTAGCTGCGCGCTTTATAAGTACCAGTCATTCATTCATTATGGCCCTCTCTACCAAGAACATGGGGGTGAATGCAGCGCCACTAAATAGACTTTTTACCCTGTTCTCAACACTGTCCTCCACAATCTTATGCCATGGATTCAGGTAACCCCAGTATGCATAGATTACTGTGGCACAAGTGGGCCTCTAGAAGTTTGTTTTTGACTTGAACAGTCACCACCCCCACTTCAGCTAGGGGAATTCCACTTCTATGCCACCCGCTGTGTCCTCGGCATCAGACACTAGTTGGTCAAGGTGGTCAATGCGGTCATCATGTTTGTCGATCCTCTTTCAGTTTATCAAGCCTATCTGTCAGTGTCAACTTTTGGGTCGAACGTCACAAGGCTGTGTTTCATGCCCAGTAGTAGGGCATGCAGATCTTTTTCAGGCATGGGTTCCGAGGAGGATTGAGATTGAGACACTTCTGTTGAGGCATCAGGAGCTGCATGCCTGATAGATCTTTTATTGGCAAGCATCTTGTTTCCCCCTTATGGCAGAGCAGGCAGACGGGGCATCAGAGAATCCGTGGTCCATGCCCAGCAGTAGTCTTTCAAATGGATACCACAGGCAGAGTGTAGATGGGTGCAGATGGGTGAGTGTAGATGGGAACAGGTATCGTGCATCAGGGATTTCAGTTTTATAAGGGACTCTTAAAGCACCTCAATGTTGTGGTGGGCTCAGAGAGATTCAGCAGAGCGACAGTGTTGTAGGGGGCAGTCCTGCCACACACCATACAGTGAATACACGGGCCCAGGCAAGGTGGGGTATGAGCAGACTCTATCTAGTGTCCCACAGCACACCCAAGCATGCCTTAACTTTGGTACAGTGCTCCTCATGTACCCCATTAGGCCTCTTCATTGCTGGCATTGATGAATAACGGCTGGCCTCAAGCCTCGTTGACACAGCATATCCTAAAAGTCAGTTTATTTCCACCTGGCTGCACCCACTCAGGCCCGTGGGGTGATCGCAGTATTTGTTGGGCAGGTAGGCTACAGCAATGCCACAGGCGCTTAAGAACAAACCCCCACTCCAGCACACGCCACCCCACAGCCTCTCGCTCTGTGCCTCAATGTCCAGGGGCCTTCAGGGCTGCCACCACAGCCTCTGAGCAGGCAGACGCAGTCTTCTCACAGATTGACAGTGGCGCCTAAGTGCGCCCCAGCAACCCCTGCAAAAGTGGTCCAGTTGCATCGGGAAGAGCTGCTGTTCCTGGTCACGGCACCATCTTGATTTCGACATCCGGAGCACGTCGAGGCACGTGCTTCTCTCTGGGATCAATCTCGCAGTCGTGTAGGGGCACGCAGAGCTCTTCCCACCATATCTCAACACTTCTGTAGTCACGATCCACCCATATTGCAGGGTCAGTGAGCAATCCTTGATGTGGATTGCAGACAGATGATCACAGCAGTCGGTTGATCTCAGACGAAAACTACACTCAATCCTTCTTGATAGCTTTTGCTTTGAATGAGGCAATTTAAGAGTTGCAGACACCAAGTCTATTCCGAACCCTAAATACTACATTTGTCTCTAGAGCAGTAAGCCTAACTTCAGCCATCCATGAAGAACCCCAAGTTTTGAAGGAGGTGATTGTCAACATAAACTGATCTAGTAATAAGATGGGATCCTGAAACATGAAGATCATGTCCTTGAAACAAACAAAATTCATACTTGCTTTGTTTGAAGGAACTCCACCGCTGGTCTCATCAACTGTGACCAGTGGCCATTGAAAGCTCAGGGTTGTGAACTTGAACAATTCATCCCATCACTTGTAGCGTAGGAATTTGCAGTGTGGGGCAAACATCAATATTGAGCGATAAGCATCTTTGCGATGCAATTATCTTCTCTTAAAATGGCTGCACAGATTCACTCCCTCCATTGTGAAGTGCCGGTATAGAATCCACGAGTTAAACTCCCTGGCATTTATCACTAAATGAAACCCCTTGTCTTTCTTGTTTTTACAAGAAAGATGTTGCTGAGAAATCCAGTGGGTGTGGGGCAAAAGTTAATAATTCCATTCCACAGGAGCTTGTGAACAATATTATCTATTATTGTTTGTTCCTGCATGGATTAGATGATTTCTATGGTAAGAAGAGGTTGTGATGTTGTTCCAAAAATTCCGTTCTGTTCAGCCTCCTCTTCAGTAAGAGCTCTTATGTAATATAAAAGCCTTTACGCAGAAACTGCACTGGATTATTTGATTCACTTGCCATTGGACCTGAAGGAATTAAATCCGTTAGTGTTCTCACAAAAGTTATAGGTGCAGTCATGAAAAGGTCACCAGGAAAATACCCAGTGCCAAAAGAGTTAACCCTACCATGAAACTCTCACAATTATTGTATCATTGATTTGTTCACTGTTTGTGTTTATACACTGTTGTCCCTAAAGAAAATGAAGTTTTGTAATCCAGGTAGCCTTGTGGCATAGTGGCTACCAACCAAGAGCACCAAACACACAAAAGCGAAAAATATCAAAAACAATTGCTCTATGCGCTTACATTCAGGTGCCAGATCATTGTATCAGGCTTGTCCCTAGATTCCTAGTTTGGAAAGACGTCCTGGTTCCACCAAAAATGCCTTGCAATTATTGTGAGTGAGACTCCCCTTGTGGTTGTTGTGGCAGCCCAGCTAGATCACTGTTGATTCTACTATGTCAGCTGTGCAGGATGTATGGCATCACTTACTGGCCCTCCCATGTGGTGTGATCATGTTAGTGTATCCTGGAGCATTTGCACCAGGAATACCTGCCTATCTCTGTTCCGGAGCTCCTTAGATACTCTATGGCATTAGTCCTGTCAGGAGCAGGCTTTACCAAGTGCCCAGGTTGTTTTGACGGTCAAAAGATTGGGTGGGATAAGAATGATCCATGAATGGGGGTATGAGGGTGTGCTGATATTTATGTTCCTGTCACAATTCTGGATAACGATTTGTTGATTCATTTTTACAGGTCCACCTTTGAAAATATGGCCCATTTAAAATTACTGAGGCCCTCTGGCAAGTGCAAATTTGGACAGTTTGAGCTGGAAAGACAAATTCTGTGACCGATGCATCTCCGATGACTTACATGGAGATAATGCGTTCAGTGTTTTTTGGAGACTGCCAGGAATGCATTTATATTCACTAAAAAAAACACAGTTAAAAACTGAGTTTTACCTCAAAAGTGTAAAACCACCAAAATTTGCCAGTTATGGTTATTAATCAGTGCTTAATTTGTAAATAAATACGTGCCAGGACTCTGGTCAGGAGGCCACTGCACCTTGCACCACACATTTCCCCCTCCATGCTGCCAGTGATAGTAACAACACAACTACTAACCATCACACTCCTACAAGTGTGAAAATTCGGACTATTTCAGGCCCCCAAAGCTATAAGATTAGCATGGGCGGCAGGTAATAGTAATTTTTTTATGTATTTTGAATTAATAATTGACTGTTGTTGTGGTCATCTGAGACAGCGCCTCCTTGTGGCAGACTGTCACAAGCGCCGGTGTTGACAATTAAGTGCCGGTGCCGAGCACCGGAAACCACCAGCTCAAATTAAGCACTGTTATTAACACACACAACATAACACAACCCATAACTCCAGATGCCCGCCATGTTGTTCTCCTGGTAAAGTTTTTTTGTGTTTCTGTGCGGTGCAGATTGGTGTTTTGAGCATGGTGGACACCACAAGTTATGGCATGTGTTGCTTGTTTGATAAACATAACTGATGAATTTCAGTGGTTTTACATGTTTGAGATATAACCATAACTGTTAACTGTATTTTCACTATATGTCATACTTTTTTTTAACAACCGCCTCTGTTTTTGGCCTTGTGCGCCAGAGGTTGGGTGCAGGGCCAGCCTTGTGGCCGTGCCCTGCACGCAACCTGCTGTGGCTGGCACCCCCAGTGAGCAGGACCTTTACCTCTGTACAAACGGGACAGGGCACTGGGCCTGTCTTGCGGCCAGGCCGAGTGCCCCGCCTTTGGCCATGCAAAGGGGGTTGGGCTCAGGGACTATCCTGTGGCTGATACCCAAGCTTTGGCCCATAGTTGTTGGATCTTTGTTCTAGACCCTGAAGCGTGCACTGAATTGTGATTTAGATTTGACTTGTGAATCTCTGACATCTAAAATGGCAGTTGGTCACTTGCAATACTGAGACAGATACAGATGTCAGGGATTTGCAGATCAGAAATTCGACTATCGAAACTCACAACATTTTTTCTTTTTTTTGTTATATCCTTTTATTTTATATTTCGACTAAGGAGGGGAAGCCTTTTAGAGTTCTCCCTCACCTCGGGGTGAGCCCACCATGCCCTCTTGTAAGCCATTTTTTTTAAAAACGTCCAGACTGTCCCTCAAGTTCTGAAATGGCTGCTGCAAGAGAAAGTTTTCTATTCTGGCAGCCAATCAGTGGTCTCGGATACGCACTACCATCTCTGGTTTTGAGGATGGTGCCAATGAACCATCTTGAAAACAATAATCAACCTGGCTATCCACAGAAGGAATGATGACGCTGTAGAAAAAAATCTAAATGTGTAACCATCGTGGACAAATATATCCGTCATTGCAACATCAATAAGTAAAAATCCATCTGTCATGCTGACTGATTTCAGACATTGGCATTTATGGAAAAGATAGAAGGGCAAAAACTCTTCAGTAATTGGCAGGTAATCTTAAAATGAAATATCTTGCTAAGGGGCATCATCAGCAATTAATGTAGATTTATTTATTGCCAGTGGAGCTGGTGTACTTACTATTGTAGCAACCATGGTTGATATACAGTAGGCTCAATTGTTAAAGATGTTGCTTGAACCATATGTGGATCAGTACTTGAAGTTGTAAGTAAAGCTGAAAACTCAGCAGTCCCTGGGTTGGGATATGATCTCAGCTTGGCTGATCTCTTCTTGGGGTAACTCCAGAGTAAGATTAGGACATACTGGTCCTGTCTGAAGGCACTTTGACATTGGCAGAGGACACCTCAGTGGAATCACCCACATATCATCTCTTAAAGTGATTAATTGACACCGTCCTATTTTTTTGCCCCAGCCAGTGCTGTCTCCCAATTTGGTAGACATCCATCCTCAGAAGTTTTCTTTTCAGTGGCGTTGTCAGAAAATCCTTAATTCACACTCAGGATATTTTACAGTACATGGACATGGGACATCTGGGCAGAAAAATCAATCTTTGACCCCCCACCCCCTCCTTTTAGGGAATTGAGATTGGGCACATACATGGGTACCCAAAGAACATTTTGTATGGTGTATGGCCATTTAGGACTTCTCTAAGTAAGTTGAGTGCTCGCTGAACCCTGTATAGGTTATGGTACCATAATAATCCTGATTCCAGTACGTCGCAGTCAAGGCCTGTTTAATCTTTAAGTTGGCTCACTCGAAGATTCCGTTAATTTCCAGAAGGAAGGGATGTGAGAATGACAGCTATACTCCCAGAGCAAAGATAGCATCCATAAACGCCATAGTGGCAAATGCAGGACCATTATCTGAATGCAGTGGCGGCTGGTGACATTTGAAAGTGGTGTGGCGTAAAGTTATCGTGGTACTGCACTGAGGCGAGCGAACGTAGTGAGCAAGCCCGAACAACGTACGTGGGGTTCGGGGGGTGTTGTCCCCCCGAGAATTTTTAAAAAAAAGAGTGGATAAATGGAGCATTTTCAAGCAAATTTGAGGAAGCAGGAAGGTTGATAAAGCACTTACGAAAGTGTTATGACATCAATAGTAGAGATTTCATATGATAATGACGTAGGTAGCTGCTTGTTCAGTATAATCATGTGAGGTGTCAACCCTCACCACAGTGTGGTCTCCCTCAGTCTGGATTCTCCTACATTCAACAAAGAAAAGAACTCTAAAACAATCAGTGCACCGAAAGTCTGGAACCCAATTCCACCAGATACCAGGCAGTCACGTCCTTCCAAAAAACTCAAAACAGAACGGAAAAGCTTACTATTCCAATGACCCTTCCTCCAATAATGCCATCAGCTGATGAATGGGTCTAGTTTTTCTTGACACACCAACCTGTTATCACAAACACCTTACATGGACATCTGGCTAAATCAGGTTATAGGCATCTTAACCAGAACTCCCTACGATTGTAAATAAATGTATTTTTCTTTTTTTTATTCTTGCACAGAGAAACATAACCATCTGTAAAGTGGTCTGTGAGCTCCTACGAGCACCTAGGGGCTTACTCGGTGCTATATAAAACTGCAGATAAATTAACAATTGAAATGAAAACGTGTGAAGAAATATTTATTTGTTTCCTCTTTTGTATGGTCCGACTCTGGGTGGCTGTAGGGTCTTTTCATAAATATATATGGATTTATTTACCATGAGCCTATGAGGTGACTTGCAACTGGTCTTGCATAGCAGGGACGCTTTGGTTGTATTAAACAAGTAGTGTGATCATTTATTTGTTGAGGTATTAGGGTTCTTGTTTACTGGCAGCAGCGGAAGAATGGACCACACACCCCAGGTAGGCCATCAAAATAGTTCGTAATAAGTTCCAGCTAGGATGCAACACCTACACCCACATCTGTTGCCTATGGATATCAAACATTTTAAATAGAGGCAATGTGCCCTTTACACATTTATCACAAAGTAATGCACACCTCTAAATAGTGCTGAGCAAAAGTTCCCATGTGGTACACATACACAGACTCCTCTTTCTTGTATAGATTAAATATTTATGATTACAAACTTTTGTGGTTTCTCCCATTCATGTTAAAAGCTTTACGATGCATAAGAGCACCAATTCTTGGTATAGGCTGCACACGTGGTTATTTACACTGATGATTCTTGTTCATTCAAACATTCGTGCTTCATGGAAACATGACCTGTCTATCTCGTTTGGTTCTTATGTCTCAGCAGACACGCGTTTCATTTCGTCCACTAGACTTAGGGATGTAACTATGCATATTGATACATGTAAATCAAATGTCTTAATTAATGCTAACATAGTGCCACCTATATGCCCTGCTTAAGTGAGTTTCTACCATCAGCACAGAGGTTCCAAACTGATATATGATATTGGAAGAGAAATGCCTGGTTGTACTGTGGAATTTAGGGTTCCTGGACCCGATGAAAAAGGTGGAGGCACTGATATATAGTAATGAATTGTAAAGTGTGGTGCAAGACTTCTAGGCTCTACCCTCACACAGCCTGCCTACTCCTGCGACTCAGGATGACGTGTGTCCGTCCCAGGACAGGTCAGCGCGACTGGCATTCACTACTGAGGGGGAATATGTCTCCACAGGGAAAGGGAAGGAGCACACCAAGGGCATATTGGTATTCCACAGTGGCTAGTCCCGTCGCCCTCTGTAGTGCTTTATCCTACGACCTCTGAGCTTGGCCGTTCCTGCAGCAGGCTCTGAGGGGGTTCTTTGGCAACAACGCTCTAACAAAACTCCAGAATACCTACATAAATGGACGCCGGATGGGTTTTCAGGTCGCAAGATACATGTATTTGCGATGAACGTTGTCCCCGCAGCCACGCATGAAGTACCTACCGGTAAGTTTAAAGTTTGCACTACTGACGCCTTCTCTGCACATCGCGTGCATCTCTGTCATTTGCACTGCTATTCATTTACGTGACAGTCTATGCTGCCGCTGCACCCGCTGTGCCTGCTCAGAGGGGGAGGAAGCTTGCACTGTGCTGCCTGTACTAGGGACTATTATTAACGTTTTGAGACAGGAGCGTGCCTGTCAAAACTGCTTTAACTGCAGGGTCAGCCAGGAAGGTGTTGACTGTAAAGTGCTTTCTGGCATCTTCCGCAAGCACTCAGTGCCACACAGTCATTTTAAGCCTAAAATACTTCTATTTTTTCTATTGAACTATCAGTCGGGTACTCTGCAAAGAGAGCCGCAGGTCATTCCCTTTCGCTCATGAAAGCAGCCACAGGATAAGGGCTCACACTGCAACGTTTAACAGGCGCTAATGGACAAGCGCCTAGAGGTGTTTCATCTCGCGCTGTGCGCTGCATTAATAGCTCACTCTGAGGTGTATTATTTGTACCAATTTTTACCATGTGGCGCGGTGACGATAGCGCTCTTAGGGTGTCATTAACAAGGCACCCTAATCTCCCTCGACAATCCTGCCTCCCGGAGTTACCGATAACAGGGTGCACTGGTAACTTTGAGGTAACGCGGGGCCGAGTTACCACGCATTACAAATGGGATTTTAAGGGTTCCTTGAGAAATGACGATTACCAGGTAAACTGGTGACTCCAGTCTGGATTCCTAAAGTTAATTCTCATTTTCCCCCCAGTATTTCATCTTCTGTAATCAGAGATTTGTAATCACAGTTCACCTCTAACTTGTGCGGCTGCCCAATAGGGATGTGACAGTCAGAGAGAGGCTGAATCCGCGGCCATCGGGATGTTATAGTGGGGGGGCTCGGATGAAAGGGTGAGTGGTCGCAAGGGAAGGGGGGTCGCGCAAGAGGGTGGGGGGTTTAAATAAAAATTTAAAAAAATTAAATAAAACTTAACTTACCTTTCCCGGGTCCCGCGTTTTCTGTGCTCCAGCTCCGGCTCCTGCTTTCCTGCCTCTGCAGGAACAAGAAGCAGGCAGCCTCCCTCCCCTCAGCCAATCACAACGCTGCAATGGCAGCGTTGTGATTGGTGAGGCGCAGCGGAGAGCGCCCCAGCCGGGCCATTTTCTCTATGTAGGTTGCATGCAGCAGCCTACATAGAGAAAAAGGGAGAGTGCGCATGACTGGGTTGGTCGGCCCTGGGGCCGACCAAACAGTCAGTACCCACAACAGTGGGCAAGCCACTCCCCCCCTGCCCTCGAGCAGGACCGCACGCCCGCCCCCAACCAGGCACTCCAGGCACTTCTGCTTTCTCGCAGTGCGAGAAGCAGAAACATAAAATGGTAGTTTTACCATTTTATGTTTCTGCTTCTCGCACTGCGAGAAAGCAGTGGGGCGACGCCCCTATGGAGGAGCCGCCACTGTCTAAATGAAAGATATGAAGTGCTCTCATTGCTACTATACACTGCAAGTCGTTTACAGCTGAGCAGTGGCAGTATTTTGTGGCCAACTCTGCAGACATCTAGATGGGGGGGATTGGCTGTAGCCAATTATATATATTTTGATTTATAGTTGGCAATGGGGAAACATGTTTGAGGTGCACAAATCCAAAGTGTTTATCTGATATCACAAGGGGAGCAGGCACTGGTCTTACAACAGTAGAATGTTTCATTTGTTGATATTTGTTACATTGATGTCCATTTTTTGTGTGCATTTGTTTGGTAAATGTGGCAACCAGTATCGCTGCTGTAGCATTTATACTGTAGCCCTCATGCCAGCATGAGCAGGCGCCAACTTTTCATGATCAGTCTTAATCAGATGTAACCTAACTTTCTCATTCTTAGCCTTGATCTCTGGTATAAACAAAACATTAAAAAATTGTCTTGGTGAGGTTACGTTAATATTTAGAAAGGATACCATTAGAGGATGTTTCACCTGTAAATGTTATCTCCAATTACCACCATAATCTGTGCTTTGAAGTTTGCTTGAGATGGAGTAACAGCAGCAACCTTAAAGATTTGCATCACTATCTTTGCAGCGAAGTCAGCTGCACAGTTCCCTTTAGCATGAATTCCTTCACTTTTGTGGCCCATCGTATGTTGTATATGGATTATGGGTAGCTTGTGCTGTAGGCCAGCCACATTTTCCAATTGCTGTTTGGCTTTTATCAATTTTCATTTTGAATCACTGAATCAGTTTGGGCGCCAGTGGCATAGACCTATATTGTATCCCAGTACACAGTATGTTGTAGCCAATACACTAAGTTTGGGAACTAATTAATCAGCTGTTTGTGCATTTGAGTCACCTAAAGTTTTACTGTTTTAGGTCCTACACAGAAGAAAAGAAGGGAACTGTTAACCTCGAACTCCTCATGTTCTTTTTATTGAGATTTTGAAATAAAAGATAATTGAATCAACTCCCTAAACGATTGATTTTGCATTAAATGCCCTAGCAAGGTCATACAGGTGTCAATGCATGTCGGCTTCACTTCGTCTTTATGTGTGTTTTTTTTCCCCCTGGAGCATGGACCAAGTACTGATTGATTTTTTGTTAAGTTTTCTCCCCCATGCTTATGTTCAGACTGTGGTAATTTATTTATGTTTGGTTTTATTTGCAAGACAATTTGAAACCATCAGAGTTGAAGCTTGCGCTTCCCATTATTGCCAAGGGCTGAACTCAAACAACTAGCAATAACAAAACTTGGTGGCATGTGACCAATTTGCGTAACATACATTTCTGTTGCTTTTATTGATGAGGAAGCTCTAAACATACTACCTTTGTTTAAGACTGTTGCCATAAAAGTTGTGATTTTCTGAATTAATGTTTGCCACTGTCATATTTACTAATTTGTTGGCTACCTCTTTTATATACACACAGTGATTTCAAAAGGTTTGTTTCACTTTCACACCTACCCACCCCTAACCCCTAAATTCACCCATATCTTCCTTGACCTCTTCCCACCTCTCAACCCAAAAATCGCGCTTGCCTCTCTTTACCTCTGCCAACCCCTAAATCTCCAAGTCACCCTCACCTCCCTTTACCCACCCCAGAACCCTTGTCACCCTCACACTCCTTTACCTCTACCTACCCCTAAGCCCTCAAGTCTCTCTCACCACCCTTTACCTCTACCCACCCGAACCCTTAAGTCAACCTCACCTCACTTTAGCACCACGCAGCACCTCCCTCCCTTAACCTCCACCCACCCTCAAACCCTTTAGTCACCCTCACCTTCCTTTACCTCTACCCACCCCTGAACCCTCAAGTAACCCTCACATCCCTTTACCTCCACCTACCCCGAACTCTCAAGTCACTCTCACCTCCTTTTACCCCTACCCACCTCCGAAACCTAAAATCACACTCACTTCCCTTTACCTCTGCCCACCCCTGAGCCCTTAAGTCACCTTATCTCTCTTTACCTCTCCCTACCACTGAACCCTCAGTTTACCCTCACCTCACCTGTACCCACCCCATAACCCTGAAGTCACCCTCACTTCCCTTTAACTCTGCGCACCCCTGACCCCCAAAGTCACCCCAACTTCCACCCACCCCGAACCCTCAAGTCACTCTCCTACCTTTACCTCTACCCACCCTTGAGCTCTCAAGTCATGCTCTCCACCATTTACCTCTGCTCACCCCTAAGCCCCCACACCTCCCTTTACCTCTAACCACTCCTGAGCTCTCATGCCACTCTCAACTCCCTTTACCTCTACCCACCCCTGAACTCTCAAGTCACCCTCACCTGCCTTTACCTCTACCCACCCTGAATCCTCAAGTCACCATCACCTCCCTTTACCTCTGCCCTCCCTGAACCCTAAAGACACCCTGACCTCCCTTTACCTCTACCCAGCACAATCCCTCTAGTCACCCTCACCTCCCTTTGCCTAAACCTATCCCGAACCCTCAAGTCACCCTCACCACTCTTACCTCTACCCACCTCGAACTCTCAATTCACCCTCACAATCCTTTACCTCTACCCACCTGATCCCTTATATCACTCTCACCTCCCTTTACCTCTACTGACCCGAACCCTCAAGTCACCCTCATCTCCCTTTACCACTCCTGAGCTCTCAAGCCACCATCGCCCCTTTTACCTTTAGCCATCCATGAACCCTCATATCACTCTCACCTCCATTTACCTCTTCCCACACAAACCATAAAGTCATCCTCACTTCCCATTACCTCTACCCAGCCCGAGCCTTCAAGTCACCCTTACCTCCCTTTAACTCTACCCACCCCAAACCATCAAGACAATTTCACCTCCCTTTACCTCTACTCACTGGAACCATCAAGTCACCCTCACCTCCCTTTACGTCAACCCACCCGAACCATCAAGTCACCTCATCTGCCATTACCTGTGCTCACCCCCCAACCTTCAAGTCACCCTAACTTCCCTTTACCTCTACCCAACCCCCATGTCACCTTTTCCTCCCTTTACCTCTAACCACCCCAGAGTCCTCAAGTCACCCTCACCTGCCTTTACCTGTACCCACCCCTAAACCATAAGTCACCCACACCTCTGTTAACCTCTGCCCAACTTTGAGCCCTCGAGTCACCCTTACCTCCCCTTACCTACACCCACCTGTAGGAAATTGGGTTACTGGTTGAGGGGGGTGAAACAACACTTCTTGTTAGGGTGAAACACAAGCAAACACCAAATTAGCATGTGCTTAACCCCCTGGTAGCTTGGCACAAAGCAATCAGGCTTAACTTAGAAGCAATGTGTAAAGTATTTATGCAGCACTTCAAACAGTAATAAAGTGAAAACAGAACACAAGAATCATCTTTCACCTATTTAGAAAAATACAGTAAAATTTACAAAATTATTTGACTCCAAAATGACAAAAATCCAATTAGTAGAACCGGAGATATGCAATTTTAAAGTTTTAGGTAGAAATAGTGCCTAGAAGCATAAAGCGCCAACTGTGGCTATCTGGTCAGGCCAGACCCGAACAAAGTCACATGTTCAGGCCGACTGCAATGGAGCATGGGCCGGATCCAGGGACCAACTACGGCCAGTTGAACAAAGTACCTTAAATCCGGGTTGCAGAGCATTGCGAGATCCTGCGTGGAGGATGCATTGCGCAGTGACGATTCCAATGGGCTGCTGGCTACGATGCGAGGTCCCTCATTGAGGATGTGTCACGCAGCGGCAATTCCAGACAGCTGCAGGGCTATGATGCGGAATCCTGCATCAAGGATGCGTTGCGCAGCAGCGGTTCCGAGGAGTTGTGGGGCTGCGATGCGAGGTCCTGCATTGAGGAGGCATTGTGCAGCTGCGGTTCTGCTGGGCTGCGGGGTTCTGCATCAGGGACGCGTAGCGCAGTGGTGGTTCGGTTGTGGAGCTGTGAGGTAATGAGTCACTCTGCGTCACTTCTGCTTGGACCACAGCTGGGCTAGCAGAGCATCTTCAGGCCCACTTCCAAGTGTCCAGGACTGGGGCGGCACCACTTAGGGGGCAAGACTCACAGCAGGCAGAGTCCAGGTACTTGGTTCAAGGTGGTTGGAGTCTTTTCTGTCCCTGAGGCTGTGATCAGGAGACCAGCCAACTAGCCCTTGGAGTCACTCTAGTGGTCCTGGGTACAGTCCTTTTCACTCAGGCATAAGCGTAGCAGTCCTTCTTGCAGCAGAGCAGCACAGTAGTTCTTCTGAGTCTACCAGAGGTATACTGAAGAGTTGGGTCTGAGGGTCCATTATTTGTACCTGGTGCCAACTTTGAAGTAGGAGATTGTTAGAATTGGGGGTCTCTAGTTGGCACAGGTAGGTACTTGTGACAAATAGGGACCCTCGCCTCTAGTCAGGGTAGGGGGGTACACTCCTAAAATAACCCCTGCTCTCCCCCTTGGTAGCTTGGCACGAGCAGACAGGCTTATCTCAGAGGCAGTGTGTAAAGCATTTGTGAACATATACAGTAATCTAGTGACAACACTACAGATGGACACCACACAAGGTTTATATCAAAAATAAGTATTCTTTATATAGTTTTAACACAAGACCATAACGACAAAAATCCACAATACTGTACTTAAAATGGTAGGTTTAGCTTAGTTCTCTTCAGTTCTTAAAATGCGACACTTTGAGTCAATGTACCTTACGATGCGTCACGTTTCTACAACGGAAGTGTTGCAGAGATGGAGATGCGACAAAGTTCTGGTGCAAAGAAATAAAGACGTCAAGTTCTTCCTGATGCGGCACGCTTCTCCGATGTTGCGAGAAGTCTCGACTCGATGCGTCAGCTGCAGCGGCGACACCCTTGTTCCGTGATGCGACGACAGCGGCTTTGGCGGCGACACTCTTCTCCGACGTTGCGAGACGCTTCCGCTCGATGCGACAACTGCAGCGGCGACGCCCTTGTTCCGTGATGCGACGGCAGCAGCTCCGACGGCGGCACGCTTCTCCGTGGATGCGAGGCGCTTCTCTTGATGCGGTGCAATGCGACAGCTACAGCGGCGACATCTACGATGCGACGGCAGCGGCTGCGACGGCGACACGCTTCTTCCTCGTTGCGAGACTTTTCTCCTGATGCGGTGCAATGCGACAGCTACAGTGGCGACATCTACGATGCGATGGCAGCGGCTGCGACGGCGACACGCTTCTTCGGGGTTGCGGGACGTTTCTCGAGATGCGGTGCAATGCGACAGCTACAGCGGCGTCATCTCCGTGATGCGACGGCAGCGGCTGCGCAGCGACACGCTTCTCCCTCTTGAGTCGCGCTTCCAGCTCCTTGCGACACGCAGTCCCTTCAGAAGGCCCAAAACAGCAGCAGGCACTTCCAAAGGATTCTTGGGGAGCTGGTGGTTGAAGTCTGTTGTCCCTGAGACTTCAGCAGGAGGCAAGCTCTTTTCTCAAGCCCTTGGAGATCCTTCACAAGTTGAATAAAAGTGCACACAAAGTCCTTTCTCCTTCCTTTGGTAGTCAGGCAACCACTGCAGGCAGATCCCTCTAGCTTAGGGATAGTCTTCTCCTCAGTTTCTTCTTGGTTCCGCTCCTCAGCAAAGGTTTCTTCTTGTTTCCCAAAGTGATCTAATTTCCTAGGGGTCTGGGTCCCCTTTTTATACACAGTTTCTCTTTGTTCTCTGAAGGCAGAGAGGCCTCTGCCTAGCCCAAAACCAGTTCTGGTCAGTCCTGGAGCACTTTGTTTTTCTGACTCCTTCTTTCCTTTCAGAATGTGGGGCAGAGTGCTCAGCCGCCCGGCAGGAGGTGGAGCCAGCATTGTGGAAGGCAGGCACAGCCCTATTCAGACCCAGGTGCAACTCCTCCCTCCACTCTGGATGCAGATCTTTCTATTCAGCCCTGTGCTGACTCACCCTGTCTCCTGTAGCCACCCCCAGCCCCGGTCACTCAATCTCCAGACAAGGAATACACAACCTAGCAGAGGCAGGCTTGGAAGTTTAGGCAAGAAAATACCCACTTTCTAAAAGTGGTATTTTCAAACACAGAATGTTAAAACCAACTTCACTAAAAGATGTATTTTATCATTCTGAGTTCAGGCATACTAAATTCGTTTTTCTACCATGTTCCCTGGGTCAGTTCTGACTATAAGGTGTAATAGTCAGTCTGCCCATTCTGGCCTATGGGGAGCAGGTAGCCTTGCAATAGTGAAAAACGAAAATGGCTGTAATTCACTATTAGGACATGCCACACACACACCAGGGCATGTCCTACCTTGTACTTACAATGCACCCTGCCCTAGGGCCTACTTTAGGGGTGACCAACATGCAGTAAAGGGAAGGTTTAGGGACTGGTAAGTGGGTGTACTCACCAAGTCGACATGGCAGCCCTAGGCTGCACACAGGCTCTGCAATGGCAGGCCTGAGGCACATTTTACAAGCCGCTTCTATGGGTGGCACAACCAGTGCTGCAAGCCCACCAGCGGCATTGGATTTACAAGCCCTGGGCACACTCAGTGCACTGTACTAGGGACTGACAAGTAAACCAATCATCCAATCCTGGAGTCACTAATCCATCACACAATTTATCATAGGGAGCACTTGCACTGTGGCAATGAATAGCAGTGGCACAGTGCCCAAAGCATCTAACACCAGCAAAAACAGACCCACGCCAAGGATGCCAGGTCTAACAGAGATGATTCTGGAGGTTTCCATCCCCAGAGGTGTCTAGAATCCTGCCTCCCTGCCCTGGCCCCAGCTTGTCTGGGGGCACAAAAGAATAGTGTCAAACCCTTTGTGAGTATGCTCATGCAGAACCTTCGTGTTGTGTAAGTCTGACAGGTGACGGCTCCTCCCCCTCATCAAGTTGAGATGGGCTAGCATGCCCATACCTTTTCGCCCTTGGTCTCACTGTCTGGGAGCAATACACAGAGACCAACTGCCAGTTACACCTAGTCATGTGATACAGGCACCAACTGATTAGGACAAGAAAATGCCAGATCTCTAAAATTGGCAATTTCAGAATTGTGACTTATCATCCGACTTTACCATTTAAGGGCGTTTTAAATGACGATTCTTTAGATACCAAACTCGATATTCCTACTTGCTCCCAATTGAACGTTATCACTTATTAAATGTAATAAGGTAACCCAATGTAATAAGGTAACCCAATGTTATCCTATCGGAGAGGTGGGCCTTGCCATAGTGAAAAACAATTTAAGAGTTTTTCCACTACCAGGACATGTAAAAGTACATGCTCAACTTTTTAAAAACTGCACCCTGCCCTCTGTGCTCTGTAGGGCCTACCCTAGGGGTGACGTATATGTATTAAAAGGAAGTTTTAGGCCTGGCAAAAGGTTTATTTTGCCTGGTCAAAACGGCCATTTAATACTGCACACACAGGCTGCAATGGAAGGCCTGGGGCATGTTTAAAATGCTACTTAAGTGGGAAGCACAATAAGTGCTGCAGGCCCACTAGTAGCTTTTAATTTACAGGCCCTGGGTACATGTAGTACCACTGTACTAGGGACTTATAAGTAACTTAAATGTGCCAATTGGGTGTAAGCCAATGTTACCATGTTTAAAGGAGAAACACACACACTTTAGCACGGGTTAGCAGTGTGCAGAGTCCTAAAGCCAGCAAAAAACTAATCAGCAAAAACAGGAGGACTGAAGGCAAAAAGTTGGAGGGGAAACCACACCAAGGATGTCGGGTCCAACACCACCCCATAATCCTCAAGTCACCCTTACCTCCCTTTACCTCTGTCCACCCTTGATCTCTCAAGTCACCATCACCCCCTTTACATCTGCCCAACCCTGAACCCTCACATCAGCCTCACTTGCCTTTACCTCTACTCAACGCTGAGCCTTCCATTCACTGTCACCTCTCTTTACCTCTACCCATCCCTAAACCCTAAAGTCTCTGTTTTTATATAACAATAAACAATGTGTTATTTAAAAAAAAATACTTACAATACTTACCTGCATGATAAAGACTGCGTGGTAATGGACCTGCATGGTAAAGGCCATTTCCCCTGAGGCAGGACACATCCCGACCCTTCCTTAAACACCCTCCTATCTCCCCCCCAGCACCCCTAAATGTTTTGGGGGCACTGTTCGTTATTTTACGCCCTTCAGTATGTTTAGTGGACACCTTACTCCTTTGAACAGTCGCCCCCCACGCCCTATTCTTTAGGTCTCGACTGAGATAGCACATTTGCCTTTACTTGTGAGACATTTTGTATACTTACAGGGGGACTTAGAGCCTGCATGTTGCTTACAATTGGTAAGCTTCATCGTCACTCTCATTTCCTTGCTTCTCTTTGGTCAGGGAGTGCCAGCTTCACTTCATCTTCGTGTATTTGTCCCTACTATGGAGTATGCCCAAGTACTGCTTCCCTTGCCCAGTGTCCTTCCACTTCTCATCGCTTTCAGAGGTACTTTAATTCCCTTTAACTTGCACTCCATTCCTCCCTCCTCTTCCCACATAGTTGCTTGCCCTGCGATCCCCCCTACTCATTCATTTTTGCTTGCCCTGCCTCCCACCCTCATCTTGCATTGTTGTTAGTCATGCCCCCCCATCCTCCTCCAGCATTGTTACTTGTCCGGTCCACTCTGACCCCTCCCCCATTGTTGCTTGCTCTGCCCCCCCAATTCTTTACTTGCTCCCTGCTCTCCTGACAGAAAAGAAGTGTGCAAAAGTCACACCAGTAGTTTCAGGATGCTACAAAGATTCAGACGGCGCTACGCTCCCTGCTGTGCATCTTCTTTTTGGTGCTGTCTTTATGCGGGGCCAACACGGCGAACTTCAGCTCAGACATAAGATCATGAAAAGCTTTTTTTTGTGAAGGTAGAGAATAATGCCCCTCTCGGTCAGCGCTGGGCTCATCATATTGCTTTTTATTTTTCTAACTTTCAGCCATGCTGCATAGCAGTCCCACATTTTTCTCTGTATGTGTACATGTTTTTCTATAGCCCTGTACAATTTTATGAAATTGCCTGGTTTCAACTCTATTCATAGTCCAATGACACTATCAAGCTCTGATACTGTAATTGATCCAGGGTGTCCCTAATATTGTGCTTTACCTCTGGTTTTAAGGGATATTGAGCCTGTACCTGTGGTTCACGCCAAAGGGAAATCATTATCTGACCCCGGCTGACTTCTGTACGCCTGAGCTTGTTTCAAGGACCACTCGAGTCCTTACTTGTACCTGAGATCTTCAGACACTTAGGAGGAAAATGCTTTTAATATTACCTCCTCTCCAAGAGATGTATTCCTTTTGAAGGGTGAAGGCCAGTCATCCCCAGAAAGTATGATGTTATTGGCATCCAACAAATTTGACCAGAATACAGCTGTTATTCTGTGCTGTGTACTACTCTCAACCTGTATTTCTACATTAAAAAACTATCTTGCCGGACCTTGTGTGTATTAGGTGTTTCTTTCTGAATGTATTCTTCAGTTAGTGCCATGGCCAGATGCTCTTTGTGGTCTGACTAACCATAGTTGTTTCTGCTGCGCTGTCCAGAAGCGCGACCGCCCATCTCCCGCTCCACATATGTACTCACGGTCTCTGAGGCATGTTTCTTTGTCATGCCAGTCACTTTCTTCTCATAATGAGCTGCTGGTTTCAAACCATTCTCGTACTTCTTTATAATAGTCTCAATGTCACATGATTGTCCTTTCTCACTCTTCTGTCTTGAGTACTAGTCTTTCCTACACTACTCAGTTTGTCCGCTCCTTTCATCTTTTTCAGAATCTTAGGAAGAACCGCCATCAGTATACGAATACCAATCTAGCTTTTTACTTTTTCTAAGGTACCTCAAGTTATAACCACCATACTACTGCTGAGGAGCAGATCAAGTTCTAGTTTCCTGTTTCCCTTTCTGGTTTTCAAATCTTTCTCCTTTTACCATACCCTTTGACTCAGTCTGAGGCTTGAGTCGTAGTTCTGAAGGGCAAGTGCTTAAGGTGTCTTAGCCTGCGGATGTGTATACGTCAGAAATAAATTTAGGTAGTTCACGATCTTGTACAGGAACAGTAGCCAGTTGCTGGGGTATGGCCACCCAAGCCAGCTTTCCCAATCATTACTAAGAACTCATAAAGACAGTGTTTCATAGTTGCCTATTAACTTCATACCCAAATCAACCGCTGGATTGGTGCCATGTTCATTCTTTTTTTTTTAAACATCAGGTATTACCGCCAAAGATGGTTTGCCAAGCATAGTAGTATATACATTAGCAAATATAGTTCCCGTTGTAGTACACTCCTCTTTAGGTGGTACCATAACAAGGGGAGCATACATAGTCAAGAATCAATTTTTATCTCTGGGTGTTGTGTGAGGGTAGACCGCTTCCAATTGATTCGTTGCACCAGCGATCGAAAATGGTATTTCATCTTGCTCAGTTGGCACTTCTCCATAACTGTGTTTATAGTCTGCTGCAGTGGTGGCTCCTCCATAGGGGCGTCGCCCCACTGCTTTCTCGCAGTGCGAGAAGCAGAAACGTAAAATGGTAAAACTACCATTTTATGTTTTTGCTTCTCGCACTGCGAGAAAGCAGAAGTGCATGGAGTGCCTGGTTGGGGGCGGGCGGTCCTGCTCGAGGGCTGGGGGGGAGTGGCTTGCCCACTGTTGTGGGTACTGACTGTTTGGTCGGCCCCAGGGCCGACCAACCCGGTCATGCGCACTCTCCCTTTTTCTCTATGCAGGCTGCTGCATGCAGCCTACAAAGAGAAAATGGCCTGGCTGGGGCGCTCTCCACTGCGCCTCACCAATCACAACGCTGGCATTGCAGCATTGTGATTGGCTTAGGGGAGGGGAGGGAGGCTGCCTGCTTCTTGTTCCTGCGGAGGCAGGAAAGCAGGAGCCGGAGCTGGAGCACAGAAAACGCGGGACCCGGGAAAGGTAAGTTAAGTTTTATTTAATTGTTTTTTTATTTATTATTTAAACCCCCCACCCTCCCTGCGCGGGACCCCTTCCCTTGCGACCACTCACCCTTTCATCCGAGCCCCCCTTATAACATCCGGATGGCCGCGGATTCAGCCTCTCTCTGACTGTCATATCCCTATTGGGCAGCCGCACAAGTTAGAGGTGAACTGTGATTACAAATCTCTGATTACAGAAGATGAAATACTGGGGGGGAAAATGAGAATTTACTGTAGGAATCCAGACTGGAGTCACCAGTTTACCTGGTAATCGTAATTTCTCAAGGAACCCTTAAAATCCCATTTGAAATGCGTGGTAACTCGGCCCCGCGTTACCTCAAAGTTACCAGTGCACCCTGTTATCGGTAACTCCGGGAGGCAGGATTGTCTAGGGAGATTAGGGTGCTTTGTTAATGACACCCTAAGAGCGCTATCGTCACCCCGCCACATGGTATAAATTGGTACAAATAATATACCTCAGAGTGAGCTATTAATGCAGCGCACAGCGTGAGATGAAACACCTCTAGGCGCTTGTCCATTAGCGCCTGTTAAAGATTGCAGCGTGAGCCCTTATCCTGTGGCTGCTTTCATGAGCGAAAGGGAATGACCTGTGGCTCTCTTTGCAGAGTACCCGACTGATAGTTCAATAGAAAAAATAGAAGTATTTTAGGCTTAAAATGACTGTATGGCACTGAGTGCTTGCGGAAGATGCCAGAAAGCACTTTACAGACAACACCTTCCTGGCTGACCCTGCAGTTAAAGCAGTTTTGACAGGCACGCTCCTGTCTCAAAACGTTAATAATAGTCCCTAGTACAGGCAGCACAGTGCAAGCTTACTCCCCCTCTGAGCAGGCACAGCGGGTGCAGCGGCAGCATAGACTGTCACGTAAATGAATAGCAGTGCAAACGACAGAGATGCACACGATGTGCAGAGAAGGCGTCAGTAGTGCAAACTTTACACTCACCGGTAGGTACTTCATGCGTGGCTGCGGGGACAACGTTCATCGCAAATACAACATGTATCTTGCGGCCTGAAAACCCATCCGGTGTCTATTTATGTAGGTATTCTGGAGTTTTGTTAGAGCGTTGTTGCCAAAGAACCCCCTCAGAGCCTGCTGCAGGAACGGCCAAGCTCAGAGGTCGTAGGATAAAGCACTACAGAGGGCGACGGGACTAGCCACTGTGGAATACCAATATGCCCTTGGTGTGCTCCTTCCCTTTCCCTGTGGAGACATATTCCCCCTCAGTAGTGAATGCCAGTCGCGCTGACCTGTCCTGGGACGGACACACGTCATCCTGAGTCGCAGTAGTAGGCAGGCTGTGTGAGGGTAGAGCCTAGAACTCTTGCACCACACTTTACAATTCATTACTACATATCAGTGCCTCCACCTTTTTCACGGGTCCAGGAACCCTAAATTCCACAGTACAACCAGGCATTTCTCTTCCAATATCATATATCAGTTTGGAACCTCTGTGCTGATGGTAGAAACTCACTTAAGCAGGGCATATAGGTGGCACTATGTTAGCATTAATTAAGACATTTTATTTACATGTATCAATATGCATAGTTACATCCCTAAGTCTAGTGGACGAAATGAAACGCGTGTCTGCTGAGACATAAGAACCAAACGAGATAGACAGGTCATGTTTCCATGAAGCACGAATGTTTGAATGAACAAGAATCATGAGTGTAAAAAACCACGTGTGCAGCCTATACCAAGAATTGGTGCTCTTATGCGTCGTAAAGCTTTTAACATGAATGGGAGAAACCACAAGTTTGTAATCATAAATATTTAATCTATACAAGAAAGAGGAGTCTGTGTATGTTTACCACATAGGAACTTTTGCTCAGCACTATTTAGAGGTGTGCATTCCTTTGTGATAAATGTGTTAAGGGCACATTGCCTCTATTTAAAAATGTTGATATCCATAGATGTGCCAGATCTCCAAATTGCAGCCACTCCCTCTCGGTCCACGTCTATTCAATGGAGGTACTTCTAGTTTTACCCGAGGTGCACAGGAGGATGTCCCCTAAGGTGCAGTCTTGCATGCCTCGCCTGCAGGTTCTTGGTGTGCAGGTCACTCTGTGGCAGATGTAAGCATCTATCTTTTCCCCAGTTGCCTAGGCCTCTCGTATAGGTGCCACGTGTGTAAATGTTTAACTGCAGTGTGCAGGCTGTGTGAGCTGCATTCCTTCTGTCTCCAGCTATTTAACTCTTTCTACTACAGGCTGCGAATTTGCCATCAATAATAATTCCTTTGAAACATTTCACAAATCTTCAAACGATTTTAGACACAACGGGGCCTGGTAGTGGTGCTGCTGCTGCGAGGTCCAGCTGGTGTAAGCAATGCTCTGCGAGAGATGTGCTGGTCCAAGCAGCTTCCTTGGTGCTCAGTGCATACATCGAACATACACCAAATGCCTGCTCAGCACTCCCTGCTGCACGGACTCTGTAGTGCCGCTGCATAGTAATGGCTGCTTCACGAAGGCAGAGGTACATGGGCAGCTCCTCCGTAATGGCGGAGGAGCGTCGCCCCACTCGTCAGAGTCAGTCACAGAAAAATAAAATGAGAATGAAACAATATTTTATTTTTCTGTGACTGGCTCTGCCATCCATGCGGGGCGGGCCGGGCCATAACAGGCAGGTGGTAGGCACATAGAAGTGTGCATGTATGTTTGGCCGGCGGTCCTAGGCTGGCGTACTTGCATGCGCACTTCTATTGCTCCAATCCAGCTGTGTTCACCATCGGGTTGGAGAAAAGCCTAGGTGTTGAAGTAGCTGTAATGTAGCCCCACCAGGAGCAGCCTCCCTGCTGCTCAGCCTGCAATCTTCCAACTGGCACTCTGACCAAGACCAAGCACTCAAACATTCCGTGACATCATTCAACATTCTACAGTCATTCAGGCTGAACAGAAAAGGGAATATCAATGTAAAGAAAGAAGGGAAGAAATCACGCTATAACATATCCTCTGTCTTTACATCAACAAAAGAAAAGTACTGAAAAAAGGAACAAAGAATAAGGAAAGTCAAAGATGTAAATTCAACAATTGAAAGAAAATGAAAAAGAGTAAAAGATAGCAAGAAGTACAAACCTAAGCGCAATAATACAATGGCATGAAAACACAATAATACAATGGCATGAAAATGCAATAATACAATGGCATGAAAATGCAATAATAAAATGGCATGAAAATGCAATAAAACATTGGCATAAAAATGCAATAATACAATAGCATGAAATTGCAGTAATACACCATCCCCTTTTCTTACAAAGGAAAGGCACAACCCAGAAAACAAAAGATGGGCCAAGAAATACGCACACCTGAAGGGACAAACAGTCTCAGGCAAAACATGAAGAAAACAAAAAGTAGAAACGTAAAGCTGCGCTGTAAAGCACACATCACACAAAGTAGAACGTATGCCCTGAAACACTACTAAAAGCAACATACATACGCACCAAAGCAACTTCATGAAAACAAGCACACAAAACCAAATGGTAAACAAGAAAGCATGGCAAGCAAAGCACGTACAACACTCGTACGCCTGACGTCTCAGGCACCCCTACAATCCGTAGATCCCATCACCGGCAACACAAAAATAGGTGTAGACAAGGATGAGCCGTGAAGTAAACAGCGAACCAGCGCTGAAAAAAAACTGACAGGACCAAAACACGGAACATAGAAAAGTACATACGTGGCAAATGGTACTCACCCATGAAAACAGCAAAAGATGTGCTGGGATGCACTCACCCAAGAAACAGAATAAAATGTACTGGGATACACTCACCCAGGAAACAGAAAAAAATGCACTGGGATACACTCACCCAATGAAAACAGAATAAAATGTACTGGGATACACTCACCCATGAAACAGCAGAATATGTACTGGGATGCACTCACCCACCAAAACAGAATAAAATGGCACCTGTAACTGAATTCCACAGGCAAAACCACAGAACGAAACCCATTAAAAAAAAAAACAACATAAAGGTACACAATATCCAGCAACAATATGATGCATGCACTAACAAGTAACTACGATATCACAAAACTCCGGTGAGCGATATCTCACCCGAAATCCTCACAGAGATGATGGGTAAAGACCTTAGTGAAAAACCAACATGGTACTCGCTTCAAATATCAACTTGGTTTAAAAGTAGCTCCAGTACGTGGCCTCTCTGTTATATGTTAAAAATATTTGTAGAGCGCACTTACACCAGGCGGTTTCATGGCGCTAAGAGCGGGAGGGCGACAATGATACGATGACAAAAGCTTTACTCATATGCCTGAGAGAACAGAAGGGTCTTAAGAAGTGTTCTGAATTGGGCTTAAGAGGTTACTAACCTCAGTCCAGTGGGAAGAGAGTTCCAGAATTGAGGGGCCAGAAAAGAGAATCCGAGGCCACCGTGTTTCTTGCGTTTGAAGGTGGGGGTGGTGAGCAGATTCAGATGGGAAGAACGAAGTTCGCGAGAAGGGGCATAGCGATGGATCCTAGATGAGATGAATGCTGGGCCATGGCCGGCAAGGGCTTTAAAGATGGTGCAGCCCAGTTTGAAAGCACAGCGTTTAGCCACCGGAAGCCAATGGAGGCTCTTCATCAGGGGGCGGACATGTTGGTATCTAGGTTGATGAAAAATGAGCCTGGCTGCTTGGTTTTGTACAAATTGCAAACGGTGGAGTTGGTATGCCGGAATGCCGACATAGAGCGAGTTGGCATAATCAATACGAGAAATGACCAAGGCCAGGATGACTAAGGTCAAGGCCTCGGTGGTCAGAAATCTACAGATCTTCCGAATTCTGCGTAGGTGGAAAAAGCAGGTAGATACCACTGCGCTAATCTGAGGTTTCATAGACAGGTCGTTGCTGATTATGACCCCTAGGCTTTTTACAGATTCTACTGGGCGAGGCGGATTACCTAGGAGAGGGGGCCAAAAACTAGAATTCCAAGGATTGGCGGTACCTCCAGTCAGGATCAGCTCAGTTTTATCGGGGTTGAGTTTTAATTGGTTAGCGCACATCCATTCGCTAATATAGCTCATGGTAGACTGGAAATTGGACACTGAGGAATTGGAAGAGTCAATGTCGAACACCAGCTGGAGGTCGTCAGCATAGTTGAAAATTACAACTCTACTTTTGCGTAAGTCCGTTTTTTTTTTGTTGTTGTTTTTTTTTAAGGACCAGATCAAAGGTAACATGTACAGATTAAACAGGAGGGGCGAAAGGGAGGAACCCTGGGGGACCCCGCAGGTCAGCCTAGCTTTCTTGGCTGAGAAGTTGGCGAGATGGACTGCCTGAAATCGGTTGTGTAGGAAAGAGGAGATCCACTTCAGAGCCAGACCCTGGATGCCAGCATTACTGACACGATCGATCAGGAGGTCGTGATCGACCGTGTCAAAAGCGGCTGACAAATCCAGAAGTACCAGGGCCTAGGTGAAGTTTTTATCAGCCCCTCTCCTGAGCTCGTCCATAACTGCTAGGATGACTGACTCCGTGGAGTGTGCTGGTCTAAAACCTGCCTGATGAGGGTCGAGGAACTGAGAATGCTCAATGAATGAGCTCAGACAGTTTGCTACGTGGGCTTCTAAGATCTTACTAAGGTAGGGGAGTAAAGAGATTGGCCGGAAGTTGCTCAGGACCAGGGGGTCAGCGTTGGGTTTTTTCAGAATTGGGACAATTTCAGCATGTTTAAAAATGTCTGGGACAGTGCCTTGTTTAAGAGAGTTATTGAGGAGTGAGAGGGGCGGGTCTGGGCAGGAAAGGAAAGCCTCTTGTAGGATGTGAGGGGGCAGCAGTCAGTAGGGGAGCCTGATCCAATTTTTTTTAGTAGGACAAAAAACTCTTCCCTGGAGATCGGGGGGATTTGGTCCAGCACAAGGGAATTTTTGCATGTGATAGGGGAGGCAGTTAGGAGTGTGGAAGGAGGAATACTGCTTTTAATGGTAGCAATTTTCTCGATGAAATACGAGTTCAGGGAGTCACATAGTGATTGTGAGGGGATAGGTTTAGCTATCACTCTATCAGGTTGTGTAAGCTCGTCGACTATAGAGAAAATATCCTTGGTCTTAGTGGCTGAGTTCATAATTTTCGAGGAGAAGTAAGTTGCCTTGGTCTGGAGGATAGAGTTTTTATAATCCTTTAACAGGGTAACATAGGTGGCTTTTTTCCCAGGGGCATAATCTCGTCTCAGCTGCGCTCAGCTTGCCTAAGTGCCAGTTTTTTTATTTTCAAATCGTCAGAGAACCAGCGTTGAGCATCATGAGGGCGTTTGAGTTTGGTTCTCTTAAAGGGAGCGACGCTATCACTGGCTGAAGCAAGCCATTGCTTGATGCTTGTTGCCTGATTGCAGAGGGAATCTTGTTCAGTTGGTAAAGTGGCTTTTAATAGTGTTCAGAAATCGCCAATATTGTCCCGATTCCAGTTTCTAGCCAGGTGATTACCCGTCAGGGAAGGTTTAGTGAGGGGGGAACAGGCCATGGTGAATGTGATAAAATAATGATCTGACCATGTACATGGGGAAATTAATGGTTGTGTGATTTCCAAGTTGGAAGTCCAAACTTGGTCCAGGATATGTCCCTTAATGTGGGTGGCATCATGCACATGTTGGATGCAGTTCATACCTGATAGGAGATCCGTGAATTCTACGGAGCTGGCGCTCTCCTGAGCATCAGTGGGCCAGTAATTAAAGTCTCCGATAATAATAATCCTGGCGTGGTTAATGACTAATTGGGAAATCATTTCACCTAGCAGTTGGGGAAATGAGGGCATGTGGTGGGGAGGTCGGTAGAAAAGAGCACAAACAAAGGGAAACTGGGGCGATTCAAATTTCAAAATAAGGCTGTCGACCGAGGGTATACCAGCGATTCCTAAAGCAGTAAACCTGAGTTTATGGTGGATAATAGCTGCAACCCCGCCCCCGGGCTTACCCGAGGGCCTGTTGGCCTGAAGTATATAATAGCCTTTGGGAACTGCTGCGAGGATGTCAGGGGCTGACTCGGTAGTGAGCCAAGTTTCGGATAAGAGAAGGATATCCGGTTTGTCAGAATCAAGGAGCTGAAAGATTTCAAGTTGATGCCTCACCATAGAGCGGGTGTTTAAGTAACTAATTACTAGGGTCCTTTCTGCCTGATACTTGGGGGTGGTGGTTTCAGGTGGGTCCTTGTGGGTGACGAGAGATCCCTGCTCAACAGGTGGGGCAGGGAGCTCTAGAAGAGAATCTCTGAGGTTGAGGATCCCAGTTTTGTTAATAAGAGCCCTGGCACTAATGCTGATGGGCCAGGTCCCGTGTAAGTGTCTCAGCTCAGATGCTGTGTAGGTAATAAAATGGGCATAGTGCCTGGCCCCGCCCGGCCGCGGACGGGCGCAGACGGGCTTGCCTTTGGCGCGTCCGCTGCGCGAGGGAAAAGTCATGCCAGCTAAATAGTGCTGGAAGAGCTAGAGCACGGAGAAGCATGAAAAAAAGAAAAAAAAAAAAACTAGCACAATCCAGCAATCGTCACGTAAAAGCAAAAGAAGGCGGCACAGAAAGCTGGAGAGCGCAGGGTAGATCACGATTGTGCCGAAATTTACTTGATGGACAAGGTCTATAAGACAAAGAGTATTTGTAGCCGTACCTGTAGAGATTAATCCAGAGAAGCAAACAAAGAAAGTGGTGTGAAGTCCCTGCGCACCCTCATATTTCACCACTGCATGCGAACAGAAAATTTCAACTAAAGTAGATGTCCACTGACAATGCAAGGGGAAACTCCGGATCATCGTGATGCCTGGCACAAGTATTGTTGAACAGAAGACTTGGCTCACGGACCAAAGAAGCAAAAAAAATGAGGATCCACTGCACAGATCCGAAGTCCAAACGTGGTTGGCAAAGAATAAGCTCCTTCGGTGGTACCTGCGCTTCATGTGCGCAGTACATGGTGAAAAGTTGTGCTTCCTGCCAACCAAAAGATGGCGGCACGCCATCGACGTGCTTGCAGGGTGGCTCTCGGTGCGCTTGTGCACCAAAACGTCCCAGAGCAGGCAGACAGGCAGAGAGAGAGAGACGATCGTCACAAAGGATCACACGGAGCTGCGCACAAGCAGGTAGGATTGCACGCGCTGGGTGTGTGAGTGCTGTAGAAAGCTTGTGCTACTATTTTAAATAGACCCAAGACGGTTGAAAAACGACCGCTTTAACAAAGTCTCAGCATCGCTCCCAAATGATGGACAAAACTTGACTCACCACTCAAGCACTTGACGGTGATGTATATTTTAAAATGAAAAGCAGTCTGCATAAACTGTTGACAGAAGTTGCTTCACTAAGACCTTGAGACAGGGACACTCAATCCACATGAGCTGGAATGCAAGACTTTCACTGGTTGACCCACAGGAAACACAGTCCAAGTCCAAGCACATTCACCAAACTTAATAGAATGACACAGCTGTCTAACAAAAGCAGAGCGTAACTCACCAAGATTGTGAAGTAGAATCTGGCACGCCCAAGTTAAAGCTGACCGATAATAAGGTCACTGGTGGGGCTAGGGGCTGCCAGTTTCTTTAAATAGAGTATACGTAGATACTTCAAGCTTGAATTCCCGTATGTTGCAGTTTCTTTGGTAGATTCCTTAATTCCAGTTTCAAAGTTCCTTGTATAAGATAGCCAAAATTTGTAGGTTCTGAGTCCAAATCATCGCCAAAATGTTGAAGTAGCTGTAATGTAGCCCCACCAGGAGCAGCCTCCCTGCTGCTCAGCCTGCAATCTTCCAACTGGCACTCTGACCAAGACCAAGCACTCAAACATTCCGTGACATCATTCAACATTCTACAGTCATTCAGGCTGAACAGAAAAGGGAATATCAATGTAAAGAAAGAAGGGAAGAAATCCCGCTATAACACTAGGCTACCCAGCAGTGTCTGAGCAGCAGAGCAGGCCGTTCAGACCAACCCTGCCACTGCTCCCCCAGCAGGAGAGTAGCGCCAGGATTGGCTGAGCAGCCTCTGTGTGGTGTACTGCCTTTCTGAGTTCAATGTGATTTGTTAGTCATGGAACTGTGGGGTGTCATTACAGAATGTTGGATTGGTCATAGGCTGTTGTCATGACATTCCATGGAAGGTTTGGGATAGAAACCAGGGCAGTTGATGGAGAGTCTGCTGGTTGATGGATGGGATTCTTATGCAATAAACTTAAGAAGAAACAGCACACTGGTGTCAAGTCTTGGTGTACCAGGAATGCTTCACTGGCGTAGTCGGCAGGATCATCTTTAAGAATCTCAACACAGAAGATTGGTGAGAGATTTCCTGTTTTAAAAAAAATAAGGATAAAAGGATTTATCTCTAAGGACGCCTTATCAGAAAGGAATTACCTCTAAGGACACTCTTAACACCACACATTCACTGATGCCCCACGCACATCACATCTCTCATCTCTTGTGACATTAGCCCTGGAGTTAGAAAGTTGACGCTTGATAAAGAGACCTCGTTTGAGTGTGGATTCACTGTAAGGGATTGGGAGCTTCGCCGCATAAGTGGGTTTTGTCATTGATTTTGCCTCTTGCTTTATTGTGATCGATGCGGGCTCGTCCTTTGAAGTGTCAGTCATAAATAATCCGCAACTGTCAGAGGGTACTTTTCGTCATTTCTACATGTGCAGATTCACGAAGGAAGCGTAATTGATTGTGTTGTTACGACACTCAGTGTGGCTCCTGTCATATTAAGGGGTACTTTTCGCAACGCTAAATGTAAAAATCGCTAAAGAAATCTTCGTAACGCAAAGTCTGCTTTGAATGGAAACTTTGATCGTTACTTGCCTGTAGTTGACTTTCAAATTTGCCTGGAACCCTGAGCGCGATGGCCTTCACATTGTGTTCCAAAGCTCCGTCTTGTCTGGAATACGCTTCTGCGTGAGACACGTCAGTGCGTAGGGAAGCGTGGCAGCCATCTTTGTAGTTTTGCCCGGGAAACATCATCGCGTAAAGAAACGTGGCAGACATCTTCGTTTGGGAAGGTTCTCATTGTACAAGATTTGTGCGCTGATGCGCACAGCATCCACAAAATTTAGTGCGCTGATGCGCACAGCATTCACAAGCCATTGAAGGAATATTTACGAGGAGCTGAAAGAAATTTATGTTGGTTGTGCATCTTCACGCTGATGCGCACAGCTCTAACTGGATCTGGTATTTGTGCGTGGCAGTTATACGCTGATGCGCACAGCAGTAAGTTTCTTAACTTATTATAAATTGCGCGCTGATGCGCACAGCATCCTCCTGGAAAGTGATGTGAACTGAGGTAAACTCGTTGATGCACACAGTATTTAGTACGCTGGTGCACACTACATGAAAAGCTGATTATATTGACAATAAGTCAATTTCTAGTGTTTTCTTGGTCACACAGTGTAAAAAAAAAAAAAACAATTTTTTTTGTGTTGCTGTTGGCATGATTGGGAATTTTAAATACTATCAAAATATAATCCCTGTTTTGGTTTAAAAAAAAAAAAAAAAAAGGGGAATTAGATAAAACTTGGTGTGATTATGCAAAACGTTACTGCTGCACCCTTTTTCCTTAGCTCTTCTGGTGAGCCTATTATTCAGTGGAAAAAGTGGAAAGTGGTCTTTGAAAGATACGCTAGGGTATGCGGTCCCTCACTTAGCGCAGAGAGGAAATCTTCGCTATTGTTACACTGTTTAGGGTCAGAAGGTCAAGATGTGTTTGATCACTTACCAGACTTAACTACAGAGGAAGCGAATGGACTCAATGACTATGAAATATGCATCAAAAAACTAGATAAGCATTACTTACCGAAAGTGAGCACTATTTTGGAACGATACAAATTTGCAAAAAGAATGCAAGGTGATGATGAGTCTGTCGAAGGTTATGTAACTTGTTTGAGGAAGCTTGCATCTTCGTGCAAATTTGACAATCTCACCGACGAACGAATACGTGACCAATTCATGTTTGGTGGCAATATGGAAAGAGTCAGAGAAGAATTGTGGCTACGTGATGAGCCCACATTGGATGAAGTTCTCAATGTTGCCAAGAGGATTGAACACTCATTGAAGTGTGTAGCTGTTCTTAAAAAAGATTCTGAAAAAGTATATAAAATCCAAGAAATTAAAAGCAAGAGTAGAACAAATGCTGGTCAGAGGGATAAACATAAGGGGGTGGTAGTGAATAGTGGAAGATTGAGTGATAAGTGGACTAACGTTAAATGTTTCAGATGTGGTAAGCCAGGACACTTAGCAAATGACAAAAAATGTCCTGCTTTGGGTCAAATGTGTTCTAAGTGTAAGAGAAAGGGTCACTTGGCGCCATTGTGCAGGAGCAAGCCCATTCCCAAAGTTAAAGAAGTTGATGTATATGACAGTGAAAATGGTGAATCTGGGGGAGATGATTATGAGTGTGGACAGATTGTTGTGCAAGTAGTAAGTGGAGATAAAAGGAAAAATTGTCCTTGTGACGACATTTGGGTAGAAGGAGCAAGCACTAAAGTGCTATTTGATTCAGGTGCCAAAATAACGATTATCTCGTGTGGATTCTACTTGGAGAAGTTGAAAGGGAAGGTAAAACTGTTGAAACCTGATATTAGGCCTTTAGCTTATGGTGGAGAACCTATTAAACTTCATGGTTATTTTGTAGGTCTCATAGAGTATAAGGGAAGACTAGTTTCGGGAAAAATTTATGTTTCAAAAAAGGAGACAGCATCATTAGTTGGATCCATCAAGGTGATCTTGGAGTATATCTTGATCCTAATGCTGATCCTCCGATTCAACTTAAAAATGATGTGAGTTCGATTCTTGAAGTGAGTGGTGATGATTGTTTTATTGCAGAGTTAAAGAAGGATTATGCTAAGGTTTTCAGGAAAGACTTAGGTTGTCTTAAAGGGTACCAACATAAAATTGTACTTAGAAAAGACGCCACTCCTGTTTGTTGCAAAGCAAGGAGCGTTCCTCTTTCCGTGAGGGATGACATGAGGAAGGAAATTGACAAATTAAAAGTTGGGGTATTATTGAGAATGTTGAGGGGACGGAATGGTTGGCCGCAGTTGTAGCAGCTCGCAAATCCAATGGAGAGCTGAGGCTCTGCATTGACTTAAGGCAGTTAAATAAATGTGTAGTTGTTGATAAATACCCGTTGCCAAACATAAATGAATTGTTAGCCTTGTTAGGTGGTGCTAAGGTCTTTAGTACAATAGACCTCACTTCAGCTTACCACCAAATAGAGTTAGAAGAGTCGTGTAGAGACTTTACTTCTTTCATTACGCTGTTTGGTACTTTTAGATTTAAGCGTATGCCATTTGGTTTAGTATCAGCCTCCTCGGTTTTTCAAAGAGTTATGGAGAAAATACTTAATGGTCTCTCAGGTGTATATGTATATCAAGATGATATCTTGGTATATGGCGATGATGTAAATCAACATGATGCACGCTTGAGACTAACTTTGGAGAAATTGTGTGATCACAATTTAACCATTAAGGCAGAAAAGTGCAAGTTTAGAACAGACTCAATAAATTACTTAGGTCACAATATTACTAGCGAAGGGGTTAAACCAAAGTCAGATTTAATTAATACTATACAAGAAATGAGTTCTCCTTCATGTAAGAGTGAACTCATGAAGTTTTTAGGTGTAGTTGAGTATTATGGTAAATTTGTGAAGAATTTAGCGGATTGTGCTGCTAATATGAGGTATTTGTTGAAAAAGGGTATTGATTTTGAGTGGTCTGATTGTTGTGAGAAAGAGTTTATTCACATCAAAGAGAAACTTAAGTCTGCTCCATCTCTTAGCAGTTTTAACCCAAAGTTTAAAACTTTACTCATCACTGATGCCAGTGAAAAAGGGTTGGGTGCAGTCTTGCAACAATCCGGTCCCAAGGGCATGCAAACCATAATGTTCTTATCACGCAGTCTTAAAGATCCTGAAACTAGATATTCGGTGGTGGAGAGAGAATCCCTCGCTGTATTTTGGGCCATCAAAAAATTAAAAAAGTTTCTTTGGGGGATCGATTTTGAAGTACGAACTGATCATAAACCTCTTATTGAAATATTTAGCAAGAAAGGCCTTGATTCAATATCTAGTAGGATAACCAAGTGGGTGATAGGTCTACAGGAGTACCATTTTAGTATAAAATATATTCCTGGTTTAGAAAATAAGGTAGCAGATGTGTTGTCACGTCTTACACCCAAAGTGGTGTCTGAAGAAGAAGACGTAGTAGATGCTGAAGAGTGGGTTTGTGTGATTGACCAAGAAATAGTTTCTGAAAAAGATGGTGTGATGAAATGTCTAAAGATGTCACCTTAAATGAGGTCATGGGACTTATTAGGAAAGGTTGGATCAGTAAGAAGGATGGATCAGATTCTTGTAAGAACTTTTGGTCATTGCGTAATGAATTATCCATCGACAGGGGATTATTGTTTCGTGGTACGAGGATAATTCCTCCAAACACCCTAAGGAAGGAGCTCATTGATTTGGTTCATTCCTCACATGCTGGTTTGACCAAATGTAAGGAGAGATTACGCATGACCTATTGGTGGCCAGGAATGGATAGGGAGGTTGAGCGGATATTACGTGATTGCATTCCATGCTCACTGAGTGATAAATCCAAATGCACTCGGGTGCAACCGATGGTTTTAAGAAGACGTCCTTCTAGACCATAGCAAGATGTAGCTCTAGATATTTTGGGTCCTATTCATAGTAATGGCTCGCAAACTTTTGTTTTAGTTGTTATTGACATGTTTTCAAGATGGCCAGAAATTTTCTTTTTGCAGGTTATTGATTCTAAACACATTATTAGCTGTTTAAGTGATTTGTTTGCGAAAGAAGGGATTCCTGAATCTCTATTAACTGATAATGGGGTTCAGCTTGTCTCTGAGGAGATGAGAAACTTTCTCTCCTCTAAGGGAATCATTCACAAGACATGTTCCCTCTATCATCCAGAGGCCAATGGAATGGTTGAGAGGTTTAACAGAGTGATCAAAGAAACTATAGCTTTAGCAAAGTCCCTTTCTTTAGATTGGAAGTCTATGGTAATAAACAAAATAGAGGAATACAGATTGTGTCCTCATTCCACGACTGGGAAGACACCCTTCTTGCTTTTCAGGGGTAGAATTCCTAATACCAACGTGGAACCTGCGTGGGTAAACAAGTACGAACTAACTAAAGGGAAGGAGTGTAAATGTGATGAGCGTGAGATTCTGAAGAGAGAAGAGGAGAAGGCCAAAGTGAGGAAAAGTTACTTTGATGCCAAAAGGCAGTTAAAACCACTAAAGTAGCAGTTGGTGACATTGTGGTGGTAAAACGTCCTGGTCTGATGGGCAATTCAGCTTCAAAATTTATGAAACCAATAAAAGTGATTAAAGTGTTTAAAAATGCTGTAAAAACTCAGGATCATCGCATTTGGAACCTTAATAGAGTTGTTGTAGTCAAAGGAAAGGTTAGCCGTGAACAAAGTGAAAGTTCGAGTGGGATAACTCCGCAGGTTGGTGGGAAAGGTGAAATTCGTAGTTCTTCTAGGAGGTGCAAACGACCATCTTATCTTTCTGATTATGTATAAATGTTTTGTTGTATTTTTGTTTAGATAAAGGAGGGAGGTGTGTGGTGTACTGCCTTTCTGAGTTCAATGTGATTTGTTAGTCATGGAACTGTGGGGTGTCATTACAGAATGTTGGATTGGTCATAGGCTGTTGTCATGACATTCCATGGAAGGTTTGGGATAGAAACCAGGGCAGTTGATGGAGAGTCTGCTGGTTGATGGATGGGATTCTTATGCAATAAACTTAAGAAGAAACAGCACACTGGTGTCAAGTCTTGGTGTACCAGGAATGCTTCACTCTGCCTTCCCAAAGACTGCTGGGAGAGCTCTGAGGCGGCCGTCGGAGGCTGTGGCCAAAGGTAAGTTTTTAAAAATTAGTATTTTCTCTTCCCCATTACACATCCCCGCCTACCCCTTTGTCCCCCGACCCCACCACCTTCCTGTAGTGGCGGCCGCCACTGCAGAGGTAGTGTTTTTGTTGATGACTTCCAAGCCTTCGGAACTGGAATGTATTTTGAAGCACAACAGCAGCTTTCTTCAGCGAAAGGAACCTTTATCTTTCTAAATAACAATTGAACCTTCGCTGAATGGTTGCTGCAACACCCCTCCTATGCATATGTGCTGAGTGGTTTGCAAGCCACGGTACGCCGACTGAATGTTGATGATAACGTTCTCGAGAGCTTGGTATTTCTGGACCTGCCTATTTCAGTCTCTGCATACACGGTAAATAAGCAGCATTCATTTGGTAGCCATGACTATGTTTTTGTAGTATCTTCTCTGTAAGTACATCAGATTGGATTGCAGCTTGTGCTCTCTTTCGTCACCCTCCCTCTCCCACTTTCCCCGTCTCTGCAATCTTGATCTAAAAGCGCTATGAATCGGTCAGCGCTGGCCTCTTCATAGCGCTTTTAAAAATCATCCCACTATCCACCCCCACATGTCCCTCCTCCGTTAGCCACCCGCACCTGGTTGCCAAAGCCAATAGCTCGCCCATGGGCGAGACCGATTGGCTTTGCCAATGCTTGTTAAAACATGGAGAGAGATTTTCTGCCTCTTTAAATTGATGTGCAGGAGCCTCCAGATATAAATAGCTTCTGTTGGAGCGATCTGGGAGTCTGGAGGTTCAAAGCTTTGTAAATTAGACATGCAGTTCTCATAGACCAGCATGCCTTAATTGGGAGGCATTTAAAGTAGGCTTCTACTATTGTTCTGAAGTTTTGACGGTTTGAATGGTTTCAGCTATTCAGGAGGGAGAACAGGTACTATGATTTCTTGGTTTTCTTGTCGATGTGTGTATGACGTCGTCTGGGCAGAAGCAGACAGCCAAACATGAATTTGTGGTTGTTTGAAGCTGTTGGCAAAGAGGAGGAATTCTGTGTTGTTTGTTTGAGCTTTAGATAGGTTCTTTACATACAGTTTTGAATTAGCTGATGGCAAGTTTTGTAGCTCTAAGGGCCAGATGTACAAAGACCTTTTGCATTTCTTAACTGCTGAATTGCAATTTCGACCTGTTAAGAAATGCAAAACAGCCTTTTCCTATGTACTTCAGGCCGGATGTAAGGCGCATTTTACCGGTCAATAACGGCCAATCGGGCTGTTTGTGACCAGTAAAATACATTTTCCTATGTACCAACCCTATTTTGGGTTTGCGAGTCGCTATTAGGAAGGAGCATGTAAAGGGTGTCCCTTCCTAATAGCTAGCCACACTGGTATGTTTGAATGTTTTGCGACCAGAAATGCGGTCGCAAAACATTAGCAGGTTACCACCTATTTTAAATTGGTGGTAAGCCATTCGCAAATGGGAAGGCGTCCCTAAGGGACCCCTTCCCCTTTGCTAATGGGGGCACCAACATTTTTTCAGAGCAGGCAGTGGTCCCATGGACCACTTCCCTCTGTAAGAAAAAAAATGAAAAGAAAACTTTTCATTTTTGTTGAGGTGCATCCCGTTTTTCTTTAAGGAAAACGGGCTGCATTTGAAAAAAAAAAACTGCTTTATTTAATAAGCAGTCACAGACATGGTAGTCTGCTGACTCCAGCAGGCCACCATCCCTGTGAGTGCCGGCCATTCAAGATGAGTCAGAAATTGCGACCTGCCTCATGAATATTAATGAGGCAGGTCCCTTGCGACACATTTTGGAATCACAAAGACACTGTTGTACATCATGTTGTGCGACTCGCAAATTGCGAGTCGCTAAACCTGACAGTCGTACATGTGGCCTGAAGGCCTTTAAGGAATCGCAAAATGCGATTTCTGCCCAGTTGAAATCGCATTTTGCGATTTCCTAAATAGGAAGTCTCAAACTGGGATTTCATATTTGCGAGTTCTTAGCACATGTAAAAAGCATTTCCTAAATGCAAAATGAGCATTTAGGAAATGCACTTACCATGGACTCAAAGTCAATGGTAATCATGTGCAATAAAAAAAAAAAAAAGCACCACAAAATGCTTTTTTTAAAGTGCAAGAGAATTCACACATGCCCCTCAGGCATATGTGTATTCTACATGTGCACCACTATTTTTGGGGTGCATTACTGGGGTCCTTATGCCCATAGCCATCCTTGGTTTAGCAATTGCAAAAAAGCGTTTTCCTATTTGGAAATCGCTATTTTAGAAATGCAAAACCGGCCCCTTGGTACGAATGGCATGGGATTTCCTAATAGAGATCCCTAATCTGTACGAATCGCTATTAGGAAATCGGTAATTTCATACATATCATTTTGCATTTCCTAAATAGCGATTTCTATGGAGTCGCTATTTAGGAAATGCAAAATTGCATTTTCGTACATCTGGCCCTTAATGTTTTGAGCCGAAGCAATTTTGAGATAGAGTTTTGTGTCATTTGCATATTTGTGGATCTCAGATCCAAACGGTTCCTTCTAGAGATTGAAGGTGATGGGAGAGAGAATTCATTACCTGGGTATTCTGCAAGATGTAGGGAATTTCAGGGATTTTGAGGTTCCTATTTACGCAAAAGGTAGCTATTGGTGTAGTTAGAGGTGAGCTATTGCTGGATTGTGCCAAAAGTCCATTCTTCTTTCCAGGGTTTATATTAGTGCTTGGTGGCCCACTGTTAAAGATTGTAAACAGGGCGAGCAGAATCAGGAGGCAGGAATTTATTTTGTCGTAAATGAGAATAACTTGGACAACCACTACTTTATGGGTAGCCGTCTCCAAGCTGCAACATGGTCTGAAGTTAGTTTTGTAGACTTGGAGAGGTAAAAGCCCATGCAAACCACAGTTAGTTATAAAGGAAGGGCTTAGAAGAAGTGTTAATTCACTTATATGTGCCAGGGATGGAGTATACTGGGGTTGCTAGCCCCACTGCACAAATACCAGTCATTTTACTGCTTTCGGAGCATTAGGAAACATCAACTATTTGCAAATTTGAGCTCTGACAAGCTAAATTAAAAAGATACAATTTAAAAAGTGCCATTGTTGCACTTAATTGAACACCCAAAATAATGAGTGTTTCATTCACCTTTATGCCCCAGTTAAACCCACATCCAATAATCAGGCAATCTGCACATGCCACAAATATATTTAAGAAATGTGTCCATTCAGTACCACATTTTGGACATTTCACATCTTCTGAAACCTAATTCTTCAACAGTTTTTGTGGAATGCAGTACTACCTGTCAGTTCTGTATAAATGATATTTCCTGAGTGTGGGGGGTTTGACTTTTATGTAGACCATTTTTTAAGTAATTCTGCAATCGTTTTTTTCTTCGAGCTAATTGACCGATTACATAATGCATATTTTTCATTTTTATTTCTGAAGTCTATCTGTTCACACTAACCAAACGCATTTCTAAATTACAGGTATTGGTCTTCAATCTCTGCGACATTCCATTATGTATGTGGGATCAACTTGTTGAATGATATCAGCAACGGAAGGCAACATTATTTTTTGACTGCTGGCCGTTATTAATTATTGTCTCCTTTTGTCAGTTATCAGGGTCTATGCCTTCTAAGGAGTAAATAAAGCCTCTCTATCTGTGTGTCAGTAGTAAAAGGTTTAAACATGGTCTCCAGCTATTCTTCAATTGTCCCGAAGGAAAGCTCTTGGTATGTCTAGCACGTATATTGCCAGAATCGGCAATATAAAAGAACTGATCAAAGCTGATTAATAGGGTTTAATCTGTATATTGATATTTTTGTAAAATGTTTTGGGTATCAAGTTAATAATGAGCCTATACCATCATCAGCAGCCACAATAATTCCTCCAGCTCCAAGTTAAGGCATCTAGGGCCACATGTTCGTAGGTTTCATTCTGCTATTTCCTAATTGCGAATAGGTAAATTTTCATAGTATAAAAAAAGGAGTAAGGTTGCCACTGATGTTTTGACTGCAGAATTTGAGAGCAGATGGTGTCAGTTTCCAGGATCTTAGGCTGACGTATGTAGGTTTCATTTTGCGATTTCCTAATAGCACATTTTTGCGATTCGCTATTAATCGCAAACACCTATGTACTAATGTATCCTGGACACACTTAGCGATTCCTAATGGGGTCGCAAATGATCTACTTCATTAATATTCATGAGGTAGGTCACTATTTGCGACCCATTGGGAATCGCTAAAAACAGCATTTTTTAAATGCAGCCCATTTTCTTAAAGGAAAATGGGATGCGTTTAAAAAAAACAAAAAAAAAACACTTCAGTTTCATTTTATAAGATTAGGCAGTGGTCCATGGGACAACTGCCTGCTCTTACAAAACGTTTTCGCATGCATTCACAAAGGGGAAGGGGTCCCCTGGGGACCCCTTCCTGCCCTGTTTGCGAATGGGTTACCACCTACTTGAAGTAGGCGGTAAAATGCAAGTGTTTTGTGACCGCATTTAGGTCACAAAACATTCGTACATAGCACTGCAAGTCACTATTAGGAAGGGAGGCCCTTAACACGTCCCTTCCTAATACGGAATTGCTAACCCATTTTGCGATTCATTAATAGGTTACCGAATCGCAAAATGAGTTTGGTACACAGAAAAATTCATTTTTCCGGTC
Organism: Calotriton arnoldi; assembly: GCA_963921515.1. Taxonomy (NCBI): domain Eukaryota; kingdom Metazoa; phylum Chordata; class Amphibia; order Caudata; family Salamandridae; genus Calotriton; species Calotriton arnoldi. Next base: position 137,691 of record CAWUFW010006125.1, on the reverse strand, counting down.
GCAAATTTGGGGCATTTACGACCGGAAAAAACCTATGTACATGTGGTCCATAGTTGCATTTGCCCATGATACTGGGCAAATATTCCCTTTCAGGGTTTGAATAAACTGTTTTTAGTTTTCAGTTGTGAGGAGGCCTGCAGCCTTTCGTTTCTTGGAACTAAGGATTGATTCCCAAACTTGCTCATCTGTAACATCTCTATCCAATTCATTCCTTAATTCTTTTGATTAATTTGGGGTTGCTTTACTGCCTCCAACCAGTTGCCTACAAGGGCTCCACTGAGTTTAAAATTCTCCTGAAGTAATATACAAAAAAGATTCTGAAGCTTCTTTGATCTCTATTTTGCTCCCGATGTCCCTTCCTGACGATCCTTAGGTCATCCTGGAACCCCACCCCGGGGGGAAGATCGGGGGGACTCGACTGCAGCGGAGGAGCTGGTGCCTAAATGCGACCCTCTGTTTGGCGGGGGTAATGCTGGACTCTGACCTGCTGGGGTGTGCCTGCAGAGAAGACTTACAGCGACCTGTAGTAGGAGGCGGGCCGGGCCTGATCTCTGGACGAGATCGCAGTCATGTGGGCGTCCAGAGGAGCACTGTGGCCTCACAGCAGGAAGCGGAGTGGCGTTGGGGGCCTGGCGGCGCTCCTTGAATGTCAGCAGAGGAGGGGGGGTGGTGCAGCGCTCAGAGGCTGCTGGCAGGGCGCTGTAGCGGCCCATCGCCGGCAGAGGACTGGCGCAGGGTGCGGCCTGCTCCTCCATGAGAGCACAGACCAAGAAATGTGGGATATTGAGGCTGCATGGGGCACCGAGAGGCGGCTTTTACTACCCAAGACTGCTTCTGTGCAGAGCCCTTGACCTAGGGGAGAACGCTGGAAGTGTATTGTGTAAAAGAGACTGTTAAAAGCTTATTGGCAGTGTACTACAGCCTGAAGGTATGTGATTTGAACCAGATGGAGCAGCACACTGTACCATACAGGCCCAACTAATTGCCTCCTGCACCATGCATAAACCCGAGACTCATGCTTTATCACCTTGGTTAGCTCCACGGTGAGCGGGGGGCTAGTAGGTGGCACCCGCACACTAGCGGAAGGTACATAAGTCAAAGTATTAAACACTGAAATGTGGCATCTTAGAGCACCCACTTAGTGGTTCCTTGCGGGTAGGGACTGCCCTCACCGGGGCTGCCAGGAGCTTTGTTGTTTGCTGGTCTTGAGGAGAGTGGACTTCTCCACCCAGGGGCATCATGGTTAAGCCCAAGAATCTTAAAAAAGGGGAACATGCAACCCCAGCAGGCAAAAGATGGCTCTGGCAAACCCGCACCAACTTCTCTCGAACAAATACTCATCCAGTATTCTGTCAAATTTAGTGATATACTACAGGCTATTTCAGGCATTAAGTCGTCACTGTCGCCGAAGCTTGACGCACTGGTGATCGATGTCGGCACCTCCAGAAAGACCAAATGTAGCTCAGGGAGCGAGTGACAGAATCTACACTGGAGACAGTGCAAACAAATTTGTCTGATGCCCAAAAGCACATCCAAATGCTATGGGAGGAGGTTCTGCACCTTTAGCGACAGATGGATGATGCGGAAAGCTGCTCACTTCCCAACAACATTACAGTAGTCAGATTACCAGAACGAATCGAAGGGCTGAGCATGAATCTTTTTATGGGACATTGGTTGTCTGATAATCAGGGACCCTGCTAGCATGGCTGCTGAATGCTGAGAACAGCTGACCACCTATTGATGCAATTCATACCCGGGAAGGGGGTGCTGGTTAACTCTCAATTGGACATTAATGGTGTATTTGAGGATTATTACAAGGACATATAGAGTGTCCCAGAGCATCCTGACCTAGCCACTGTACATAAATACTTGGGTCAACTTCCTCTGCGCCACAAAAGTCCTCTATATTGCTGGGACCTAGATTCTCCCTCACCGTAGAGGAGATACATCTAAAATAAAACAATTAGCTTGGGATAGAACACCGGGAACCAATGGCCTCCTGGTGCGGTTTTATGCAGCATATAGAACCAGCTTAGCCCTGTGGCCCTTGTGGGTATTTCAAACTGCAAGGGTAAGGGTATACTGCCATATATACTAAAGGAGCAGCTGATTGTAGTCCTTCCAAAACCGGGGACGGATCCACTTGCAGTAGTCTTGTATCGACCACTGTCCTTCCTCAATTTGGGCTATAAAGGGGTTAGGAAAATACTGGCTAACTATCTTATACCTGTGGCACAGGCAATAGTAGCACCAGATCAGAATGGATTTGTACCTGGCAGGAACACTTTCCTCAGTCTGAGAAGACTTCTCAGAATCATGGACTTGGCTAAAAGGAGAGGAGTGGAGGCGTTCCTATACATCCAAAAAGGTATTGATACGCTGAGCTGGCAATAACTGATGGTGGTGTTACAGAACATGGGAATGGGCCCAGACTTTTTGAGGTGGGGGGGTGAATACTCTACATGAACCCGAAAGCCAGGGTTCAAACTGGAGTAACGTTTTTAGAGTACATTCGGATACACAGGGGCATCAGACAAGGGGTGCTCTTTGTCAAAAATTATTTTCTTCCTGGAACCGTTGGCCTGCATGTTGCAGTTGAAGGGACTGCACTGGGTTCTACAAGTGAGAGACAGCACCCATATTATTTCCCTCTACCGCAGAGGATACTTTAATATATTTACAGGCCAAGGACTCCATTGTCCCGCAACTGATAGAGTTGCTTACTGACTTCGGTAACCTTTCAGGACTAAAAATTATTTGGAACAAATCTTACCTTTTCCTTATGGTCTGGTTAGCCAAGGAGTGAATCTGAGCACTACCTGTCACCCCACTCCAATGGAAAGTTGACACTATAAAGTATCTAGAATTCAACATTTAACCCAGAGAATGGGATCTCCTGGACGGGAATTTGGGAAGGGCCGTTTCATCCATAAGGCAGAGGGTACAATTTTGGTGTTATCTCCCCCTGTCACCAATGGGCAGAGTGGTAATCTCAAAAATGCTAATATTGCCCTGCCTGCTGGATTTCTTTGTGGCTCTACCCATAATCTTGAATAAATCTTTCTTTAAGGAGTTACGGGCACTATTGTCATCTCTGATTATGGGCGTGGGAGACACAGAGTTACACTGGCAAAATTATAACCCCCTCAAATGGAAGGAGGGCTAGGGGCACCAATTCCGAACTTCATTATGCTACAATGCAACTACAATGGCCGCTGAAGTGATTGGGAGAAGGGGCCACATCATAAAGAGATGATGTATTAACAGATCTTGAGGGACACAACATTTTATATTGGCTATTGGGCTGGTTGCCACGTAGAAACCCCAATAAAATACTCCTGGCAGTAGCTTGGAAATCCTATATACAGGAAAGCCCTGGATTGGTTCCCTATGCACCTGAATTACCCATATGATCACTTCTTAAATGCAGAGCCCTGAAGACTTTCTATCAACGGAGGTGTGGTCTGAGGCATGCTTGATGGTATGGGGAGACGTGGCTGAAGGTGGCAGCTGAGCTCCTTTGAGAACTTGGCTGGCACATATGGATTAGGGCATGGGCACTTTTACTCTACACAGCACTGACATGGCTAATGCGCCACATGTAGAGCAACGCAATAACGATGCCAACTCTGGTCCCTTTGCGAACGCACAGGCAAAGCAAGAAGGCAACAACATCGTTGTACTAGGCAGTAATACAATAAAAAGCCACACTCAAAGACTGGTGGGAGGACGGACTGGGTCAGGAAATCCTTCCGGACATAAGGGAACAATGTCTGGGTTCAGTGAAGCGGGTCTAGATGAATGCACCGCTGAGATTCACGCAGTTCAATTTCTTACATCATACATACCTAACCCCCGAAATGCATAGGTTTAATCTTCCCAACGGCCTCCAACACATGCTCCAGATGTACAGAACCGGCAGCGGTTTTCTATCACATGCTATGGTAATTTCCAGATTTTGAGGGCAGGTAATGGAATGTATTGAATTGGTGGCAGGTGTTGCTTTATCCCAGGACTTGCTCTAATGACTGTTAAATATTCAACCTACCTCTAAAAAAAACAATGCATCATGGCCGGTTTGTAGTCCTGGCACTGATATTCACAAAACAGTGCATAGCTATGGCCTGGCCGTCGCCCCTTGATCCTCTCATTGGATTGGCACAGTGACTTAATAAAAGGGTTGTACACAGAATTCTTCAAGTGAACACATTTACTGAACAAGGGTTGGGCTATGTTGGGTAAATTCATTCACAGTCATATCAGAAGATGTACTAATGGATGAAGAGGTGAACAATTCCCCAGGACATATTTATTTAAATAGTGAAGCTGTTTGGGGAACAAAGGGCAAATTACCCATTGGATCAGGCTCTCATATCAGTGCCTAAGTGCCAAATTATGTATTAGGCGAATTTGAATTGTCTGACAATTTAGAAAGAAATATTGATAGTATGTATTAAAATGGGGAAAATAAACTCTAAGAACTAACTAAAAGGACATGGGTTTTATATATGGCTGCTAGATCAGCACAGAAAGGGGTTCACACAAAATGCAAACGTTGTTTTGAGACTGCAGGTTGAACAGAAGACAGTATTAGTAAGACTAGAAGGAAGGGTGCAGTTAGATGTGCTCCCAAGAGTGTGCATCTTCTGGGTGCAACCCCTCCTTTTAGGGCCATACGCCAATAAGTAAGGTGCACCAGAAAAAGATTTAGTATTGCCAGTGTCAGTTCATCATCTTCTTTTTATTAACGAAAATTATTGATCATAAACTTTAAGATCAGCCATTAGCTGATGGCTGATCTTAAAGTTTATGATCAATAATTTTCGTTAATAAAAAGAAGATGATGAACTGACACTGGCAATACTAAATCTTTTTCTGGTGCACCTTCCTTATTGGCGTATATCTGTTTCTCTGGTTTCCAGTGGCACTAAACGGCGGCAAGTGCCGGAAGACGATGCACAGGACTATATACTAAAATAAATGTGAAGGGGATTGTGGTGCGGAACCTAAGGTCAGCTGCCGATAGCTTTGTGTGTTGGCCCTCCTTTTAGGGCCCTTTCAGTGGTTCTGTAAGAGGGAAAGGGTGGGTGATAACAACCAAGGCTTGAGTCGCTGCAGTGAGATGAGGGAATACTGAGATGGAGATGCTGCCCATGGGGCAAGTTTTGAAGAGTAAGGTACCTTGTAGCCTCAGAACCAGCACAAGTGACCTGGGACTTCCCTCCAGTCTGTGGAATTGAGAGGCCTAAAATGAAGGTTTGTGTGGGGGGAGTTGAATGAGGCTTGCGCCAGAGGATCCACTGAGAAGATACAGCTGGGGTGTCACACTGGCATTTCCAGAGCTCTGGGGGAGAGCTGGCGAGCCTGGACAAAGCCTTCACTGCTGGTGGGTGCTAAGGTGCAGAGAAATGCCAAGGAGGTGGGGCTGACCAGATTAACAAAGGCTCAGACAAGCCCTTGAGTAGGACTTTAGTATGACTTTTGTGCTGCTTGTTTAAGTGATCATGTGTGAGAACAGAATAGGCTTATGATCGCTTTTTCAGTAGGGGGGTAGACCTGTATAAGAGAAGCGGAGATATCACATTGCTGCTTGAGGCTCAGATCATGACAGCGCTACATAAGCTTCGCTCCTTTAATTCCAACATTGAATGAAAGGTTGTCATTGGAAGTCATGATGCAGAGTCTAGCTGCTTCCTTGTAACTCCTTTCAAAATTCAAGGTTACGTTCAAGCATTATAGTCTTTACTCAAACTGATATGAATGAAGACTTTCTGTAGGCAAGGGGACGCTTAACTCTCTACTGGAAGGACCAAAAGGACTGGGATTCACATGCCAACAAACCAGCTGGGCTCACCTTTGTTGTTAGAGGTGGGGTCTTTTGATTTTTGGTTCCAATTGAGGTGCCTTGTGATTCCTGTTTCACTGGACACTTTGCTGTGCACCAGAATGACCAAATGGACTGGGACTTGGATGCCCACAATCCAGCTTGGCTCACCTTTGGTGTTGGAAACAGGGCCTTAAGATCTTCAGTGCTATTTGAGGCACCTGTGATTCCTGGTGTGCAAGGTAATTTGCTCTGCACCAGAATGACTAAATGAACTGGGACTCACTTGCTCATAATTAGGGCTCCCGGTTTTATGGTATTTATATTTTTGTCATTTCCGTCTGTATTTATCCATATTTATTTTTTGCTAATTTTACCAGTATTTATCCATATTTATTTTAGGTTTTGTGAAAAAATGAAGCTGAAATGTGTATATTTCTGCATTTATTTAACGTACATTCGTGCCTGAACGCCTGACAGGTTTCAATGATGTATACACACTCAGATGACAAAATATGCACTCATAAGAAATAATGCAAATTTTAGTATCAAGGTGTGCAAATCTACTGCTGTTTAAGGCTCTTTCTTAAATTTCCTTTATTTTGTTAATCCCCTTGCCTGTCACTCCGCACAGCTATTGGCCTGGCAGTCATGACTGATATTATTTAGAATCACTCAAAAACAACCCAATTTCCGTTTTTATCCACATTTAAAAATAAATACAGACAGGAAAATAAATGGTTTTCTGTCTGTATTTATCTGTAAAAATCAGTAAAAACGGAAAACAGGGAGCTTTACTCATAATCCAGCAGGGTTCTCCTGTATTGTTGGAGAGAGGGCCTTTTGATCTTCAGTGCTTCTTGAGGCTCTGGTGACTCCTGCTGCGCAGGATGCTCTGGGACTGTGCCAAGATGATGGTGATCCAGCGCAAAAAGGCCAGGGTTGGATATTTCACACAAAAACTGAATATTTCAATGGGCCCATATACATTTATCCCAAAAAAATGTTCATGGACACTCCCTGGCCAATCCACTGGGGGGGTCAAGTTTTATAATTCACTTAAGTTCTGATTAGTTATTTCCCTTTAACCACAATGGATTACAGTATCATTTCAATGTCTAACTAATCTTCACAAATCAACACTCTTCCTCTGGTCGATGGACCATTAGTTGAGTTAGTTGATGGTGATATTAACAACTCCTTAACTAAAATTCTTAGTGAAATAACCACAGACTCTGAATAGCATTTATAAGTTTATCTAAAATTTCAGTCATAAAGTTGAACGCTCATCAACTACAGATTCACAGTTCAAATTCCATCTTTCTTAAATGGGAGAGAGAACAATCATATAGCATAATACATTCAATTACACAAACTCATTCAACAAAATCAAATGCATAAGAGTGGTAAGATGTAGAGACAAAAGGCACATAATAACACATTTGCAAAGAAATATGCACATTTTTGGACAGAATGACATTTACCTAATAAAGATGACTGGAAAACCACCCCTCTGGACAAAGGACTGGTGGGGGTCCCCTGACTTTGGATCAGGAGACAAAGACTATAGGATAGGATCAGGACAGGACTGATACTTACTAGACTTCTCTACAAACCCGATGCACCCGGGCGATTCCCTCTCTTACACTCTCTCCCTCCTCGATATTCTTCCGCAATCTTCGAATCTAATCAGGCAGTCGTCTGAATCTTCAGAGTCTGCTCTCGTCTCTCTCTCTCTCTCTCTCTCTGCTCTCTCGTGCTCAGCTCCCAGCAGCAGCTCCAGCTAATTTACTTAACTCAAGTCACTCTAGTTATAGTCTTTATTTCTTCTGTCCCACCCTCAAGAGTTGCAAATTTTACTAAAATACGGAATACGATTGGACGGCGTTAGGGGAGTCTTCGTCACACCAGGCTGACATATCCATTTTATTAGTGAAACATATTGTTTGCTAGCCCTTCCCCTTTGACTCATTCATATTTTTATTTTCTCATGCATATTTTGTTGCAAATGTAATAATTTACTTAATACAACCGTCATAGATGAGTGTTACATGTCCTCCTTTTCCCATCTCTTCTGTCCTTGAATCTTGGCAGTCATTCAGCTCTTTCGGTCACCGGGTCATATCATGGATTCATTGAGCATGCGCAGCTTTCGCCATTTTCTTTTTCAGTCATGGTTTAGCAGGCCCGAATGCACACTATTAATAAAAGAATCATAAACAGATGTTATTTTCTTAAAAGTGTAATTCTCACTGTTCACCACCCACTTCTACTCTATCCCATGTAATTATTATTATTCTGGGCAAAAGCGTTAATGACAACAGCTTTCTTTTAAATCAAGCAAGCATATGCCGGGCATGCGGTACCTCAAGACCGCGTGTTGGTCTTTCTTGCTCATGCGTGAGGTTTTCCCTCTCAAAGCGAGTTAGTCATGTTCTCTCTGCGTAATCCAGGTTTTGCACATGCGCAAAGCGTTTTCGTAAATTAAAGCGGGTTTTAAGCGCGTTGCATTTTATTTCTCATTAATTCAAGCATGCGTAAGCTTTTCTCCCCGTGTGTCGGTGTCTGGTGTATATTAATTTCGTCTCATCTACAGGTTTAATGATTAATGAAAGTTAATGGAGGATTCATACGAGCAAGTTTCATTTTCTCGAATCCTTGCACCATCAATCCCCCCTCTGATGGCATTTTTGAGCCATCATAAAATACCCATCATTACCAAGTGCCAACTTTTTTTATCTAGTTTTTAGTATCTTCCTCTCTTTCTACTAATTCTTCAATTTTCCTTTTCATGCCTACTTCTTTCATTTTATCATATCCACTTCCTTTCATTTCCTCTAATTCAATCTCTTCCCTATTTCTCTTTCTTCCCATTCTTTTATTCTTTATTTCGGCTATCATTCTTGCTCTTGTTTTATTCTTGCAACATCTATATGTCATCATCATTATTAGAGTTATTATTGTTATTGAAATTACTGGTATTAGGATCTTCCCTAATAGACTACTCTCTAAAGTGGAAAACCAACTACCTATAGCGGAAATACTTTTACTAAGTCTTTCCCAGACACCGTCAACCTCCAGTTGGGTCAAATCGTCATGAATCTTCGTAATATTCTTAATATATCCCTCAATACCTTTACTTTTGTCTGGGATATATGTACAGCAATGTTGGACTTTCAACAAGCCACAGACTCCACCCTCCTTTGCCAATAATATATCAAGTGCAAGTCGATTTTGCAAAACCATAGATCTAATTGCAACCATTTCAGTATTAATCATTAAGAATCCCCCAGCAGTATCTGTCGATAGACGATCAACTACTGTTGACAATTTACGTATCTTATGTGAATTCAGTATGACTCCAACTGATGGTATCAGTGCACCAAATATATCACCTACTATTTCTGAAAAACTTGTTCTTTTACTTCGTTTTAGTCCTTGACTTGCTACATTCATTTCATTGTTCTTAGTAATGTGGTACACTTTTGGAAATACTATTCCAAGATAACAACTACCATACCATTGTGTTGGCAACCTATAATAGGCATTTTTACCACACACGTAATATATTCCCGGAAAAACGGGATCAGTTCCACCTTTTAGTCCCCATCCACCCATAATTAGGTAGGTGTGTTCACATTCACTAAAACCAATGAAAATGTTGTTATTGTCTGTTTTTAGTCTATGTAGACAGAATTTTCCCAACTTTGATAAGTCTAGAGACATTGCAGCATGAGTCTCGCCTTTCTTATAGTCCCCCTCCTTATTTGCCCATGGAGGTACATGTGACTTCTGTTCAACAGCCTTCTTTTGAAAATCCTGTCTTCTTTCCTCTACTAAATTTAGAAAATCTTTTTCCTCATCACGCAATATACAGGTTAAATTATTCTTATGAGCACATGTTATGTCTATTGGGTTTGTTGTTAAGAAGAACTCGCCCATAAATTCTGCATCTTTAGCACTAAGCACTGGGTTCAGGTTTCTTCGAATAGGAATCTCTGAAAATACTAAATCCATGTTAGAATAATAATACTGCAATTTGCCTGTTTCATAGGACAGACTGGACACAACACTACATGACACACCATATGTTAAAGGAAGATGGTGATATGTCACCCCCTCCGAGACAGACGAAGGTAACTTCATGCAAACATAACAATCACTCACATCCATTGTATCTACGTATTCATAAAGAAGTTTAGTAAACACATTTAATGACGAATCACTATTTGATCTGCCATGTTGATACATGCTCTCATCTATTTGCTCTAAATTAGTGGTAATTGTTCTTTTAGTAACTGCACTCACTCGATCACTTGTATTAGTATTATTTCTGTTATTAGTTACCATTAGAACAGGTATCACAACTGTTAGCAATAACCACATTAGCATTAGTATAAACACACTGCACAAACAATATTTAATACATCTTCGTTTTAAACTAGATTTCGGATGTTCAGTCACTTCTGTTTCTGCCATTTTTAATTTTCTAAAATTGATCAATATCTAAATTTTTCTTCTAAATTCTAAAATTTATTCTAAAGCAAAAATTAAAAAATATATGAAAAATCTTTGTGTGATCCCACACTTCAACAGCTTTTCATCTTTGATCCCCTTTTGTCTTTATTTTCTTTTCTTCATCGGGTTCTTTTATTCTCTTCTTTACTTGTTTGTAAATTTCCACCTTCTGTGTCAAAGTCTTTTCTTTTAAGGTGGTCTCAATTTGCTTTCATCACTTCCTTCATTAGTGACACTTTCTTGTTCTTTGTTTAGATCAAGATTCTCAAAGTCCTCAAGGATGATATATGTCCATTCAGGAGCTTTATATTGTCTGCTCGGAACTTTCAGTCTTTTTGATCTTCGTAAAGATTTTCTTCTTGGTTGTTCTTGCTCAGTTTGACTCAATACTTTATTTACTTGTTCTTGTTCTTTCTCTGTTCTTTTTCTTAGAATATATCTTATTCCTTTACTCCACTTGACCAGTGATCACTTCTTCTGACCCTCTTTGTTTGTACGGCTTTTTCACCTTCTTCACCTATTTCTAGTGTTCTTTTATTTTCTTTTTCTTTTAGCTGAGCTTGTTCTGGGCTTTCTAATTGTTGTCTTTCTGTTGATTGAATTTCTTCTTGATCTTTTAGTCCTTCTTTTTCTATCTCTAATTGAGCTTGATCTGAATTTCCTGCAGCAGATTCTTCTGTTGACTGAATTTGTTCTGAACCTGTCAGTCTTTCATTTTCTTCTTCTGATTGAGCTTGATCTGGATTTTCTGTTTCAATTCGTTCTGGTCTTTCAATCTCTTGCTCTTCCTCGGCCTCTACAGCAGTCTCTTGAGACCCAGTATCTGGTGCCCACCCTACTTGACTTGTACTTGGTTGTTCATCATCGACGCATTCTTCAGAGTCTGTTTCTCTGATTTCTTCGACTTAACAACTTTCAGCTTCTGGTTCTTCTCTTTGCTCTACCAGTTGCTGCACTTGTCGTTCAGGTGGACTTGGGACTCTTTGTGTATGACTGGCATGGATCCAGTTTGGCAAGCCAAAACACTTCACCGCTGTCGTTGTGACCAATATAATTTGATGCGGTCCTTTCCACCTGGGTTCTAAACACGATTTTCTTGTGTGCTTCTTTATCATAACCCAGTCTCCTGGACACAAATCATGAGGATTGATTCGGCTGTGCTGTGGTTGCATCTTCTCCAACCTGATGAGACACAGAACGTACCAGATCAGCTAGTCCTTTACAATAGTCCAATATTAGATCATCAGTTATATTCATCAGTTTGTTTCCAGGTACAAATGCTTGTCTCATTGCTCTTCCCATGAGAATTTTATGAGGACTCAATCCTGTTCTTCTGTCAGGGGTGCTTCTAAGACTCATCAATACAAGGGGCAAAGCATCAGGCCATTTCAGTGAAGTGGATGCACACACCTTTCCTAACCTGGATTTTATTGTGCCATTGAGCTGCTAAACCACTGCAGAAGCTTCTGGTCGATAGGCACAATGTAGTTTCTGCTCAACTTTGAGGGCTGTACAAATTAATCGAATTATCTCATTATTAAAATGAGGTCCTCTATCTGATTCCAAAGTGACTGGAAACCCGAATCTGGGAATGAGCTCCCTCAACAGTAGTTTGGCAACTGTGAGGCTGTCATTCCTTCTCGTGGGATAGGCCTCTACCCATCTAGAAAACAGACACACAATGACAAGGATGTACTTCAAACCATTGCACGACGGCAGTTCTATAAAGTTGAGTTGCAACCTTGTAAATGGCCCCTCTGCCTTTCCAATTTTTCCCCAACTGACAACTGTCTTTCTACCTGGATTCTGCTGTTGGCATGTCAAACATCGCTGGCAGAGACTCTCTGCAATGAGTCTAAACTTAGGATTGTACCATGTTTGCCTGAAGTGCCTAATCATGGCATCCCTCCCAATGTGTGTAGCTCCATGATATACTCTTGCCATTTGTGATAATAAACTGTCTGGCATTATTGGTATGCCATCTGGACACACCCATACTTCGTCATCTGCTCTTCTTGTGCATCCTGATTTGATCCAGAGTTCCTTTTCTTTTGGATCTGCCTCATCCTGTAACTGCCTAACTTCATCCCATGTTTCAAAAGCAGAGAAAAACATTATTTGGCAATTGGTAGTTTCTTTTTCCAACCCTCTGTTCACAGACATTGTATTTCGAGCACAAAATTGTGCAACTTGGTCAGCATATTTGTTGCCTTGTGTCACATAATCATTTCCTGACTTATGTGCGGCACACTTGACCACTGCAATTTCTTTTGGCAATTGTAATGCTTCCAATAGTTCTTTGACATTTTTACTGTTTCTGATAGGAGAACCTGAAGAAGTCAGAAATCCCCTTTGCATCCATAATTGGCCAAAGTCATGCACAACCCCAAAACCATATTGACTATCCGTGAATATGGTTATTCTCAATTTTTTCCCAATTTTGCAGGCTTTTGTTAAAGCTACCAATTCGGCTATTTGTGCAGACTTGACTCCTCTTAGACAGGATGCTTCTATAATAGCAGATACAGTACATACAGCATAGGCAGCACTCAGTTCTCCATTTTGTTTTCGCAAGCATGACCCATCAACAAACAATACATAATCTGATTCTCCCAATGGGACATCAAAGATGTCCAGTCTGGGCTTTGTACACATCTCTGTTAGATCCAAACAATCATGATCAACCTCCTCTTTTATTTCTTCACAGTATGGGTCCGGCAGTAATGTTGCTGGATTCACTGTGGTGTATCTTATCACACTTACATTCTCAGCACCCAGGATCACTCTTTCATACTTAGTCAGCCGACTAGGGGTCAAGTGCTGAGTTCGAATCCTTGTTAAAAGGATCTCGTCAGAATGTGGCACATATACCTTTAAGGGATGTCCCATTACAATAGATTCACTCTGCTCCAGACTCACACAAGTAGCAGCTACTGCTTTCAAACAGCCAGGCAATGCCGCAGCCACTGAATCCAGAGTGGCAGAAAAATATGCCACTGGACGTCGCGTCAATCCATGTCTTTGGGTTAACACTGAAAGCGCACATCCTTCCCTCTCACAGCAGAACAAAGCAAATTCTTTAGTATAGTCAGGCATTCCTAAGGCTGGTGCTTGACACAAACAATCCCTCAGTTTTATGAATGCATCCTCGCTTTCATCATCCCATTCAATCGGATCTATCACATCCTTTCATGTCAATTTTATTAGAGGCTTTGCAAGCATTGAAAATCCACTGATCCACTGACGACAGTATCCAATCACTCCCAAAAACATTCGTACTTCTTTCTTAGTTTTAGGCAGACTCATTTGTTTAAACACTTTTATTCTCTCTGGTGTCACTTTTCTAACTCCCTTTTCTATCTTGTGTTCCAAATATTGGACTTTTTGTTGGCAAAACTGTAATTTTTCTGATGACACCTTGTGTCCACCTTCTGCCAAATGGTTCAGTAAGGCAATTCTGTCTGTGACACATGCCTCTCTTGTCTTTGATGCCACCAATAGGTCATCAATGTACTGAACCAAAACTGAATTTCCTGGCATAATCAATGTTTCCAAATACTTTTTCAGGATTTGATTGAAAATCAAGGGACTCTCTGTGTACCCTTGAGGAACCCGACACCATGCTAAAACACGGTCTTCGAACCGAAATTCAAAAAGATATTGGCTATCTATGTGCAAAGGAATCGAAAAAAATGCTTGGCACAAATCAATCACTGTGTACTGATCCAGCGCAACCCCTAAATTCATGAGTCAGGGACCAAAGGAAATCTCGTCATACATAAATTGCTTTACCAAACAACGGGGCCCATCACACATTACCCATATATGATCCTTGAAGACGGGCACTGGATTTGGCGGATTTAATTTGTCAGTTTTATTAAGTACTATGCTTCACATTAATAACATTTATATATGATTCTAACTATTCGTAATCTCACTTCTTCTTCTTTTGGTCGATGGACCATTAGTTGAAGAGTTGATGGTGACTATGATTAACTAAACAGTTTAACATTTAACTAAATAACCACAGAGTCACTTCTTCGGTTAATGATTTTATATTATTAAATGCTCTTAAATTGATCATCAGTGCACACACAAGATTGCATATAAGAGAACAAATTATCAAGCAATATAATTAAAATGAATCATTTGCATCAATATCAAAGCGTGCATAGGAATGGGGAAAAGAAGGTACAGCATAAATACTTGCAGAAATATACTTGCAAATTAAAGCAATCAAGGAGGGTAATACCCACCAAAGAATCAGGAAAACCACTTCCTTGGCCGAGGTTGTGGCAAGAGGTCCCCAGAGATAGGCTCAGAGGACAAAGTTAACAGGACAGATGCAGCTAAGCTTGCCATAAACTATCTACTAAATTAATCTCCCAATTAAACTACCTTGATCTAGTTCTCCTCGGACGCAATCTCCTCCCAAGCACTCCCGCAACGTTCTCGTACCTAAAGTGTTCTCTGGCTTTGTGCTGGTCTGCTCTCTCTGTCTTTGATCTGTCACTCTGGCCTGCACTGTTATACCGGACCGCACTGCCTCAGGTTCGTCTGATCTCTCTCTCTCTCCGACCCTTCTCTCTCCGTCTCGTCTCGTCTGTTCTGATCTGCTCTCGTCTGATCTCTCATCTGCATCTCTCTCCATATGCTCTAATTGGGATATCAATTATACTCTTCTGTCTAGTTTACTATCTTACAATGTTGCAGTATCGGTAGAAACTCGGTCTGTGATCGGTTGTCATAAATCATACTAGGGTCACCCCACCCAGTTCTCCTCACAAATCCCTCCTATACCGGTTCTAACAAAGGAAGGATTGAAGACCAATACATTCATATACCACTAGCATTCATAATTATACATTTTGTCACATTGTTCAATATGATATCCGTTTCACATTCGAATTGCACGTAGTGATGGCTGTTCCCACAGTCGCTGTCACGTCTTGGCACACAAACAATAGGACACAGGTCAATATGGCCTTCACACGAGTTACATCAGCTGGTACACTCTGTAGTCTGCGAGCAGGCAACCCATCCCGGCGAATGCGCACTTCACACCGACCAGGCCAACCACATGCTGGTTTAAACGAGAGGCCATTTTCATGCAGGCCCAATCCCGTACTAAAGTAAACAAACACAAAAGAATATTAATTTGTGAAATAAAACCCATTATGTTTACCTCCCACCATACTAATGCCCTGTGTTAATTAAATCCTAGCAAAAGCTATTAATTTAAAGCAACCTTTTCGTTACTTGTGCACAACATGCAAAATGTGCAATGTACAACATAGCATAAACATGCAGTAGTACGGTTTTTCAATGCGCAAACAATTAATACGCACTCATGCCAACATGGTTTAGTATATTATATAAAATGCGTTTGCCCCTTATGTAAATGTGTGCATTCAGAGTTGATTAATTCATGCAGTCAATACATTATTATGAGGTTACTTAATTTCATGAGGATGTATTTTACAAACCTCACTCCATCAATCCCCCCTTTGATGGTTTTACCATCATAAAATCCCAAAACATACGGTTTTTCAAGTTATATAGTTGTTATTTTGTCTTTTGACCCTTGCTCCTTACATTTTTCATACAATTTTTCTTTAAAACCTTCCATCTCTATCTCCTCTATCTCTCTTTCCCTTTCTTTATGTTCCTTACTTAATTTCCTTTCTTTCTTTCCCTTACGACTTTTCTTCACACAAACATAAGTCATTCGTATCATGAGTATCATGGTAACTACAAAAACTATTGGCACTATTATTCTTCCTACTAAGGAACTACCTATAGAAGAAAACCATTTGCTTATAGTAGAGAAACTCTTACTTAGTCTCTCCCAAACACCGTCAACCTCTAGTTGAGTTACTTCCTTATGCAAATCAATGATATTCTGAATGTATCCTTCCAAATTCTTACTTTTGTCTGGAATGTAAGTACAACAATGTTGAACTTTCAGCATTCCACAGACTCCACCCTCTTTTGCCAACAATATATCAAGGGCAAGTCGATTTTGCATAACCATAGATCTCATGGCAATCATTTCAGTGTCAATCATCAAGAATCCTCCAGCAGTATCCGTTGATAAACGATCAACCACTGTGGACAATTGTCGAATTTTGTATGCATTCAGTGTAACTCCAACTCCAGGTATCAATGCTCCAAATATATCGCCTACGATTTCTGAAAAACGTTCTCTTTTTACACGGTTTAGTCCTTGCCTTACTTCATCGATTCCATTTGTACTTTTGTCTACATGATAGACTTTTGGAAAGACAATCCCAAGATAACAAGTTCCATACCAGTGATCTGGCAGCCGATAATAGGCTTTCCTCCCACAGACATAATATATACCAGGCAAGACAGGGTCAGTTCCTCCCTTTAATCCCCAATCCCCAACCCCCAATAATTTTATAGGTATCTTCACATTCACTGGAACCGATGAAATAGTGGTTGTAATTAGTCTTTTCCCTACGTAAGCATAATTTTCCCTTCTGTGACCAATCCAGAGCCATTGCAGCATAAGTCTTACTTTTGTCATAGTTGCCTTCTCTGAAAACCCAAGGTGGTGTTTTCAATTTCTCTTCAACTGCTTTTCTCTGAAACTTAGCCCTTCTTTCTTCTACCATCTCCAAAAAGATTTTCTCTTCCTTTTCCAATCTACATGTTAAATTATTTTTATTAATGTATGCTATATCTAAATGCTTTGTTGTCAGGAAAAAATCTCCCATGACATTTGCATATGCTATCTTATTCAACTCAGGTACTACAGGGACTTTAGAAAAGATTGTATCTACATTGGAATAATAATAATCTAGTTTACCTGTTCTATACAATAAACTTGATAAGACACTACAGGTCACACCATAAGTCAAAGGAAGGTGATGATAAGTCACACCTTCAGAAACAGACAATGGTAACTGTATACATACATAACAATCCCTCACATCCATTGTTTCCACATATTCGTAGAGTAGTTTAGTGAAAACATTTGAGGAAAAATTAGTAACTGATCTATCATGATGCAAACTACTAGCGTCTACCTGTTTCAAGTGAGTAATAGGAATTTGCTTACTGTCATTGTCTACCCTTGGACCTGTCAAGTTGTTAGGACGAGATGTATCTTCTTTAATCAAATGTAAAGGTATTATAATTGTTAATATTATCCAAAATACTATCAGTATACAAAATAAACATAAACAAGCTTTATAACACCTATGCATAAAACTACATCTAGATCTTGTTTCTTGTGTATCTGCCATAGTAATGTTAACCCTATAAAATTCTAAATAGATTTTCTAAATCTATCAAAAATTATGTTCTACAAAAATTTTAAATAAAAATGTAGTGTGATCCCACACTTCAAAAGCTTTCTTCTTTACCCCTTCTTTTATTTTAACTAATCCAAATTTCCAGGACGTCTTCAGCAACTTTTCTTCAGTTGTTAACGTGACACCTTAATTTGTTTACAGTCTCTTAAGGTGGATCTAAATCACTCTTTTCTTCTCGCTCGCTGTCAGTGCTGTTTCTTTCTTTGTTTAAATCTTCTTCTTCAATCTCTTCCAACACTATGTAAATCCAGTCAGGTGACTTGAACTTTTTGTTTGGTTTTCTCACTCTCTTTGGTCGCAGCACTGATTCGTCATCCAACTCTTCTTGCTCTATTTCACCTGAAACTTCCTTTATCTGTTCTGGCTTGCTCTTGGGTCTTCCTTTTACCACTCTGTATTTCAGTCCTTTAACTCCACTTGGCCAATGATCATCTGTCTTTGCCCTTTTTGGTTGTACTTCTCCTTCTTCCTTGTTCAATTCGTACCTTCGTTTCTTTGCACCTACTTTAAGTTTGCTTTCTCCTTCTTTTTCTTCTTCTGTATTTCTTTCACTTATTTCTTCTCCATCCTTTTCCTCTTTATCGAGAAGTTGTCTTTCTTCTTGTTCAACAGCAGTTTCTTCAGTCCCAGTAGCTGGTACCCACTTTACTTGACTTGTGCTAAGCAATTCTTCATCAAGCTGCTCTTCAGAGTCCTTTGGTTTAGGTTCACCAGTTTCAGAGTCTATTGCTCTAACCTCACCAATTTCTTGTGCTTCAGCCTCTGATTCAGAGCTTGTACTTGAGATCTCCAGATGCCTCTCTACTCGTGGTTCAAGTGGATTTGGGACTTGCTGAGTGTGACTGGCATGGATCCAATTTGGTAGGCCAGCACACTTCACTGCTGTGGTTGTCAGCAATATGACCTGATAAGGTCCTTCCCAGCGGGGCTCTAGGCAAGTTTTTCTTCTATGCCTTTTCACGTGAACCCACTCACCAGGGCTCAGATCATGCGCTTGAGTCTGTTGTGTTGTGGTCGCGTCTGCTCCAACCTGATGAAACACAGAACGTACTACATCAGCCAATCCTTTGCAATAGTCAAGGATGAGATCATCAGATATATTTATTAATTTGTTCGCAGGTACAAATGCTTGTCTCATTGATCTTCCCATCAATATTTCATGCGGACTCAGTCCTGTCTTTTTGTCAGGAATGCTTCTGAGACTCATCAAAACTAGGGGTAAAGCGTCAGGCCAATTCAGTGCTGTGGATCTACACACTTCCCCTAACCTGCTCTTGATTGTGCCATTTATCTGCTCTACTATTCTAGAAGCCTCTGGACGATAAGCACAATGAAGTTTTGGTTGAATGCTCAATGACTCACAAATCAGTTTGATTGTTTCACTAGTGAAGTGTGTTCCTCTATCTGTTTCCATCGTGACCGGAAAACCATATCTAGGAATGTATTCCCTCAACAAAAGCTTTGCCACTGTCAGGCTGTCATTCCTCCTTGTGGGATAAGCTTCTACCCATCGAGAAAACAAACACACAATCACTAACACATATTTGAGCTTGTTACATGGAGGCAACTCAATAAAATCGAGTTGTAGTCTGGTAAAAGGACCTCCTGCCCTCCCTATTGTTCCCATACTAACTATTGTCTTTCTTCCTGGGTTTTGCTGTTGGCACGTCAGGCATCTCTGACAAAGGCTCTCTGCAATAGTCCTGAACTTAGTATTAAACCACGTTTGTTTGAATGATCTGACCATGGCGTCTCGGCCAACATGTGTCACTCCATGGTACATCCTTGCCATATGAGAAAGTAAACTATCTGGCATGACTGGTCTTCCATCAATGTATACCCATACATCATCATCTTCTCATCTCTTACATCCTGCCTTTTACCATTCCTGTCTCTCTTCATCACCTGCCTCTTCCTGCAATTGTCTCACTTCATCTCATGTTTCAATGGTGTTAGTAAACATAAGTTGACAAACCGTATGTTCTTTTGCTTTTCCCCGATTTATGGAAGCCTCATTCTTTGCACAATATTGTGCTACTTGGTCAGCAAATCTGTTGCCTTGAGTCACATAATCATCTCCTGACTTATGTGCGGCACATTTGACCACTGCAATTCGTTTTGGCAATTGTAATGCTTCCAGCAATTCCTTTACAAATTGACTATTCCTGATGGGGGACCCCGAAGAGGTCAGGAATCCCCTCTGCATCCATATTTCTCCAAAATCATGCACAATGCCAAAGCCATATTGACTATCAGTAATTATAGTCACTTTCTGACTTTTTCCCAATTTACAGGCTTGAATTAGAGCTATCAATTCAGCAACTTGTGCAGATTTTACCCCTTTTAGACAGGATGCTTCCAGGATTTCCGCTACAGTACAGACAGCATAAGTAGAACTCAATACACCTGTTCCAGTTCGCAAACAAGAACCATTAACAAACATCACACGATCAGATTCCTCAAGAGGAACGTCTTTGATGTCAGGACGGGGCTTGGTACAAAATTCAGTCACATCTAAACAATCAAGTTCAGCTTCATCCTTTACTTCTTCCACCCAAACATCTGGCAATAGAGTAGAAGGATTCACATTTGTACATCTCACTATTGTCACATTTTCTGCTCCCAGAATCACTCTCTCATACCTAGTCAGCCGACTATAGGTGAGGTGCTGAGTCCGTGTTCTTGTTAAAAGGATCTCAACTGAATGTGGCACATACACTCTCACAGGATGACCCATTATGATCCCTTCACTCTGTTCCAGGCTCACACAAGTAGCAGCTACTGCTTTCAAACATCCAGGTAATGCGGCAGCCACTGAATCTAGAGTAGCTGAAAAGTATGCCACAGGTCGTCTTGACATTCCATGCCTTTGAGTTAAAACTGCAAGTGCACATCCATCTCTTTCACTGCAATATAATGCAAAATCCTTTGAATAATCAGGCATTCCCAATGCCGGAGCCTTACACAGACTGTCTTTCAGTTTAACAAAAGCATCCATACTTTCTTCATCCAATTTAACTGGATCTTTCACATCATTCCTCGTCAACCTCTGTAGAGGTTTTGCCATCAGTGAAAATCCACTGATCCACTGTCTGCAATATCCAACCACTCCCAAAAACATTCGCACTTCCCTTTGTGTCGTTGGCGGTTTCATGTCCCTAATCACTCGAATACGCTCTGATGTTACCTTTCTGACTCCCATCTCAATCTTGTGACCTAAGTATTGGACTTCTCGTTGGCAGAATTGTAATTTCGCAGGGGACACTTTATGTCCACCTTCTGCCAAATGGTTCAGTAAAGCAACTGTGTCTGCAACACAGGCTTCTCGAGTCTTTGATGCCACCAGTAGGTCATCAATGTACTGAACCAAAACAGACTCTTTAGACATTCTCAAATCCTCCAAACACTTTTTCAATATCTGATTAAAAATTGAAGGACTTTCAGTATAGCCTTGAAGAACTCGGCACCATGCTAAAACACGATCTCCAAACCGGAAAGCAAATAAATACTGGCTATCTGGATGCAGGGGAATCGAAAAGAATGCATGACACAAATCAATCACTGTATACCACTCCACATCATGTGGGATTTGGTATAGAATCACTGCTGGGTTTGGCACAACTGGACAACAAGGCACAACAATTTTGTTTACCTTTCTCAAATCTTGTACTATTCTATAAGTTCCATTTGGCTTTTTCAATCCCATAATAGGTGAATTACAAGGACTACTCATTAATTCTTTTAAAATTCCTTGTTCAATCATTTGATCAATTACAGGAGTTATTCCTGCTATAACTTCTGGCTTCATTTTATATTGTGGCGTATTTGGATAGTCAATACCATCTTTCACTGTGATTCTAATCGGATCCACTTTCTTCATCAACCCAATCGCCTGTCCTGTGAAATCCCATACCTCTGAATTCACTACCTTCATCAATTCTCCAGGCACACTTTTGTCTGTAAGAAGCGAATATAACTCATTCACTTCTGTTCCTTGCTTTGCTAGCACCATTTTAACGTGACATCCTCATCAGGTGTCTGAAATGCAATACCATTCGATGTGCAGTAAATTGTGCAATTCATCTTGCACAGCAAATCCCTTCCTAACAAATTCACTGGACTCGAGTCACACACTACAAACCGATGCATGTCTTTAAAGGGACCAATATGTACTTCAATTGGTTTAGTAACTGGAGTATTTATCTGTTTATTTGAGACTCCTACTACCTCGATAGTTTCTCCCGAGAGGGTAGGTTTGGAATTTCTGCTGCTCTCACAGTAGAATGGGTAGCACCAGTGTCCACAAGAAAGGTGATATCATTACCTTCCACTTTTCCATCAACAAATGGACCTGACTGATCTACCTCTAGAGTAGCGCCAAGCACGCACTCTTCCTCCCCCCTCAGGCACCGTCATTGATTCGATTCAACATCACTTCCATCACATTGCATCCAAAATTGGGGAATCACATTTGTGTTAGTATTTTTACCAACCTGGTCTCCTCCGTGGAACCCTGTATCCGCACTGTATCTTTGAGCATTTACACTATGTGGTAACGGTGGTTGCGGGACCTGATATTGGGTAGTAACTACCTGCTGCTGCGGTGTCTGTTGCACAACTATCTCACTCTGCACCTGTGGGGTTAAAATTTGATTTCCTCCATTAGTCCTCTGCACTGATCTACACTCATTCTTCCAGTGTCCATACTTTCCGCACCCATGACAAGGAAATTTCTTTTCGCCTCTTCTCTGCTCATTTGTCCTCTACCTCTACCGGATTTTTGAGCATTCTGACTAACTCCTCCCATTTGGTTTATAGCCTGAGAATTCAACTGAGTTTCCTGCTGCTCCGCTACCTTTACTTGTGCCCACATCATCTTTTCTTTTAATTTGCGATGGCGGGACTTGATGTCATCACTACAATACTTTGCATACCTCAAGATCTCATCGATCGTTTTGGCTTGCCAACACAACATATGCTGCTGTATCATCTGACTAATCTCAGGTCTTAATCCATACACAAACCTATACACAAAATGACCCATATCTTTGTCTCCAATATTCTCAAAACCACTATACTGCTTAAAAACTTGTAATAACCTCTCATAATAGGCATGCACAGATTCTTTCGGCTCTTGGGTTGTTCTATCAATCTTTACCCAATCAGTTTCCTTAGGGGAAATTTTGCTTTTCAAGAAAGTAATCACTTGATGATACTTTTTCATCACCTCATCAGAAGGTGCTCCTGTTTTGGCATCTCTAGGATATTCATCTTTTGGCCAATCAACTGTAATCTTACATTCAGTCCATAAATCTGCAGGGACAACAATTTCAAATAATCCATCTAAATCCTTTAACAATACTTTCGATACTTTCACGAACCTCTCAACTTGTTTATACCATTCCACAGGTTTTTCTCTCAACCTGGGAAACTCATTGGTGAAAGACAATATATCCTGTCTAGTCCACGGAACATGCACATAACCTCCTCCTTGAACTTCTCTCATGGGACATTCCAGAGCTACATTTTCTACTTCTCTTACTGGACGCAAATGTATTTCTTTAGCAGCTAATTCTTCTTTCTTCCACATCCATCTACCCTTCCATCTTTCCACATCTCCCCATTTTCTCAAAACAACCATTAACTCTTTTATCTGCAATCGTCTACCAGACGTATTCATATTTTCTATATCCTTTTCAGTAAAATCCACTCTATATGTCTTTTGCAACACCTTTGATCTTCCTATATCCATTCCCAACTCCTCTGCAGCTTCCACTAACCTTTCATGTAGATTTTTCGCTTTCCAAGTAATACTCTTACACAGATACATCAATTCATCATCTTGATAAGTCTTTAGCCTGTCTGGACTTATGGTCCCAATGATCATTTCTTCCAGATCTACTCTCAACTTACATACATCTATAGGCTGTGGTTGCGTTTTTCTCCTTTGTAACCCTTTCACCCAATCATCTAATTCTTTAGTTGTTGGACCTATTGAAACCTCACTTCTGGGAATCTCATCCAACTCTATCCTTTTGGGCTGTAACTGCATTATTTCCCTAGGTGTTTCAATTATTGTTAAATTAGTCGGAGGTGTTGATCTGGTAACTGTAGTGGGCTGTTCACTTTGGACACTTACAGCATTAATTCTACTACTAGCTGATGTTATGGCAGAATTTAATGGGACAGTTAAGGAAGGTTCATGGATAAGTCTATTTTCGAATACAGGTATTGCTGGACCTATAGTTACTGGCACAGTTATTGCATCTATTTTCATATTCATCTGATTCAATTTTTCAACTAATTCTTTAGTTTGTATGACAAATTCTACTTCTCCTTCCTGCTCTACATCGCTTACAGTTGGAACTGGTGTCGTTTGAGGTGTCATTGGTGCTTTCATTGACGGTGCATTTGGTGTCACCATCGCTGAATTCTCCTGATACGGTGGTGGTCATTTAACTAATATGTCATCCGGCAGCTCATCATCAGTTTCATTCGGGTTATACCCATAACCAAATTGCTCTAAATGTCTCTTTTTCTCCTTACGTTTATTTCCTACAGTCTCTCCTACCATTAAAACTGGATACAATCCTTCAGTTATCTCTCCATTTCTCCACCTCTTCATTCTATCTTCATGTCTTTCATCATGAAATCTTCCAAACATAAATCTATGAACTCTACCACCTCTGTATCTTTCTCTTTCATACATTTCTTCTTCCCATTCTACTAGTGCTTCAAACTGTGTAGGTCTAGGTCTTGGGTCTAATGCCATCATGTTTTCTCTCAAGTTACGTAATACTGCCAAAGTAAAAGAACCATGCTCTGGAAAAGCTAGTGTACCATCATTCTTCGTATATCCTACCCAATTTTCTAGCCAAATACATGTGTGATAACCATATTTTAACATCATATAAGACGCTGTTGTCTTTGGTGGAGGGATAGGAACTCCTTCTCTCGTTATTACTGGTTTGTCCTTTTTAAAGAATCTTTTAATTTTGCCAAACAAAGTCAATTTCTCCTGTTTCGGTTGTTCAAAATACATTTTCGTTGCTAGTCAACAACTTTACTCGATACAAATCTTTGTCAACACAATCCACTATAATTCACCAATCGAACTCCTTTGCTTCCCTAAACACCTGACCAATGTCAGCGCGACACACTCTAACTCTTCCAATCGGAGCTTTCTACGTCTCCACTATCTTGTCCAATACCAGCGTGGCTCACACCAACCAGCCACTCTGAGCTCACTCTGTCTTTACAGTCTGACCAATGCCAGCGCGGCTTTCTGTGACGTCAGCCTCTCCTCCTGCTGCTGACCCTCCCTTTACAAAAATTATCGGCACTTTTCTAAGTCCGTTTTCTTTACAATAACTTATTAGTCACAACATAAAACAATACCACACTGTCTGTTTACTAAATAGAGGGATAGTTTTTCACTCTCAAGAACATTCCTTCCAATACAGGCAAGTATAACAATTCCGCTATCCTTCCCTTCACCCAAGCTAGGAGAGGACCTGTTACTTCCTTAGGGATAAGGCCAAAATTTCACAAGAGGACCTTTTGTTGGAAAGGAGGTCTTGCTACTCTTCCGGGGATAAGGCCAAAGTTTCACAGGTGGACCCTTCGCTACCTCACTCTTCCTTTGCATACACACTAAATAGTATCACTAATTTAAACAGACAATGCACCTATTCCCGTGTGATTTCACTTCTCACACTTTTCTTCTGCCTTATTTCAGGCTACCTTTTACTTTGCCGACTTCCCAGATACCCTTCTGTACCTGTGTTCCAAAGACTACATAAAAACACGATACTAATTCACTTCACATAGAATGTTAAACATTTAATCAATAATCAATAAATCACCAAACTAATCAATAATAACCATCATTCTGCTACCAGAAAAACCTGATCCAACGCAACCCCTAAATTCATGAGTCAGGGACCAAAGGAAATCTCGTCATACATAAATTGCTTTACCAAACAACGGGGCCCATCACACATTACCCATAAATGATCCTTGAAGACGGGCGCTGGATTTGGGGGATTTAATTTGTCAGTTTTATTAAGTACTATGCTTCACATTAATAACATTTATATATGATTCTAACTATTCGTAATTTCAACTTCTTCTTCTTTTGGTCGATGGACCATTAGTTGAAGAGTTGATGGTGACTATGATTAACTAAACAGTTTAACATTTAACTAAATAACCACAGAGTCACTTCTTCGGTTAATGATTTTATATTATTAAATGCTCTTAAATTGATCATCAGTGCACACACAAGATTGCATATAAGAGAACAAATTATCAAGCAATGTAATTAAAATGAATCATTTGCATCGATATCAAAGCCTGCATAGGAATGGGGAAAAGAAGGTACAGCATAAATACTTGCAGAAATATACTTGCAAATTAAAGCAATCAAGGAGGGTAATACCCACCAAAGAATCAGGAAAACCACTTCCTTGGCCGAGGTTGTGGCAAGAGGTCCCCAGAGATAGGCTCAGAGGACAAAGTTAACAGGACAGATGCAGCTAAGCTTGCCATAAACTATCTACTAAATTAATCTCCCAATTAATCTACCTTGATCTAGTTCTCCTCGGATGCAATCTCCTCCCAAGCACTCCCGCAACGTTCTCTTACCTAAAGTGTTCTCTGGCTTTGTGCTGGTCTGCTCTCTCTGTCTTTGATCTGCCACTCCGGCCTGCACTGTTTTACTGGACCGCACTGCCTCAGGTTCGTCTGATCTCTCTCTCTCCGACCCTTCTCTCTCCGTCTCGTCTCGTCTGTTCTGATCTGCTCTCGTCTGATCTCTCATCTGCGTCTCTCTCTGTATGCTCTAATTGGGATATCAATTATACTCTTCTGTCTAGCTTACTATCTTACAATGTTGCAGTATCGGTAGAAACTCGGTCTGTGATTGGTTGTCATAAATCATACTAGGGTCACCCCATCCAGTTCTCCTCACAAATCCATCCTATACTGGTTCTAACAAAGGAAGGATTTAAGACCAATACATTCGTATACAACTAGCATTCATAATTATACATTTTGTCACATTGTTCAATATGATATCAGTTTCACATTCGAATTGCACATAGTGATGGCTGTTCCCACAGTCGCTGTCACGTCTTGGCACACAAACAATAGGACACAGGTCAATATGGCCTTCACACGAGTTACATCAGCTGGTACACTCTGTAGTCTGCGAGCAGGCAACCCATCCCGGCGCATGCGCACTTCACACCGACCAGGCCAACCACATGCTGGTTTAAACGAGAGGTCATTTTCATGCAGGCCCAATCCCGTACTAAAGTAAACAAACACAAAAGAATATTAATTCGTGAAATAAAGCCCATTATGTTTACCTCCCACCATACTAATGCCCTGTGTTAATTAAATCCTAGCAAAAGCTATTAATTTAAAGCAATCTTTTCGTTACTTGTGCACAACATGCAAAATGTGCAATGTACATCATAGCATAAACATGCAGTAGTACGGTTTTTCAATGCGCAAACAATTAATACGCACTCATGCCAACATGGTTTAGTATATTATATAAAATGCGTTTGCCCTTATGTAAATGTGTGCATTCAGAGTTGATTAATTCATGCAGTCAATACATTATTATAGGGTTACTTAATTTCATGAGGATGTATTTTACAAACCTCACTCCATCAGTACCAATGTGCATCCCAAGGTATCTGTTAAAGAATCACTGCTGGATTTGCTACTACTGGACAACAGGGTACTACTATCTTATTGATTTTCCTTAAATCTTGCACTATCCTATATTTGCCACTAGGCTTTTAAGCCCCATGATTGGCGAATTACAAGGACTGCCCATTATTTCTTTCAAAATACCTTGTTCAATCATTTGATCAATTACTGGAGCAACTCCTGCTTTTACTTCTGGGCTCATTTTTTATTGTCGTGTGTTTGGATAAATCGCACCTTCTTTCACCATTATTTTAATTGGGTCTACATTTGCCATCAGACCAATTTCTTTTCCTGAAAAATCCCACACATCTGATCTCACTGTGTCTCTCAGCTCATCAGGCAGACTGCTTTCAGTCAGAAGTGAAAACATCTCATCCACTTCTGTTCCTTGTTTCGCTAGCATCATTTTGAAAGCGATATCTTCATCAGGTGTTTGGAAAGCAATACCATCAGGTGTACAATAGATGGTACAGTTCATTTTACACAACAAATCCCTCCCTAACAAGTTTACTGGTCTTGAGTCACACACCACAAACCGATGCATGTCTTTGAAATTTCCGATATTCACTTCTATTGGTTTAGTAACTGGGGTTTTTATTTGCTTAGTTGAGACTCCTACAGCTTGGATAGTTTCTCCCGAGAGGGGTAGGTTTGGAATTTCTGCTGCTCTCACAGTAGAACGGGTAGCACCAGTATCCACTAGGAAAGTGATGTCATTACCTTCCACTTTTCCATCAACAAATGGACCTGACTGATCTACCGCCAAGGATGCGCCAAGCACGCATTCTTCCTCCCCCTCAGGCATCACGTCATTGAGAAGTATCCGAATCACTCTCATTACTTTGCATCCAATATTGTTGAACCGTTTGTGTATTCTTACCACTCTCTCCACGAAATCCGGTGTTCACACTGTATCTCTGCACTTGAGCGTTCACATAGTTGGGCATAGGGGCTTGTGGCACCTGTAACTGTGGAGTAACTACCTGTTGCTGTTGCTGATGGTTCACAACCACCTCATTCTGCATCTGTGGATTTAAATTTTGATTTACCCCATTATTCTGTTGAACATTTCTACACTCATTCTTCCAATGTCCATGCTTTCCGCACGCATGACAAGGATACTTCTTTTTCGCTTCTTCTCTACTCATTCGCCCTTTTCCTTTATTTCCATTCGATCCTTGACTATTCTGATTCTGATCATTCGACTGGTTATCATTTTGAGAACCAGTACTTGCCTCTTGGTGTTCTGCCAACTTCACTTGTGCCCACATCAGCTTTTCTTTCAGCTTCTTGTGTTTTGCATCAATATCATCACTGCAATACTTCGCATACTTCAAGATATCATCAATGGGCTTACTCTGCCAGCAAAGCATATGTTGCTGAATCATCTGACTAATTTCTGATCTCAATCCATACACAAACCTGTACACAAAATGTCCCAT
This sequence comes from Calotriton arnoldi, assembly GCA_963921515.1. Lineage (NCBI taxonomy): Eukaryota > Metazoa > Chordata > Amphibia > Caudata > Salamandridae > Calotriton > Calotriton arnoldi. The sequence goes on along the minus strand of CAWUFW010006125.1, from coordinate 108,844 downwards.
ATCCTTATCACCAATATTTTCAAATCCACTATACTGTTTAAATACTTGCCACAGCCTTTCATAATACGCGTGCACTGACTCCTTTGGTTCTTGAGTTGTTCTATCTATTTTAACCCAATCTGTTTCCTTTGGAGGAATTTTCCCTTTCAAGAAAGTAATCACTTGCTGATACTTTTTCATCACATCTTCTGAAGGTGCACCTGTCTTTGCATCTCTTGGATACTCTTCAGTTGGCCAATCAACCGTAATCTTACATTCTGTCCACAAATCAGTTGGTACCACTATATCAAACAGGCCATCCAAATCCTTTAATAATACCTTTGAAACTATCACAAACCTCTCTACCTGCTTGTACCATTCAACTGGTTTCTCTCTTAATCTGGGAAAATCATTCGTAAAAGACAAAATATCCTGTCTAGACCAAGGGACATCAACATATCCACCACCAGGAACTTCTCTCATTGGACACACTCTTTCAACCTGTTCTGTCTCTCTTTATGGGAATGCACATGTTTCCTTTGTAGCTGCCTCATCCCTTTTTCTTGTCCATCTACCTCTCCATCGGTCTGCATCTCCCCATTTCTTCAAAATATACATCAACTCTTATATTTGTAATCTTATTCCTGATGCATTCAAACTTTCCAAATCCTTTTCAGTAAATTCTGACCTATACGGTTTTTGTAATAATTTCGATTTTTCTACACCCTTTCCAAATTCTGAAGCCACTTCTACTATTTTCTCATGAAGATTCTTTGCTCTCCAGGTTATACTTTTACACAAAAACAACAATTCCTCATCTCTGTATGAACCTAATCTGTCTGGGCTTATGGTACCAATAATCATTTCTTCTAGATCCACTTTCAACTTGGCTACATCTATACTTGGTGTTTGGGGTTTTTTCTTGTCTCATCCTTTCGCCCACTCCTCTAGATCTTCTGGCGAAAATCCTTTAGAGTTTCCTGCTACTGGAGTGACAATCAGTTCCTTTCTCCTTTATTTACTGGTGAACCTCTCTTCGGGGTTTCAGTCACTGTTTCAAGATTATGGAGATCTAGTAATGAGACATTCAAATCACTTTCACTGGTTTGATCTTCTAACATCACTACCTCTTTTCTAACATTATTCTGTGGGACTGTCACTGTTTGTAATCTCGGGGTGTCTCGTTTATCCCCATATAATGGAATAACCGGACCTATTGTTACTGGTACTGTCAAAGCTTCAGCATTTAAACCTAACTGATTTATTTTCTGAATTATCTCTTCTTTTGTCTTATTCAATGCATCCCTTTGCTTTTCCTGTAACACTCGGGTGACTGTTGGATCATATAAAACCTGTGGAACTAATGGAGTTCACCTAACACTAGCAAGAATCCACGGGTCTAGTAGGTCCAGGTAACCCCAAACAAACTGAATTTGAGTCGCAGTGATCTCATAGTCAGAGGGCCAAGAAGGGGAAAAAAGAGGTAATCTTTTTTTCAAAAAGACAGAAAAAAAAAGAAAAAAAAAAAGATTACCTCTTTTTCCCCCCTTCTTGGCCCTCTGACTATGAGATCACTGCGACTCAAATTCAGTTTGTTTGGGGTTACCTGGACCTACTAGACCCGTGGATTCTTGCTAGTGTTAGGTGTATTATAGATGGGGAAAATGTCCACGCTTGGTCTTTAAACGTTCCCTTAGACCATCCTCTCCCGTTTGTTTGTTTTTGAACTAATGGAGTTCCCATCATTGGTGCACTTGGAGTTGCCTCTCTAGCATTTTCTTGATAAGGTGGAGGTCTTTTGACTAAAATGTCCTCTAATAACTCATCATCAGATTCATCACATCCCGTTCCTGCCATACCTATGTGTTTCATTTTTCTTTACACTTACTCCCTACTTGATCCTCAGCCATCAATACTGGATACAAGCCTTCCGTTACTACAGCTCTTCTCCATCTTTTCATCTCATCTCCTCGAGTATCAAACGGATATCTTGGAAAAAATCCTCTATTTATTCTTCTACCTCCTCTGTATTTCTCTCATTCAAATGCCTCAACTTCCCATTCCTCCGAAGCTTCATACTGCGTTAACCTAGGGCTAGGTTCTAATAAATTCATCCGATTTCTCAAATTCTGAAGAATCCTCACATTAAACGTACCATGTTCAGGGAAAGCTAAAACACTATCACCTTTCGTATACTCTACCCAATTTTCCAACCAGACACAAGTATGGTAACCTCGTTCCATCATCATAAAGGCAGCAGGCGTATTCAGAGGTGGCATAAGAATTCCTTCTCTGGTTACTACACGTTTATCTTTTTTAAAGAAATTTTTGATTTTATTAATTAGCTTCATTCTTCCGATCCCTGTGATTAATTGTTTCAGCAGCTAAAATCTAGAAACTCTTCCGTATTTCTCATGTATCCAATTCTCCCACACTCGTCCTATACCAGCGCGACTCACACCAACAGTCCAATTGGAGCTCACTACGTATTTTCTTCCACAACCAATACCTGCGTGGCTCTTGTCTGCCGACCAATCAGAGCTTTCAACACACCCACTTGTCTGACCAATGCCAGCGTGGCTTTTTATGATGTCAGTATTACTCCTACTACTGACCCTCCCTTTACAATCAGCACTTGTTACACACCCGCTGTTTCAACCAATACCAGCGCAGCTCTCTGTGACGTCAGTATGACTCCTGCTACTGACCCTCTCTTCACAAGGTAATACGACAATGTATTTTCTGATTTTTTCTTTATAATTTTTCTGTTAGTAACAACGTAAAAACAGCGCTACTCTGTCTGCTCCGCTAATTCAAAGATAGTTTATTCACTTGCTTCAAAGAGAAAATACTTCCTTACACTGCGAGTAAAAACCACTGTTTACCCTTCACTTAAGCTCGGGGAGGACCTATTACTCCTCTAGGGATACTTCTCCTTCGGGTAAGGCCAAAGTTTCACAGGTGGGCCCTTTGCTATCATTCACAATCGGCTCTTATACGATATAGTCCCTAATATAACACCTACCGCCCTCCGTAGCTTTTAGGTATTATGACAACAGACGAGTAACCTTCTGCAGTGTGATTTCCTTACCACACTCTTCAAAATTCCATTCCCGGAATTCCTGGTATCTCTGTACCTGTACTTCCAGACAACATAGAACAGAACACTAACTTTTCATGTTAAGAACATATAATCAATAGTCAATAATCACCAAACTAATCAATAATAACCATAACTCTGCTACCAGAAAAACTGATCCAGCGCGAAAAGGCCAGGGTTGGATATTTCACACAAAAACTGAATATTTCAATGGGCCCATATACATTTATCCCCCCCAAAAAATGTTCATGCACACTCCCTGGCCAATCCGCTGGGGGGTCAAGTTTTATAATTCACTTAAGTTCTGATTAGTTATTTCCCTGTAACCACAATCGATTACAGTATCATTTCAATGTCTAACTAATCTTCACAAATTAACACTCTGCCTCTGGTCGATGGACCATTAGTTGAGTTAGTTGATGGTGATATTAACAACTCCTTAACAAAAATTCTTAGTGAAATAACCACAGACTCTGAATAGCATTTATAAGTTTATCTAAAATTTCAGTCATAAAGTTGAACGCTCATCAATTACAGATTCACAGTGCAAATTCCATCTTTCTTAAATGGGAGAGAGAACAATCATATAGCATAATACATTCAATTACACAAACTCATTCAACAAAATCAAATGCATAAGAGTGGATAGATGTAGAGACAAAAGGCACATAATAACACATTTGCAAAGAAATATGCACATTTTTGGCGAGAATGACATTTACGTAATAAAGATGACTGGAAACCCACCCCTCTGGCCAAAGGACTGGTGGGGGTCCCCGACTTAGGATCAGGAGACAAAGACTATAGGATAGGATCAGGACAGGACTGATACTTACTAGACTTCTATACAAACCCGACGCACCCGGGCGATTCCCTCTCTTACACTCTCCCCCTCCTCGATATTCTTCCGCAATCTTCGAATCTAATCAGGCAGTCGTCTGAATCTTCAGAGTCTGCTCTCGTCTCTCTCTCTCTCTCTCTCTCTCTCTCTGCTCTCTCGTGCTCAGCTCCCAGCTCCCAGCAGCAGCTCCAGCTAATTTACTTAACTTAAGTCACTCTAGTTGTAGTCTTTATTTCTTCATGTCCCACCCTTAAGAGTTGCAAATGTAACTAAAATACGGAATACGATTGGACGGCGTTAGGGGAGTCTTCGTCACACCAGGCTGACATATCCATTTTATCAGTGAAACTTATTGTTTGCTAGCCCTTCCCCTTTGACTCATTCATATTTTTATTTTCTCATGCATATTTTGTTGCAAATGTGATAATTTATTTAATACAAGCTTCATAGATGAGTGTTACATGTCCTCCTTTTCCCATCTCTTCTGTCCTTGAATCTTGGCAGTCATTCAGCTCTTTCGGTTACCGGGTCATATCATGGATTCATTGAGCATGCGCAGCTTTCGCCATTTTCTTTTTCAGTCATGGTTTAGCAGGCCCGAATGCACACTATTAATAAAAGAATCATAAACAGATGTTATTTTCTTAAAAACGTAATTCTCACTGTTCACCACCCACTTCTACTCTATCCCATGTAATTATTATTATTCTGAGCAAAAGCGTTAATAACAGCAGCTTTCTTTTAAATCAAGCAAGCATATGCCAGGCATGCGGTACCTCAAGACCGCGTGTTGGTCTTTCTTGCGCATACATGAGGTTTTCCCTCTCAAAGCGAGTTAGTCACGTTCTCTCCGCGTAATCCAGGTTTTACACATGCGCAAAGCGTTTTCGTAAATTAAAGCGGGTTTTAATCGCGTTGCATTTTATTTCTCATTAATTCAAGCATGCGTAAGCTTTTCTCCCCATGTGTCAGTGTCTGGTGTATATTAGTTTCGTCTCATCTACAGGTTTAATGATTAATGAAAGTTAATGGAGGATTCATACGAGCAAGTTTCATCTTCTCGAATCCTTGCTCCATCAATGGCCTTGGCCAAGAGAGGGCCCGTCTGTACCTGTCCATGGCCAAACTATTCCAGACCGGACCATACCTCTTTTTTCTACAGCAGGATTCAGTACAGCAACTCCACTTCATTAAAGAGCTTCCGAAGTAAGTCATTGAACATGTCTTTCTTGCCCTCAGTAGTTGGGGTGCTCAGTGAAATAATCTCCATTGTTGAAGAAAAGCTGGGCATTCTTGCACTGGGCAGAACCCTCCAGGCCTACAAGGAGGGCCATAAATGTGATGACCGAGCACTGTTTCAACATCTGCTTGACGATTTATATTGTAAAATACTAGTCAAGAACACCTTTGATTATTTCTTTAAGAGAATGACTGGGATTGAAATGCAAAAATTAAGCTGTCACATCTTCCTAGGACAAAAGACCTTTCTTCATTGAATATGAAGGGGAAGTTGACTGAAGAGGGAACTACAGATTCTGAGGATGGTCAGTCATGTCAAGATCCACTCACCTGAATGCCAGGTTTTGCAGAAACGAAGATAGCCTGCCCAATCACTGACACCTCGTCACAGAATAAGGTGGGGTTAGCAACTCTCACTGACCCCATCCCACTCTGTGATGAGTAGGGACTTCTGCCTGCCCTCATTGGTTGACCTAAGGTCAGCCAGTGAGGGCAGGCACAGTCCCAACTCTCCTGGGACCTTCAAAGCAGAGCTGTGCAGGCAAGTGAAATTTTTCTTTTTAATGTTTGGTGTGTGCATAAATATTTGGTAGAGTTTGTTGTGAATGGACGTGTGTGTGTGTGTGTAAATACATGGATGAAAGTCAGTGTTTATGTCTGCATTTGTGTCCCGTTCTTCCCCCTCCCTGATAAAATTACCGGCCATCGCTGTTTTTAGATTGTACCACTCACTGGTTATTACTTTTATGCATTAAGAAGATGTCTCTATTACATGCCATAAAAGACACAGGAAATCCTTTAAGTATTATTCTCCCAGTCTGAAACGGATCACTCTCTGTCACTAAGAGCGAAGTTCAGACTGTTCAAAGCGGAACTTTCTGAAATAGAAATGTCCTAAAGATCTAAACACAATAATGCCTTTCCAGTCTATAGGTACAGTGCACTGACCTTATTGCGTTGTGTTGTTCAACTGCGGAACTAATCCTTGTTTGTTCTGATTTTTCTTTCAGGTGCTGAGAGCGGGAGGTTGCTGGCAAAGCAGATGAGAGTAGGAAGATCTGGAGGCAGGAACAGGAATGGAAGATTGGACCAGGAGGTAAGTAGAATTCCAGAACTTGGCATAGAGGTACTCAGGGAGTTCCTCTCTCTCCAAGGGTCTGTAAGCCAAGCAAGGCTTGAGGAACATGGGTGTGGAATTTATAGACCATGGCCATATAAAATGGCTGCCAATTCTTGTGAGTGCTCTAGATCTTGAGCCTCGTTGTGAAAACCAGTAAACTAGGAATTAAGAGTGATCAAGAAGGAGGCCAAGTTTGTAGGTGAGGTGAGGATGACAAGAAAGGTCATGATGGGCATAAGTAACATATCACTGTGTCGGGAAAAAAGGCCTGGGGGGGCAAAATATGAAGTATGTGTGCCAAACGGAAGGCAGGGCGTCCTGGGAGCATGATCATTAGTAAGGAGCATGATATCGCTACAACAAGCTCTGGGGGCATGATTCCTTTGTAAAGGGCGCAGGAGGCACGGATTATAACAAGTCACCTAATGTAACATCGCACATGAGCCTGCCTCGAAATAGAATTGGCCATTTAGTCTCCTCAACCAAAGCCCGGTTGACCTCTTAAACTACCTTCTCAAGGGTTTCTACACCTTGAGTGGCAGGGCATCCTTTTTTGTTCCACGGATCCATGGGAAAGGCCGAATCAAAATGATCTGGCCTGGATAGAAAAATGCCTAATACTTGTCCGTCTCTTCCCTACTGTGATATTTTTATGAACCTTCCCACAGACGTGACCCCTTATTTTGTAGGTTTGTGGAACATTCCCCTCCCGCACTACTTCTAAAGCATGGATGCAGCATTCATTGTCTTGATAGTCGCCATGGCTGGTGTTATATTGCACAGTATATCTTCCGGGTAAGACGAGTGGGGTGGATTGGTCTGGATCCCAAGTGATTAGAAGGGGACTGTGTAATGGTAAATTTTGATCAGCCCTAGGTAGCTGGTTGTTTGTTGACCCATCTGTCTAGCATACTACTCCACCACCATTCAGGCTTTACCTCTGTGTTCTTTTATTATAAACTCAGTATTTCAATTCCAGAGCATTTTCCCCCTAATTCAACGCACACCCAGAGTATTGTTCCATTTTTTTATTTTAATTTGGCAATATGTAACAGGAATATGGGTTTAAGCTTTCTTGATAGCAATGATTGATGGATTACCATGAGGAAGTTCCCCTTCATAGAAATCCTAGTAATTATATTGTCAGAGGTGGCTTAAACCCCATTTGTCTAGACATCTAATGCAGGAATATTACTGGTTTGTCCACTTAAGTCTTCTGATAAGATCTGGCTTGATTACATTTCAAAGTTTGGTTTGATATACCAAAAAGTGAAACTTAACCCATTCCCTCTCCTTCTGGAGGTTTGATGATCATGGTGTCCCTTTCAATCAAGGGGCAATGGCTGGAGATTACAACTGGCTCTCCAAGCCTGATGTTTTCTCCGTCCAAATCTCTTAAACTGTTGATAATTCATTTTTGTGAGGCCAATTCCTTAGTGATCTCTGATTGTCTTTTGTGCCTTAATGGGTGACATTAATATCCATCTTTGCAAGGGAGCTATTCCTCAATCAATCACTCAATCAATCAATCAGGGATTTATAGATTGCACTGCTCACCCTTGAGGGTCTCAAGGCGCTGGGGGGGAGGGGGTTTCGGGCAGCTCCGAGGTCATCTGAACAGCCAGGTCTTGAGGTCCTTTCTGAATATTTGAAGCGTAGAGCCTTGCCTGATGCTGAACGGTAGTTCATTCCAGGTCTTGGCTGCGATGTAAGAGAAGGATCTGCCCCCGGTTCTGGCTCTGTCAATGCGGGGGTCCTTGGCTAGGGCTAGGTTGGCGGAGCGGAGCGGAGGTTTCTCTTGGGGCGTGGAAGGAGATTATTTCATTGAGGTTTTGGGGTCCGGTGTTATGGAGGGCTTTGTAGGCGTGTGTGAGTAGTTTGAAGGTTATTCTCTTTTCGACGGGGAGCCAGTGGAGGTCGCGGAGGTGCTGGGTGATGTGGTCATGTCGTAGGATGCTGAGGACGAGTCTGGCTATGGCGTTCTGGACTGTCTGGAGTTTGCGAAGGAGTGTTTTGTTGATTCCGGCGTAGAGCATGTTTCCGTAGTCCAGCCTGCTGGTGATGAGTGTGTGTGTGACGGTCTTCCTGGAGTCGGGGTGGGATCCATTTGAAGGTCTTGCGGAATATGCGGAGGGTGTTGAAACATGTGGAGGACATGGCGTTGATCTGGCGGTTCATGGTGAGTGAGGAGTTGAGTATGATGCCGAGTTGCAGGCGTAGTCCGTGGAGGTGGGTGGGTTTCCGAGGGCGGGGGGCCACCAGGTGTTGTCCCAAGCGGAGGGGGTGGATCAGAGGATGAGGACTTCCTGAACTTAGTGTGCATGTTATTTGCACTCCTGATGGTGCAATACAAATGCAGCATTCGAGGCAAGGGAAATTTTTTAGACACCCTGTGAGAAATTAGGTTACTGGTTGAGGGGATTAAACCCTACTCAAGCAGCAACCACAATCCTTGACATTGCCTTTTGCCTGTCTCTAGAATACACGTCTGGGCTGGATGACAGCTGGCTTCCTGCATTCACTCTAGACAGGCACACTGAAAGGAAGGATAGGTGTGCCTGAGTGGACATCTGCATGTTGATGGGTCTGCCTGAGCAGGATGTGTGGGAGGGGCTGACACTTCTACCTGAAAGGGCTAGGTCTTGTCCCCGTGAGGTTCCTATAGCCGACCTGCGTGCTATCGCAGGTGGCTGAAATCCCTTAATTACACCGGTCCCGAGAGACCTGCCGAGTTCCTCAGTTCTGGTGCCTGTTGGATCCCGTGGCACGCAAGAACTTTGAGAAGACATATGAAATCATCCCCTCCTGGGATCTGTGCCAGTGAAACTTACTAATTACGTTTGATTTAGACACCGTGTTTACCGTTATAATTTTGTAAAGTGCTTATCCCGAGATTCCTAAATGGGATTTTTGTTGTTTTGATCTTGTTTTAAAGAGTAAAGAAAATACTATTTTTCTAACTCTGTGTGTAGTCTTTTTGTGGTGCTTTCACTGTATTACTGTGTGTTGCATAAATACTTTACACATTGCCTCTTTAGTTAACCTGACTGCTCTGTGCTAAGCTAACAGAGGGTGAGCACAGGTAAACATTTAGTGTGCACTTCACTTACCCTGACTAGTGTGATTGTTCCTGCCTGTCCTGGGTGTATACCTCAACTAACCAGGAACCCCATTTCTATCAACAATTAATCTATTTTTCTACATCCTGTATGGGATCTTTTTGTGGTGTGTTTTTGTGGCTCATAAAAATCTTTATTTCGGCACATAGCCATAAAAGAATAAATACAAAGATAATACAATACAATAAATAAAAATGAGACAATTTGCACAACATGCCAATTCATGAGTTCGTCTATCCAATATTAACTAAAGAACTATACATCCACTATCAAAAATGCATGAAGTATAAAATACAGATTAAAAGCAGTAAAATCTAAAAACCCATAAAAACATCAGGCTCATAGAAGCTAAGAAAAAGAAAAAGGATACCCACTAGCTGGACAAATGTTCATGCCTGTACCTTCACATATGCATCAAAAATTGTGAGACAGGAAATACAATACATTGACTGGTGTTACTTCTTAGAATCCTCTATGCAATCCTATAACCCCCAGGTTGCGATAAACCGGTAAAATTCACTTGTTCCTGATTACTTGGTAACTTGGCCAAAAAAATATGACCTGCTTGTCAACTCTCAACCTATGGGCAAAATGGACAAGAACTATCGCCCTTACTTAAAAAGTGCTTCCATTTGGCTGTGAAGGCACTTAGGGGAAGAGTCCCTAAGTGAAATTTAACATATAGAGATTTTGCCTAAGGAGGTTCGATCTCATCCAAATAAGATTCCATACAGTAATCAATTTTGAAGCCAAGAAAAGAATCTTTGAGCGATCTTGCCCTTACAGAACATATCGCTTGGTTATCAATATATTGCCAATAAGTAGTTTTTAACTCGGATTTAGTGTGTTTTCACTCTGTTACTGTTTAAAGTGTTGCATAATTACTTGACACATTGCCTCAAAGTTAAGCCTGACTGCTCTGTGCCAAGCAACCAGGGGGATGAGCACAGGTTAATTTGGGGTTTGCTTGTGACTTCACCCTGACAATGATTGTGGTTTCTGCTTGAGTAGGGTTTTAGCACCTTCAAACAGCAACCCAATTTCTTACAATCAATACATCAAATTATAAAGCAAAATCAAGAAACTCTTTCTGATATTAAAATTCAGGACCTGAATGACATTCATATGTTAATGAGTATCAATTTTTAGATGCTGTTTTTGTTGGTAAACCACATGAAGGATATTCCAGATGCCTTTATAAGGAGTTCAGTGCTACGTAAACAAATGGTGGACGGAATGCTGAATAAATCAAACATTCACCCCCAGTCGAGAGATCTTGGTTAAATCCAACGTTCTTTTGCTCACCATGCCACCCCACTTTAGACCCAGCCATATGCAAATCAGTCTTGACCCTGTTCCTTATGGGAACAGTCCAGCCCGAACTGCCAAGCCAGGTCCCCCCTGGACCGTAAACAAGCATCCTGGTACCAGTTTCGGGGTATTACCCCTCATTAGCCAGGCTAGCTTGAATCCAGTGGCACAGTGAGCAAGGGACCCATATCTGGGCATACCCATCCCACTTAGTGTGAAAAGTGCTATGCAAACAAATGATGGACGGAATGCTGAATAAATCATACATTCACCCCAGTCAAGAGATCTGGGTTAAACCCATTGTACTTTTGCTCACCATGCCACCCCAGTTTAGACCCAGCCATCTGCAAATCAGTATTGACCCTGTTCCTTATGGGAACAGTCCACCCCGAAATGCCAAGCCAGGTCCTCCCTTGTTCACTTTGCAACTGGATTCAAGCTAGCCTGGCTGATGAGGGGTGTTACCCCAAAACCGGTCCCAGGATGCTTGTTTCCGGTCCAGGAAAGACCTGGCTTGGCAGTTCGGTCTGGACTGTTGCCATGAGGCACATGGTCAAGACTGATTTGCATATGGCTGGGTCTGAAGTGGGGTGGCGAAGTGAGCTAAAGAACGATGATGGATTCAACCCAGATCTGTGAATGGGGGAGAGTGTCTAAAAAGTTTCAGTGCTCCGTCCATCATCTCCTTGTGTTTGCTTTGTTTGCCCTAAGTTGGCAGGGTATGCCAAGACGTGGGTCCCTTGCTCACTTTGCCACTGGATTCAAGCTAGCTTGGCTGATGAGGGGTGTTACCCCGAAACCGGTCCCAGGATGCTTGTTTCCGGTCCAGGAAAGACCTGGCTTGGCAGTTCGGTCTGGACTGTTCCCATGAGGCACATGGTCAAGACTGATTTGCATATGGCTGGGTCTGAAGTGGGGTGGCGAAGTGAGCTAAAGAACGATGATGGATTCAACCCAGATCTGTGAATGGGGGAGAGTGTCTAAAAAGTTTCAGTGCTCCGTCCATCATCTCCTTGTGTTTGCTTTGTTTGCCCTAAGTTGGCAGGGTATGCCAAGACGTGGGCCCCTTGCTCACTTTGCCACTGGATTCAAGCTAGCTTGGCTGATGAGGGGTGTTACCCCGAAACCGGTCCCAGGATGCTTGTTTCCGGTCCAGGGAAGACCCAGATTGGCAGTTCGGTCTGGACTGTTCCCATGATACACAGGGTCAAGACTAATTTGCATATGGCTGGGTCTGAACTGGGGTGGCGAAGTGAGCTAAAGAACAATGATGGATTCTACCCAGATCTGTGACTTGGGGCGAGTGTCTGAAACGTTTCAGCGCTCCATCCATCATCTCCTTGTGTTTGCTTTGTTTGCCCCAAGTTGGCAGGGTATGCCCAGACGTGGGTCCCTTGCTCACTTTGCAACTGGATTCAAGCTAGCCTGGCTGATGAGGGGTGTTACCCCGAAACCGGTCCCAGGATGCTTGTTTCCGGTCCAGGGAAGACCCGGATTGGCAGTTGGGTCTGGATTGTTCCCATGAAACACAGGGTCAAGGCTGATTTGCATATGGCTGGGTCTGAACTGGGGTGGTGAAGTGAGCTAAAGAACGATGATGGATTCAACCCAGATCTGTGACTGGGGGTGAGTGTCTGAAAAGTTTCAGCGCTCTGTTCATCATGTCCTTGTATTTGCTTTATAAGGAGTTCAGTCACAGGTTTTGATTTATTCTATGTAACCGGAGATCAAATCCTATTTTAATTGAAAAACTGAGAAACCAAGATGCACCTTTTGACTAATTTTCATAAGCCCGGAGGATGTGATGGATAGTCTTAAAAGATTCTTTGGCTGTTAGACTGTTGAAGCATTTTCAAACTTTGATGGAATTGATACAACTATAAGATGTTTTAAATCAGAATTGGCAATCGCTGCCTACAAACTGACAAGATCACTGTCTGGTTATATACACCATATGAGAAGTGTATTGTAATACATGAATACCCTATTAACGCCGGATCAATCTCCAACTAAATTAACGTCTTAATCTCAATTGGTTTCTTTTGCTGTTCTCCCATTGGCAGCAAATCTGGCATCCCTATGTCATGTGGTTACATAGGCCCTGCACACACACACTTCCATTTTGCATGCTCATGTTTAAAGTTGCCATCTTTTAAACAATGACATTTAACACACATTGCTTACGTGGCCTCATGAGATAAAATATTCAGAAATGTTTTTGCTTACAGTTACACTTCTTTGTAGGCACGTTATCAGGCCTTAGAATATTCTGTACAATGACTTAGTACACTGAACAAAATGTTGTTTGTTGTCCGTTCGGCAAAAACTCTGGATGGATAGAATAAACAATGACAACAGGACCAGGACTCAGACATGGAACAAATGGGTCCAGTTTTATTATATAAACTGTGGCAGTCTTTGTTTAGACAGAGGAGCATCTCGAAGGATGGTCGATGGCCGTCCCATGCCTGAATTCTAGCCCAGCTGAATTCCAGCACCATCTTCAGGAGGACGGTGGCCTGTTGCAAGACTAGCTACCAGATGACTGCAGGTAAATGGGGAGTTAGACCACTCTAAGGTATTCTGGCAGACCTGCAAACCCTATGCTTGTTAGGATAGGAAGCACTAGGTTAGGAGTAGGAGAACAATTACATGTATTCATATAATCAATGCAACAGCACAATATTTCAACTGTTTATTTTCTTCACCATTCTCGTAATGCTGGTTACTCTGTTTTGTTTCCTTCTATTAATCATTGCAGCACACGTATTTTATGCAAGAGTCCAGTTGCTTCAATAAATATTTGAATTGCCAATCTGTGTACTTCTTGTTCCTCCTTTTGGGCATGCCTGGGTTACTAATAAAAGGGTAAGAACTGTTTCCATGATTTCCTTGGGGGAATTATGGTTGTCATGCTCTGAGGTTGCAGACACCATCCAGCGCCCTGTCAGGTTAGGGGTCCTGATGGCGCACTGTAAGCTAGTCAGGAAATAGGTCAGCATATTCTGATGGTATGTGCGGTCTCAGTCCCACATAGTTGTTTTTTCACAACAAAATGTTATCGTCAACAGCCAAAGTGGGCCTGGCGAGGCCAGGTGCCAAAGCAATACAATATACAAGATAGCCATAATGATGTCGACATTTTGTTGCCAATTAGACAAAGGAGGATAAAATGCAAGTAAACATGCCATACTAACAATAAACTGAAGTGTCATAAATCCAATATACAATACAGTACGTGCCAAATCGTCCCCCAATTGGTCCCACATAGTTTTGACGCTTATGTTATCCAAACGCACAGTCTTACTGAGACAGTAGGAACCGTACGATACCGTAATGGTTCCTTCTGCCAACTGCTGCTCTGGTTTCAGGGGAGACTACCACCTCTAGTGTAACCCTCTTATGTGCCCATGTTTTCCGGGTATCCGTTCCTCCAACACATCTATGTCAGCAGCAATGGCCCTTTCTCAACCACTGGGATAGAGGTCTGGTGCTCTGTACTGTAGATGGCACTCCCATGAAACACACATTATGCAATAATACCTTCAGCTCCACTATGCTGAAGTTATGTTTTGTCAGGTCCGGCTTCCTAGCCTGACTCTCTTCTCCAACAGTCCTGTAATTTTTCTGCACATCCTCTGTTGCTTGCTCTGATTCATGGTCACACCTACTGTGTGCTTAGTGCTGCGGGCCTGTTTACTTGTGGTGTGAATGAGAAGCGAAATGGGCTTGCTGCAGTTATTCTTACTTTTTCAGTCTACCATTTAGAAGAGACCTGCTACTTATTGAAGATAGGGCCAACATTTTTTTGCGTTCCTGTGTTCACCGTCGTTTTGGCACTACATCCACAATGCTGGCGTAAATTTATAACACTACCTACGGCCAACATTTGTTGTTGCTCATGATGACACTGATGACGCAGCAGTTATGCATTACTGTAAGCACTACTTCTGCATCTGATGAGATGCTACTGAGACCGTTCAATGTATTCTGGCTTCCAAACATTGAGCCATAATCACGTCTATGTTGCCAGAGAAATTTAATATACTTGGAAAGACCAATCTTTTATCTGAAACTATTGCTTACCTGCTAGCGTCCTGGACTCTACATTCCGCACTATTAAGTGAAATCCAATTGTCCAACTTTTAATTTTTTATTCTTTTTACATTGCGTATCTTTAACCGCATGCATAAGCGTTCTGTATTACTATCATTTTTTTTTATCACAAAAACCTGTTCAGTCGGTGTTTATATAAACCATGCTACTAGCTCAGTGGCCATACAAGAATTTGCCATTCTAATATTTACTCTATTGTAAATTTCAAGTGCATCTGTTTACCATCTCACTAATTCTCTCAAACACTAAAAATCCCAAATGTTATTTTATTTTTTTAAAAACAACATATTTCTACATCTAAAACCTACTTCTTGAGACGCATTCGTTGATGTGTGCATCAGTGAAAGCACATGCCCCAAATATTTTACAAACAAACCTTATCAGTTGCTCCTAAGTCACAAATACACACAGTACTTATCTCCTGTGCCCTCTGCTGGCTAGAGTACACAAGGCAAGTCTGATTATTTCCAATTAACTTTTGGCATCATCGCGATGCATCTGCTTCAGGAATGCAAAGCGTGAAATTTGTAGTAGCAGGTTTAATATGTGATCCAGCCAAAAATGTGTTTTGCTACAAGGACTTGCCTTTGGTAGAGGTTTCCTTGCCATGCATCTTTGTTCGCTGGCCAAGCTGCAAATCTGTTACCAAACGAGATACGTGGCAAGAATAATTTTATGTAAAGGGGAAAATGTTATCCTGGAGGAATATTTGATTAGCATGATTCAACGTGAAAAGTGTTCCTATCTTCAAATACGAGTAAATCTTGAGAACGGGATTCGTGACTTTTCTGCCCATTATCTGAAAAGCTTTCAACTCCACAGTTCAAATGTGGCCCCTATAGAAAACGGTATGCATATAGAAAGGTTTACTTCTCCGGATGTAATACAAAACTAACTTCCACATATATTAGTTCTTGTGTTTCTGATGTAACAAAGTGTGACTGCTCTTTCTTTTCTGAACAAAGGACAGATAATGTAAATGAGAAGTGTGATTCATTAATAAACACGCCTAGTAATTTCTGTCTACCTGAGATGCAATATTGATTTATAAGTTGGGTGCAGTGCATATACAATGAGTAACCAAAAGGATAGATTAATTATGTAGAATATTGTTGGCTGGTTAAGGTTTACCAAATTAGCTAGACAGACACACACACACTCCTGCTGCTCCTTGCATACGTGTAGAAGTGAATTTAAAATTCAATGTTGCATGTCTATTTTCTAAGGCACGTGGAGCCACACTTTCAGTCTGATGTAAAAGACGGTCTCAGATATTTTATGTTTTAATCCACTAATGCAAATAGATAATACAATATTTTTTGATGAGCAATTCTACATTTGTAAGATAAATACAATACAAATTCACATCTCCCATCCAACTTGTGGGAAAGGTTTTTTTCAGACTTGAGATGAAGGCAAACGTGTTCTTTTGCTTCCTTACAATTTCTCATAGTGGCAGCTATTGAAAGCTAAGTGTACACACTCACACTGAGACAACTGATAAGGAACAATTAAGATAACCAATAACCAAACGAAAGTTGCCAACAAATCTAGCTCGCATTTTGGTGCCCAGACCACTGGTGGATGCCTTGACAGCACCAATGGAATAGTATTTTAATCGGTTCTGTCTTGTATGTGAGGCTGATGGAGCGGGTACACGGCACACAGGCAGGGGTAGCACAGAGCACCGGAAGCCCAGCTCCACTACTTACCCCACTACCTCGCATTTCCGGTGATCCACAAACCCTCATGCTTCTGGTCACTACCTGAGGTTAGAGACTTAATTGGTCTTTGACAAACCCTACTACTGGTCCATTATATTTGTTTCATTCTTTTTTTTGCGCAGCCTACACTAGGCATAGACCCTAGATAAATGAAACAAGGTAGTGTAACGAGTCCAGGATAGGGACTTTGTCCTGGTAAATGGCTTAGTCCTTGTTAGACTAATTGATAGGCAGCACCAAGTTGATCTTGTTGACACAGTAGGCTAGAAACATTACCCTGGTTTTGTAACCGTTACCTTGAGACACTAGTACAATAAAAGGGTTCACTTGAAGTAATTTCTAATCACCATTGGTCTCAAATTACCACTTAGATTTCGAGAATCCTATCATTAGTATTTCTACACCAATTCTTTGTGTTTATTAAGATTCCTTTTGAAGAACTAATATTGGGAGCCCGCCTATATTTTGAGGAAATTCTTAAAAGGTGTGAGGAGTCGGCCTGAGGATGAAGCATGCCACCGCTGGGTTGGTGAAGGCCCAGCATCCTTTTAACTAATAAGCATTTAGGTTCACCATGTTCCCATTGATATGAACATAGACTTCTACATTTCTTTACATGGGATTCATGTCTATTATCATGGTTCTGGTCTAGCGCTGTTATAGTTGTGTTGTATTTGTTGCCAGTGAACATATTTTCTGTGCCTACATCTTTCTTGGTCCATTGTAGCCAAATCAACAATGCTGCATCCTTTTCTGCTCCCTCTTGTACTGCCCTTTCGGGTACATATTGAGTTACTTATGGGCACCACTCATGTTAACCTAGTGCATAGTTGAGCTGCTGGAAGAGTGATGCGATCCATGCCCATATTTGGCTGACACAAGATTGACCACAGTAGCAACCACAGTTACAGCCATAGATGCTATGACTGTGACAAAAGCAGCACCAGTAGGAAGTGCGTAAAATATATGATGGAGCAAAGAGCTGGTGTACTTCCATCCCAAAATCATGAACATGCTTTGTATTCTCTTATAATTTATAGGAATATGCTAATTCCACAAAGGAACACATCACACTCATTTCAAATGCTGATGCTCTCTTTAGACATCCTTCAATTCAGTAATAAACTGTAGATTTGTTTGTTTCTAAAGGTCTCAATCAGTTTCCTCCTTAAATTCACCTGCAAAACGACCGCCACATCTCTTGAGCTTGACTTTCCATCACTTCTTCCTTCAGCACTCCATCCCCAAAGCTTCTGCTATCCACTGCATTCTTAGTGACATGAGAATGCAAGACAAACATTTAAAGAGCTACCTGTCTTATCCTTATTTGTACGAACCAGCCCTTATTATCTCTTGACAAATGTAGATGCATTACAGAGGCACCCTTTAATTACTAACAATCTCCACCGTCTTCTCTTAGAAAACCTACAGTTACACTGCCCCTGAATACTTTATCTTTCTAGACTTTTGTTGGTTAGGAAACCAGCATTCTTCAAATGGTGGGTGGAAGAACAAATGTGGTATTATAGTTACATTCAGACTGCTGACACAGTTCACTATAGATGGGGAGACCAGCTAGGGGTAACGGATTGTGCAAAAGAGGTGAGCAGCAAGGGAGTATGTGAGAAAGTCGTCCTTTTGGCCCTGATCATTTTTTGTCTGATACTGGCAGTTACTGACTGATTGTGCCCTGGGCTCTGCTAACCAAGCCCAGGGCCAGTGCTCTGTTTAAAAGGTATATGGTAATTAGGTGTCTTGCTTTGCCTTGCATTTCTCTGCCCCATGGAGGCATTCCATGGGTGGAGCCAGGGCACGAGTCGGGGTACCGCGCGGGTGGACGGCGTCCCCCCACTTATTTTCCAGGGTGGACGCCGTCCACCCTGCTTTATCAAAACGCCGTCCACCCTGCCCTGCTCATCCAAAGCGTGATAAAGCGCGCACCAACCAAACCACGCATTTCCGGGTGATTGCCTCGGACTGCCGGTCACCACGCCCCTGGCCTGCACCTAGTTGTTAGGTTGACTTGCCCGCCTATTTTTAGCGCTACGGCCTATCGCAGCTCTTGCTCTGTGAACCTGCCCCCACCCCTTTGTAACCTTGCCGGGGACCTACCAGTAGAACACAGACGATCTAACGACCAATAAAAGATCCTTTATTCAATGACAGATATAAAGAGAATGGAGATGCTTCCCAAACCATACAAACAGCATCGGACTCAACCGGACATTCGCCTGGGCGGCCAGAGCCTTTGGAGGCTCGTGTTTAAAGGCAGGAGGCTGCTGCTGGCACCTCTGCTATCTTCTCCAGACACCCCCCCCCCCCATGTTAATTGGAGCTGTAGCAGCTGGTGCTTTAGGAGAGATAGAAGAAAAAAAGAGAGAGGAAAGACAAACGGAGAGAGAGTGGGATGGGAGAGAGGAGGAGGGGGGAGGAGAGGAGAGGAGGAAGGGAGCTAAGCTGATTTGAACATTTTTAACAGGGCTGCTTTTGGTTCCCTGTCTGTCCCTGAATATAAATCCATCCCTCCAAGCATGATCCCTACCACCAAGCAAAGCCTTTCACCTACCAGCGTCTATGAAGATAGGAAGAGAATCATAGGGAAGGAAGTCAATAGCTCAGTTAGGTTTACATTAGCCGTAGACCAATTCTTAGCGCACATCATGTTACATGGGAAAGAGACAGAGACCGGGTGATTAACAGAGGCTGGGGTTATTTGCTGATTGAAGACGCACTTGTTCTGCATCAGGAAGATCGAGAAAGAGAGGGATAGGAGATATGAAATACATATAGACTTATAGTGCGATATAGCTCGAGTCGGGGGTACATGCAGGTACACGGCGTCCCCCCACTGTTTTCACAGGGTGGACGCCGTCCCCCCTGCCAAGAAGCTGGGCCCCACAGAAATATGCTGAAGTGTCCCGGTGTAATTTTCAGACACCAGGACACGTTCAGCACGTGACGTCATGAGGTCATTTGCATATCGCCAGTCCCCCCACTTCTTTTTATAGGACTTGTGCCCTGGGTGGAGCGTTGGTGTTCCCATGCAACCATCAATGGATTTTGGTGTATTCCCAGATTTACCATGAGTGGTAGACCTGGGAATGTGTCAAAATTATATACCTTCCCAGGGGAGGCGTAACGAGAAGAAATATCCTTATTACTCCAAGTTATTTCCTCTTTCTACGTGTGCTGCATTCTGCAGCACATGTAGAAATGGGGAAAAGCCTCAAAGGATTGTTTTTGTGTAGAAAAGCAATACTGCCCTCAGCCCACAAAAACAATCCTGCCCTCTGCAGCACAGTAAGGTGTGTTGTTGCGTTGCATGATAAAATGATTAATCTGGACTCGAGCTTTAACACTTCACGAATTTACCGCTACACCTCAGACCGCCGTTGTTTAAAGGCTTGGAGTCAGATATGCGGCAGTTTATTTGGCATGGGTCGCGAAGTAGAGTAGCGCTGGTCAAAATGTACCCACCGACTACCCAGGGAGGCCTATCACTGCCCAATATGAAACACTATTATTTTGCGGCGCAGCTTCAGTGGTTGGCGCGGTAGCTAAGCGCGCGCCAACTCTAGGACACAGCAATGCAGACGCCTGGACTCACTCAACCCCTTATAGTGACGTTGTTCCACCCCAGCAAGAAGGGTAATGCACCTACACAACTACTGGTGCAGGTGGCATATCAATGCTACCGCCGCAGTCTCCGTGTCACACACCTGACGCCACCATATGCACCGTCTCTTCCCATACTGGGCACACCCAGGGGACGCCAAGCAATATCCAGCGCAGAACTTATACACTGGGAGGAAGTGGGCATACAAACATTGGGTGACTTATACAATGATGGGCAGCTCATCCCATTTGAGGAACTGGCTGAAAGCTCAGGCCTGTCACGGGGCCAGTTCCTGCTTCATGCAGCAGTGACACGCATGCTGAACACATCATGGGGAAATGTGGCACAGGAACCTGCCACTCATTTAACCATACAATACTTACATGAACTGGGCACTGGCCGCCATCTCACTAGATGGTTTGCAGAATCCCTCAGAACCCACACAGCACCACAATTACTCTCCCTACGTGCTCATTGCGACACAGACCTACAGCGACCCAGCAAGGAACGGGAGTGGGAAAATATACTTGGGAGCCCCAAAACGATCCCCCGCAATGCTAGATTTAGACTCATCCAATATTATATAATACATAGGGCGTATCTGACGCCGGAGAAAATAAACAAATATTTTGTCAGCGCAGATGCCAAATGCGCGAGGTGTGATGAGACAGCGCAGATCTATTGCATATGCTATGGTCATGTACAGCTATACAAACATACTGGGGAACGGTCCTTAGGTGCTTGACCCAGCGCACGGAACGAGCCCTGGACTGGACATGGGAAATGTGCATACTAGGTCTGTATCATTGAACCCAAAAGTATAAAGTGATGTCTAGATATATAGACCTGGGCCTTATAGTAGCCAAGTGGTTACTTACATGCCGCTGGAAGTCCCCTACCCCCCAACAGCTAAGGCCTGGTATCAATCCCTATTATGGTGGGCACAAGCGGAAAGTATAGCGCTCCGCCGCGAAGACACGATTGGTTTGCGAAAGCAACCATTGGCATCGGAGTGGGACGCAATTTTATCAGAGTTCCGCACGGCCTGGCAGAGACACTCAGGGACGCTAGCGGTCACTCCTGAGAGTGATGAAGGGCAGTCAGTTTAATGAACGACGCATATTCAGACCCCAAAAGACACATTGATTAGGACTATGGGCGTTGGCAGACATACGAGATCAAATCCACATACTGCAAGAGCAAAGCTTGGTGGCTGGGACAATTCAAACATATGTAGTAACACCAGACATGATACACGAGGTGATGCACACGCATAATGTAGCTGATCCAAGGGGAAGGGTAGTTGTTATGTTATGTCAATGTTATGTTGATTACTGTTGAATCCTGAATGCCACGACATTATGCCAGCTGATAGCACACAAGGTTTGTAAATCAGCGATAACGGCTGAGATGTACAATGTCACAACTACATTGTTTATGCAGTATTAATGTACCAATTGTGCTGCATTACAGAAATATCAGATGTTATGAAAAAGGAAATGTTGTTTTTCACAAAATATAATAAAAGCAAATTTAAACAAAAAAATGATTAATCTGGACCCGAGTTTCTATCTCAGTAGCCTTGCGAGAATGGTAAACAGCAAGGGTCTTATGCTGTGTGTGGTATCTTTGATCCATCTTAGCTTTTATTGTTTGTTTTGGTCTTAAAAGGGTTGCTTAGTAATTTTAATATGCACTCTATTCTTAAACGGTTTGGACACACACTCCTGAGGTAGACTGCAGAAATATGCTCCTGGAATGTACCAAAGTTCAGTTGGTACCATGATGCTGACTTTTCTTCATATTAGATATGCGAGAAAGGGTAGAATATAATTTGTCATAGCAAATCCCACCTAGAAATACATTTATAAAGCTCTGAAACACATTTCGGACCACTTGGATTTTCATGAAAACCTAAGACCTGGCTCTTTAGAAACTAACCATTTTAGCCCATGTCAGTTGATCAAACCACTAAACTTCATGTACTTGTGACCACTTGGTAATTGTTCACTCTAAAAGAAACATATAACATGGCAGGAGAAGAAGAATGCATATAAAATTATAGATGGATAGCAATGCATAGCAGAAGTTTTTCACATAGAGATTCTGAGTCACAACAAAAACACAACATAGCAAAGCTCAAGTTATCTATGATGTCATTCAGAACCCTGAGGTGTATAATATCCCTTTTATTCTCTCAGAACCCATCTATAGGTTTGTTATGTAAGGCCCCCAAAATCATTTGCCCCTTGCTTTATGCTTTTAAATATTTACGTAGTTGCAGAGGTGCAATTGGGAGCTATAGCTAACATGGTTTCTCCTCTCTGCTTCATATGTATAAGAATATACCCCTGGCTCCTGCCACCCACCACCCTCTGTGCCTTCCCTCACTCACTCAACCCCCCCCCCCCGCCCAAGCTGTGCTCTCTGCTCTCCAGTGCTCCACTGACAGAACTGTCAGAGCAGCCTGTGATTGCTTTATGATGTAACAACAGTAGGAAACAGCATTTGTTTCCCATTATGGCTGCGTCATAGCAGTGAATAACCAGATTTAGAATCCATTATCTGATAGAGACTTCCTTCAAGGCACAGATTCCTTACCTTAGAATTATCCCCAGGCATCAGACTGGATCCAGGACTTTTTCTTGAACAGTACCCCTGTGGTAGGTGACATGATTCGCCGGAAGGGACGTGCGTGGTTCCTATATAGGCGCCATACTGTTCTGCTAGCATCAGTTCTTTTATTTCTGCGCCAGTCAGCGCAGATCTGGGAAGAGCTACCCCTTAGTCAATTTTTTACTAACTTTTTTCAGCTTTTTGTTGAAGCTTTTTGAGGTTTTTTCCTCCTGATGTGGTAGGAAATGTCATTGAAGAAGGCCAGCTTCAAGCCCTGCTGCGCCTGTCATCACTCAATGTTGGTGACGGACCCACACCATGTGTGCCTCTGGTGCCTCAAGCATGGCCAAGATCCAAAGGCCTGCTCTGATTGCTGGGCCCTGCACCCAAAGGCCTTGAGGGAGCAATCCGTTAAGCTCCTGGTGGCTCGACAGGCGACGCCGCAACATTCCAGATCTCGGTCGAGAGGGAAGTTCCGGGAGTGGTCGCCAAGTCCGAGAAGTTCGTCGCACTTGAAGTCGTCCTGACACAAGAAGAAAAAGAAGTCGAAGTGTGCTTCATCTTCGCCTCATCTGACGAGACAAGGTAGCGTCACTCGAGGCCTGGCTCAGCAGTTGAGCAAGTGCCTGGGTCGGCTCTGAGTTTCCCAGAACTAGAGCGATCCCCGCCCAACTTAGAGTTTTATGAGGCTATGCACCTCATAATTATGCGTCCCTTTCCCTCTGGCATGCCTTCGGGCCCTGTGGGTCTGGGAGGGACCCCTACTGAATCCACGGCGGTGGCTCTGGCACCAGTCGGGCCCCAAGGATCCACAAACAGATTGGATCGGCACTGGTTGTGCCATATTGGCCTTCCCTAGTTCCGGTCCAGAGGCAGATGCTCCCGACACCCACCAGTGATGCTATGCGCATTTATATCCCCGACTCCGGCACGGAGCTGGAGTGGCGTCACCCGATGCTGACTCCGTCGCTTACTAAAGCCTGAGCCCTATTCCTATGGGCTAGGACTTGGGGAAGAATTGGAGGGGTCGCAGGAGCCTCAAGAATACCAGCCCTTTGACTCCTTTGACTGGTGTGAGGATCTGCGTGAAGCCAGTGGACTGGATACTCCTTCAGATAATGGCATTCTTTCTCCCCCTACCATGGTTACGGAAGTGGGAGTGTCATTCACAATGGTGGTATGGAGGGTGGCTGAGGTCCTGGGCCTTAGCTTGCCCTTCTGTGGCAGTCAAGACTAATGTCTTGATAGAAGTGCTTCAGCAGGGAGTGTCTCCCTTGCGAACTGCTTCTCCCATTCAATGCAGCCCTTACTGATGTCCTGCTTTGGACCTGGTCCAATCCCAGCACAGGGGCTCTAGTGAACAGAACAATTGCCCGCTGCTAAACGGAACACCCTACCCTGGAGAGCTTGGTGGTCCAATTCTCCACTTCACATGTAAATCCTGGCGCATTCCCAACCACCCTGCCGGACCAGGAATCCAACAGGCTGGACAATTTAGGCAATAAAATTTCTTCTTCCACCAGCCTGGCATTGGAATTGGTGAAAACCGCATGCCTTTTGGGCCGCTATTCCCATGCTCTATGGGATTGCGCAGGTGCTGCCTACGATCCAGGAAGAGGCCTGGGCCGTGCTCTCCCAGGCTTGTGCTGACAGGAGAGATGCAGCTAAGTTCACCATTAGATGTGGACTAGACACCACCGACTCACTAGGCAGAGCAGTTTCATCGACAGTGGTCCTGCGATGCCACACCCGGTTGAGGACTACTATCTTTTCTGGGGATGTCCAGTCATCACTCATGGACATGCCCTTTGATGGCTCCCGTCTCTTTGAAGTCAAGGCAGATTTGGTGCTGGAGTGCTTTAAGGACAGCAGGGTCAGGGCCAGGTCCTTGGGCCTTTCTATGTCCCCTCGTCACCCTCAATCCGCCTTTCGCTCTTTTTGTGGCCACAGAAGGCCATGCAACTGCGTCCTTACCCACCCAGCCACCGCGGTGCGCAAGCTTTCCAGCCTCTGTGTGGCTGTAGACGCGATTCCTACCACCCCCACCCTTCAGCAGCCACATCCTCTAATCTCTCCTATTGTGCCTGTTTATTATCATGGGCACCCAGTGGGTGGCAGGATTTGCCACCACCTGTTCCGCTGGCAGTCCATAACATCAGACAGGTGGGTTTTGCAGATTGTCCGAAGGGGCTACTTCCTTGTCTTTGAGACTACCCCTTCTTCCATGCCACCCACTTACGACAGGCTGATGGAGGACCACCTATCCCTTCTCTGCCAGGAAGTGACTGCTCCTTTGGCCAAAGGAACCATAGAGAATGCTGACACAAGAAGGAGGTCGCGGTTGCTATTTCCGCAACATTCTGGTACCCAAGAAGGACAGAGGCCTTCATCCTATCCTTGATCTGCGCGCTCTCAATTTCTTCCTCAGGAAGGAGAAATTCAAGATGCTCTCTCTTGCTTAGGTCCTGTCTGCCCTGGACCCGGGAGACTGGATGGTAGCGTTGGACTTGCAGGACACAAATTTCCACATTCCCATCAAGCCTGTCCACTGGCGTTACCATGCAGTTCACTATGGGCCACAAGTACTTTCAGTTCGCTGTGCTCCCTTTAGGCCTTACCGGCGCCGCTCGGGTATTCACCAAGGTGATAGTGGTGGTAACAGCTCATCTGCAGTGATCAGTGATGCCAATTTTTCCCTATCTATACAACTGGCTGTTGAAGGCAGGCTTTTTCCAGGCTGTTGTCTCCCATCTTCAGACTATGGCCGACCTCCTGCAATTACTAGGGTTCACTATCAATTTGCCTAAGTCACACCTGACTCCCTCTCAGACACTCCCTTTCATCGGAGCTGTTCAGGACACAGTGCAGTTTCGGGCCTATCCTCCCGAACGGCGAGTCCAGGATATTCAGGCTATGATACCAATTTTTCAGCCTCTATCCTGGATTTCTTTGAGTCTGACTCTGAGGCTGCTGGGCCTCATGGCCTCCTACATCCTGCTTGTGACACAAGCCAGTTGGCATATGTGGGCTCTGCAGTGGGACCTCAAGTTCTAGTGGGCGCAGCATCAGGGGAATCTCTCCGATATGGTCCAGATCTCAGAGGGAATTGCAAGGGACCTGAAGTGGTGACTTACAATCCATGATTGGGTCAGCGGGAGACTCCTCTCCCTTCCTCAACCAGATCTGAGAGTAGTGACAGATGCATAATTTCTGGGATGGGGCGGCCATCTGGGAGAGGTGGAGATCAGAGGTCTCTGGTCTCCGGCAGAATCCAGACTCTTCATCAACCTGTTGGAGCTGCGAGTGATTTGATTGGCATTGAAAGCGTTTCAGCCCTCCATCCAGGCAAGGCTAGTGCAGGTGTTCACGGACAACACCACCATCATTTGATACTGCAACAAGCAGAGCAGGGTGGGGTCACGGACCCTTTCTCAAGAGGCCCTGTGTCTCTGAACATGGCTTGAACAGCAAGGCATAACCTGGTGGTTAAACATCTGCTGGGCTCTCTGAATGCCAGAGCAGACGAACTCAGTCGCAGATGCCCTGCGGATCACGAATGGCGTCCCCATCCGGAGGTGGTGCAAGGTCTCTTTCAGCAGTAGGGAGAGCCTTGGTTAGATCTGTTTGTCTCCTCCGAGCACGCGCAATGTCAGCAGTTCTGCACGCTGGAGTTTCCAAGGTGGCTCTCGCTCGAAGACGCTTTTTGTTTCGAGTGGAGCTCGGGCCTCCCGTATGCTCTTCCACCCATACCACTCTTGCCCAGAGTTCTCAAGAAAATCAATAACATTCAGGCCTGTCATCCTTGTGGCTCCGGACTGGGCACTTGAAAAGTAACTGACGTCAGTGCATTGGGGTGGCGCCTATACGTCACTTCTGGTGTGGACAACACCGCCACATGGAGCTGAATGACGCCACCTACAGGCGTGCAGGGCTACTACTCAAGAAAAATTCCGGAACCAGTTTGGCGCCTGGCGATAATGCTAAGGTAAGGAATCTGCGGCAAGATAGAGTCTCTACCAGAAAAGGCATTACAGAAAGCAACTTGTTCATTCATGTTAGTGGAGCGCAATGAGAACCATACAAAACATGTAGAATTATAGATGAGTGACAGTGAATAATGGGGGTGTTTTTTACCAAGGGGTTCTGAGGGACATTAAATAGTCAATAAAGGAGGACTGTCTTACCTAAACCTGACAGAGATCACACTGACATGGGCTCGTACAGACCCCTCGCCATCCTCAACTCCGATTACAAAATACTGGCTAAAATTCTAGCGGACAGACTCGCGCAAGCAGTCCCCTCTCTGGTGCACGCAGATCAAAACGGCTTTGTACCGTCCCGTAGTACCTCACTCAACCTACGCCGCTTCTTTCGAGTGGCGACCTACTCCACATGCGAATGGCTGCGGGCGGGCTGCCTTGTACTTGACCTTGAAAAGGCTTTCGATTCCCTCGAATGGGACTACATGTTTGCGACCCTTGAACGGTACCAGTTAGGCCCCACATTTTTGCAGCTGACCCAACTGCTTTACACAAACCCGACGATGAGAGTGAGGGTGGGCCCCTACATTTCTGAGGCCATCCCAGTGCCACGAGGCAGGGCTGTCCGTTGTCCCCTCTCCTCTTCACACTGACGATGGAGCCACTTGCGGAGTCTTTGAGAACCCAATTACAGGATGGCATCCCACTAGGCGACGAGGTGCACACAGTATCGTTGTACGCCGACGACCTGTTGATATATTGCAGGGACATCAGTCAGATCCCGGAAGACCTAGCCCGTGTTCTGGGAGAGTTTGCAACTATATCCGGTCTAAAAGTTAATGCTGCTAAATCCAAACTGTATGCCTTTGGAGCAGGAGCCTCAGATCCAGGATTTGTGCTCAACGTGGTGCGAGTGCAATGGAGCGCAGACACGTTTTGTTACTTAGGAATACGAGTCTATCGGCAACCGCAGGACCTCTTTGACGGCAATCTAGGCAGGGCTCTAACAGCCATTCGCTCTCAGATGCGATTCTGGAGCACACTCCCCCTGGCAGTCACGGGCAGAGTGGCACTGGTGAAAATGGTGGCCTTACCAAGGCTCCTGTACTACTTTGTCAACCTGCATAATTATGTACCAGCCTCCTTCTTTACCCAGCTAGAACAGACAATCAGGGACTTTATCTGGGGCCCCAACCGGCACAGGGTAGCGATCAAAAAACTATATTTACCCACAGATCAGGGGGGTTTAGCGGCTCCTTGCTTTGAGCACTACTACCTCGCGGCTCAACTCCAATGGATCGCCAGATGGTTTGCAGACCGACAACGCAGCGACACAGCATCCACCCGTCCTCCATACACTCTGCTACAGATCCTTACGCTCTTCCATCCTGGAACACGCACACGCCCTCCAAAACCCTTATATTTGAATGTGGCCTATAGGTGTTATCGATGGAGCCTCTACCTAACACGACATGCCACACCTTATGCCCCCGCCCTCCCTTTGGAAGGCACCCCCAGAGGTCCGACGGTGTGCACAGCTGCCGACTTGCACCATTGGCATGAAGCTGGGATACGGACCTTAGTTGATATCTATCACGAGGGCTCACTGATTCCTTATGCGACACTAGCAGCAAACGAGGAACTTCCCGCAGGACAATTCCTCCTACATTGCTCACTGGTGGCCACCCTTACAGAGAAATGAGGAGATCTAGGCACTGAACCACAAATGCACCTCATCATCCAATATCTCCATGTCATGGGACGGGGCAGACACCTGATACGTTGGTTCGCCGCTTCACAGCGTCATCACGCGGCAATCAACCTAGATCCCCTCAGACGCAAGTGGGAACATGACTTGGGACGCCAATTCTCAGATAAAACCTGGACACAGATACTGGCCAGCCCGACTCGTATCTCACGAAATATGCGACTCAGGCAAATACAATAGTTTATTACGCAACTTGCATACTTAACGCCAGCTAACATTAACAGATACTTCCATCGAGCCGACTCTGCCTGCCCCCGATGTGCGACTCTTGATGCAGACCTAGTGCACATGCTCTGGGGCTGCCCCAACCTCAGCGCCTACTGGAGAGGAGTGGCAGATGCACTCCATGCCTGTACGGAGAGAGAGCTACCCTTTGAGTGGCAAACATATCTGCTACATGTCTTCCGTAGGACACGCATTACTAAGGTCACCTCCCGGTTCCTAGATCTAGGCATAGTCACTGCCAAACGACTAATTACAAAACGATGGAAAGCGTCAGATCCCCCACAAGTACAGGCTTGGAAACGTTCCACCATTGCGTGGGCCAGAGCAGAAGGCATAGCGATCAAATGGGAAGAACTAGTGGGTCTCAGGAAAGTACCTATAGCTGAAAACTGGGATGTGATCCTGGCAACACTGCAGCAATCCACAGACCTGCCAACCCAGTCCCTACAGGCACCTGACCTAAACAACCAACACCGCGCACGCGACCCTCACCCATAGACCACATTTCCGCAACCGATCATGCGCCACAAGCTAAACGGTACTATTTCGATGCACTTGCGCATCATAACCTTATGGCAATGGCATTGCTAAGGGGCGCCTCGGAGGCATAAATACAACATTCTACATACTCAAACCTACGTGAGCATTCCAACCCTACTCCAAGTTTAACACCCCATGTACACAGTTATCGCCACATGAACAGCTTAACCAATCTATCTGCATCGAATTGTCTATTAAACATAGCATGCTCTGCAAAATGTACAAATACACCAGATGTATTGGTTATGGAAAATACTGTACTATAAGCAACCATATGTTAAAATATTGTGTCAGTAAACAACTATTGAAACCTCACTGTTGTATTAACATATATTGATGTCCAGTGGCACAGCTTCTAATGTCGCTACATACTGCAGAACTGATGAAACAACTGCTCATGTAATTGTTTACTAAAAGCCAATAAAAACAGATTTAAAAAATAAATAAATAAAGGAGGACTGTCAGTCCCTCGTAAAGCTACTAGTAGACAGAATGGAGGAACTATATCTTCAAATTCTCCAGTATTGTATCTTTTATAGATTACATGCTTGAATCTTCCCCGTCGTCATGGTGGGAGTCCCACTGTAACAGTAAAATAGCAGTATCAAAGCTTAACATTGAAAAACCCATAAGAATTAATTAACTTTAGCATCCTATAACCATTGTCATAAAACATCCAAACTCCACTTCGTGTGCTAGGGAGTCTCCCTGAGCTCTGCTCAGTCACAGTGTTTCTACTGTTGCCATTTTGAACTCCAGCTAGCTGTTCATCTCTGCGTTCATTTTTCCTCTGAGGTACTAGTCAGGAGTGTGAGTACCCATTTTTTCTTCTTTATGTCAGAGTCTAAAAAAGGGTTGTTTAGGCCCTGTAATACTTGTGGAAAGTCCAGACTTTATTCTGAGGACCCACATAAAGAGTGTCTCTACTGTCTTTACCCAGAGCACAAGCCCAGAGAATGCAAGTACTGTCGTACTTTTTCTTCAAAAACTGTGAGGGTAGGCTGCTTCTCTGGCTGCAAAGGAAAAAAGCAGCAAAGGACTCTGACTCTGAGGCTGAGGAGAAGCCCCATACCTCCTCCAAAAAGAGAAAAGAAGAAGGACTTTCTTCATCTCTTAAAGATCCCAAAAAGTCCAGATCTCAAAGTAAGGAGAGGGTTGGGGAGAAAGGAGTTAAAAAAGACCAGCCTGGTCCCTCCTCTTCGTCTCGTCAGAGGTCATGTTCTGCCCCTCCGTCGACGCCTCTCTCTCCTTCCAGGGATTCTTCAGGTGACAAAAAACGCCAGTCGATGAAGAAATCACTGTCTACGACCTCCGGCTCTGCTCCAGGGGGCGCTCCATCGACGGTCTCGTCAGCGACACCTACTATGACGACGATCAAGATGACGAAGGCGGCTGCGTCGACAACGGCTGTGGTGGTATCACCGTCATCCGCAGCGTTTAGGCCATCTCCGTCGACGAGAGTTTCACCGTCAACGGTTCAGCAAGTTCGTTCACCGTCGACGACTATCCTTGCGCCGCAGTCTGTTGTCCCGTCGACGATCCCGTCGACGACCCCATCGACGAGGGTGAAGATTGGGCTGCTTCTGAAACCGGCACCTTCCCTTATGCAGGATTATTCAAAGGTTTCTCCTCTGCCTCCTGCCCGCCTTCTAGATTTTCAGGAGTCTGAAGATGATGGGCCTTTCGGTCCTGCTTACAGTCCTTCGCAACTCCAAGTTAAGTGCCAGGACTCAGAGGAAGAAGAGATGATGGATGATCCATCCACTTATATGGAATGGGACTATTCTTTTTTGGAGAGGTAACGTCCAGCTTCTCAACGTTTGGACGCTTTCCAAGAACACTATCCGTATGAGGAGCAGGAAGAGCAAACTCAAGAACCCTTCATTAATATTCAGGTATCATTGGTGTCTGATCTTTGGCTAATGCTGAATGACTATTATAGGAGATTTCCTGAAGCAAATTCTGCTCCTCCTCCACCTCCCGTTCAGGAAGTCAACACTCCTGCATTGCGGGTAGTACCTCCATTGCAGAAGAGCAGCACTGTAGCGCCTCCTGCGCAGATTCCTGCGCAAAGTCAGGATGATGAGGACCAGCAGTTGGAAGAAGGAGAATTACGGTTGGATCAGGATATCCATGACGAGTGGGATGACTATGCGATCCTGACTCCACCTTCTCCTACTCCACAACCAGCCGAATCTCTGCCTGCAGATAACGGCAGTTTTCACGATCTGCTAGAGCGCTCTTCCTGGCGCTTTGACCTTCCCATGCCCGTAAAGCAGACCAAGTGTTTTTTGTACGATTTCAAGCCTACTACGCAACGCTCCCCTCGTTACATCCCCATTGTGGATTTCTTGTGGCAAGAAGGCCTGAAATTGATGAAAACGCCAGCTTCTATTCCTGCTGTGGTACCAAAGTTAGATAAAAAGTACAAGGCACCTGAGGACTCTCCCGCGTGCCTGATTGGGCATCCCCGGCCTGATTCAGTCATTATGCAGGCAGCTCAAAGGAGATCGAAGAACTCTTCCTCTCCGTGTATGGCTCCGCCTGACAAGGAAGGGCGCCGTTTGGATAACATCGGCAAAAGGTTCTCCGCTTTGTCAGCCACTGCCATTAGAGCCTCCAATGCCTTGGCTATTCTTGGGAAGTATGACCGCCAGATGTGGTCCGACATCTCAGCTTTGCTGGAATTCCTTCCAGAAGATAAAAAGAAAGAGGCACAGGAGGTGCTGTCGGAAGGAGAAAAAGCCTCTTCTGAAATGATTGACGTGGCCATGGACGTTTCGTCAATGGCCTTCAGACAGATGGTGGGAGCAGTGGTACTGAGACGGCAAGGGTGGCTGAAGGCTACAGCCTTTCGACCGGAAGTTCAGGCGAAGATTTTGGACATGCCATTCGATGGCGAATTTCTCTTTGGGAAAAATGTAGATGAAGCATTGCGATCAATTTAAAAGGATACGGAGACAGCTAAATCTTTGGCTAGCCTACAACAAAAAAGATTTTCTTCTTTCCGGGGCAGAGGCAGAGGTCAATATCTCTCTCGCCCCCAGCTTCAACAGCGTTTCCAGCCCTATCATCAACAGGGTTTTCGTGCACAGTACTCTTCTCAACCCTTTCGGCAAACCTCAACATCGGCCTACTCTAGGCCAGCAGCACGTCGTCGCCAACCATCAGGAGGTAGGGTTCACGACTCAAACAAGAGACAATGAGGATCCACAGGCCCCTGCTACCGTAGTCCCACTTCAATTCGGCCTCATTTGCTCCAAATTCTTCAATCAATGGAAGCTTATATCTTTCGACAAGTGGGTGTTAGACGTATTTCGCCACTGTCACACCCTGGAATTTGTTCCACAGCCTCCGAACATGCCTCCACGAAGGACTTCTCATCGTCATCTCCGTATTCTCAAGAAGGAGATCCGGTTGCTCTTAACCAAGCAGGCAATCGAAGAAGTGCTGCTCAATCAACACAATCTGGGGTTCTATTCCCACTTCTTTTTGATAAGGAGGAAGACGGGAAAATGGAGGCAGATAATGGACTTAAGATCATTGAACAAGTTCATCAAATCCCAACCTTTCAGAATGTTGTTGCTCCAGGAAATTCTGCTTCTAATGGATACAGGAGACTATATGTCTTCACTGGATCTTCTGGACGCATATTTTCACATTCCCATTCACCCAAAACATCGTCAATTTCTGAGGTTCGAGGTGGCAGGGTGCCATTACCAATTTCGAGTACTACCATTCGAGCTGAAGTCAGCTCCAAGAGTCTTCACCAAGTGCTTGGCTCCGGTGGTGGCCTTTCTACGGCGAACTGGTCACCAGGTATTCCCCTATCTAGACGACTGGTTGGTCAAGGCCCCATCGCTTCAAGCCGCCAAGAGATTGACGGACGCCTGTGTCCAACTCTTTCGCTCCCTGGGGCTCAGAATCAACTGGGAGAAGTCCTCCCTGGATCCCTCCAGGTCAATAGTGTTTCTAGGAGCAACTCTGGACACTACACTCTCGAAATCTCGAAAGCTTTTCCCACAAAAGAAAGAATCTTACGACTGCAAAGGACAGTGAAGGATCTGTCTGCAAAAAAGTAAGTTTCAGTAAGGACATACAAGGCAATGCTAGCGATGATGTCATCCTGTATCCCGCTGATTCCAAATTGCCGCTTAAGGATGAGGCCTCTCCAGGAGGAGCTCGACGCTCAATGGAGGCAATCTCAAGGCTCATTCGAGGACGTCATCTCAATCACTCCGAAGATGGCCTCAGCAATGTCCTGGTGGACGGTCAGAGACAATCTTTCCCAGGGCCTCTCTTTCCTCATGACATCAGATGCTTCCATGGACAGATGGGGGGCTCACCTGCAAGGATTGCAGGTCCACGGAAAATGGTCTGTTCAGGAAGCCCAGTTTCACATAAATCTCTTAGAACTCAAAGCGGTCTTTCTGGGTCTCCAAGCATTCCTGCCAAAAATCAGGAGGTCATCGATCCTGATTCGTACTGACAACACCACCACCATGTTTTATCTGCTAAGGCAAGGTGGGACAAGGTCTCAGACTCTCTCAGTCCTGGCTCAACAAATATGGGAATGGTTGATAGCCAATGAGATATCAATTCAGGTTCAGCATGTGCCAGGAGTCCAGAACAATTTGGCCGATTCACTCAGCAGAGACACAAGGCAGTGTCACGAGTGGGAACTAAACAACGAACAGTTTCAAAGGGTTTGTCACTGCTGGGGGTTTCCAACCCTAGATCTGTTCGCTACATCTCTCAACAAAAAATGCAGATTCTTTGCCAGCAGGTTCGCTCAACCAGGCTCTCTGGGAAATGCCTTCCACTTCTCTTGGGAGGGAGCGTTCGCCTACGCATTCCCTCCGTTTCCTCTCATTCCAAAAGTTCTCCAAAAGATCAAACGGGAGCCTTGCTGTGTCATCCTAACAGCCCCAGCGTGGGCGCGGCAATACTGGTTCACAGAGCTGTTTTGCCTATCAAGGTTTTCTCCAATTCCCTTGCAACCAAAAGAAAATCTCCTTTCTATGAACCAGGGTCAAGTAGTTCATCCCCAGGTTCACACGCTCAACTTGTAAGCTTGGCTCCTCATCACACAGAGTTTGGTCAATTAGAAATTTCTGAGGAATGCCATGCAATTCTACAGAATGCTCGTGCTCCTTCTACAATAAAATGTTACTCGGCCAAGTGGAAAAGATTCTGTATATGGTGTGACGCGAACTCTCTTAATCCGCTTTCTTCGCCACCTGAGGACGTTTTGCCTTACTTATTATCTCTTGCCAAGGCTGGTTTGGTGCATGCGTCCATCAAAGTGCACTTAGCGGCAATTTCCAGGTACAGACGGCGTTCTGGTTCTTTATCCCTGTGGTCTAATAGACTAATAAAGGAGTTTATGAGAGGACTTTTCAGGGTTTATCCTCCAGTAAGACCTCCTCCAGTACAGTGGCAGTTAAATACTGTCCTGTCGCAACTTAAGAAGTCACTTTTTGAACCCATTCACAAGTGCGACTTAAAGTATCTCTCATGGAAGGTGGCTTTCCTGTTAGCAATCACATCAGCGAGATGCATTAGTGAGATTCAAGCCTTCACGACAACGGAGCCTTACCTGCAATTCTTTCCAGACAAAGTAATTCTTCGGACAAACACATCTTTCATTCCCAAAGTGCCTTCTGTATTTCATCTAAATGAGCCAGTGGTTTTGCCCTCCTTCTTTGCAGCTCCTTCTTCACCAGCTGAGAGGGCACTCCATTCTCTGGTCATTAAAAGATGTCTCAAATTCTACTTGCAAAGGACTCAACCATTCAGAAAATCTACTCAGTTACTTGTTGCCTTCTCTGCCCCTAGAAAGGGCCAGGCTTTGACGCGGGTGTCTATCGCTTGATGGGTCTCGTCGGTCATTCTCTTTTGTCATGAGAGGGCTCGTCGCCCTCTGGTTACCAAAGCCACATCGCACTCAACACGTAAGGTGGCAGCTTCCTCCTCCCTGTTTGCTGGAGTGTCCTTGCCTGATATCTGCAGGGCAGCGACGTGGGCGAACGTCCATACCTTCACAAAGCATTACTGCTTGAATGCCTGGCAGAAGGCGGATGTGGCAGTTGGTCAAGTTACTGTGCGAAGTTTATTCGCATAAGGTATGATGTTTGAAGTCTATTCCCTACTATATAAGTTTACTGTTGTTATGATGATATTTTATATGTTCTCGAAAGTTTTCCATGTTATAGATATATATATATGTCTTTTAGCATTCATATGCATTATTGTGAGTTCATGTTAAATGCTCTTTTTATTTATCATAAATGATTAGGTTTTGGGTCGCATGGTGGGATGGTTCACCTTCCCACCGCCTCGGCCTTTTTCTTCTGGTACTGCTTGCTATTCTGATTCAAGCATGTGAATCTATAAAAGATACAATACTGGAGAAAAAACAAGTTACTTACCTGTACACTGTGGTTCTCCAGTATTGATATCTTTTATAGAGTCACATGCGACCCTCCCTCCTCCCCTTTTCAGGTTCACCTTACATACCTCTTCATTACCTGGGGCACTCGTGCTCAAAATCTGAGAGTATGGTGGCCCTGCAGGGGCAGGAGATTCTATGGTCTACGCTCTGATTGGCTGGAGTTTGGATGTTTTATAACAATGGTTATAGGATACTAAAGTTAATTAATTCTTATCGGCTTTTCAATGTTAAGCTTTGATACTGCTATTGCCTGTTACCGTGGGACTCCCACCATGACGACGGGGAAGATTCAAGCATGTGAATCTATAAAAGATATCAATATTGGAGAACCACAGTGTACAGGTAAGTAACTTGTTTTTTACTTTCACCTTCCCCATATTATCTTTTTGTTTGTAGGATTCAGGTTAGGGCTGTATCAAAAGTGTCGACAGCCCACACGAGTTCCGGACCTAAGTTAGTAGGGCCTATTTACGGCTGCTTCTGAGAAGCTTTAGAAGTAAAGCACCCTAACCTACACAAAGGTCCCATTGTTAGGTGGACCTAAACCTGGTTGCAATTATCCTGGACAACGTTCCATTTCAACGTTTTTATTCATTGTGCTACAGGAGCCAAGAACCAATTCCACTAAGTCTTAAAAAAAAAAAAGGGGCCACTATACAAATAAATATGTAGGGAGTTGAGGGCTCGATGGGATCAAGAGACATTATGATATCCTCTTTTTTTGTTCTGTGTCTTGTAAAGTACCAGCAGGTCATCTTTCTGCCACATGAGATAAGACACTGTAACACTGCAGAAATATGAAGAGTGACATTACGAAAATTCTGAAAGAGGCTGGAGTGGGTATAGTCAGAGTCAGTGGAAATATGTGGCAAAAGAAGGCCAAATTATGTGGCAGCCTGACTAAATTATGCAGCACGAAGAGGCAAATAATGTGGCACATTCTCCCGCAGTATTATTCTACTATTGTGTAAGTTTAGCACGCATTACTACTGTCTGGGCAAAGGTTTCACCTCATTAGCATCAGTCTTTTAATTGACTACAGGGATCGAAACAGCAACTAAAATGTCTTCACTTGGCCTTGGCAACGGAGTCTGCCTGCCACTGCACAACCCCACGTTTTTTTTTTTTTTTTTTTTTTTTTTTTTTTTTAGCAACTGTGGGTTTATGTGAAGTAGAAACATAATTAACTGAAAATCACATAATTTCAGTGGCCCTGCATATGGTGAATCATGGTTGAAAACCAGTTTGGTGTTTTACGTGTCGGCATAAAAGGCTCTGATGTACTTCTGTTCGAAAGGGATTGCTAGTCCATCACCACAGTAAATAAAAATCACCAGAGCTCTCATGTCTTCCCATATCCTTGCTTATTACAGAGCCTGAAATATTATTTGGTTTCTGGCTTAGGAAGACTGTCCACAACTGTTCCTATGTATTTTGTTTTTCCTCTCCTTCTTTGCTGCCCTTTCTTCCTACTTACGTTGTTGTCTTTTTTTGTGAGCCCCATACCATTTATCACTGCTATTCAGATAATATCTAATCCCTGAGTGCTTAAGGTTGTGGCAAGCCCCTTGATATTGGCAAAGCAGGTGTGGATTTGCTAGTTTTGCCATCTCATGCTACTCAGAACTTGCAAATGCAGTACAGGTATTTGACATGCAAAGCATGCAGAAAGTTCACATCTCGACTCATTCGAAGCATTGGTATTCAGAGATGCCTCGGTCAGCCTATAGACCAATGGAAGATGACCTGCCATCTGATTAAGCACTGATCTCAGCCTATCACTTTACCAAACCGGGAGCCCTCCCATTTCCCTATTTAATTAGTAGATTGTGTTATTTTTTGTGAGGTGTTGACTCCTGATTTTGTGCGAGCTCTTATTAATGTTTAAATCACATTTGCGCTCTCACATTGACTTACACTCTGTTGAGTAACTGAGTGTGTTGTTAAAGAGACTAATTGTTAAAGAAGTTCTGATACCTATTTCATTTTATACCTGGCTAATCTTTTTAAAGAGAGTATTTCTTAAAGAGGTCTTAATACCATTTTTTTTAAATATGTAGCTCACAAACATTTTTTCTTTGGTAAACACTATGGGGCTTATTTACAGGCCCCCTGCGCCACCTATGCATCACTTTTTTTTTGACGCACCGGCGGCACAGTGTGCTGCCCCATATTTACAAGGCCACGCAAAGCCACCCTGTATTACTTTTCATGGCCTTGTAAATATGGCCCCTCTTCACGCATCACTTTGCTTGAAAGGGGCGTGCCATAGGTGTTGCTGTAGGTGTTCCCACACAACAGCCATGGATTCTGCCGCATTCCCAGATTTACAACATTTCGTAAACCTGGGAATGCGTCAGAATCCTACGCTTCATCAGGGGAAGCATAAGGAGACACAACGAGGAAAAATACTTTTATTTCTCCTCGTTTTTCCTCTTTCTATGCGTGCTGCATTCTGAAGCACACATAAAAAGAGGAAAACCCCATCGATGATTGTTTTTGTGCAGGAAGGTGTCCCTTCCTGCACAAAAACAATCATCCCCGCAACACAGGCAGCCATGGTGCAAGGGTGTCTGCGCTGGCGAATGGCAGCCAATTGTGCGCCAGTGCAGGGCAAAGCACAGGGATGTGTCATATTGTTGTAAATGTGACGCATCCCTGTGCTTTTAAAATGATGCATCTTGGCGCAGCAAAACGGCTTGAGGCGCAGCGCTGTGTCTTTTTGTTGTAAATAAGCCCCTATTTCTCTCAGGAGATCTCCATTGATAATCATAAACACAGAATAGTCCCACCCATGTGAGGGGTCCCGGAGCACTTCTTCAAAATATATCTTCTTAAGTGTAGATCTTTGCCTTACTTCAGGAAGGCCTAGTTTTAACATATAATCTTTTTAAAGCATTTTGCAGCCTATAAGATAGGCTATATTGACCAAAAACCTTAATTTACTTTTAATAAAGCCAAATTAATATTACAAACTAGGAACACTTGCTAGAAGCTAGATCATTTTTCCCTATAAATCTCATTCACAAACCTTTTGAGACAAAATGGTGAAAAAGAATAGACCAATATTGCCACATAGACTGCAGCTATGCATATATGAAAACTGTCACTGCACTTTTAAGGGCTCACAGCCCTCCAGTATTCCATCATACCTAGCAGAAGGCAGTTTCTTCAGTTCTTTTTCCCGGCTCCTAGTGACAGGATCTTGGAGCACTGAGCTCTGCCTTTTTTGGCTTTTTTCTGCTAAACATTTTTACAGATTTAAATATATCCAGCTTCACTTGACGTCTTTAGATGCCTAGAGTATTTCTCTGTCACTTTCTGTCAGGAAATTTTGTTTTGCAGGCAAATAAAATGGCATCTTTATTTGCGAAATGTTCTCTCTGTGGCAAAAGAAAGGCAAAATCAGATCCCCATGATCTGTGCATACTCTGCCTTCCTGACTGTCACATTCCAGACAAAGGTGAATATTGCAGGACCGTTTCCAGGCACACCCTGAAGGGCAGGGAGAAGATTCGACTCCATGGAAGACAGGAACTGCATAGACAGAAACAGGTGCTATCTGAAGGTGGTACATCACTTAACTGAGGTGAGAGTCAGTACTCGACCAGAGCTCAGCCACCACTCTCTGAGGACTCCATGAGAGGGAGGTCCAAAAAGAAGAAAAGAAAAGAAACTACGTGCCTGCATGTTGCGTCTGTACCGCGCCTAGATGTCCTAGTTCTTGATGGTGAGGTGAGGTACAGTGTCAACATGCTCACTGTCGAGGGCTGGGTTGACATCGAAGAGGAGACGTCATTCGCTAGCGAGACACAGAAGATCGACGTCGAGGGAAATACTGGCATTGAGACATAAGAGATATTCGACATCGAAACATACAGAATCTGCATTTTCCATCTCCAAATATGCTCATTGGCTCTTAAAAATGAAGTCAAGAAGACTACCAACAACTTCAGATTCAGAATATTCAAGAGCATATTCACCATTATTGCTAGTA
Source organism: Calotriton arnoldi (assembly GCA_963921515.1). Classification (NCBI taxonomy): domain Eukaryota; kingdom Metazoa; phylum Chordata; class Amphibia; order Caudata; family Salamandridae; genus Calotriton; species Calotriton arnoldi. The sequence continues at coordinate 69,099 of CAWUFW010006125.1, read as the reverse complement.
GTTCTTCCAGATTCTCCACAAACGTCTCCATTTCTACCACCAGCTCCTCCAACAACTACTCAGCGTCCCTCTTCTTTGCCTCCTCCTCAGACTGTGGTACCTTCGGGGGCTCACTCTCAAGCAAGCACACCAGTACCACCACGGAGATCTAAGTCTCCTCAACCAAGGTCCAGATCACTTTGCAGATCAAGAGTGACTTCAAGACGTCACTCACACCATTCTAGACAAGCCTCTTCGCCAAGGCATTCATCTAGGCCAGACGCATATCCAGGTCCAGGATGCTTTTGTATTCCACAACGACGTTCTTGGATACAATGCAGTTTTCTCCACCTTTGACTGATTCTCCTCCAACAAGAGAATCACCAATGTTATAGAAGAAATTAAATATGAAAACACGGCGCAACAGCAGACAACAGTAGAGAGAGTCACCCAGCTATACGTGTTGCACTGTGGTTCGAACCACGGCCCGCGATGCTGCCCACTTCCTTCTCGCTGGCAGCAGTGCAGCCCGCGACGCCTCCCTCTCCTCATCGGGCGCGGTGCTGTGCGGTGGCCCGCTGTTGCTGTTTTGTCATCAATCAATCAATCAATCAATCATGTCACTTATAAAGCGCACTACATACCCGCGAGGGTCTCAAGGCGCTGGGGGAAGAGGGGGTGGTGCTGCTACTGATCGAAGAGCCAGGTCTTGAGGAGTCTTCTGAAGGCCAGTAGGTCTTGGGTCTGTCGGAGGTTGGTGGGGAGGGTGTTCCAGGTCTTGGCGGCGAGGTGGGAGAAGGATCTGCCGCCGGCGGTCGTTTTCCGGATGCGGGGGACTGTGGCGAGGGCGAGGCTGGTCGAGCGGAGCTGGCGGGTGGGGGTGTAGAAGCTGAGTCGTCTGTTGAGGTAGGCTGGTCCGGAGTTGTGGAGTGCTTTGTGTGCGTGGGTGAGGAGCTTGAAGGTTATCCTCTTGTTGACAGGTGCATCCCGCCATGCCTACTACTTTTTTGTATCGGGCACGCAGCAAACTTATGCTGCAGACCATTGGATATTTCTCTGCACATTAGGAATGCCGCTGCTCCCAGATTGAGACTGCGGCTTCCTATAATACACTTTTGGGGGCACTAATGACTTACCTCTTCATTTCCTATGAAGGCATTCCTTGCTATTCTTCACTTTCCTTGGGGCCATCTTGTTGCTTGTTCTCCTTCCCATGCTTCCACAGTCTTGGTCCCAGAAGGGCTTGGGGAGGTTTGCTCTACCACCCTAAGATGGCGACCTTTCCAATTCTGTGCTTCACTCCTTTCCCTATCCAAGATTGCAACGGCTTACTTCTTGTTTTGTCACTTCCTGTTCTTGAGTATATAAGGGGCAGAACCTTTCCTTTCTTTGTGTTGCAACACTCCTTGCTCCTGCTGGTGTGCCTTGCTCCTGTTGGTGCCCTTTGCTCCTGTTTAGGTGTACCTTTCCTTCGGTTGGCGCTCCTTTGTTCCTTTGCTGCTCCTGTTCCATTTTGGGTTCCTGAAGTCTTCAGCTCTTTCTTGGACTTCTGGTCTTCGAGTGTCTGCCCTTGCTCCTTGATTTTCTCCTTCCTTTCCATTCCTGGAGTCTCCACTTCATCAGAGGTTTTTCCCTACTGGGTTTTTTCCTCTTGGCACTCCTTCTGGAAGGCACAGTCTGCTTAGGCTTTTCACTGTCGGCAGCACTGTGGCTACCGGAAAGGGTCGCCCATACCTCAGACAAACCAGAACTTTCAAGAACCGAAGCCGTGATCCGTTCCAACACATCAAGACTGGTAAGAAAGATTCCAAATGTGACAATACGTGGTGAAAGAGCAGTGCAGGCCTAAAATCTCATGCTGATAGAGAGGTGAAGAGTTTACTTAAAGACAGAATGAATGACCTGCAATGTCGTAGCTAAAGGAAAACTCATGCTTGGCAAGCTTGAAGAAATTTATGGCCTTGGCACACAGGCACGTATTCTGTGCTCTCAATAGATTGAAACATGATTAAACAATAGGAACAGGAGATTGAATTAGCCAAGAACACACAGAATCTGATAAGAGGTCTTGGAGCACAGTGATAAAGCACACACACAAGTACACATGCAGTCAACACAAATACACATGCATTCAAGAGTAGAAGAATAGTTAGTTTGTTTAATATTGTTAGAACTGCAATAAAGGATGTGTAGAGAATTAGGTTAAAGTTTAGGAACACAGATGATGAAATGTTTGTGTAACCAATGTGTAACTGTTAAATAACTTACAGGCACATGCATCAAAGCTTTTTGCAATTGCAAACGGTGCGATTCGCAAAAATCGGCCGTTTGCGATCGCAAAATTAGCTTTTGCGATGCATCAAGGGTCAAGGCCCTCGCAATTTGAGAATTCGCAATTAATTGCGAGTTCTCAAACTGCGATTGCATTTAAGGAATCGCATTTTGCGATTACTTAAATGCAATGCAAGAACCACTTTGAAGTAGCGATTTCGCTATTAGGGGTCGTAAATTACCATGAAGTTGAACTTCATGGTAATTTGCAAAACTTTGAGAAATGCACTAAAGTGCATTTTTCAAAGTTGAAGGTTACACACACACATGTCCTTGGGACATGTGTGTGCGCAACATATGTGCACGGATCAATTTCAGGGTGCAACAGGGTGTCCTTTTGACACTCCTGCACCCTTGAATTGCATGCGCAATTTGCGAGTACCTATTGGTACTCGCAAATAGCGTCGTAATTTCCCATTCATTCCTATGGGCCTGTAGGCCCATAGGAATGAATGGGAAGCCATTCCTTATTTGCGACTCGCAATTTGTGAGTCGCAAATAAGGAATGTGAAGGAATCGCTATTATTATAGCGATTCCTACATGCATAGGATTTTGCGAATCCTTAATATTCGCTATTAAGGACTCGCAAAATCCTAGCTTGATGCATGTGCCAGTTAATGTTTAATCTTTTGTAACAAGCTTTGTCTGACTATGTATAAAAGTAGCTGCCTGTGATGCAACAAATTGAGATTGGCTGTTTTTTTCCTATGTGGGGACAGTCATTCTCCCTGCCGCGACACTAAAGAGCTGTTTTTACATTTCCAAGAGGAGTCTGTCTTTTTCTTTGTTTTAAAGTTACCCTGCAACACTAATTGACAACATTAATACTTTTCAAGAAGTGCTCAAACGAAGAGCTACAAAACTAAACATTCCATTACCAGCTCTCTCAACAACGATGTATGTGATTTTTTAAGCTCTTCATCAATGTTCTTCATCAAGACCACGCCTACAAATAGTTCCAAGCTTATTGGAACCAGCTATGGAACTTTTCCTTACTCGACCTCAGCAAAAACAGAAACATCTGGGCTCCAAAAGAAGTACAGACCTCCTGAACAGGACCCATTATTTCTGTGTTCAGACCCTTCTCCTGATTATGTGGTCGTTTTGGCTATAAATAAAGTCAACTCTATTACTCCTTCGTTCACAGTTCTACCAGACAAGAAATTAGGAAAGTTGATTCTGGGGGGGGGGGGGGGTCATAATGTATGTGGTATGGCGGCTACAAACATGAAATCTGCAACTGCAACTGCCCTCCTTGGCAGATACAACCGGTCTTTAAGGGACTCTAGCAATTTGTGGATGATCTTCGAAGAGATCGCAGAGAGGATTTTACTGAAATCATGAATGAGGGAATGTCTAACCAAGTTATTTGCACTGCTGCCAATTCTTCTTTATTAGCAGCACACTATTATTGCCATGAATTAGCCTTAAGAAGACATTCTTGGCTTCAATTGACAGATCTCAAACAGGAGTCTCAGCAGAAGATTATCAATCTATCCTGCTGTGGTACGACCTTATATGGAAGTCATGCAGACAACGAGATGGCTCAGATGCAAACCCAGATGGAGGCCATTAAATCTGTTGGACTGGAGAAACGTAAGGGGCAGAAGAAACATTTTTACAGGCCTTATGAATTTCACTATTATCCTCAGAGGCCCTTCCTACAACAACAAAGGAGACAACCAAAAAGAAGGTGTGCTTACCAAATGGCTCAGGCAGGAAACCCCCATGTAGGTCCAAAGCAATGAGCCTCTGTTTGCCCTTCTTCCATTACCCACTCTGCAATGGGAAGTATTTCCAAATACTTGGAAGACTGGACTTCCGTCACAAAACACTTAATGAGTACTGAATATTGTACAGAATGGTTACTGTCTCAGATTCATCAATCCTCCAACAGCTATTCCACCAAAAACATCCACTCAATAGCTGGAGATGCTGCAAAAAGAAGTAAATATTCTTCTGCAAAGCAAGCGGTGCATCCTCTACCTCTCCCTCAAAGAGGAAGGGGAATTTCTTCCCTTTACTTTATGGTGAAAAATAAAGGCCCAGAGAACAAATTCAGACTCATCCTAGATTTGAAAGTTGTAAACAAATGGATATGAAGGGAGAAATTCAGAATTCTAGCATTACACCATCCTCAAATCCATCACGGGCACTCGCTGTGGTCCCTAGATCTTCAGGATGCGTGCTTTCATATTCCAATAGCGAGAACGCACTGCAAAGTCCTGAGATTCGTGGTCGGAAACAACCATTACCAATACAGAGATCTTCGTCTATCCTTACCTACACTACTGGCTCATCAAGGCTTTAACACACTAACGCGCTCATCAAAATAATCAAATAACTGGCTCTACTCTCAATCCCTTAGGTCTCCACATCACTCAGGAAAAATCGACCTCATTGCTGATGCAGTCTCTTCATTCTCTAGGAGCGATTATCGATACCATACCGATACCATCTCGGAGGAGAGACTGTTATCCATACTTCTGAAATATCAATCTGTAATGAAAGCTTCCCATCCAACGGTGAGACAAGTGTCATCTCCACTAAGCACCTTGGCATTCTGCATCCTTCTAACACGAATGCCTGCCACTACATGAGACCACTACAAGAATGTCTTGAAGATCAGTGGAGCCAATAGTCGAAAAATTGAGAAGACAAGATCACCTTTCCCCTCAATTCGAAGCAATCTCTCAAATTTACGAGTCAATTGAATAATCTCGTCCTCTGAATGCCTTTTCATCAGGCAGTCCTATCACAGACAACAGTGACCTATGCCTCCCTTTCAAGTTGGGGTGCACACATGGATCACATGCAGAGAATCTAGTCCACTAAAGAAATGAAATACCATATCAACCTACAGGAACTGCGACATGTTCATATGGCCCTGAAATGCTTCCAACCCTTTTTCAAAGCAGACTCACTCCTTGTTCAGATGGACAACACAGCAATGATATACTATTTGAACAAAAAAGGAGGAATGAGATCCAGAGCCTTATCAATGGAAGCCCAAACCATATGGAAGTGGTTACTGGCCAGAAATCTAAGGATTACTGCAGCCCATCTTCCAGTCACCCAGAACACTCAAGCGGACTCCCTCAGCAGATCTAGTCAAGCAAATCATGAATGGGTCTTCAACAATACCGTCGCTCATGACGTCTTTTGTTCCTGAGGTTTTCCTCATACAGATCTCTTCGATACCGCAGTGAACAAACAATGCCCAGACTTTGCCTCCAGAATACCCTATGGATTGACTAGTCTGGCAAATTTCTCAACGTCTTTCCACCGTTAGCCTGATTCCAGCAGTGATCATCAAACGTCTTACATGAGAGCCAGAATGATTTTGATAGCTCTGGAGTAGCCCCGAGAGTGGTGGTTCACAGATCTGCAGTACATGTTGAAACAAACACAGATGAGGCTGCCGCGCAGACCAGACCAGACCTCATCAAGTTCGGAGGCCAAATGGCTCATCCCAACCTTTCATCTTTAAGTTAGGCAGCCTGGCTCCTGAACTCGTACAGTATGGATACTTGAGCCTTACGCAAGTCTGTATGGAAATTCTGAGAGGCTAAACGTCCATCCACATGAGCCTCTTACTCATTCAAATGGAAGAGATGTTGTATCTGATGTTCTGACAAGAACGTTGCTCGAGCCACATGCCAAGAGGATGCTTTCCTACCATACTTGCTTCATTTGGCCAAATACTTTTACAATTTTCTTCTATTAAAGTCCATTTGACAGCCATTACCGCCTACAGAAAATGTCCTTCACAAACCTCTTTTTTTCAAGATTCCAGTCATTAATGACTTCTTAGAAGGCATTAAAAAGGTTTCCCCTCAATACGTCGACAATCTCCCTGCTGGGAGTTAAACATTGTGTTTTCACATCTCATGGGTTCTCCATTCGAACCTATCCATAAAGCCTCATTATAACTCCTTTCTTGGAAAGCCGCTTTTCTTGTGGCTATTACATTAGCACGCAGGGTTAGCGGGATTCAAGCTTTATGCTCTCATGAACCATAAACAATATTTCATAGCAATAAAGTAGTCATAGGAACTCATCTGAAATATTTACCTTAGAGTAGTTTCGGATTTTCACATCAATCAATCCATTCATTTGCAGGCATTTTTTCAGAACCCTTCTACTCTAGAAAAAATATCTCTCCACACTTTAGATGTGAGAAGAGTCTTATAATTTTATCTGGACAAAATTAAACATATTTAACTCCAAACAATTGTTTTTTAATATTGGCCGTTACATACTGGTCTAGCCACATCTAAGCAATCTATGCCCAGCTGGATAGTTTCTTGCATTCTGTAGTGCTAGCTAAAAGCAAAAAAAGCCTTAGCTGGTAAACCTGCAGCCCATTCCACCAGAGGTAAATCTGCATTGGCTGCTTTAATGAGTAATGTTCCTATTACGGAAATCTGCAAGGCAGCCACATGGAGGTATATTCACACCTGTAAAATAAACTATATTCTCAATTCAGATGCTAGAACAGATGCTCAAGTAGGACAAGCTTCCTTAAGGAATCTCTTTGCTTAGTTACTTCTATTGGTCATCTTTTCCTCTTCCACCATCTTTTTAGGGATGTGCTTGCTACTCTAGTCAGTGCTTATGATTATCAATGGAGATCCCCTGAGAGAGAATGCATGGTTTCTTACCTATAATCCTAGTTCGCTCTCAAGGGAATCACCATTGAAATCATGAGCAACCCTATTTTATTGGCTGCGAAACACTTTTAAAAGACTGCATGTTAAAGCTTGGCCTTCCTGAAGTAAGGAGAAAATCTACACTTAGAAGATATATTTTAAAGAAGTGCTCCAGGATACCACATGTTGGCAGGACTAGTCAGTGCTTGTGATTTCAATGGAGATTCCCCTGAGAGAGAACTAGGATTACAGGTAAGAAACCATTCCATTCTTGTCACCCTAAGTATCCTAACTGAATGTTTTTGTAAAGTTTACTGAGTCTTGTGTATGTTTAGGTTGAGTGTGCAGACATCACCAAGACCTATTGTTTACAATATAGATAGTGTATTTTGGGTCAGCTTTCTACAACCATTTATTTATTTGAATCAGTCTCTTTCAGTTGGTGACTTGAGGCATTGACATTCATATCTTAGATAGGCCCGAGGGGGATTTCTCTCTCACTGTTATGCTATTTCCAGTTTAGTGTATCATTCAGTCTCCTGCAGAGTGCTAGCATTGCTGTGCATATAGGACTATTTCACATCTACAATGGACTCCCGATCATCAAACATTTGTCAATTTGAATTCTTTATCACAAATATGCACTGTATACAGAAGGCAATGCTTTTAGCCTATAGCAGGCACTTTTCAATTTATTTTTTCAAGACTTGAGTATAAACCTGCCCCTAACGGCCTAGCTCCCAATTGCTTTTTGTTTATCACCCACTGATACCAAAAACATCAATGGCATCTCACTACAACACCCCACCAGGAATACCACATACCACCAATACTGCCACCATCAACACCACCTACACCAACTTCTCTATCAGTATCTCCAATAATGCCTCCTCCACCAAAACAACCAATAACACCACCAGACACCACCACCGATAATATCACCAGTAACAATATTGCCACCATTACACTACTCTGACCAATACTACCCACCACTATCAATGGTTGTAAGTCATTACTTTGCAGTATTTTATCTTAATATGGTCATTACATCGCAGTTATTACATTGCATGAGTATTTTCTTAGCAATGCTTTGCTTCATGGTGCTTTACATCAGGAGTGCCTTTACTTTGTAGGTAAGTTGGTAAATATACTTTTTTACATATATAAATATAGGTGTACATATATAAGTATGTGTGTGTGTATAAATATACAAATATATATGTATATACTTATTTTATAATTAAACTAATTTTATATTTAATTTAAAAGTAATAAATATTAAACTAATATGAATGAATTTCAATATTAATTAAATTATATTGTAATAAGTTAATTATATATATTTTTTAACATGATGTAATTATAATCCTACCCCTGAACTATACAACCTGTTACTATCCTTAACACTATACACATCTGAACCATACCAAACCATTATTACCCCTATACACCACTACCCCAGAACCCTAAAAAACCTTAACATCCCTATACACTACCCATCCTTGAACCCCCAAAACACCCTACTACTGCTATATACTACCTATCCCTGAACCCTAAAACCCCCTTACTCCCTCTATACACTGCACATCTCCATATGTTATGTTACTGAAGTTTATAACGCGCACAGATACTCCTGGGAGTGTCCCGGCGCGAACCTTGAGGTGCAGCTAAAGAAATCGCAGATTAAAACAGAAGTGTTTTGAGCTGTTTTTTAAAAAGACTAAGATCATGAGTGTTACGCCTATACCTAAATCATATTACTGCCCCTACACACTACCATCTCTGATTCCAAAAACTCCTTACCCTCATACACTACCCATCCAAACCCAACAAACTACTTACTGCCCCATAGACTACCACCCCTGATTCATCTATACTTGTTATTTACTAATATTCTAATTTTTAATAACCAAATATATAATTTACTATTGATTACTTTATTTGTTTATTAATAAATTAGTTTTAAATTAAACTATGTATAATGATATCACTTCTTTATAAATTAGTGAAAAAACTATTTTAAAAGAAATTTAAATTCACCTTTCCTCATCAATATAAATACATATTTATATGTTTACCATATATTATAAATATATGTTTATAATAAACCTATACACATATGTAATGACTTCTAACAAAAAAAACCCTACCTGTGGAGTAAAATATTGCTATGTAAAATACAAAAAACATACCTGCGATATAAAAACCTGATGTACTTACTTGCGATTTAAAGTCCCACTAAGTAAAATCTGTGAAGTAATTGTACCATACCCTACCAATACCTCCATTACAATACTAATAACACCACTGCTACCAAGCATTGGCTGTCTGGCTTCAATGTGCTGATGCATAGAAACATACTTGCTGCACGCCTGTGCTCGCATGTGTTGTCATATTAAATAAACACAGACCTGTAGGCTTTGCCCATGCTTGCTAGTGTGCACTATAAAAAGCTGACAAATAGTTCCATGTAAGGTGTGAGATGCTTATTTGCTCCTGGTTTCTTTGCATGTATTCTGGCACCTGTAGTTCTGATTTTTCATTTTAAATTTTCATCTACAAACACAGAACTAAAAGTTAAAAAAATAGGACTCCGTGAGCCACTCTTGCCTGACACGAGATAACCTGAGAAATGCAACTATATAAATGTTGTCCCTCCGTAAGCCACTCAACCAAGACAGAAGACTTGGAGCACATTCTAAATCAATGATGAAGTACCAATTATTGATGTGGTACATCAGTGAGTCATTTTTCTCTGATCAGATCCTGCCATACCTTAAATCTTAAACAGCATGATATACACAAAAATAATAAGGATATTCCAAGATTATAAAACTATAGAAAAAACAATATTAAAAAGTGAAAATTGACATTTTATGTAAAAATATACAAGATTTGCCTAAGATGCCCCAAAGTACACTGTTGTGTGGATTTGAAGTTGTATCAAAGTGATGATTCAACTTTTTTCCTGCAGAATTTTCCTGCAAAACATTTTGGACTCATAATTGGACCAAAGAAAAACACATTTTCGTGTTTCCATGAATCACATTTCTCACACTTTAGTTGCTAAAGTGTAGACTTTGAAAATAGGAGATCGGCGTTTAAGTCTCTGCTTGCACATTTGACCAAAATGTGCCCTTCTGGGAAAATCCTCATGCATCTTGCCAAGTTCGTTCAGTGAAAAGAGAACCCAGGGATGCCAATGCTCTCTTAGGGCCTGATTATGAGTTTGGCGGTGTGGGAGTGGGGCGCACTGCCACCTCCCCACTCCCACACTGCCAAACCTCACTGCTGCCTGCCCACCAAATTACAAGTTTTCTCGTGGTCTGGCGGGCGGTCCTTTGGAGTTCCCACGGCGGTGCGTATTAAAAGGGCACCGCAATAGGAACGCCAAAACCTGTCCCTGCATGGCATGGACGGTGCAGTCCATGCTGTGCAGGAAAGGGGGTGCATGCAGACAGGGGGGCACAACATGTGCCCCCACCTGCATGCATCCCCAGACATGAGGGAACAGGGGGCCCTGTTTTCTCACTGCCGCAGGTTTTATGGCGGGCTCCCCACCATGAAATATGTGGCTGTGAGGAAACTCGTAATATGGTTGGCTGTGCCGCAGTGGCACCACCAGCATATTGTGGCTCTCACACTGCCAGGGTTGAAGCGGTTCTATGGCGGTCCAACCGCCGTAGTTGTAATACGGCAGTCGGACCACTGTTGCAGCAGTCCCCGACCGCCACCGCACCTCTACTGCGAGTTTGGCTGTCTTAAGGACGGCTAAACTTGTAATTAGACCCATAGTTAAGAGAAGTAGTGTACTGTGGGTCCCATCAGAACCTTGTGCTCCATGTGTTTAAATGTAAGCTGGTTTGCTTATTCACAATCAGTGCACATCTGTTTTTTTGTGAGTGCTGCCTACCTGATGTAGAATTAGGTCAAAGTACCACCATGACCATTCGTGTAGTTTGTGTTTAGGAAAAAAACAAGTGCAATATAACACTATTTTCATAGTAGCTAGAGACGTTTTAAGCCATGGGCAAAGTCAGCAATTGCCCAGGGCTCCCACCTTCCAAGGGGCCCCCTGGGAGAGTGAACTTTCTTTTTCACCTTATTCCTCATCTTAAGGTCTCTCCCTCTTCTCGACCTGCCTCTATCGCTGACTTGGAACCCGGCGTCATCTTAAGGACTTGTGTACCCCAGGCAAGATATATTTTAACTTTTTTTTGTGTCACACTTTTATTGAACTTTTAGCATATATTAAGCATTGTTTGGCATCATGTGGGCTTTATTTAGCAGAAAACAGGTAATAAAATTCAAAGTTGTTCCGGATGGCAGGCGCAGCCCGTGCAGGTAAGAGCGGTGGGGCTGGGGGGTGGGGTGGGGGGAGTCGACATACGGCGAGGGAAACTTAAATAAAAAAAAAGGAAAACCACTTACCTTGTGCTCGCCACATCGCCTACTTAGCGATGCGGCGAGAGCAAGGTAAGTGGTTTTCTTTTCTTTAAACGTGTCTTGCGATTTCCCCCCCTCCCGCCCCACCGTTCTTACCTGCACGGGCCGCGCCTGCCGGATGGGGCCACAAAAATATGCCTTGCCCAGGGCCCGCCAAATCCTTAAAATTTCACTGTTATTTTTAATTTTTAATTTTGCTTTTAATTATTTTAACAAGACAACCAATGCTGTAAAGAGTCCATTCACACCCTTCCCTCCCCCCAAAGTTATACCAAAAGTACCGCCTCATCTCAGTTGCATGCACAAAGTATATACCATGTAATCACTACTTCCTCAATTTTCTATGGTCTCCAGGCCATGCTTTAAATCCTCGTCAATGAAGGTGTCCATCACGGCGTTTCCTCTTGAATCATTTCCACTTCTCAACCTCCCTATATTTTTTCATATTTCTTCATGCACCATCTACCCTTGTATACTTCCTTTTCCATGATCCTGCAGTATTCCATCCTCATTTCCCAGGTTTGATGTGCAGGGAAAGATTTCACTGTTGGTATTAAAAGAAAGCTTTGACAACAGAGAGTAAACCAAATGGCGATGCTTTTATCTTCCCCATGTTGGAAAACGATTAAAAATAAATTATTATGTACAGGGACTGTGGTTCATATGAGCACCATTTAACTGTAGACATTTCTGTGATATGCACCACCATGGCTGACGCTTCAACGCGAGGTATTGCTATCCTCAAACATTTGTAAGCCTGCGATTTAAACAAACATTTGTAAAAATTCACATCAATAGATGTTAACACTGCCTGAACCTGAATGCCCCCAAACGGATTATACAGATTTCCATGTCAAATATTTGAAGCAAAACACTTACATGGAAGATGTGTAATTTTGTGTTTTTGATACCTTTATTTCCATAAACTAGATTACTTTTTTAAATTACCTTCACGTAGTGAACAGTTTCTATTGCTTTTCGCTCAATGAGCCCCAAAGATTGTGATGAGAATAAAATTGAGACTCTGTGAAGCAAACATGAATCTGTTTAGTGTGGAAAGAGCAAACAGCATTTCGAATTTATCTTTCAAGAACTCGTATGCCAACCAATAAAAATATCCCCTGAAAACCATTTTAATTTCTTATTTAACGGGGACACTTGCTCCCCAGTATCTCACGAAAATGTATGGCAATGACTGTCACTAGGGTGTTAACAAAATATCTTGTTTGCGTGCAGCTATTTCTCACTCTGCGTTGCTTTTCCGTTTATCTGTTTGCTTAAACATTGTTTTTCGGCCAAATAGAAAAAAATCACACAAAAACATAGCTGACTTTGAACTCATTTGTTCCAGCCCAGGAAACTCAAGTGAGTCCAGTGAGAAATACAAGAAACAGCAATCGATATGGCTGAACGAACAGGAAATTCGATCTAAGCGAGGAGACTGTTTGCTCAATTCGTGCCAACATAACGCAACAAAACATGGGTTGTATGCTCTCATGTGGAAGAAGATGTACTGACAACAAGGTCAAACTCTAGTACACTTTATTTACTACCTTTAAGTGTTGTTGCCAAAAATGTTTAATGTCAATTTACTAAGCTGTTCAGCTAGGTGCCCCATGGGACTATAAGCTTGCACTGACTAAGCGTAAGCACGTGGGCCTAGCAAAGAATGTTTAAAATTGACCTCCGTGTTCCTTTAATGTATACAGTGTCTGGATTTGTCTGTGATGAAAAATAAAATAATTTGGAGCTGAACACAATGCTATTGTGAGAAAATTTAGAGCAATAAAATAAGCGCCGGCTGGCACAGGTAAGCGCGGTGGGGCGGCGAGGCGGGGCAGGGTGGGAGGAGGGGAAGTCGACAGATGAGGTATAATTAAATAAATAAATAATAGTATTCTGTCATCTGTTGACTCCCCCCCCCCGCCGGCCTACCACGCCTACCTGTGCCGGCCGCCGCTGAATAAAATACAAGTACCTGATTATCTAGTGCTTTTATCTTGTTATGCAAGTCAATGTGCTGGAATTAGACTACACCACCCCTGGGGTTAATTGGTTTTGTGTTATATGAACTCAGAGCATCTCACAATTGATGTATATTCTGCGTGTATGGATAAATTACTTATTTTCACAGAATGCGCATTTTTTTGGTTTTAGAGTTTTTGGTGAAGAGACTTTTTAATGTGCAACGCACATAATAGAGTTATGCGGCTGCTTAATGGAACATACTAAAGAGCAAGAAGTATAAGAGTGTTTTGTGCTTTTTACATTTTGTACTTCTATACGCTAATAGATGTAAAAGCTGGCATTGTTTCAAACTCAGAGCTATTTTCTCAAGCCTTCTTCAGGACAAGTCATGCCAGTTGTAATCTATGAGTCAAAGATACACTGTGACACTGAAGGAACGTACAATACAACATACTTAATTGTATATGCGTAGTCTACCATAGCATATGGTTACATAGCTGTTTCTTGCTAGATGCATAATGTTAAGCACTTTTCCTGCTGGTGTGAATATATGTTACCTAACAGTTAATTTGTGATTCTGAATTTAATTTATTCATATTTGCATCATCTACATATTTACACACATTAGTACATGATAGGTAGATATTATGGTGATTTACTATTGGCCGTCAGCTTTTTAAGCTTTTCAGGTAGAAATCACTGAATGCTCTCGTCTCACCCCGGGCTTCAATAGGCAACTGCTGCATCTAAGTAGTTGCCAGATGGAACTGCAAGATCATGATCACAACAGAAGCCCTAAGTATCCATCTATTTAAAAAAAACAAGAGGTGGGGATCCTGCTCAGTGCAATGATGAGACAAGGTGCAACATCAAAAAGCTGGAGCCCTCGTGCCACTCTCAACTAAGTGAGCTTCCCCAGCTCAAAACACCCATGGTGCAGCTCACCTGGACCCAGAGTAATCCTTCCGTAGGAGCAGTGTCATGTAAGCCTGAGACACTCTGCCTAAAGCAGGCAAGAAAGTGACAGTTTCCATTATACAATGACAGTATGACATGCACAGAGGGGATTAGTGCACTGCGCATGTTGAGTCTGCCTGTAAAGGCACTATGGTCCTTTAAGATGTGTAAATCACCCAAATGTGTTCCTTTTAAAGAATGAGAATGGTAAAATAAGCCAACGCTTGAGATAGCTTATAATACCAGCAGGGAGGACATGCATTATCTAACTGAGGGTAACCTTGTTCCCAGAGCATGACGTAAAGACGCAAAACCTGAAAACTATCGCCTCATACTAACCACTGTACAGCTATTCCCCTTTGCTGCTAAGCAGACAGAAAGAGAATCACTAACTCCACCTTTAGACTTAAAACTCTAACTGCCAAGCTGACTATAGTCATGTAAAGCGCTTTTAGCCAGTACTAGCTGTTTAGCCAACACTTGCTACAGTGTTTTTTTAGCTGTTTATTATAATGTTGAAGGAGCAACTAGTAGTCCCAGAATGCATCGTAGTGTTGGCTAAAACATAGTGTCTCGTTTAATATTCCTGCAGTCATTTTCATGCAGTGAGATTTTGCCTCACTGCATTAATTCAAGCCCTTCTAGTCAGTGTTTACAATTCCATGCAGTGTCCATTCAACAACAGTGTATGTGGGATTAACATTCTGTGTGGTTTTTGTATCATTAAATTTAGCATTTGGGATGTGAGTTATGGTTTTCATGCCAGTCGTGCTATTTCTGGTCTTCTCGGCTAACCATAACTCATCAATTTCAGTGTTTTTTCAGGCTTGTTAATTAACTTCACTTTGTGATTTTTAAGGTACCTTTAGTGTTTTTTCTTGGTTTTGTGTTTTTTAATGTTTTTTATTAAACACCCAATCCAAGCAGCACAGCCTGGATTGGGTGGAAAGAAAATTGGCCAACTCCTGCTGCTTATGGTCATGGGCCATCTGCTAGAGGTTGGGCCGAAAGCCACGTGTAGCTGGAGTTTGGTGCATGGTAGGTAAAGCACAGGGACTGGCTAATGGGCATGTGCTGTGTGAGTTGGGCTCTTAGGAAGTTGAATGCAACAAAGGGGTATGTCATATATGATCACGTTCCAAAACTTCACTGAGAAAAAACTTTGTTAAAGTTTAGTTATGGTTTCTTCTGCTCCAATAACATTAAACATTAACAGACATACAAGTGCTCAGCCATTCACAGCTGGTTCTGGGTGCAGGAAATGCACCATTGACTTAGGGGCCGATTCCGATCTCGGCCGGTAGGGCTCCGAATCGGATTCGGATTCACCGGATCCGATTCGGAGCCCTGTTTCCCGACCGAATCGTACGCGGGTCCGGCCGAGCGAGTTCGATGCAAGCACCCGCGAAATCGCCGACCGACTCGAACGCGGCTTCAACACGCTCCGACCGACTCGCATGGACACGACTCGCACCGCGCTATGGAGACGTTTCCCGGCCGGGTAAGTACGATGCGCGCCGCGAGCAGTCCGACCGACTCGCGCCGTCCGGCTCGAAAGAGCTGTCGGAGCCGGACTTTGGGGGTCCGCGTCGGACTCCCTGTACGCGTAGGCACGCGAGTCGCACACAGGGGGACCCATGGGTCCCCCCTACCTGTGCATGTACGCCGCGATGCGCTTGGACGCGTACACGCTGTAGGGGGCGCCCTTGTCCGCCTCGCACCCATTGAGTCAATGGGAGCCCGCGTACACGTTGTACGACAGGCTCCCATTGACTTCAATGGGAGTCCGACCGACTCGAGTCTGATGGCATGCGTGCGCATCGTACTCGTTCGGTCGGACTGCTAGGGTCCGATTCGGTCGGAATTCTCTCCGGGTCCGGCTCGGTCGGAGAGATTTCCGGCCCGAATCGGAATCGGCCCCTTAGTTGTGTATGGCCTTCTCCCACCCTCTGGGTGCATGGCATTCAGGCTCTGTACTAGCCTCTGTGCCACCGAACCAGCTGCACATGGCCTTCCGGCATGAGTAATGGGCTCCGTGAACACTGTGAACAGGGCCTGTCTGAATCCAGGGCCTGCACAAGTACATGCCTTTGGCCAGTTACTGAGCCATCCCTGAATCCCATAGTGATTACTGTACATGGTTTTTGCAATGCATAGCTGCATTGCAAATAAACTTTTCTGGATTTGCAAAAAGAAAAGAAAGTATTTTAAAATCCACTAATTCGTGGATTGGGAACCTGATATTTGATCCGAAATCCTGTGGGGAAAACAATTTCCTCATTTGTGTTCAGGGAAGTTTGCTGAAGCATAAAGCAAAGTTTCCTAGGGGAGTTAAAATGAAAAATGCACAATTTTGACCCATTTTGAGGGATGGGTTGGACATCTGCCAAAAAGTCGTGGAAGATCCACCTACCCCGCTAAGAGTGTATAGGGGCCTTATACACTCTAAATAGGGCCGATGGGACATCTGCCACTTTTTGGCAGATGACCCTCATCCGCAAAACCCTAAACAAAGGTTACCTATGCTATTTGGTTGAACAGTTTCTTGTAGATTCAACAAAAGGGGCCCAAGTTATAAGCAAACCAAAAAGTGCCTCTTCAATAGAAACTGGGACTTAACCAGAACTGCACAGCTGCTGCTAAAGACTGTTTTATGTATTTACTGAAAACACTTAGTTAATGGTAAGTTTAGTCTCTTCTGTTTGTAAAGCCTTATGACGTGTGCTAAAAAAATCCTCAAAAACTCCCTTAAAATCACAGTTGAAATGAAGATATCGTTACAAAACAAAGGCAAAAATGGCTGGTTATAGTTGTCCGTGCAATCTTTAATTCACGTCTCACCATGCACTCACTACACATGACCAATGAAAGCTTAAGAACCCTTTCAAATTTTGAGTGAAGTTCACAAGCTCAACCTGAGGTGTTTGGACTCAAATGGAAGTCATGCCATCATTTCTAGGTTATAAATTGATTTTACGGAAGCCTTTCCTGTTTGAGGCTTTTGGGCTTCCTGTTCTAGCTACGAATCCCGTGGATTATTAAAAAGTCTTAGTTCAGTATAAATGCACCAATTAATCACAGTGGTGAGCCTAGGAATAACCTAACTATCAAGTTTATCTTTATATTTTAAATTATTTTGTTTCTGCACAGTATTACAAAATTAAGCCCACAGACTCAAAAACTGCAGAAGACCGGTCACAGTGTGTGCCCTTGTCTACAAGCACTTTAATCACACAAGGGGTCAGAGGGGAGCGGGCACACAACCAAAGACGTAATGCTCCCTACTTACTACCAATTCACACAGAGTACGTCTGGTACAAAGAAAGAGAAAATAAAAGAAGGGGAAGAATTAGCGACTCAACTAAGTTCAAGGACATTCTTCAGGACCAATTGAGTAGTTTCCCACCATTGGTGCGGGATCCGCCATGTTGAGGGTTGTAACTAATATGCAGTGTTACGACACTGGTGGATGTCAGAGGCTTGAGAACTACATATATTTATTTTATGGGTGGACCGTGACAACAGTGGTGGGCCACCATATTTCTTACCTGTCTTACTGATCCAAATCCGGTATTTAGTATCATATTTGTATACTGTTTGTTGCAGAGTGACACTACTCAATTGGTCCTGAGGAATGCCCTTGAACTTTGTTGAGTTGCTAATGGGCAGAAACATGTTGACCTTTTAATAAAGGAACTGCGCTACATATGCTCAGTCCTTGTCTTTGTTTTTAACTCCATCCACTGGGGGCTTCAGAATAAATTATGTTTTTTGGCGCACCAGGAGATAGTTTTAACCAACACTTATTATTCTATGCACTCTGCCCTTCACTCAGAACCTTGATACAGCTCATCTTTAGTAAAACACCTCTGCTCCTCCCCGGAAAGGGAGTTGTAGCCCACAGCACTTACCTGGTGTCTGCTGTGATGAAGCATGTCACCTTTGGGTGAGTGAGCGTTCTTGTCCTTAAAACAGCATTCTTTGGCCTATCACCATCCTTTCTTCTTCTCCTTTCATTTTCTCTTTTTTCATACCAGAGGTACTCTGTGTGAATTGCTTGTCTACAAGCCCAGAAAGAGAGCCTGCCTACTTTCCATTGAGAAACGAAGGATGATTTTGTTAAATAAATAGTCGTCCTCTTCACTAAATAGTAAATGTGCAGTTATTGCAAAGCATTTCAGACTTTATTACCTCTGAACTATTTCCCTGTTGGTAGGTCCATTATCTTTTGATCCAATGTTTTGTCACTTTTTCCAGTCGATTTGAGCCAAAAAACCAGGGACTCTTCAGAAGACAACTCAACTATCATCTCTGGGGTCCATGCCCATTCTGAAGAGCGTGACTGATGTAGAGGTTGTAGTAGAGGAGATTGTGGGAGAAAGAGAATATGAGACAGGATAGTCTCTTTTAGAATCCATTGTAGAGCATTTTGATTTATTTTTCTATTCCAAAGGGTGAGAAGAAATGCAGTGCAAGATCTGTTACATGCTTACTATATGTCCAAAACCTTGGAATAGGCACACGTTTTTTCATCTGGTCATTGAATAGGCATCTCAATGCAAAGCACACGACTCCCTTTTGAGCTGAAAAGCAGTAAAGACAGACATCATGACTGTACAAAAGATTCTGGACATGTTGTAATGAAAGTACTATCTGTGTTTGTGACTGCTGCTGTCTATGATGTTTCTCGTGAAACACTTCTCAACTGGAATGGAAGCAGCTTTCCTTTGCCCGGTAGAATGTTTCTTGACAGTATTTTGTGGCTTTGTTGACACATTGGTTTTGCTTTTCCTCGTGCATGTTGGTTTTCACTTGAAGTTTGTGTCTTATTTGGAACAGAAATATACTTAATTTTACTTGGTGCCTTAAATACCATGATTTCCAATGACAGAATGTACTTGGGGCAAGCGCCTTTGACAGTCCTGGACTATGTATCCTGCGCTTGCCTTTGGTGCTTTGGTGCCAGTGGCTGCTGTTGTTTTCTGATGTGCCAAGAATACTGCAAAAGTGGGTTCCACCTCACCAAATTCGCCTTTTTCTAAGTCATCAGTGTATTGTAAATTACAGTTAGTAGCGTGTATAATTACATGTTGTTCAAGTTCCAAAAACAATGGCGGTTGCTTCCGAACGGGAGTAGTGGGGTGTGGCGGAGGAATGAAACAAAAATATAGCACTTACCTAGGCATGGCCTCCGCCTCTCCTCCGTCCTCTTCTCTTCTCCCGGCAGGACGGAAGCACACAGGCTTCCAGACTCTGCTAGCCAATCACCAGCATGACAGCAGCGTTGTGATTGGTCTGCACGGTCTGGTTCATCGCTCAGACAGGTACTGGGAGCCTGGGACTATTTTCCACCCGGCTGTGCAACACAGCCAGGTAGAGAAATGCTAAGTGCGCATGACTTTTTGGCCGGCACTAGATAGCTGGCCAAACCGTCATGCGCACTTAGAGAGTGCCCGACATTCCTCCCCCTGCTCTGGACAGCCTCGCCCGCACTTAGACTGTAAACTAACTGAGAAAGTATGGGGAAAAAAATGATAATAAAATCGCATTAATATCATTTTATTTTTCCTTTTTGAACAGCTCAGAGAGCAGTGGGGCGACACTCCTCTGCCTTAGCGGAGGAGCGCCGCTGTCCAAAATCCATCTTAATTATGAGTCATCAGCCCCTATAAAAATGATTACGACATGTTTTCATTTTATAATACTTTGGATCTAATTTCAGGTGGACCATTACGTTTGGATTCCTGCGCAAACACGTGCACTCATTAGAGTTACAATGCTTCTGTAACCTGTAACAAAACGCTGCAATGAAATTTTCATACTTCATTTTCAGTAGGAAATACATGCATAAATTAAAATACGGAACATTGCAGTTATTACACGAGCATGCATACCTGTGTGCTGAAAACCTAAAATTCCACTGCTTATGCAACATTTGGAGGGCAAATATGGTAAAACTAAGCAAATATTACATACATTTAATTATACATACATTGGTGTTGCATTCTATCAAAACAGTCAATATCCCACACACATTGTGCCACTCTTCATGAGGGCCTAACATGTTTTACTTGCTATTACTCTCGGTGTTACTTAATATTCCATTTTTGAATCCAGAGTAAATAACTTTACCTCCTACTCTACTGCCAACTCAAGCAGCGGCGGCTGGCACAGGTAAGCGCGGTAAGGTGGGGCAGGGCGCGGCGGGGGGAAGCCGACGGAATAGGTGTTATTTATTTAATTATACCTATTCTGTCGTCTTTCGACTCCCCCCGCCCTACCCCGCTTACCTGTGCCGGCCGCCTCTGCACTCAAGTCCTCCAGAAATTCCCTCTATTGATGAAACATCTAGGGTGCTCAGAACTTTTTTCTTAACACTGCTTCAATTGTAATTTAGGTGGGAGTCCACCACCACCAGCCATGCTCTCCTTCTTGTGTTTAGCCACAGTATTGCGATTCTTCCACTTTAAATCACAGAGTAAACAAGAACATTGTGATACTGTGGCACAAGAAAAAACCTTGTATTTGCATGGGTTGCACTCCGTGGAGTCGTTATTTTTTGTGTTTGGTAAATTGAGCATATTTTCCGCTAATTTCTTTTACGGGTGCCATTGAGTTCTATCGTATAACAACTATTTGTTACAACTGTAAATGTTCATGAAAGTAAAGTACACATAAGGGATAGGAAAGATTCAAGGCTAAATCGGTGTGACCAAAGGCCATACCTCTTCAGATCATGATTACACTTCACAGAGACCAACATATACAGTCGGACCTATAAAAATATGCTTGCCATTATGTTCTTTGCTGTGAACACTTTAGTAGTAACAGAGACAGATACACTTGCACACGCACAAAATGGACACAATACTCACCACAACAATGCAAATTCCCCTTAAACACACAACACGACAGTGGAACATAAGCAATTCAATTTTGTACATGATGACTTTGCACTATTGTAGATGTTCGTGAACCCAGGAAAAACTGGCAGGCACACATAATAGACACAACACACATCCCACTATCATTTCATTAGCAAACAATTGACGAAGAAGACACACACAATTTCACACTCTTCTGTATTGTCATACACTGTGAATTTTTTTTGTTTTGCTATTACTTCCTTTTCTAAAGTCATCTGTTGGACTGCCATATGGTTTATAAGTCGAAGTAGATGAGAACCTTTTTTTATTTATTTTTTTCTGATGTTTGAAGCTTGCGAATTGACGTTATAGGTTTGTGAACATTAATTACAGTACCAATCTTCTGCTCATAGGTATCACTTCTAGGCTGTATGTAATTGTAAGAAATTGGCTTATTGGTTGAGGCGGAGCAACCACCACAATCCTTGCCCGTGTGAACCACAAAAGTCACTGTCTTGACCTGCAACTGGACCTCTCTGAGTCCTGCTGGCCTTTGCAAGAGTGAGTCCCTGATCCACAACCGGTGCGTCTCCGGGTCCTGGACCCTTGGCTACATCACAGTGCACTCCTCTATTAGAAAAGGTGCAGTTCAAAAGCTTTCGGCTCCTTGCAGCCTCCACAATCGTGAACTGGTCTCTTTTTGCCAGACTTTGAGAAGGTAACTTTTTCAGCGGGATCTGGTCCCTGTATCCGGCCTGCACTCCATCATGGTCAGCCTGAACTTGTGACTTTCCCCCGGTCTAGTATGACCAGATGACAATGAGTGACGCTTTGTGCCTTTAGGCGCTATACTTGCCAACAACATTAAAATCGTATAGCTCCATTGCTTCTCTTTGGATTTTTGCCATTCTGGTATTATTTTATTTATTAAAATTGGTTTGGGGTTTTTCCTGTGTTTTCACTATAATACTGTTTGTGTGCTAGACAAATAGTTAACACAGCGCCTTTAAGTTAAGCCTGACTGCTTTTGTGCCAAGCTACCAGAGGGTTGAGTACAGGTTAATTTAGTGCTTTTTTTTGGTTCAACCTGACAAGAATTGTGGTTGCTGTTTGAGTAGGCTTTCCACCCTCCTCAATCAATAACCCAATTTTTTCACACTTTGCCTGAAAGTTAAGCCTGACTGCTTTGTGCCAAGCTATCAAAAGGTTTGTGGTTCAGCCTGACAAAGATTGTGGTTGTTCCCTGCGTGGGGCTTCCACCCCCCTTAACCAATATCCCAATTTCTTACAGATATCTGTTGCAGTGAGACGCCAGCGGCAGTCCCCCGGGAAAAAAACTTCAAAATGCACAATCTAACACCCGTGGGACCGTACAATGTGACCGGCTGCTGCAACATGAAGAAAAGTGTAGCATCCACCATTTAGGACTTGAGGACTTGGTCCCCGAGCCCTGAAAAACAAAACAAAACATATAAGGGATTAGGGTAGGGATACCCTAACCCACTAGTCCTTGTGGGAGGTCCCTGAGGGAGCACAAATCAAAAAAGAATTATTCAGGTTTGCCGTGGTCCCATTGGACTCCTTCTGGATCCAGCGCAGTCCCCTGTATAGTCCTATGGGACTCTCACAGGAGTCCCATGGGTCAAAGTAAAACCTTTTTTTTTAAATTAAAACACTGTCAGCCAACTGACAAGCCACACCTGCGGCCAACCCCTTGCTGTGCATGGCCAAAAGGGTGGGTTTGTCGACATTTTTTACATTTTTGGTTGGTCCTAAATGTATCATATAAAACCTATCATGTTATGTTAATAAACCATAGAAATTCAGTGAAAAAGCAAAGGTTAATGTGCATTTATACGTGAGGAAGTAAGATTTTACTTTACGGTACAAAAACCATAGAAATTCACAGAAAAAACGCCACTGTTTAAAAGCACAAATCCAGGAAATTCACCAGTTATACATAACTGACATAAGTATATCTTGCACCAATGTGATGCACTGCTTATGACATCACATATTACATCACTGTTGATATCTGAAATCTATGTTGGTGCAAGTTATACTAAGGACAGTAACGTATAACTGGCAAAATTTACCTGTGTTAGATGTGGAGTTGGCAGAGCGAGAGATGACTTCAAACTTTAGGTTCTTGATGGAGAAGTCTCTGAAGGGTCTGAACCTTTGGTCTTCACTTTGTTGGTAGGATGCTAAGCAGGGAGATAGTAATGTGAGGTATTTGATCCAGTCCATGGGTATGGGTGGGTTGCATTGGATTGGTGGTCATCCTGAGAAGACAAGGTCTAGGATGTGGCCTTTGGAGTGTGTTGGCTGGGTGATTGGCTGTACCACATTGAGTGTGGTAAAAAAGAGAAGGGTGCCTCTTGTTTTTTTCAGCTTGTGTTGTCTTGGTGGTTGACGTCACTGCTCTATATGAAACACACAGAACTTCTAATACTAATGTTTCTGATGAGCTTCTTGTACAAGGAAACTCACAAAGTGCAAGACAAGGCCTTCCTTCAGCTTCCTATGCCCGGCAGCATAATTCAATACTAGTTGCTTTGAGTTTATTTGCTGATGAGCTAAGATCTTTTACTGAGTTTTCCAACGTAGTAATTTGTTTCTCAGTAACTCGATCACCTACTTTTCCTGCATCTTGGGGCAGGAGCATCATTACCAACTGCACCTATTTGTTATTCACGAGCCAACGAGGAAGTTGAGATGGCTTGATATATGATATCGGTGGTACCATTGTGGCAGTGAGCATTTGTTCCTCTTCAACTGCTCTAGCTGAACCAGAGCCTTTTAGACCTGGATGAGTGACCAATGGCTTAGTAAATCTGTCCAACTTCCCACATTTGGCGTCTCCGTTGGTTTTGTCTTTTGTCATTGTTATTTCCCATGTGGCCCGAGTGACCCCCACCCTGTGATCACAGATATGAGTTTAGGCAATCAGCCAGAGAGTAGGAATTGAGGCCTCCAGGTACTACAGAGGGCTGGCACCTCAGTAAGTGGGTCATATCACCCACGTCCACACCTCAAATCTCATGCGGGACCCCCCATCCTTGACCTGTCAGCTAGCACAAGCAGTCTCCGAAGTGTACAGGTAAGTGTAAATGCACTGCTTCTGCAATCCCAAGAAAAGGCCACAGCCCAGGGATCCAAGGATGTCGGTTAGGAGTGTGATGGTTTCATGGTATATGGAAGGACCCCGCAGTGTGAATGTTCATTAGAGATCCCGATGGGGACTGCCAAAACTGCAGTTCCCCCTAAATTTGTGCCTTAAAAATGTCGTACGCCCCAGGGATGCCAGCCACCATGAAGTCAGGGTCCAGGTCCTGCATTGAAGGGGGCACAGTGGGACCCCCTCCTTAATGGGTTCTCCTCACAGCCCCGTGCATGTTGTCAATCACCCCACCTCCATCTCCCAAAGCAGTTCATGGCACACATTGGCACAGGGAGGCTTGTGTGGCCGGGGATAGAAGGATAATCTCTGAAGGAGAAGGCCTAGTCGAGCCCATAATGTAAAGAGAAGGCCCCACTTACCTCCCAAAGGCCCCGATGTGACATTGCTTTGGCTTAGTCACAGTACTCCTTTTCACAGGTCGCCCAGGCCCTAGGCAGTTCCCTCTGTGAGCGAACAAGGCGGTCAGCAGTGAACACACAGCTCCTCTTATCCCGCACAGCCGTAGCAGCTCAGGCACTCCCACCTTGCGGCCCTGCAACTTGTCTGCCAGAGTCTCCACCAACTATCTCACTCTGGCTAATTTGACAACTGCAATGTCCCAGGAGTCAAATACTTTGCCTCGTCTGTTTTGGCAGACATCTATGGGAGGGATGGAGACAGATTATGCAGGTTCTCTGGGGAAAGTCAGCCAGGAGCCTTAGGCAGTGGTGTTCGCCATCTTGAGCGATCGAGCTATGCTCACATCATATATGCATTTTAACAATAAATGTAATTTTTAAAAGTCTCTCTATATTTATATATAGACATTGTCTTTGGTAGCTTTGCGGGGGGCATAGTCCATCCTGCCATTCCAGCCTGGTGGGACTCCAGTCCCAGGCTTCCTTCTCGCCCGCATCTCGCCCTGACAGCGCAGACACCTAACGGCCGCACACCCTGGTGGGACCACAAGTCCCAGGGTGCAACCTCTCTCCTGTTTGCTGACGCAGCTGACTCCGTTGTGGGGGAGGCACTGACATCGTGCACATAAGCGCTGCCTCAGCCCCCGTGGCGCGGGACATTTTCTTTGGCAGCTTTGCCGGGGCATAGTCCAGCCTGCCATTCCAGCCTGGTGGGACTCCAGTCCCAGGCTTCCTTCTCGCCCGCATCTCGCCCTGACAGCGCAGACACCTAACGACTGCACACCCTGGTGGGACTACAAGTCCCAGGGTGCAACCTCTCTCCTGTTTGCTGACGCAGCTGACGCCGTTGTGGGGGAGGCACTGACATCGTGCACATAAGCGCTGCCTCAGCCCCCGCGGCGCGGGACATTTTCTTTGGCAGCTTTGCGGGGGGCATAGTCCATCCTGCCATTCCAGCCTGGTGGAACTCCAGTCCCAGGCTTCCTTCTCGCCCGCATCTCGCCCTGACAGCGCAGACACCTAATGGCCGCACACCCTGGTGGGACCACAAGTCCCAGGGTGCAACCTGTCTCCTGTTTGCTGACGCAGCTGACACCATTGTGGGGGAGGCACTGACATCGCGCACATAAGCGCTGCCTCAGCCCCCGCGGCGCAGGACTTTTTCTGTGGCAGCTTTGCGGGGGGCATAGTCCATCCTGCCATTCCAGCCTGGTGGGACTCCAGTCCCAGGCTTCCTTCTCGCCTGCATCTCGCCCTGACAGCGCAGACATCTAACGGCTGCACACCCTGGTGGGACCAAAAGTCCCAGGGTGCAACCTCTCCTGTTTGCTGACGCAGCTGACGCCGTTGTGGGGGAGGCACTGACATCGCGCATAATAAGCCCCGCCTCAGCCCCCGCGGCGCGGGACATTTTCTTTGGCAGCTTTGCGGGGGGCATAGTCCATCCTGCCATTCCAGCCTGGTGGGACTCCAGTCCCAGGCTTCCTTCTCGCCCGCATCTCGCCCTGACAGCGCAGACATCTAACGGCCGCACACCCTGGTGGGACCACAAGTCCCAGGGTGCAACCTCTCTCCTGTTTGCTGACGCAGCTGACGCCGTTGTGGGGGAGGCACTGACATTGCGCACATAAGCGCTGCCTCAGCCCCCGCAGCGCGGGATGCGCCCGGGCACAGCCCGGGCCAAGGGCAGGCCCGTCCGCACCTGTCCACGACAGGAAGAGGCAGGGCAGGGCCACGCCCCTTGGTTTTGATTTTCCAGTGCTGCCCCGCTGGTAAGAACTTGTTGTCGAACTTCTTTTTAACTCATTGCTTTTGGGATTGGAACAAACCAATACGAGAGCACCACAGGGAATCTTAAGTGTACGTTTCTTGTCGATCTCTAGGTTAAATCCCAGATCCAGATCTAAATAACTACAGCTGGAAGCCCTTTATTCCAAAACGGACCTATTTCTCATGCTGTGGGCGCAGGCAAGACTTTAGAACCTCGCTTTTCACCATTAGGGGGCACTCGAGACTTTGACGTTATAGTTTCTTTGTGTAACTAATCAATCTTTTACGTTCAAGCTTGGCCATTGGTATTTGTATTTGTTGCGAGGTAAACACTTAATTTGTTGCTAGATCCCGGCTTTACTATCTGGCATTTTGAGTTCACCATTTGTGCACGGTGGGGGTGCCGGTTAAAATGTATTATCTAGTCATAGACTAGCACATTCATAACTGTTACACTTACATTCTCAATATACCCCCTCTCGCTCTAAACCAAGCTCCATACTAACAACAGCTAGCATTCTAGTGTACTACCCTTCAAGATAATGGGAAAGAGGAAGGCAGTAGAGGCCGTTGCGGGAAGGAAGAAGCTAGCAAAGATCCACAAACCAGTTAAGTCAGCAGCTGACAATTGCACTCTAGCAGCAATTGATGACTTAATTGAGGAGATGGAAACTATACTAGCTAACGGGAAGGAGTTAACAACTAATGCTACAAAAAAGATCTCTTCTTATTATAGCAAACAGGATAAATCGAACACTGTAAAATCTCCCACACCCACTATCATAGTTCACCAAAATCATAGTGAGACAGCTGCACAAATCCTAACCTCCTCCCTAAAGCCCGCTACGAGCAAGCTTGCTTGTTCTAACTTCGCCTCTTCTGGTACAGTATTTCTTAGCCAAGTCAGTCCTACAAACAGTGAACCCGCAATAGTAAATTGCACCAATAGATACTCGTTGCTAGCAACTTTGCAAGAAGGAGATCAGGTAAGACAAGCAAATCAGGCCCAATGCAATACACAGCCGATAGTTAGTAGTAGGGAAATTGGGACCTAGACTGAGAACATAGACACCCATGCACTTATGACAGCTCTCTGCCAAAAATTAAATACAATACAAGATGAGGTTATGGCCCTTAAGAGGATAATTGGGAACCCATCACTGCAATAGAATACCATTACAACTGAGATGAGCAAAGCACAAGACAACAGCGAATATCCTAGGGGGAAATTAATCTGTACCCAGAATGTAAGCACTCCAGACAGGCACTTACTTAGGGGCCGATTCCGATTCGGGCCGGAAAACGTACCGACCGACTCGGAGCCGGAATAAATACCGACCGACACGTACCTGTGCAGCCCGACCCGCAAAGTACGATGAGAAGCGTGCAAAATACGACCGACACGTACGGAACACAAGCCGAACGACCGAACCGCGCGGAAAACAGCCATCCGGCCGAAAAAGCACGTGAATCGAACCGACCGACATGCACCAGGAAGAATCCCAAACGAAACGTACCCGCGAACTCCTACCCGCCAAGTACGATGCAACGCGTGGAAAACACGACCGAGTCGCACAGGGCCCAAGCCGCACGACCGACACGCATTCAAAACAGCGAGCCGAAGCAACCCAAAACCCCGCGACCGACGCGTACGCAGCACAGAAAACAGCACAAACACAGCGTGAACGAATCAGAGAGACTCGCACGAGACAACTGGAGGGTCCGACTCGGTCAGAAGAACGTCTCCTACATGCACAAAAAGAACCAAGGAAAAAAACCCACAAAAAAAGGCCAAACAAGCAATCACAAAGCAAATAAATACTGGGTGGGGAAACAGGGAACAAAGACACACCCACAACTCCACCCATATAAAGGACACAAATCCCTACCATGATCCTTTGCAAATTCAAATTACCTGCCAGCACTCAACACCAACAGACAGCAACCACACACACACTCACAGCTCATCCATCACACAAGCCACACACCAGCAGCACCACAACAAATAGCACCCTCACATACACCCAGCAAAACACACACTCACACACCCTCACTTGCACACCAACACACACACCACACACCAGCACCACCCAACACCATGCCCCCAAAGAAGAATCACAAGTTCCTAGATAGTGAATTGGAAGTCCTGGTAGATGAGATCCTCAGGGTAGAGCCACAGCTGTTTGGTACATTGGTCCAACAGACACCCATGTCGCAGAAAACCAAGATGTGGGAGAGGATCGTCGACAGGGTGAACGCACAATCACCATGTTTGCGCACAAAGGGAGACATCCAGAACAGCTGGTATAACGTGCGCAGGAGGGTCAAGGAGCTGTTGAAGAAGGACTACCTCTTGAGCCAACACACCGGCAGTGGCCCTCCTGCCAAACCAGTATACCTCAGGCCCTGGGAGGAGAAGGTGCGGGCCATCCTACCACCAGTGAGCGTCTATGGACTAGAAAACATCCCAGAGCCTGGTGAGTACACAACAAATGTACACAATATTGTGCCACAATACACACACATCACTGTCAAGGGAGAGTCAAACCATGCACCCTAAGCAAATACACACCAACCAGAACAGAATCATCCCAAAATGTGTATGTCAGTCAGATAAACACAACACATGCCATCTCATAGTGATATGTAACTGTGTCATCACATGTACAAACACAACTACAACTACAGCTAGGCAGTGGCACAAATATAACTAACAAACACATCCAGACATGTAGCCACCACTACAACACCACCTCACAGTGAAGCCCACTCAAAGGAAGGAATCTTGTGTATGCTGGGCAAGTCAGTGTAGCCAATAGCATCATGGGAGTCGTAGTCACAGATATTGCCCACCCTCACAATGCGCACATCAATACCACCATGAACCATGCTCACATCACAGGGAGTGGAAAACAACTGACAAGATGGCTGACACTGGCTACTGCTGTGGGGAGCACAAGGCCCTGCTGGCAACTGTGCACCAAGCAACAGCAGGACACCACTGACTGACATCCTGAAAGACAACTTGCACTCCCTGCAACGGAAGCACGTTCCATGGTGGAGAATCTGGCTGGGTGGGAAGGAGGACTCACAGCACTGACCATAGTTACCAGCAGCTCCACTCCCACACACCCCTAACACAAACTCCACACAACTCACCTGGGAGAATGCATTGCCTCACACTCTAATCAAATATCCCACAAAGAACCACAACCCTGGGTCATGCAGTGTGAAGCACAGGGACACACATGGGACTTGTAGCAAAACTAACCCCAGGATAACACTGTCAGCCATCTTGTCAGCACAGGCACACAACCCCACAGGGAAGCAGAGTCAAAAGGAAGGAAGCATGGGCATGCTGGGAAGTGGGGTGGAGGCAATAGCATGATGGGAGTGGTAGTCACAGATATTGGTCACCCCCACAACTGTCCCATCAACACCACCCTGAACCATGCGCACATCACAGGGAGTGGAAAACAACTGACAAGATGGCTGACACTGGCTACTGCTGTGGGGAGCACATGGCCCTGCTGGGAACTGGGCACCAACCAACAGCAGGACACCACTGTCAGCCATCTTGCCATTGCTCTCACACTCACACACAGTGAAGTCCACCCAAAAGCAAGTAAGTATGGGCATGCTGGGAAGTGGGGTGGAGGCAATAGCATGATGGGAGTGGTAGTCACAGATATTGGTCACCCCCACAACTGTCCCATCAACACCACCCTGAACCATGCGCACATCACAGGGAGTGGACAAGAACTGACAAGATGGCTGACACTGGTGCTCAGTTGTGGGGAGCACATGGCCCTGCTGGGAACTGGGCACCAAGCAACAGCAGGACACCACTGTCAGCCATCTTGCCATTGCTCTCACACCCACACACAGTGAAGTCCACCCAAAAGCAAGTAAGAATGGGCATGCTGGGAAGTGGGGTGGAGGCAATAGCATGATGGGAGTGGTAGTCACAGATATTGGTCACCCCCACAACTGTCCCATCAACACCACCCTGAACCATGCGCACATCACAGGGAGTGGAAAACAACTGACAAGATGGCTGACACTGGGTACTGCTGTGGGGAGCACATGGCCCTGCTGGGAACTGGGCACCAATCAACAGCAGGACACCACTGTCAGCCATCTTGCCATTGCTCTCACACTCACACACAGTGAAGTCCACCCAAAAGCAAGTAAGTATGGGCATGCTGGGAAGTGGGGTGGAGGCAATAGCATGATGGGAGTGGTAGTCACAGATATTGGTCACCCCCACAACTGTCCCATCAACACCACCCTGAACCATGCGCACATCACAGGGAGTGGACAAGAACTGACAAGATGGCTGACACTGGTGCTCAGTTGTGGGGAGCACATGGCCCTGCTGGGAACTAGGCACCAAGCAACAGCAGGACACCACTGTCAGCCATCTTGCCATTGCTCTCACACTCACACACAGTGAAGTCCACCCAAAAGCAAGTAAGTATGGGCATGCTGGGAAGTGGGGTGGAGGCAATAGCATGATGGGAGTGGTAGTCACAGATATTGGTCACCCCCACAACTGTCCCATCAACACCACCCTGAACCATGTGCACATCACAGGGAGTGGAAAAGAACTCACAAGATGGCTGACACTGGGTACTGCTGTGGGGAGCACAGGGCCCTGCTGGCAACTGTGCACCAACCAACAGCAGGACACCACTGACTGACATCCTGAAAGACAACTTGCACTCCCTGCAATGGAAGCACGTTCCATGGTGGGATATCTGGCTGGGTGGGAAGGAGGGCCGGATGTCAACCAAATACAACCAATGCAGACCATGTACACACCCCAACATTCACATAGAAATGCCCAAATAATGCAGGACAATGTGCTACACCAATATAAACCCCTGACTGTGACAACTTAGGACAATGCAATGTACAGGCCCGCATCCAGAGGCACAATCACAACTGTCAGGTGTGTCAACCATTGATGCCTGCAGAAACATAACATACATTGTGTGTGTCTCCCAAAAACAGGTGATGATGGGGACACAGCAGCAGACGCTGAGGAGTCCCCGTCCCAGGCTCAAGAGGATACGGAGCTCACTGGTGTGGAACAGCCTCTGCCCTCCTCGGATGAAGAAGACCAACCTGGCACCTCCGGAGCTAGTCATCATGCAGCACCAGCAGGACCACCAGCTGCACCCCCTGCACCCACCCCTCCAACGACTGTCAACACACATACCACCCCTGCCGACATGGAAAGACCAAGGAGCACCACCACCACCAGCACAGGGACCCTGGACCAACGTGGGGCCATGGACACCAACACCACCAACAACCCCCAAGGGGGCCCAGGGTCACCTGTGCATGCCACCTCAGGTACTGCACGTGTCACCAAGGGTGGTGGGAGGGGTGGGAGACATAGGTCGCTGCTTGCAGAGGGGTCTGGACTGCATGATGACCCACAACTGGCACGCATAGCCGATGCGTACCAGTCCAGCACCAGAGAGCTCAGCCAGGTAGTGGGGCTCCTCAGGGACATTAAACAGCAGCAGGCTGCCCATCATGCCCGCTTGGACTCACACATGTCCCGCGTGGAGTCCAAGTGGGACACACTGCAAGAGATGACGGCGGTGCATAGGGATGTATTACAATGCCTCCGCCAGATGAGCAGCAACCAGTCAACACCTCCCTGTGTGCCCACAACATCTGCTGCTGAAACAACTGCAACTGCCACAGGGAGGGAGGATGACTCTGGCGGAGAGTCCCCTGCACCGCAGCAGCCTGCACTTGAGGGTCCCCCCCCAAAGAAGAGGGGCCGTCCGAGGAGGGGCAAGTGAGAGGCCGATGGCCATGTGCAACCCCCAGGAAGCCAAAACCTGTTCTGGATAATCACCTTTTGCGCAAACTGTTCACCCTGTTGACTGCAACACAACTCTCCCACATGACATGGGGAGCTCAAGTTGGACCAATGTCTCAGATGACTGTGGACTTTACTCTGGACATTTCTGCTACCAGGACTTCCAAATCATCTAGGAACTTTGCATTACAATCACAATGTACAGCACCCACCATCCTGTGCACTATACTCACACATGTATGTCAATAAACTCACTAATACACCATACTTGCCTCTGTTGTGATTCCTACGTTGTCTCTGAAGTGGCGATGATGATCTGGGAAATGACACTGTGCATGCTAACTGCTACAGCAAGTACAACACCGGAATGTGAGTCATGGCGACGTCACACATATGAGGGAGGCACACCACCAGGGCTACACAACACATACACACCATGGCCATCTGACTCATCGCCTACACTGATGTTGCCAGGAAATACGTTGCATTGCACAGACCCAACACCTATTCACAGTCTGTGTCAACTAGCCCACTGGTGCAGTAAGCAAATGTCAGTCAGATGTGTGACCACAGACAACGCACATCACAAAGTGAAGCACAGGTTTATTACACATTTGCAACATGTTGTAACCACCACAGATGCAAGGTAATCCCACCTGGCAGCGGGCACACAGTCAACAAGTGTAGAAGGAAGGAAGTCCATGGGTGTGGTGCACATCACCTGTAGGGACACGACAGCTACCACCCTGGAAGTCGAATCACGGTGTCGGGGATCACAGTTGACCAAACGACTCTGAAAGTACCCTGTGAAGGACAGAAATGACACACAGTCAAAAGCACTGAAGAACAGGACAGAACTGCAATACTCATGCCCAATACATGTCACAAGATACCCACCCAGAACCAAGTTAGCATGTCAACACTGTTGGGGAGTACAGACTACCTGTAAGGACACATCGCTACACTCATACAGTCATGTAGCACATGGACACACTCAAACAGCACCAGAGCACCACCAACCCATATCATGCAAACTCACATCAGTTACATGACATCTCTGGATACTTACATTCAGCTGAAGAAGTTGGTGATGAGCTGTGTGCGGACATCACCATCATCATCATCATCATCACTGGCATCGTGGTCCAGGCCAGGATCCTCCACAGGTGGCGGACGTTGGTCATCGTCATCCAGGATGAGAGGCAACTCCTTCCGCACTGCCAGGTTGTGTAGCATGCAGCAGACGATGACATTCTTGCACACCGTTGCCGGGGCATATGGGAGGGACCCTCCTGTCTTGTCCAGGCAGCGGAAGCGGCTCTTCAGGAGACCAAATGTCCGCTCAATTACTCTCCTCGTCCGACCATGTGCCTCATTGTAGCGCATCTGGGCTGGTGTCACAGGGTTCCTGAGGGGCGTCAGCAACCACAGCATGTTGGGATATCCGGAGTCACCTACATACAGACAATTGCACATTAGCTGAGTTGGAAAAGAGGGTGGAACACTACATTGCAGAACACACACAATGGTACAAAGTCAGTACACACCAACAAGCCAGGCACGCTGGTTCCGCATCTGTGACATCATCCTCGGGATGCGACTACTCCTCATCATGTAGGCATCGTGTGCAGAACCGGGGAAACGGGCACACACGTGTGAGATGGTCATATCTGCAAGACAGACCACCAGTGCATTGACCGAGTGGTAGTGCTTGCGGTTCCTGTATGCCTGCTCCTGGGCCTGTGGTGGTACCAAAGCCACATGTGTCCCATCAATGGAGCCAATGACATGCGGCATCCTCCCCAGGGCATAGAAGTCACTCTTCACGTCAGTGAGTTGCTGGAGTCTAGGGAAATAGATGTACTGGTTCAGGTATATCAACATAGCCTCCAATACATCGCGGAGCACACGGCTGAACATGGTCTGTGACATCCCACCAGCAGTCGCCAGAGTGTGTTGAAAGGTACCGGTGGCAAAGAAGTGTAGGGCTGCCATCACCTTCACCTTGGGGGTCAGCGCTGTAGGGTACGGCCGGCCAGGTTGCAGGTGTGGTGCCAAGCGCACTGCCAAATCATCAATCAGCTGCCTGGTGAAGCGGTACCGTCGGATGCTGTCACGTTCCACCATCGTTGCCAGGTCAGGGAATGGTCTATGGACAGCTGGTGCCCTGCAGTGCATAGGTGAAGAAAAAAAGATTGTCACTCACCCCACATATGTGGCATTGTACACACTCAATATCACACGATACATCATTATGAGGCACAAGTACATGATGTGTGCAGTTCCGTAAGGACATGAATGGCACATACATGGCCAACATCCAACATCACAGTTCAACAAGTGGCATCAATAAGTCCCAGGTTGTGCCATTGGGTATCATGAGGACGTGTCACATTTCCCATCTCCTGCTGCCACGTTACAAACACACCCCACAGTGACATGTGAGGACAGATGTGCCCCAGGCATCACAGCTCAACGACAGGTAGATTCCCAGGGACCCTGTATTGCCACATGGACACTGGCATGACATGGCGTATCATGTATACACCACAGCAAAACAACCATGACCCCCACAGGTAGTGGTCCCTGTTGCCTCGGCAGGACAGACATGGACGTCTGTGACACACACACACACAACATCAAAGTCCATGCACAAACAACGTGGGTGTGGAGACTGTCTCCCATTGTGCACATGAAATCCGAGACATTGTAAACACAACATGCACACAGACTGTGGAGGACCATCACTATTGTGCCAATGGGTCACCCTGGGTTAAACATACCGTCCCACGTGGGACTCAGGGGGCATGTGACATGACATACACATACACCACCGTGAAATGTGACCATGCCACATGCTCAGATATGAACAGTTGCACATCACAGTGGTCATGTACACGAAACACCAAGGATACTGTCCCCATGAACATGTGCACAGCATGGGGGTGGCTGCCCCAAGTGACACCCACAGAACAACATGTTCACCCCCATACACGGAATAGGTAATGCAGCCTTACATGCCTTAGGATACAGTTTGGACAGGCTGTGGTGTTGTAGGTGTGCCCCTCACTCCCTGGGAAGTATATGTGGCTGGCATATGTTCACCTATGACAGGCATGGTGACATATGCCAGTGACATGTACAGGGACGCGTTGGACAGCAATGGACCGATCGGTGCGCACACATTGGCCATTGCATTCAATGTGTGCTGGTACGCGTTGTATTTGCAATACGCATTGGACAGCAATGGACCGATCGGTGCGCACACATTGGCCATTGCATTCAATGTGTGCTGGTACGCATTGTATTTGCAATACGCGTTGGACAGCAATGGACCGATCGGTGCGCACACATTGGCCATTGCATTCAATGTGTGCGGGTACGCGTTGTATCCTGGGTACACGTTGAACAGCAATGGACTGATCGGTGTGCCCGGCCGGCCCATTGCATTCAATGTGTGCGGGTACGCGTTGTATCCTAGGTACGCGTTGAACAGCAATGGACCGATCGGTGTGCCCGGCCGGCCCATTGCATTCAATGTGTGCGGGTACGCGTTGTATCCTAGGTACGCGTTGAACAGCAATGGACCGATCAGTGCGCACACATTGGCCATTGCATTCCATGTGTGCGGGTACGCGTTGTATCCTGGGTACACGTTGAACAGCAATGGACCGATCGGTGTGCCCGGCCAGCCCATTGCATTCAATGTGTGCGGGTACGCGTTGTATCCTAGGTACGCGTTGAACAGCAATGGACCGATCGGTGTGCCCGGCCGGCCCATTGCATTCAATGTGTGCGGGTACGCGTTGTATCCTAGGTACGCGTTGAACAGCAATGGACCGATCGGTGCGCACCCATTGGCTATGGCCTGGCCTGGCAACGGACGCGTTTTCAAATCTTGAACGAGTCTGATGCTGGAAATTCAGTTGGTCACCCACAACAATGTTGCAAATTCATGGATGTCATGAAGTTGAACTTTTGAAGGATGCTGTGGGCGTGTGTAAGTGGTGCAATTCCATGGATTGGCCAGATTAAGAAGATGCTAACGACTTGGACCTATCACTTTGGACACATGGGACAGTAACTGCCTCTGCAGCACACATATAATGCTGGCTGTTCCCCTGAGAGCTCACTTGCCTGCACTACATGCTCCAGGATGACATCTGCCACCACCACTGCTGCTGTATCTGCACCCTCTGGACCCTGCAATGGCACGTACTGTGGAGAGAGCCCCAGCCTTCAGCACTGAGGAGAACCAGGCCCTGCTGGACAGCCTCCTTCCACAGTACAGCAAGCTGTATGGGAAAGCAGGGGAGCAGGTGAGTGTTCTGTCCACTGCCTTCCTAAATGTGCATGTTGTCTGACTAGCAAGGCTAACAGTCTGCACAACACTGGCTAGCAGGCTCACTGAGTAGTTGTCACCCCCCATAGTGTGTAGTTACATGCACTGGACAGGTATAGTGCAGTGACAGTGCATTTAAACAAGGTTTTACTTCCCAGGCAATGATACCATGTAGTAACTGCTGGCATACTGTCCATGGCCATCGTTGCACTGCCTGTGTACATCATGTGCCCCTGTGATTGAGACATGTATACACAACTGTGTAATGCACGGATATGTTGCATGTGTAGTAATAGCATTCTCACTTTGTCATCCTCACAGGTTTATGCCCACCAGAAGCAGAAGATATGGCTGACCATCGTCCGGGCAGTGAGATCCGTGGGGGACTACAAGCGCCGGATCCGCAACTGCCAGAAGAGGTGGCAGGACCTTCGGGGCTGGACCCGGAGGATCGCACGGGTCCAGCTGAAGCTGTCGCCTCCTCGCAGTAGGGGCGGACACCGAACCCTGACCCCCCACATGCTCAGGATCCTGGCGGTGGTCTTCCCTGATCTGGATGGGCAGCTGAAGGCCAGGGAGCAGCACGGAGGGGGTGAGTCCATGACTGCATTGTGTACTTTGTCTGCCATGCTTTGTGCCCTCCTCTGGCCTGGTTAAACTTCCACAGCACATCAGTCATGTGGTCCAGGACCCATGTCCCTCGATTGTGCACTGCCCACTCCTCATTTGATACCCAGGTGTGGCCCTTGCAGTCAGGGAATTGTGTCATTTGGGTACTGTGTCCTTGCAGTTTGCTTGACTCAAGGTGGGGGACAGCATCTGTTCCCCTAACTGTGGTGGGCATCATGGGTGGGTCCATTGCTTACACAATGCCTGTGTTCTGACATGTAATCTGCGTGTTACTTTGATATGTGGTCCAATTGCTGAGCTGATCCACCACATGTGCCTGGGGTAACTGGCACACACCCAAGCTGCGGGTGGGAACAATGTTTGGGCCCCAGGAGTGTGTATATTACGTGTGTCACACATACTTAGCCAGCTGCCTACTGTCCAGGGTTCATCCCTCATTCATGTGGGGCAGGACAGTCATGCCTACTCCAGGCCATGCAATGCACTCTGTACTCCCACTCCCGTGTATCAGCTGACACGTTGTGCTCAGTGATATGTCCCCTCAGGTGTCAGCCTCTGTGTCAGTGTGCTGTGGCTTCGATGTCAGGACTGCTGGGGTGTTCATCGGTTGGGGCTCAGCATGCCACCGGAGATGTGACCATAGGAGATGATACTTGTGTGACACATAGGTGTTTGAACACCTGACCGTGCAGACTGGGGTATGCGAATGTCAAGTCCATGCAACTGTTTCCCATTCACAGCAGATTGTGAGGTGCTCAGGTTCAGAGGCTTGTGTTACAGGTCACCCATATGTCCAATCAGTATGACCTGGACAGATAAGGGTTCAGATGATGTGGTGTGTGGGGGATGTACATGTGCACTTGTTCAGCTCCAGGACTTGCATTCCCCATGACCTACTATTGTGACACAGTGCAGACTGTTGTTGTGTGGCTGCCCTGCCCATGTGACTGGAGACAGTGATGTATGACTTAGCAGGCATGCCTGTGCCATGGCATGTGACTTCCTATGAGTGATCCTGCAGGGGAGTGACATGTGCTACATGCACACCATTGTGGCAATGGCTATCAGCACATGGGTGCATCATGGTGTCTGTCGCTGGTATGCATCACATGCATTTCATATATCTGACTCTGGGCATCACTTTCATCCGGGCACCTGTACTGACTCAGTGGCAAGAGTTGTGATGTGTGCATGTTCACATGCTTCACCGTGTTCTCTGCACCGTCTAACTACTGTGTAGGTGGTGCATGTGTCCACACTGGGGTATTGCCAGCCAACGGACGCCAGACAGATGGGTGCAAGGCCAGGTGGGATGTGAGTGCCATGGTTGACGATCAGACTGACAATTGGCTTCTCCTATTCTGTTTGGGCAATTTTAGCAATGTTCCAGTAAGGATGCCAGGCCTTGCTCTGTATTGTGCTGTACTTACTTTGGGGTGTGCGTTCGGTGCAGGTGACTGATGTCTGTCTGTTTCCCTATTGTTTGCAGATACATCCACGGCCACAGGAGGGGACAGCTCCACGGACCAGGAGGAGCCGCAGAGCCAGACTGGGTCAGCAGCCGAGGAGTGGTCGGAGGGACCCAGTGGCACGGAGGGCGAGGGGAGCCACACCGAGGAGTCCTCAGCACCATCCACCTCAGCTGAGGACCACAGCAGCTCGGAGGATGACTCCCTTATGGAGGCGGGTGTCAGCAGCCACCACACCCCAGCTAGTGTTGCTGTCCCCGCCACCACCACCGCCCTCCCATCGGCTACCATTCCTGAGGTCCGTGGAGGCTCCCATGTTCGGGAGCGTGTCTCCTTCGGGCCAGGCACCGCACCCCCTGCCCCTGTGTCCCCTGCTGCCCTGAGTGAGGAGTCTGTTTACCTCCTTCGCCAGCTCCATGTAGGGCAGACAGCGATGCTGAGTGTCCTCCATGCACACACCACTCTGTTGACTCAGCTGGTGTCGTTCATGGAGGGCATCTCATCGGGCATGTCTGCCCTACAGAGGGGCAATAGGTCCATGGACTCCTCCCTGACGGCAGCAGTGTCCCTCCTCCAACAGTCCCTCACCCCTCCTGTCTCTGCCCCATCCACACTCCCCAGCACCTTACCTGTCCCAAGCACACACACACTGGCACAGGCACACACCAGCACAGACACGAGCAGCACACACACACACACGCCACAGACAAGACGCACACGCACGCACAGTCAGGGGACTGAAACCACACTCACAGGGGATGGGGCCCAGTCACACACACACGCATCCACGAGCACTGCGCAGTCCACAGTTGCCTCTCCCTCCAAAGCCCCCTCCGTTGCCTCACCTGCAACCCCAAAGACCCAGCGGCTCTTCCTCAGTTACCTCGGCCTCTTCCCCTCCGATCCAGCTGATACAGCATTCAGGGGGAAGAGGAAGCCCACCCACATGGAGCGGAGTGCCCCTCGCCACCGGACACCCTCCCCCAGGTGCAGACCGACTGACGCCCCCATCCGCAAGTCCCCCCGGACCCGGAAGTGCAAGACCCCGCCGCCGCCCTGCAGCTCAGGCACCAAGTCTCCTTCCTCCATCCCTCAGGCCCCCACTCCACAGGTGCCCCCACCACACCCTGCCCCAGGTTCCCCCACCCACAGATACACCATCCCCAAAATGGATCAGGCCTTCTCCCCCTGCCACTTGCTCTTCCGGCCCCACACCCCCCGCTGCGCTTGTCTGTGCCAATGGTGTGGAGACGGTGTCCTCCCCCTCTGTCCTGCCCACCTTACCTGATCCCCATTCTCCTCCCCTGGAGGTAGGCACTGCAGTGGAGTCCACTACCACCCTGTCTGACTTGGGCACTGCAGTGGGGAACCTGTCCACTCAATCTGCACGGTCCCCTGCAGTCTTGCCGGCACCCACACCATCAGAGTCATGCCCCCCACTTGTGCCGGCACACACCATGTCAGACACCTCCACTGCAGTTGTCAGTGGCTCTCCAGCACCCACCACCCCTTCCCTGCCTCCTTCTGGTGAGCCATGATCCTGTCCCTGCGGTGCCTGGCCTGCCCCCCCGTATGCCCCTCCGAGGGGATTTTCCCTGGTTTTCATCAGTGCAGGCATGCGTAGGGTGACATCTGCCACTGTCACCCTGTTTTGACCTTCATGTTGGACTGGCCATTGGCCTTTGTTAATTTTTTGCTGGACATCAACTGTTAGACCCACATATGCTGAATAAAGCACCTTTCTGTTCTCTAGTGCTTTTGCTTCTGATGTACATGTTGTTGATGATGCTAACCATGCCCTTGCTGCAGTGATGGTGATATTTGGTCTCATGATAATGAAGTGTTACTGTGCAGGAACACATGTGGTCCTGGGGGAATGTGTCCTATCCTGTGGTGTATCCATGTCATCCTTAGCAGCATCTGAGGGTGTCATGTGTTCAATATTTGGCAATGGGATTTCCTACTTACATTAGCAATTTCACATCTGTGGCTTCCACCCCTGCACATCTGTTGTGCCTGCCATTGTTCAATTAGTCTACTTCCCTGACCGTGTGGCCATCTCCACTGGACATGCAGGTTTGGGCATCAATGGGGAAGGACTCATCTGTGTTGTCAGTGCAACATTGCTATACAAGTGTGTTGGATCTGTGCTGATGATTTCGTTGGCACTCCCATGACCAGGCTGATGTGACGGGAGCCTTCATTTGGTGCTAATTGTTGACTGTGTGACCAAGTGCTCAGCTGACATGATGGAGGCCTACTGAGGCAACATATGGCACAGCTTTCCTCACACAGGA
Source organism: Calotriton arnoldi (assembly GCA_963921515.1). Classification (NCBI taxonomy): domain Eukaryota; kingdom Metazoa; phylum Chordata; class Amphibia; order Caudata; family Salamandridae; genus Calotriton; species Calotriton arnoldi. The sequence continues at coordinate 27,967 of CAWUFW010006125.1, read as the reverse complement.
GTGGAGTCCCCTCATGGCAGTGTGTACTCCTGTGACATTGCCTGCGCCCAAGGTGTGTGTTGTATGAGCATGTCTGTGTGTTCACTTCCGTTTTGCTGTGCATGCTGGGATCCCTAGTGTTGTACCTGTTTGTGATGCTTGCTGAGTTGACCTATGTTCCCCCAAGTCTTCTCCCTGGATTCTCTGTGATGTGGGTGCATGGCACATTACTGGTCATCAGGGTGTCACCCATAGGTGTGTTTGCTGTCAGGGCTGAGTTTGTGTACAGACGCAGATGGGTCACAGTCAGGATTCCCCTTGGCACTTGTTGTTTACACCTGTCATGTGATTTCCAGTTTGTGTTATCTTTCAGTGATTGTGACACGTTGTGTGTGTGACTGCTGGCACTCCTCAGGGTCCGGGCTGCAATGTTGGTAGTTGTCTATGTGTGTTCTTTGTGGGTGACCTTGGCTTCTTCATTGGTGTGTGACTGTGGCTGGGATCCCATTGGTTGGTGTGGTATTGCCGTCATGTCCATGTACAGCATAGTGTGCAGTGTGTCAGACATTCAGGAGTCTTGTTGAGTGGCCATGTGTGATGTGTTTCTGCACCTTGGTTCCCACCCACCACCCTGGGATTGTCATGGGTGCATGTGTAATGTCACCAGTGCATGTGTGCTTCACTGCTGCACATTGTTGGAGATCGAGGTGTGTGGTGTTGAGTGTGTGCAGATGAGAGTTGTTGCCCAGCTAGACCCCTGCCTCCATGTTGGCCTTGGCTTACTGGCCGTGCTGATTGATTTGTGCTTGTGTAGGTGTGATGGTAGTTTGTTGCTCAGGACACATGACTGTGGTTCACAATGTGAACGACATTTAGCTTCGTCATCACAGTGGGATTGTAATGCAGCCCAGGGTCACCACATTGTGGGGGCCCTGGGGGTAGTGCTGTGGTGTGTCTGTGTCTTGCTGTGTCAGTTGATGTTCCTACATGCTTGTGTGTCATGTGTGATTTGTGCTCCCTCTCATCTGACAATGCCTGATTGCCCACATAGGGGATTTGGATCCATGAGTTACCTTTGTGTGGCACTGTATGCACATCTGTGTAATTGGTATTCAGGCCTCCTCATGTGTTGTGTGGTTGCCTGGGGACACTGGCACCCCCCCTCACCTGTTGTGTTTGTTGTGCAGTGTGGGTCTGCCTGTTTGTGTTTGTGCATCTGCACCACTGCATTGGCATATCTTTGGTGTGCCATTGGCTGTATGTTGTTTGGTGGGTTTCCCCTGCTGTCCCTGGGACTCCTAGGTCATCGGTCAGCACAATGATCATGGTTTGTGTGTCCCATTGCTGCCATGGTATGGTATCTGTTCACCTCACATCTACAGTCTCCACAGGGTATCTGCATTTGTGTGCCCATTGGTGCAAATATGTGGGTCTGCATTCTGATGGTCACTTCTGTCATTGTGTCATTGATGAATGTTGACAGTGTCAGCCCCCATGGGTGATGTTTGTCTGCACATGGCCAAAGGTATGTCTTATTTGCACTGCAGTATTTGCCTCCCCCAATCTATGTTGCAATGGGACACATGCACTACTTTGCCACTGATGTGTTTTATGTTCTGTGACCAGGAATCATCCATGCAGTTTGGCAGTTGCAGCTTTTTCTTTGTCAACACTTGCATTTTGGTCACTGTGATGATGGGGGTTTGGACCCCATTGCCACAATGTTCAAAATGTGCTTCAGCTATGGACCCCACACTTACCTTTTGGTCACTGTGATGATGGGGGTTTGGACCCCATTGCCACAATGTTCAAAATGTGCTTCAGCTATGGACCCCACACTTACCTTTTGGTCACTGTGATGATGGGGGTTTGGACCCCATTGCCACAATGTTCAAAATGTGCTTCAGCTATGGACCCCACACTTACATTTTGGTCACTGTGATGATGGGGGTTTGGACCCCATTGCCACAATGTTCAAAATGTGCTTCAGCTATGGACCCCACACTTACCTTTTGGTCACTGTGATGATGGGGGTTTAGACCCCATTGCCACAATGTTCTGAATGTGCTTCAGCTGTGGGCCCCCACACTTACATTTTGCTCACTGTGATGATGGGGTTTTGATCCCCATTGCCACAATGGTCATGGCCTGCTTGCATTGTGGGGGCCACACACATATATGTGTGGCACATGTGATAGGGGGTCATATTGTATGTTCAAAGTCATGTTCAGTGTTGTGGGCATTTGACACAGTCTACACATGCTTGTCATGGTGTTGGGGGGATGTCTTTTTCTTGCATTCCCTAGGTTGTAGTGTGCTGGTTGTGTCATGCATTGTCCATCCTATGAGTGGGGGTGGTGTTGGTGGCAGGCATCCAGCCCCCCATGGGTAGAGGTGGTAGTAGTGACAGCCATCCAGCCCCCCATGGGTAGCGGGGGTAGTAGTGGTAGGCATCTGGCACCCCCTGGGTAAGGGTGGTAGTAGTGGTAGGCATCTGGCACCCCCTGGGTAAGGGTGGTAGTAGTGGTAGGCATCTGGCACCCCCTGGGTAAGGGTGGTAGTGGTGGTAGGCATCTGGCACCCCCTGGGTAAGGGTGGTAGTAGTGTCAGGCATCCGGCCCCCATGGGTAGAGGTGGTAGTAGTGGTAGGCATCTGGCACCCCCTGGGTAAGGGTGGTAGTAGTGGTAGGCATCTGGCACCCCCTGGGTAAGGTTGGTAGTAGTGTCAGGCATCCAGCCCCCCATGGGTAGAGGTGGTAGTAGTGGTAGGCATCTGGCACCCCCTGGGTAAGGGTGGTAGTAGTGGTAGGCATCTGGCACCCCCTGGGTAAGGGTGGTAGTAGTGGTAGGCATCTGGCACCCCCTGGGTAAGGGTGGTAGTAGTGTCAGGCATCCGGCCCCCAGGGGTAGAGGTGGTAGTGGTAGGCATCTGGCACCCCCTGGGTAAGGGTGGTAGTAGTGGTAGGCATCTGGCACCCCCTGGGTAAGGGTGGTAGTAGTGTCAGGCATCCGGCCTCCATGGGTAGAGGTGGTAGTAGTGGTAGGCATCTGGCACCCCCTGGGTAAGGGTGGTAGTAGTGGTAGGCATCTGGCACCCCCTGGGTAAGGGTGGTAGTAGTGTCAGGCATCCAGCCCCCCATGGGTAGAGGTGGTAGTAGTGGTAGGCATCTGGCACCCCCTGGGTAAGGGTGGTAGTAGTGGTAGGCATCTGGCACCCCCTGGGTAAGGGTGGTAGTAGTGGTAGGCATCTGGCACCCCCTGGGTAAGGGTGGTAGTAGTGTCAGGCATCCAGCCCCCCATGGGTAGAGGTGGTAGTAGTGGTAGGCATCTGGCACCCCCTGGGTAAGGGTGGTAGTAGTGGTAGGCATCTGGCACCCCCTGGGTAGAGGTGGTAGTAGTGGTAGGCATCTGGCACCCCTGGGTAAGGGTGGTAGTAGTGGTAGGCATCTGGCACCCCCTGGGTAAGGGTGGTAGTAGTGGTAGGCATCTGGCACCCCTGGGTAAGGGTGGTAGTAGTGTCAGGCATCCAGCCCCCATGGGTAGAGGTGGTAGTAGTGGTAGGCATCTGGCACCCCTGGGTAAGGGTGGTAGTAGTGGTAGGCATCTGGCACCCCCTGGGTAGAGGTTGTAGTAGTGGTAGGCATCTGGCACCCCCTGGGTAAGGGTGGTAGTAGTGGTAGGCATCTGGCACCCCCTGGGTAAGGGTGGTAGTAGTGGTAGGCATCTGGCATCCCCTGGGTAAGGATGGTAGTAGTGTCAGGCATCAGGCCCCCATGGGTAGAGGTGGTAGTAGTGGTAGGCATCTGGCACCCCCTGGGTAAGGGTGGTAGTAGTGGTAGGCATCTGGCACCCCCTGGGTAAGGGTGGTAGTAGTGTCAGGCATCCAGCCCCCCATGGGTAGAGGTGGTAGTAGTGGTAGGCATCTGGCACCCCCTGGGTAAGGGTGGTAGTAGTGGTAGGCATCTGGCACCCCCTGGGTAAGGGTGGTAGTAGTGGTAGGCATCTGGCACCCCCTGGGTAAGGGTGGTAGTAGTGTCAGGCATCCGGCCCCCATGGGTAGAGGTGGTAGTAGTGGTAGGCATCTGGCACCCCTGGGTAAGGGTGGTAGTAGTGGTAGGCATATGGCACCCCCTGGGTAAGGGTGGTAGTAGTGTCAGGCATCCAGCCCCCCATGGGTAGAGGTGGTAGTAGTGGTAGGCATCTGGCACCCCCTGGGTAAGGGTGGTAGTAGTGGTAGGCATCTGGCACCCCCTGGGTAAGGGTGGTAGTAGTGGTAGGCATCTGGCACCCCCTGGGTAGAGGTGGTAGTAGTGGTAGGCATCTGGCACCCCCTGGGTAAGGGTGGTAGTAGTGGTAGGCATCTGGCACCCCCTGGGTGAGGGTGGTAGTGGTGGTAGGCATCCAGCCCCCCATGGGTAGAGGTGGTAGTAGTGACAGGCATCCAGCCCACCCTGGGTAGGGGTGGTAGTAGTGGTAGGCATACAGGCCCCTATGTGTATGTGTGGCATTGGTGAGGGCCATCCCGCCCCTATGGTGCTGCTGTTGCTGGTGTAGGTATTTCTGCATCCCTCTGTGTGTGATGTGTCGGGTACGTGTAGTTTGTTTTTGTTGTTGGTGTCTGACTTACCTTCTGCGCCGTACGCGTCCGTGCCTGTTCCGGTAATAGAGGTAGAATATTGGTAGGATCGGCACGAAGGGATTCATGGTTGGTTCGTCTCGTTCGTCTTTCTCTTTGCTTCGCCTCGTCGCTGGCGTGTTCGTCTCGTAGCCGTGGATCGTGTTGTGGCGCGAATCGGAGCTTATGTGCGCCTCTCCAGGATGCTTTGACGTGCAGTGCGTAGCGACGGGTTCGGCGCGTACGGGAAGCGCATCGTACTTGTCCGGCCGGACGAGGCTGCATTTTTGCTTCCGTGCGGCTCGGTTCTACGATTCCGGATCCACCTCGGTCTGAGTTCAGGTCCTGTATTGGCTGAGTACGACTGGGTCGGGATTTGGGCAGTTGTGCGCATCGTACTTGCTCGTTCGGACGTATGTGCGGATCGGTCGAGAAACAGGCATTCGCCTGGATTTTTTCCCGACCGAACGGTATTAGGTGCGCCTCCGACCGGGATCGGAATCGACCCCTTAGTCCATTGCTCCCTTCTGTCTTAAAGGAGCCTGCCTGTCATAACAACTTTTTGGCTCACACAAATCATTATTCACCCGCGACAGATGATCATCCGACCACTTTGGAAGTATGGTCCAGAATGCTCCCTCCCTCTAGCTATGGGGGATCCAATACAAAGCCCCCAGGTACTTACATCCCAAATAGGCCAAATTGCGCAAGACAAGAAGAATCGTGGCAGAACTCTAGATTAAGCCGGGGGGGCTCAGGCAGTCAACATTTGCAGAAATCTTATTCAATACCCCAACACCCAAATAACTTTAAGATGAATACCTATAACGTCTTTTTGACAAACATCCCTAGATTAAAGCAGGGAACCGGAGAGGACGAGGATTCACTAATAAACAAAGTGACACATTGGATCAGAACTAAACGCCAATGTCTTTCTATAGTAAGATCTGATATTATAAAAGCAGAACGTCTTCAGCAAGAATCAGGGAACATGGATGACTTAAAGTTAACCTTTCATTCCAAATTTATTGCAGACAACCTGATAGCTATGAATCTACGAACTCACTCATTCTTTGAATCTAAAATTAGTTTTAGACAGAACAAGACATCCGTAGAAGAGAGAAATAGTCTTCCGCTCGACGCAGAGGGGACGAACAACTTAGATCTAGTAGATTGACTGAATGAGCGGAGCATAGCGAATTTAATTACCAAAAGCACACAGTCATATAAACTTGGTGTCCCCTCGATTAGAATTTGATCTTCAAGCCTCTCATGGCACTCACTTATATAAGAAAATCCACAAGACACCCAGGTAATTTTCACCTATGAGTGTGATAATAGCATCAGTGCAATTACATCTGGCCGATCTCTTGACACGCTTGTCGATTTAGTTCCAGAATCTCTTAAGATGGTATCCTGGAACATAGCCGGGCTTAACCAAAAACTTTCAGAACCAGGTTGGCAGGAATACATTGGTAACTTTGACCTATGTCTTTTCAGGAGACCTGGGCAAGAGAGCCTCTATACAAATTAGGCTATAGAACTTTTAGCATAGAGGCTCTACCATCGAAAAGAGGAAGACCTTCGGGTGGGTTGATCATTTGGATAAAAATTAATCTCAACGTTACTATAGAAACCTTGCATACTGCCTCACAAGATATCTTAGGGTTAAAGCTGAAATTCCCAAACATGACACAGACATATCTCTTTAACATATATATAAGACCGAGGGAGCGCTCAAAAGAAGCACTGGGCACCCAGCAGCTTGAAGAAGTCCTTGAATCCATTGATCCAAATGGTGTGGTTCTTGTGGGGGGTGATTTTAATTGTTGTTATGAACCAATGACAGGAATAGATACGATCTTCCAGGAGGAAGACCTGGCCAGGGGGATCCCCCTCCTTGCCACAAATAAAAAGGTGGCGTGTTCCACCTCAGCAATGCAAATACTCCACTTCACTATAGAAAGAGGTCTAAGGGCATGTAATGGACGATTCCCTTCAGATACTGAATGCTCGAATACCTTTTCCAGAGGAACAGCTGCATCCTGTATTGATTATGTGATGATAAGCATAGCCCATTGGGCTCACATACAGGACTTTAAGGTAGACAAAAGAGGTGAGAGTGATCACTTCCCATTATGCTTAGATTTGTCTGGGAGTTGGATTGCTACCCATCCAACTCACCTAATGGACCCGAGGAAAGAGAACATGCATCCGCTAGTTAGTAATAATCGGAGATCAGTCAAATGGCCCACTATACTGGACCAAGTTGAGCCCCTTACCAACATATACAATGGGGCCGATTCCGATCTCGGTCGGAGGCGCACCCAATACCATTCGGTCGGGAAAAAAGCCATGCGAATGCCTGTTTCCCGACCGATCCGTACAGCACACCGAACGAGTAAGTACGATGCGCACAACAGCAAAGAATCCGGCCGAGCCGTACTCACCCAATCCAGGTCCTGTACTCCGACCGAGGCGAATCCGGAAACGCAGAATCGAGTCGCACGGAAGGGAAAATGCAGCTCCGTCCGGCCGAACAAGTACGATGCGCTTCCCGTACGCGCCGAACCCGTCGCTACGCACGGCACGTCAAAGCATCCGGGAGAGGCGCACATAAGCTCCGATTCGCGCCACAACACAATCCACGGCTACGAGACGAACACGCCAGCGACGAGGACGAGGCGAAGCGACGAGGACGACGCGAAGCAACGAGAAGGACGAACGACACGAACCAACCATGAATCCCTTCGTCCCGATCATACCAATATTCTACATTTACTACCGGAACAGGCACGGACGCGTACAGCGCAGAAGGTAAGTCAGACACCAACCACAAAACACATACAACACGTACACGACACATCACACACACACACAGAGGGATGCAGAATATACTTACACCAGCAACAGCAGCACCATAGGGGCGGGATGCCCATTACCAATGCCACATATGCACACAGGGGCCTGAATGCGCACCACCACCCCTACCCAGGGGGGGCTGGATGCCTACCACTACTACCACCCTCTACTACCACCCTCACCCAGGGGGGGCTGGATGCCTACCACTACTACCACCCTCACCCGGGGGGGCTGGATGCCTACCACTACTACCACCCTCACCCAGGGGGGGCTGGATGCCTACCACCACTACCACCCTTAGCCAGGGGGGGCTGGATGCCTACCACTACTACCACCCTCACCCAGGGGGGGATGGATGCCTACCACTACTACCACCCTCACCCAGGGGGGGCTGGATGCCTACCACTACTACCACCCTTAGCCAGGGGGGCTGGATGCCTACCACCACCCTTAGCCAGGGGGCTGGATGCCTACCACTACTACCACCCTCACCCAGGGGGCTGGATGCCTACCACTACTACCACCCTCACCCAGGGGGGCTGGATGCCTACCACTACTACCACCCTCACCCAGGGGGCTGGATGCCTACCACAACTACCACCCTCACCCAGGGGGGCTGGATGCCTACCACTACTACCACCCTTAGCCAGGGGGGCTGGATGCCTACCACTACTACCACCCTTAGCCAGGGGGGCTGGATGCCTACCACCACCCTTAGCCAGGGGGGCTGGATGCCTACCACTACTACCACCCTCACCCAGGGGGCTGGATGCCTACCACTACTACCACCCTTAGCCAGGGGGCTGGATGCCTACCACTACTACCACCCTTAGCCAGGGGGCTGGATGCCTACCACTACTACCACCCTTAGCCAGGGGGCTGGATGCCTACCACCACCCTTAGCCAGGGGGGCTGGATGCCTACCACTACTACCACCCTCACCCAGGGGGCTGGATGCCTACCACTACTACCACCCTTAGCCAGGGGGGCTGGATGCCTACCACTACTACCACCCTTAGCCAGGGGGGCTGGATGCCTACCACTACTACCACCCTTAGCCAGGGGGCTGGATGCCAACCACTACTACCACCCTCACCCAGGGGGCTGGATGCCTACCACCACTACCACCCCCACTCATAGGATGGACAATGCATGACACAACCAGCACACCACAACCTAGGGAATGCAAGAAAAAGACATCCCCCCAACACCATGACAAGCGTGTGTAGACTGTGTCAAATGCCTACAACACCGAACATGAGTTTGAACATACAATGTGACCCCCTACCACATGTGCCACACATATATGTGTGTGGCCCCCACAATGCAAGCAGGCCATGACCATTGTGGCAATGGGGTCCAAACCCCCATCATCACAGTGACCAAAATGTAAGTGTGGGGTCCATAGCTGAAGCACCTTTTGAACATTGTGGCAATGGAGTCTAAACCCCCATCATCACTGTGACCAAAAGGTAAGTGTGGGGTCCATAGCTGAAGCACCGTTTGAACATTGTGGCAATGGAGTCTAAACCCCCATCATCACTGTGACCAAAAGGCAAGGTTGGGGTCCATAGCTGAAGCACCTTTTGAACATTGTGGCAATGGGGTCTAAACCCCCATCATCACAGTGACCAAAAGGTAAGTGTGGGGTCCATAGCTGAAGCACATTTTGAACAGTGTGGCAATGGGGTCCAAACCCCCATCATCACAGTGACCAAAATGTAAGTGTGGGGTCCATAGCTGAAGCACATTTTGAACAGTGCGGCAATGGGGTCCAAACCCCCATCATCACAGTGACCAAAAGGTAAGTGTTGACAAAGAAAGAGCTGCAACTGCCAAACTGCATGGATGATTCCTGGTCACAGAACAAAAAACACATCAGTGGCAAAGTAGTGTATGTGTCCCATTGCAACATAGATTGGGGGAGGCAAATACTGCAGTGCAAATAAGACATACCTTTGGCCATGTGCAGACAAACACCCATGGGGGCTGACACTGTCAACATTCATCAATGACACAATGACAGAAGTGACCATCAGAATGCAGACCCACATATTCGCACCAATGGGCACACAAATGCAGATACCCTGTGGAGACTGCAGATGTGAGGTGAACAGGTACCATACCATGGCAGCAGTGGGACACACAAACCATGATCATTGTGCTGACCGATGACCTAGGAGTCCCAGGGACAGCAGGGGAAACCCACCAAACTACATACAGCCAATGGCACACCCAAGATATGCCAATGCAGTGGTGCAGATGCACAAACACAAACAGGCAGACCCACACTGCACATCATACACAACAGGTGAGGGGGGTGCCAGTGTCCCCAGGCAACCACACAACACATGAGGAGACCTGAATACCAATCATACAGATGTGCATACAGTGCCACACAAAGGTAACTCATGGATCCAAATCCCCTATGTGGGCAAGCAGGCATTGTCAGATGAGAGGGAGCACAAATCACACATGTCCCACAGGCACGTAGGAACAGCAACTGACACAGCAAGACACAGACACACCACAGCACCACCCCCAGGGCCCCCACAATGTGGTGACCCTGGGCTGCATTATAATCCCACTGTGATGACAAAGCTAAATGTGGTTCACACTGTGAACCACAGTCATGTGTCCTGAGCAACAAACTACCATCACACCTACACAAGCACAAATCAATCAGCATGGCCAGTAAGCCAAGGCCAACATGGAGGCAGGGGCCTAGCCGGGCAACAACTCTCATCTGCACACACTCAACAACACACCCCTCGACCTCCAACAATGTGCAGCAGTGAAGCACACATGCACTGGTGACATTGCACATGCACCCATGACTATTCCAGGGTGGTGGGTGGGAACCAAGGTGCAGAAACACATCACACATGGCCACTCAACAAGACTCCTGAATGTCTGACACACTGCACACTACGCTGTACATGGACATGACGGCAATACCACACCAACCAATGGGATCCCAGCCACAGTCACACACCAATGAAGAAGCCAAGGTCACCCACAAAGAACACACATAGACAACAACCAACATTGCAGCCCGGACCCTGAGGAGTGCCAGCAGTCACACACACAACGTGTCACAATCACTGAAAGATAACACAAACTGGAAATCACATGACAGGGGCAAACAACAAGTGCCAAGGGGAAACCTGACTGTGACCCATCTGCGTCTGCACACAAACTCAGCCCTGACAGCAAACACACCTATGGGTGACACCCTGATGACCAGTAATGTGCCATGCACCCACATCACAGAGAACCCAGGGAGAAGACTTTGGGGGAACATAGGTCAACTCAGCAAGCATCACAAACAGGTACAACACTAGGGAACACAGCATGCACAGCTAAACGGAAGTGAACACACAGACATGCACATACAACACACACCTTGGGCGCAGGCAATGTCACAGGAGTACACACTGCCATGAGGGGACTCCACTCCTGTGTGAGGAAAGCTGTGCCATATGTTGCCTCAGTAGGGCCCCATCATGTCAGCTGAGCACTTGGTCACACAATCAACAATTAGCACCAAATGAGGGCTCCCGTCACATCAGCCTGGTCATGGAAGTGCCAACGGAATCATCAGCACAGATCCAACACACTTGTATAGCAATGTTGCACTGACTACACGGATGAGTCCTTCCCCATTGATGCCCAAACCTGCATGTCCAATGGAGATGGCCACACGGTCAGGGAAGTAGACGAATTGAACAATGGCAGGCACAACAGATGTGCAGGGGTGGAAGCCACAGATGTGAAATAGCTAATCTAAGTAGGAAATCCCATTGCCAAATACTGAACACATGACACCCTCAGATGCTGCTATGGATGACATGGATACACCACAGGATAGGACACATTCCCCCTGGACCACATGGGTTCCTGCACAGTAACACTTCATTATCATGAGACCAAATATCACCATCACTGCAGCAAGGGCATGGTTAGCATCATCAACAACATGTACATCAGAAGCATAAGCACTAGAGAACAGAAAGTTGCTTTATTCAGCATATGTGTGGAATGAAAACTAAGTCCAGGAAAAACACAAAGGCCAATGGCCAGTCCATTGTCAAAGTCCAAACTTGGTGACAGTGGCAGATGTCACCCTACGCATGCCTGCACAAAACCAGGGACAATCCACTAGGAGGGGCAACCGGGGGCAGGCCAGGCACCGCAGGGACAGGATCAGGGCTCACCAGGAGGAAGCAGGGAAGGGGTGGTGGGTGCTGGAGAGCCACTGACAACTGCAGTGGAGGTGTCTGACATGGTGTGTGCCGGCACAACTGGGGGGCATGACTCAGATGTTGTGGGTGCCGGCACGACTGCAGTGGACCCTGCAGATGGAGTGGACAGGTCCGCCACTGCAGTGCCCAAGTCAGACAGGGTGGTAGTGGACTCCACTGCAGTGCCTACCACCAGGGGAGGAGAATGGGGAACAGGCAAGGTGGGCTGGACAGAGGGGAGGACACCCTCACCACATCAGTGGCACAGACAAGCGCAGCGGGGGGTGTGGTGCAGGGAGAGCAAGTGGCAGGGGAGAAGGCCGGATCCTCTTGGGGATGGTATATCTGTGGGTGGGGGAACCTGGGGCAGGGTGTGGTGGGGGCACCTGTGTAGTGGGGGCCTGAGGGATGGAGGAAGGAGACCTGGTGCCTGAGCTGCAGGGCGGCGGCGGGGTCTTGCTCTTACGACTCCGGGGGACTTGCGGGTGGGGGCCTCAGTCTGTCTGCGCCTGGGGGAGGGTGTCCGGGGGCGAGGGGCACTCTACTCCGTGTGGGTGGGCTTCCTCTTCCCCCTGGATGCTGGAGCAGCTGGATCGGAGGGGAAGAGGCCGAGGTCACTGAGGAAGAGGCGCTGGGTCTTTGGGGTTGCAGGTGAGGCAAGGGAGCGTGTTTTGGAGGGAGAGGCAACTGAGGACTGCGCAGTGCTCGTGGATGCGTGTGTGTGTTCCAGGGCCCCATCCCCTGTGAGTCTGGTTTCAGTCCCCTGACTGTGCGTGCGTGTGCGTTTTGTTAGTGGCGTGTGTGTCTGTGTGCTGGATGTGTGTGTGCTGGTGTGTGCCTGTGCCGGTGTGTGTGTGCTTGGGACGGGTAAGGTGCTGGGGAGTGTGGATAGAGCAGAGGCAGGAGGGGTGAGGGACTGTCTGAGGAGGGACACTGCTGCCGTCAGGGAGGAGTCCATGGACCTATTGCCCCTCTGTAGGTCAGACATGCCCGATGAGATGCCCTCCATGAACGACACCAGCTGAGTCAACAGAGCGGTGTGCGCATGGAGGACACTCAGCATGGCTGTCTGCCCTACATGGAGCTGGCGAAGGAGGTACACAGACTCCTCACTCAGGGCAGCAGGGGACACAGGGGCAGGGGTGCGGTGCCTGGCCCAAAGGAGACACGCTCCCGAACATGGGAGCCTCCACGGACCTGGGGAATGGGAGCCGATGGGAGGGCGGTGGTGGTGCTGGTGGTGGCGGGGACAGCAACACTAGCTGGGGTGTGGTGGCTGCTGACACCCGCCTCCATAAGGGAGTCATCCTCCGAGTTGCTCTGGTCCTCAGCTGAGGTGGATGGTGCTGAGGACTCCTCGGTGTGGCTCCCCTCGCCCTCCGTGCCACTGGGTCCCTCTGACCACTCCTCGGCTGCTGACCCAGTCTGGCTCTCCGGCTCCTCCTGGTCCGTGGAGCTGTCCCCTTCCGTGGCCGTGGATGTATCTGCAAACAATGGGGAAACAGACAGACATCAGTCACCTGCACCAAACGCACACACCACTGTGAGCACAGCACATTACAGAGCAAGCCCTGGCATCATTAGTTGTACATTGCTAAAAGTGCCCTAACTGAACAGGAGAAGCCAATTGTGAGTCTGATGCCAACCATGGCACTCACATCCCACATGGCCTTGCACCCATCTGTCTGGTGTCTGTTGGATTGCAACACCCCAGTGTGGACACATGCACCAACTACACAGTAGTTGGACAGTGCAGAGGACACGGTGTAGCATGTGGACATGCACACATTTCAACTCTTGCCACTGAGTCAGTACAGGTTTCCGGATGAAAGGGATGCCCAGAGTCAAATAGGAAATGCATGTGATGCATACCAGCGACAGACACCATGATGCACCCATGTCCTGATAGCCATCGCCACAATGGCCCCTGCAGGATCACCAATAAGTAGACAAATGCCATGGCGGAGGCATGACTGCTAAGTCATACATCACTGTCTCAGTGATGTATGACTTGGCAGCCAGACAACAACACTCTGCACTGTGTCACAATAGTAGGTCATGGGGAATGCAAGTCCTGGAGCTGCACAAGTGCACATGTACATCCCCCACACAACACATCATCTTAACCCTCATCTGTCCAGGTCACACCGATTGGACATATGGGAGACCTGTGACACTACCCTCTGAACCTGAGCCCCTCACAATCTGCTGTGAATGGGGAACAGCTGCCTGAACTTCACATTCGCATACCCCAGTCTGCACGGGCAGCTGATCAAACACCTATGTGACACACAAGTATCGTCTCCTATGGTCACATCTCCAGTGGCATGCTGAGCCCCTACCAATAAACACCCCAGCAGTCCTGGCAACTAATCCACAGCACACTGACACAGAGGCAGACACCTGAGGGGTCAAATCACTGCGCACAATGTGTCAGCTGATACACGGGAGTGGGAGTACAGAGTGCATTGCATGGCCTGGAGTAGGCATGACTGTCCTGCCCCACATGAATGAGGGATGAACCCTGGACAGTGGATAGCTGGCTATGTATGTGTGACACACGTAATCTGCACACTCCTGGGGCCCAAACATTGTTCCCACCCGCTGCATGGGCGTGTGCCACATACCCCAGGCACATGTGGTGGCTCAGCTCAGCAAGTGGACCGCATATCAAAGCAACACGCAGATTACATGTCCGAAAACAGGCGTTGTATGAACAATGGACCCACCCATGATGCCCACAACAGAGTTAGGGAAACAGATGCTGTCCCCCACCTTTAGTGAAGCAAACTGCAAGGACACAGTACCAAGTGACACAATTGCCTGAATGTAAGGGCCACACCTGGGTATCAGATGAGGAGTGGGCAGTGCACAGTAGAGGGACATGGCTCCTGGACAACATGACTGCTGCACTGTGGCAGTTGAACCAGGCCAGAGGAGGGCACAAAGCATGTAATACAGAGTTCACAGTGCAGTCTTTGACTCACCCCCTCCTTGCTGCTGTCTGGCCTTCAGCTGCCCATCCAGGTCTGGAAACACCACCGCCAGGATCTGGAGCATGTGGGGGGTCAGGGTCCGTGTTCCGCCCCTCCTGCGAGGAGGCGACAGCTTCAGCTGGACCCGTGCAATCCTCCGGGTCGAGCCCTGAAGGTCCTGCCACCTCTTCTGGCAGTTGCGGATCCGGCGCTTGTAGACCCCCACGGACCGGACCGCCCGGACGATGTCCTTCCAGATCTCCTGCTTCCGATGGGCATTAACCTGTCAGGATGACAAAGTGAAAAGGCCATTACTACACATGCAACATATCCGTGCATGACACAGTTGTATATACATGTCTCAATCACAGGGGCACATGATGTACACAGGCAGTGCAAAGCTGCCCATGGACAGTTTGCCAGACGTCACTACATGGTATCATTGCATGGGAAGTAAAACCTTGTTCAAATGCACTGTCACTGCACCATACCTGTCCAGTGCATGTCACTACACACTATGGGGGTGACAACTACTCAGTGAGCCTGCTAGCCAGTGGCGTGCAGACTTCCAGCCTTGCTAGTCAGACAAAATGCACATTCAGAAAGGCAGTGCACAGAACACTCACCTGCTCCCCTGGTGTCCCATACAGCTTGCTGTACTGTGGAAGTAGGCTGTCCAGCAGGGCCTGGTTCTCCTCAAGGCTGAAGGCTGGGGCTCTCTCTACAGTACGTGCCATTGCAGGGTCCAGAGGGGCAGAGACAGCAGCAGTGCAGTGGCAGATGTCGTCCTGGAGCATGTAGTGCAGGCAAGTGAGCTCTCAGGGGAACAGCCAGCAATATATATGTGCTGGAGAGGCAGATACTGTCCCTTGTGTCCAAAGTGATAGGTCCAAGTCGTTTGCATCTTCTGAATCTGGCCAATCCATGGAATAGCAGCACCAATACACGCCCACAGCATCCTTCAAATCTTCAACTTCATGACATACATGATTTTGCAACATTGTTGTGGGTGACCAACTGAATTTCCAGCAACCGACTCGTTCGAAATTCGAAAACGCGTCCGTTGCCAGGCAAGGCCATTGTCAATGGGTGCGCACCGATCGGTCCATTGCTGTACAACGCGTACAGGGTACAACGCGTACCCGCACACATTGAATGCAATGGGCCGGCTGGGGGCACCGATCGGTCCATTGCGGTACAACGCGTACAGGGGTACAACGCGTACCCGCACACATTGAATGCAATGGGCCGGCCGGGGGCACCGATCGGTCCATTGCTGTTCAACGCGTACAGGGGTACAACGCGTACCCGCACACATTGAATGCAATGGGCCGGCCGGGGGCACCTATCGGTCCAATGCGGTACAACGCGTACAGGGGTAGAACGCGTACCCGCACACATTGAATGCAATGGGCCGGCCGGGGCACCGATCGGTCCATTGCTGTTCAACGCGTACAGGGGTACAACGCGTGCACCGCACACATTGAATGCAATGGGCCGGCCGGGGGCACCGATCGGTCCATTGCTGTTCAACGCGTACAGGGGTACAACGCGTACCCGCACACATTGAATGCAATGGGCCGGCCGGGGGCACCGATCGGTCCATTGTGGTACAACGCGTACAGGGGTACAACGCGTACCAACGCGTACAGGGGCACAATGCGTACCTGCACACATTGAAGGCAATGGGCCGGCCGGGGGCACCGATCGGTCCATTGCAGTACAACGCGTACAGGGGCACAACGCGTACCCGCACACATTGAATGCAATGGGCCGGCCGGGGGCACCGATCGGTCCAATGCTGTTCAACGCGTACAGGGGTACAACGCGTACCCGCACACATTGAATGCAATGGGCCGGCCGGGGGCACCGATTGGTCCATTGCTGTTCAACGCGTACAGGGGTACAATGCGTACCCGCACACATTGAATGCAATGGGCCGGCCGGGGGCACCGATCGGTCCATTGCGGTACAACGCGTACAGGGGTACAACGCGTACCAACGCGTACAGGGGCACAATGCGTACCTGCACACATTGAATGCAATGGGCCGGCCGGGGGCACCGATCGGTCCATTGCAGTACAACGCGTACAGGGGCACAACGCGTACCCGCACACATTGAATGCAATGGGCCGGCCGGGGGCACCGATCGGTCCATTGCTGTTCAACGCGTACAGGGGTACAACGCGTACCCGCACACATTGAATGCAATGGGCCGGCCGGGGGCAAACTGTACTCGCTTCTTGACGGGTAGCCAGTGCAGCTTTCTAATCTCCCCAGAGACTGAAGCAGATTTTGGTATGCCGGTGAGTAGTCTGGCAGCTGCATTCTGTAGGAGTTGAAGTCTGTACATAAACCTTTCCTGAATGTTGAGGTATAGGCTATTACAGTAGTCCAGCCTGGACATGGTCAATGCAGTAATAACCGTTTGCTGACTGTCTTTTGGCAAGAATGGCAATATTTTCTTGCAGGATCTAACAGCGAATGATGTGGTTGATGTAACTGCCCTCACTTGGTCCCCAAAGTTAAGTTTATCATCGATCCAGACTCCCAGATTTTTCACTTTCTTAATGGGGGTAGGGAGAGGACCCAGCGTATCCGGCCACCAGTCAGGGGCCCAGAAGTTGGGGTCATTCCCAAACAGAACAACCTCCGTTTTACCGGAGTTGAGTTTGAGGCAATTTTGGGCCATCCAATTACCCACAGCTGCCATGCAGTCATGGAGCCGATTTGCTGTTCCCAGTTCCTTCCCTGGCAGCAGCGACACCACAATCTGTGTGTCGTCCGCATATGACGTCAGGCCAAAGCCAAATGACTCAATCAGAGGCGCCAGTGACGACACATAGATATTAAAGAGCGTAGGGCTCATGGATGACCCCTGAGGGACTCCACATGGCAGTGAAAATGGTTTGGCACAAAATTCGCCGAGTGAGACGATTTGCATTCTATCAGACAGAAAGGATCTGAGCAATTTCCAGGCTATACCCTGGACTCCACTCTCTCGCTGCCGGTCCATCAATGAATCATGATGGACCGTTTCAAAGGCCACGGAGAGATCAAGCATAATCATTGCGGCTTTACCTCCCTGGTCTAGGATTGCCCTAATCTCTTCCGTAGATTTTAGAAGAGCGGACTCTGTGCTGTGCCCCTCTCTAAAACCATATTGAGTGGGGTCCAGCACTTGTGCTTCTTTTAGGAACACACTCAGGGGTCGATTCCGATTCGGGCCGGAAAAAGCACCGACCGACTCGGAGCCGGAATTAATTCTGACCGACACGTACCTGTGGCGCCCGACACGCCAAGTACGATGCAAAGCGTGCAAAATCCGACCGACACGTACTGAACCCAAGCCGAACGACCGAGCCACACGGAAAACAGCAATCCGGCCGGAAAAACACGCGATTCGAACCGACCGACACGCACCCGGAACAAATCCAACCGAAACGTACACGCGAACTCCAAACCGCAAAGTACGATGCAAGGCGCGAAAACCACGACCGAGTCGTACGGAGGACAAGCCGTACGACCGACACGCATAGAAAACTGCGAGCCGAAGTAACACAAAACACCGCGACCGACGCGTACGCAGCAAAGAAAACTGCACAAACACAGCGTGAACGAAACGGAGAAGACCGTACGAGACAACTGCAGGGTCCGACTCGGTCACAAGAACGTTTCCAACATGCACAGAAAGTACTAAGGAAAAATACACAAAAAAAGGCCAAACAAGCAATTACAAAGCCAATAAATACTGGGGGGTGGGGACAGAGAACAAAGACACACCCACAACTCCACCCATATAAAGGACACAAATCCCAACCATGATCCTTTGCAAATGCTATTCTACTGCCAGCACTCAACAGACAGCAACCACACACCCACAGCTCATCCCTCACACAAGCCACACACCATCAGCACACCAACAAATAGCTACCTCACATACACCCAGCAAAACACACACTCACACACCTTCACCTGCACACCAACACACACATTACTCACCATCACCACCCATCACCATGCCCCCAAAGAAGAATCACAAGTTCCTAGATTGTGAATTGGAAGTCCTGGTAGACGAGATCCTCAGGGTAGAGCCACAGCTGTTTGGCACACTGGTCCAATAGACACCCATCTCCCAGAAAACAAAGATGTGGGAGAGGATCATCAACAGGGTGAACGCACAATCACCATGTCTGCGCACAAAGACTGACATCCAGAACAGGTGGTATGACGTGCGCAGGAGGGTACGGGAGCTGCTGAAGAAGGACTACCTCCTGAGCCAATACACCGGCAGTGGCCCTCCTGCCAAGCCAGTATACCTCAGGCCCTGGGAGGAGAAGGTGCGGGCCATCCTTCCACCAGTGAGCGTCTATGGACTAGAAAACATCCCAGAGCCTGGTGAGTACACAACAAATGTACACAATATTCTGCCACATACACACACACATCACTGTCAAGGGGAGAGTCAAACCATGCACTCTAACATTTACACAGCAACCAGAACAGAATCATCCCAAAATGTGCATGTCAGTCAGATAAACACAACACATGCCATCTCAAAGTTACATTTAACCGTGTCATCACATGTACAAACACAACTACAACTACAGCTAGGCAGTGGCACAAATATAACTAACAAACACATCCAGACATGTAGCCACCACTACAACACCAACACACAGTGAAGACCACTGAAAGAAAGGAATTCTGTGTATGCTGGGCAAGTCAGTGTAGCCAATAGCATCATGGGAGTCGTAGTCACAGATATTGCTCACCCCCACAACTGTCCCATCAACACCACCATGAACCATGCGCACATCACAGGGAGTGGAAAAGGACTCACAAGATGGCTGACACTGGCTACTGCTGTGGGGAGCACAAGGCCCTGCTGGCAACTGTGCAACAACCAACAGCAGGACACCACTGACTGACATCCTGAGAGACAACTTGCACTCCCTGCAATGGAAGCACGTTCCATGGTGGGATATCTGGCTGGGTGGGAAGGAGGACTCGCAGCACTGACCATAGTCACAAGCACCTCCCCTCACACACCCCCTCAACACAAACTCCACAGAACCAACCTGGGAGAATGCAATGCCTCACATCCTAACTCAAGATCCCACAAAGAACCACCACCCTGGGTTATGTTGTGTGAAGCACAGGGACACTCTTGGGACTTTTAGCCAAACAACTGCCAGGACAACACTCCCAGCCATCCTGTCAGCACAGGCAGCCCACCCCACAGGGAAGCAGAGTCAAAAGGAAGGAAGCATGGGCATGCTGGGAAGGGGGTGGAGGCAATAGCATGATGGGAGTAGTAGGCACAGATATTGCTCAGCCTCACAACTGGCCCATCAACACCACTGACAACCATGCTCACATCACAGGGAGTGGAAAAGGACTCACAAGATGGCTGACACTGGCTACTGCTGTGGGGAGCACAAGGCCCTGCTGGCAACTGTGCAACAACCAACAGCAGGACACCACTGTCAGCCATCTTGCCATTGCTCTCACACCCACACACACTGAACTCCCCACAAAAGCAAGTAAGTATGGGAATGCTGGGAAGTGGAGTGGAGGCAATAGCATGATGGGAGTCATAGTCACAGACATAGCTCACCCCCACAACTGTCCCATCAACACCACCCTGAACCATGCTCACATCACAGGGAGTGGAAAACAACTGACAAGATGGCTGACACTGGCTACTGCTGTGGGGAGCACAAGGCCCTGCTGGCAACTGTGCAACAACCAACAGCAGGACACCACTGACTGACATCCTGAAAGACAACTTCCACTCCCTGCAATGCAAGCACGTTCCATGGTGGGATATCTGGCTGGGTGGGAAGGAGGACTTGCAGCACTGACCATAGTCACAAGCACCTCCCCTCACACACCCCCTCAACACAAACTCCACATAACCCACCTGGGAGAATGCAATGCCTCACATCCTAACTCAAGATCCCACAAAGAACCACCACCCTGGGTAATGCTGTGTGAAGCACAGGGACACACCTGGGACTTGTAGCCAAACAAACGCAAGGACAACACTGTCAGCCTTCCTGGCAGCACAGGCACACTACCCCACAGGGAAGCAGAGTCCAAAGGAAGGAAGTATGGGCATGCTGGGAAGGGGGTGTAGGCAATAGCATGATGGGAGTTGGAGTCACAGATACTGCTCACCCTCACAAGTGGCCCATCAACACCACTCTCAACCATGCTCACATCACAGGGAGTGGATAAGGACTGACAAGATGGCTGACACTGGCTACTGCTGTGGGGAGCACAAGGCCCTGCTGGCAACTGTGCAACAACCAACAGCAGGACACCACTGACTGACATCCTGAAAGACAACTTCCACTCCCTGCAATGCAAGCACGTTCCATGGTGGGATATCTGGCTGGGTGGGAAGGAGGACTTGCAGCACTGACCATAGTCACAAGCACCTCCCCTCACACACCCCCTCAACACAAACTCCACAGAACCCACCTGGGAGAATGCAATGCCTCACATCCTAACTCAAGATCCCACAAAGAACCTCCACCCTGGGTTATGTTGTGTGAAGCACAGGGACACTCTTGGGACTTTTAGCCAAACAACTGCCAGGACAACACTCCCAGCCATCCTGTCAGCACAGGCAGCCCACCCCACAGGGAAGCAGAGTCAAAAGGAAGGAAGGATGGGCATGCTGGGAAGGGGGTGGAGGCAATAGCATGATGGGAGTCATAGTCACAGCTCAACATCCCCCACCACATGGCCCAGCAAGCTCACACTCACGCATGCACATCCCACAGAGAGTGGAAAGGCCCATCAAAGATGTCTGACACTGTTGCTGTGTCGTGGGGAGCACAAGGGCATGCTGGGAACTGCACACCAACCAACAGCAGGACACCACTGTCAGCCATCTTGCCATTGCTCTCACACCCACACACACTGAACTCCCCACAAAAGCAAGTAAGTATGGGAATGCTGGGAAGTGGGGTGGAGGCAATAGCATGATGGGAGTCATAGTCACAGACATAGCTCACCCCCACAACTGTCCCATCAACACCACCCTGAACCATGCTCACATCACAGGGAGTGGAAAACAACTGACAAGATGGCTGACACTGGCTACTGCTGTGGGGAGCACAAGGCCCTGCTGGCAACTGTGCAACAACCAACAGTAGGACACCACTGACTGACATCCTGAAAGACAACTTTCACTCCCTGCAATGCAAGCACAGTCCATGGTGGGATAACTGACTGGCTGGGTGGGAAGGAGGGCCGGCTGTCAACCAAATACAACCAATGCAGACCATGTTCACACCCCAACAAATACATAGAAATGCCCAAATAATGCAGGACAATGTGCTACACCAATATCAACCCCTGACTGTGACAACTTAGGACAATGCAATGTACAGGCCCGCACCCAGAGGCACAGTCACAACTGTCAGGTGTGTCAACCATTGATGCCTGCAGAAATATAACATACATTGTGTGTGTCTCCCAAAAACAGGTGATGATGGGGACACAGCAGCAGACGCTGAGGAGTCCCAGTCCCAGGCTCAAGAGGATACGGAGCTCACTGGTGTCGTACAGCCTCTGCCCTCCTCGGATGAAGAAGACCAACCTGGCACCTCCGGTGCAAGTCAACATGCAGCACCAGCAGGACCACCAGCTGCAGCACCAGCAGGACCACCAGCTGCACCCCCTGCACCCACCCCTCCAACGACTGTCACCACAAATACCATCCCTGCCGACATGGACAGAACAAGGAGCACCACCAGCACAGGGACCGTGGACCAACGTGGGGCCATGGACACCACCACCACCACCAACCCCCAAGGGGGACCAGGGTCATCTGTGCGGGCCACTGCACGCACTGCACATGTCGGCAGGGGTGGTGGGAGGGGTGGGAGACAGAGGTCGCTGCTTGCAGAGGTGTCTGGTGTGCATGATGACCCACAACTGGCACGCATAGCCGATGCGTACCAGTCCAGCACCGGAGATCTCAGCCAGGTAGTGGGGCTCCTCAGAGACATGAAACAGCAGCAGGCTGCCCCTCATGCCCGCTTGGACTCACACATGTCCCGCGTGGAGTCCAAGTGGGACACACTGCAAGAGATGACGGCGGTGCATAGGGACATATTACAATGCCTCCGCCAGATGAACAGCAACCAGTCTACACCTCCCTGTGTGCCAACAACATCTGGTGCTGAACAAACTGCAACTGCCACAGGGAGGGAGGATGACTCTGGCGGAGAGTCCCCTGCACCGCAGCAGCCTGTACTTGAGGGGCCCCCCAAAGAAGAGGGGTCGTCCGAGGAGGGGCAAGTGAGAGGCCGATGGCCAAGTGCAACCCCCAGGAAGCCTGAACCTGTTCTGGATGTTCACCTTTGTGCACAAACTGTTCACCCTGTTGACGGCAACACAACTCCCACACATGACATGGGGAGTACAAGTTGGACCAATGTCTCAGACAACTGTGGCCCCGATACTGGGGATTTTGTCTACCAGGACTTTCAATTCACCTAGGAACTTCTGATTGCAATATAAATGTACAGCACTAACCATCCTATGCACTATTCACACAAATGTATCACAATAAACACACTAATACACCATACTTGCCTCTGTTGTGATTCCAACGTGGGTGCTGTCATGGGGATGATGAACTGCAAAATTACACTGTGTATGCGAACTGCAACAGCAAGTACAACACAGGCATGTGAGTAATGGCAACGTGACACATATGAGGGAGACACACCACCAGGGCTACACAACACATACACACCTAGGCCATCTGACTCATTGCCTACACTGATGTTGCCAGGAAAGACGGTGCAATGCACAGACACCACACCTATTCCCAGTTGTAGTCAAGTAGCCCACAGGTGCAGTAAGCAAATGGCAGTCAAATTTGTGACCACAGACAACGCACATCACAAAGTGAAGCACAGGTTTATTACACAGTTGCAACATGTCGTAACCACTACAGATGCAAGGTAATCCCACCTGGCAGCGGGCACACAGTCAACAACTGTAGAAGGAAGGAAGTCCATGGGTGTGGCGCACATCACCTGTAGGGACACAACAGCTACCACCCTGGAAGTACAATCACGTCGTCGGTGGACACAGTTGACCAAACAAATCTGAAAGTACCCTGTGAAGGACAGAAATGACACACAGTCAAAAGCAATGGAGAACAGGACAGAACAGCAAAACTCATGCACAATACATGTTACAAGATACCCACCCAGAACCAAGTTAGCATGTCAACACTGTTGGGGAGTACAGACCACCTGTAAGCACACATCGCTACACACATCCAGTCAAGTAACCCATGGACACACTCCAACAGCACCAGAGCACCACCTACACATATCATGCCAACTCACATCATTGACATGACACCTCAGGATACTCACATTCAGCTAAAGAAGTTGGTGATGAGCTGTGTGCGGACATCACCCTCATCATCATCATCATCACTGGCATCGTGGTCCAGGCCAGGATCCTCCACAGGTGGCGGATGTTGGTCATTGTCATCCTGGATGAGAGGCAACTCCTTCCGCACTGCCAGGTTGTGGAGCATGCAGCAGACGATGATAATCTTGCACACCTTCGCTGGGGCATATGGGAGGGACCCTCCTGTCTTGTCGAGGCAGCGGAAGCGGCTCTTCAGGAGACCAAATGTCCGCTCAATCAATCTCCTGGTCCGACCATGTGCCTCATTGTAGCGCATCTGGGCTGGTGTCACAGGGTTCCTGAGGGGTGTCAGCAACCACGGCATGTTGGGGTAGCCCGAGTCACCTACGGACAGACAAGTGCACATTAGCTGACTTGGAAAAGTGGGCGGAATACTACAGATCAGATCACACACAATGGCACAAAGTCAGTACACACCGACAAGCCAGGCACGCTGGTTCTGCATCTGTGCCATCATCCTGGGGATGCAACTACTCCTCATCACAAAGGCATCGTGTGCTGAACCAGGGAAACGGGCACACACGTGTGAGATGGTCATATCTGCAAGACACACCACCAGTGCATTGACCGAGTGGTAGTGCTTGCGGTTATGGTAGGCCTGCTCCTGGGCCTGTGGTGGTACCAAAGCCACATGTGTCCCATCAATGGAGCCAATGACATGTGGCATCCTCCCCAGGGCATAGAAGTCACTCTTCACGTCAGTGAGTCGTTGCAGTCTAGGGAAATAGATGTACCGGTTCAGGTATAGCAACATTGCCTCCAAAACATCGCGGAGCACACGGCTCAACATGGTCTGTGACATCCCACCAGCAGTCGCCACAGTATGTTGGAAGGTACCGGTGGCAAAGAAGTGTAGGGCTGCCATCACCTTCACCTTGGGGGTCAGCGCTGTAGGATACGGCCGGCCAGGCTACAAATGTGGGGCCAACTGCACTGCCAAATCCTCAATCAGCTGCCTGGTGAAGCGGTACCGTCGGATGCTGTCCCGTTCCACCATCGTTGCCAGGTCTGGGAATGGTCTATGGACAGCAGGAGCCCTGCAGTGCAGAGGAGAAGAAAGCAAGATTGTCAGTCACCCCACATATGCGGCATTGAACACACTCAATATCACATCATACATCATTATGAGGCACAACTACATGAAGTGTGCAGTTCCTGTAAGGACATGTATGGTACATACATGGCCAACATCTGTCATCACGGTTCAACAAGTGGCATCAATAAGTCCCAGGTTGGCCCATTGGATATCATGAGTCCGTGTCACAGTTCCCATCTCCTGCTGCCATGTCACAATCACCCCCCACAGTGACATGTGAGGACAGATGTGCCCCAGGCATCACAGCTCAACGACAGGTACATTCCCAGGGACCCTGTATTGCCACATGGACACTGGCATTACATGGAGTATCATGTATACACCACAGCAAAACAACCATGACCCCCACAGGTAGTGGTTCCACTTGCCTCTGCAGGACAGACATGGACGTCTGTGACACACACACGCACAACATCAAAGTCCATGCACACACAACGTGGATGTGGAGACTGTCTCCCATTGTGCACATGAAATCAGAGACATTGTAAACACTACATGCACACAGACTGTGGAGGACCATCACTATTGTGCCACTGGGACACCCTGGCTCAAACATACCGTCCCACATGGGACTCACGGGGTATGTGACATGACATACACATACACCACCGTGAAATGTGACCATGGCACATGCACCTATATGAACAGTTGCACATCACAGTGGTCATGTACACGTAACACCCAGGATCCTGTCCCCATGAACACGTGCACAGCCTGGGGGTGGCTGCCCCCAGGTGACACCCACAGGACAACATGTACACCAACATACACACAATAGGAAATGCAGCCTTACATGCCTTATGATACAGTTTGGACAGGCTGTGGTGTTGTAGGTGTGCCCCTCACTCCCTGGGAGCTATCTGTGGCTGGCATATGTTCATCTGAGACAGGCATGGTGACATATGCCAGTCACTTGTACAGGGATGCGTTGAACAGCAATGGACCGATCGGTGCACCCGGCCGGCCCATTGCATTCAATGTGTGCGGGTACGCGTTGTACCCCTGTACGCGTTGTACCGCAATGGACCGATCGGTGCACCCGGCCGGCCCATTGCATTCAATGTGTGCGGGTACGCGTTGTACCCCTGTACGCGTTGAACAGCAATGGACCGATCGGTGCACCCGGCTGGCCCATTGCATTCAATGTGTGCGGGTACGCGTTGTACCCCTGTAGGCGTTGAACAGCAATGGACCGATCGGTGCACCCGGCCGGCCCATTGCATTCAATGTGTGCGGGTACGCGTTGTACCCCTGTACGCGTTGAACAGCAATGGACCGATCGGTGCACCCGGCCGGCCCATTGCATTCAATGTGTGCGGGTACGCGTTGTACCCCTGTACACGTTGAACAGCAATGGACCGATCGGTGCACCCGGCCGGCCCATTGCATTCAATGTGTGCGGGTACGCGTTTTACCCCTGTACGCGTTGTACCGCAATGGACGGATCGGTGCGCCCGGCCGGCCCATTGCATTCAATGTGTGCGGGTACGCGTTGTACCCCTGTACGCGTTGAACAGCAATGGACCGATCGGTGCACCCGGCCGGCCCATTGCATTCAATGTGTTCGGGTACGCGTTGTACCCCTGTACGCGTTGAACAGCAATGGACCGATCGGTGCACCCGGCCGGCCCATTGCATTCAATGTGTGCAGGGAACGCGTTGTACCCCTGTACGCGTTGTACCGCAATGGACCGATCGGTGCGCCCGGCCGGCCCATTGCATTCAATGTGTGCGGGTACGCGTTGTACCCCTGTACGCGTTGAACAGCAATGGACCGATCGGTGCGCCCGGCCGGCCCATTGCATTCAATGTGTGCGGGTACACGTTGTACCCCTGTGAGAAGTTGGCCTGGCATATGCTGTCCACTAATTATAGTGGGCACCTTGCACCAGTCCAAACAACCCCTTATTGGAGATAGGTTAAAGACAACCTTTATTGAAAGCTATCCTAGTGGTAGCTATGGAGAGCAGCCTTCAGGCTAAGTCTTGAAGGAATGTAAAGCAGCTTGTTTTACCAGTCTATAATCTCTTGAGTGATCAAATGAAAGAGCACCACACCAGGTATATATTCAAAATATATGTATTTATTACTAAACACACCCCTCTAGTCTCTTTATGAGGCTAGAGTTCAAGTACATAAGTTATAAGATCTTAATTCACAGTAATAGCACAAATACACGTTTGGGCCCTAGGGCGTACCAAACCATATACCAATAAAGTGGTATGCGAACCACGACTGAACTAGACACTAGGCCTAGAGCCTCTAGAAGTGCTTGGACCACAAGGAACCACCCAAGGTAGTGACACAGGGGACCCACGGGAGACGAGTGCAGTGTAAATACACAACCGCGATACGCCGTTAACTTCTATGGAGAAAGTCGGGATCGGGAAAATAGAGGAAAGGGACACTTAAAAGAGGACTAGGACAAAACCCTTTGAGATCTAGGACTTTGAAGAGTCTCTACCCACGGGAGCACCGGAGTACTCGTGTTACCTCACCCAGGGAAGCCGGGTGCATAGGTGCCTTTCGGGGTCGGGTTTCGTCGTCGATTCGAATGGCGATCTGCTGCAAAGTGCTGCTGGCGGCCAAGAGAAAAGTGTCCGGGTGGATCCAAGAGTGGATCGGAGTTCTGGTGAACCTGAAAGCAGAGGGGACAGAGTCTGGGTCACTAGCCAGTGACCCGGAAGGCGATGGACAGCACATGCAACTGAACGAAGTACAC